>CAVLJG010000006.1:47173102-47808170 GCA_963669975.1 Acanthoscelides obtectus | reverse complement strand
GGACACTACTTTGGTAGTCTTATTCATTCTGCCAAACCCTGGGCTTTTCCTTCCCCCTTTCTCCCATCCTTCTCCTTTTATTATATCCTGTGCAGCTGTCCGCTGCCCTCCCGCCTTCCTTGTCCTTTCCTTACTCCACGCGTTGAGGCGGCGCGTGGGGCTTCCTCTTAGCCTCCCGGGTGTTTATGGGGGGCAACACGCCACTTTGGTCCGGCGGTCAGTCTAGAAGGGCGGCCGCGTTTAGCCCATCGTCGGTCAATCGGCTGTGCCATCCCGTCAGAGGGCTGGCTGGGCAACTCCCCACAGTTAGTAGAAGCCAGACAGTGGTAGCTCGCTGCTCTCGACGTATGGTGGAGCTATCTGTGAGGTCTATACCTCCTTTTGTTTTTAACATTAACGGTATCCCTGGGGTTGTGTTCTAGCGGAAGGCGATAACGGGCACAACCTCCCAATGAGGCTCCGTGGAGGGTGGGGAGCCGGGGAGGCGAATACTTATTTTGAGCATATGGGAACTACACAAAATTCAACAGGTGTGCTCACCTCCTTAAATGTGGGCACTACAGGAGTGGCAACAGGCAGACCAACCGCAAAATGCGACGACCCCTTCAGCCATGAAAAGGCGGAAATTGTTCCCCGATTCTTGGTGTTGGGAAGAGGAGATGGGGGAAATTTTGATAAAATGAACCCCTTTCTTATAAACAAAACATTATTTGGATTAGTAGGAGAGTTAAAGAGTATCAGAAAGACAAAGCAGGGCCTTGTAGTCGAAACATCATCCCCAGCACAAGGAAGAAAATTGTTACGTCTTGAAAAATTTGGTGAAATCGATGTAAAAGTCTCACCTCACAGAACATTAAATTTTTCAAAAAGAGTCGTTAGTTGCCATGATTCATTGAATGTACCAGTTGAGGAAATTCTAGATGAACTTCGATCTGAAGGAGTTGTTGACGTTTCAAGGATAGTTCAAAAAAGAAATGGCTTATTGGTTGAAACACCTCATCATATTCTAACGTTTAACAGACCCAAGTTACCTAAGTCAGTGAAAGCTGCATTTCACTGTCTACCAGTACGCCCCTTTATACCAAGCCCTGGGTGCTTCAGATGTCACAAATTTGGACATATTTCCTCAACATGCACTTGAACAAGTGTGCCTATATGGTAAAGATTTACATCAACCTAGTGAATGCATCGAACCATTTAAGTGTGTTAACTGTGGGAATGACCACTTGTCTAATTCGAAGAACTGTCCAAAAATGAAGGAAGAAGTCAGCATACAGAATATTAGAACAACAGATAAAATTTCCTATATTGAAGCTAAAAGAAAGTATTACGCCGCAATGCCTGCTAATACAACATATGCCCAAGTAACAGCCTCTGGTTCAGACAAATCTACGGCTAAGAAATTCATTCAGGAGCTCATCCCAGATATTGCTCAGATTATAGACCTACAGGTTAAAAAAGCAATAGATGAGGTAATTAAGACCAGTTCATCAATATACCTGCCGTCTACCTCATCAGAAAGAAGGCCTATGCGACGGGATCAGTATGGCCTCGATGCAGCCTCAATTGTCTCTGATACTCCATCACAACTTTCAGATAAAAGAAAAAGGACACAATATATTCGGACTGAAGAGCTAGTCTGCCTTACCGATAGTTCTGAATCTCAACTAGATGAGCTGAGTCAAACTAAAAGGAAAAAGGGTTGGCCAAAGGGTAAGCGCCGTAAGCCGCCCAAACCTGGTGAAAGCTCAAGTGCGAATTCTCAGATAGAATCATCATTAGAACAAATATCAGAACCAATATAAGCCTGTGATATAACGTTCTAAAATATTTGTATATATATATATATATGCATTTTTTGTTGTTGTTATTATCTGTTTATACATTGTATTTGAAAATTGTTATTCGTCCTTAGATAAATACGCATTTTATTTATATTCACACAACCGTCTTATACAGTCAGGAGCTGATATAAGACACACTACAATATATACTTTTAACCAATATCCCCTAAATGGACTCTATAATCCAGTGGAATATAAATGGATGTAAGACACATTACCCCGAATTGAAAACGATAATGGTTGATAAAGTTCCTTTCTGTTTGTGCCTACAAGAGACCCACCTCCGTGATACAGATGTGTTCAACCTGCATAACTACAACTATATACGAAAGGATGCCGCCTCACAATCTCGGGCTAATGGAGGTGTGGCAATATTTATAAAGGATAACGTACCTTTTAGTGAAGTAACCTGACAAACAGCCTTGCAGTCAGTTGCTGTACAAGTACATTTGCCCTTTAAGTTCACGATATGTAACATCTACTTACCTGACTTTAGTTGGGATAGGAACCAAGTAAGAAATTTATTATCCCAATTACCCTCTCCGTTTCTTCTTGTGGGCGACTTCAATTCCCATAATCATCTATGGGGTTCCAAGAAAATTGATCTCCGAGGCAGAATAATCGAGGAACTTGTAGACGAACATAACCTAGTCATACTGAATACTGGAGAAGGCACATATCTAAATACCCGTTCTTGCAATTTAAGCGCCATTGATTTGACCATCTGTTCCCCACAAATAGCACACCTTTTCCAATGGCAGGTATTGGAGGATAACTTCTCCGATCACCTACCTATTTTAATTAGAACCTTTGTGAAGTGTCATCCTCCCGTTCGACACAGTAAATGGAACATTAAAAAAGCAGATTGGTCTTTGTACCAACACATAATTCATCCTTTCAATATGAACGGCACTGTACATAAATCAGTAATAGAGATCACAAATGGCATCATTGAGGCAGCGGAGGGTAGTATCCCCAAAACAGCCAGTACAGTCCGTGGTCCCAATAGGGTACCTTGGTGGAACCGCGAACCTGATCATGCAATACAGAAGAAAAAACAAGCTTTTACCCAATTCAAAAGATGCCCAACACTATCTAATCTTATCAAGTTTAACAAATGTAGAGCGAAAACCCGACAACTGATTCTGATGAGTAAGGACTCGTCCTGGAGGGAATTTGTATCTAGTATATCTAGAACTACTCCCGATTCTGAGATTTGGAAGAAGATTGGATCATTATCGGGAAAATGCTTCGCTATTCCATCACCTGTCCTGCTGATCAATGATAATGAAATAACAGACAATCAAGAGATCGTTAGTGTTTTGGCACTTGAATTCCAAAATAACTCAAATTCTTCCAACTATTCACCTAATTTTTAACCAAGAAAGTTGAAGAGGAAACCACACACCTTGATTTTACTGAAGACAGGGTATCTGCATATAACTTGCCTTTCACGTTGGAAGAAATGGAAAGTGCACTAAGTGAGGTCCACAACTCTGCTCCAGGGCCAGATTCTATACACTATGAAATGATTATACACTTACCTACAACAGGAAAGATGAATTTGCTAACTCTTTATAACAAAATTTGGGCGGAGGGTATATACCCCCAACAAAGGCACGAGGCTGTGATCATTCCTGTATTAAAACCTAATAAAGATCCAAAGAACCCTGGCAGCTATCGCCCTATATCTTTAACATGTTGCCCAAGCAAAATATTTGAAAAAATAGCAAATAGGAGATTAGTATGGTTCCTAGAAGCACGGAATTTACTTTCAAATCATCAAATGGGTTTTCGGCGTCACCGATCCACTATTGACCAGTTAATCTACTTTGAATCAGCTATTCAGACAAGTTTTGCTAACCGAAATCACATGGTGGCAGTCTCTTTCGATTTAGAAAAGGCATATGATTGAACATGGAGGCACGGAATTCTGAAGACCCTATATTCTTGGGGACTTAGAGGCAACCTATTAACTCTCATATCAAATTTCATGGAGGACCGTTCGTTCAAAGTTCGCATAGGAAATGAGCTCTCACATGCATATACACAGGAAAACGGCATTCCTCAAGGATCGACGCTAAGTGTGACACTCTTTATAATAGCTATGAATCCCCTTGTTGAGTCGATTGAACCTCATATAGGCAAATGTCTATATGTGGACGACCTCACTATATTCTTCTCTGCAAAGGACCTAATAGAAATCGACGTAACTCTACAAGCAGCAATAAATCATCTTACGACTACAGCTGAGAGCCTCGGTTTTCAATTCTCCCCCGTAAAAACGGCCTGTATAGACTTTTGTCGGCTGAGAACTCCTTACACTAACCCTCGACTGTCACTAAATGGACATCTGATACAGTGTAAAGATACTATAGATCTTCTGGGGCTAACGTTCGACCAAAAACTTCATTGGGGTCCTCAGATTGAAAAAATCCTTTTTAGGTGCAAGAAGTCCATGAACATTATCAAATGTATCTCTAACATCCAGTGGGGAGCCAGTCCTTCTGAAATTATATCAATCTTTGGTACTTTCGAAAATTGAGTATGGTCTAATTGTGTTTGCATCAGCGCGTAAGTCTCATATTGAGAAACTGGAAATACTTCATAGAGATGGTCTCAGGCGATGTATTGGTGCCTTTAGGACAAGCCCTTCAGGTTCAATATACTGTGAAGCTGGAATACCACCTTTGAAATACAGAATACAGCAACTTAGCCTCAAGTATGCAATAAAAATTGCAGCACAGCCTCAGCATCTCAATAACTCTATCATTTTTAATGAGGAAACGGAAGAACTCTTCCATGACAGACCAACCGCCACCCGCCCCTTTGGAATCCGGGTCAAGGAAATACTAGCAGCCCTAGGTATCGATCTGCCAGATGTGGATAACTTGATGTTACCTGATCTAGCACCATGGACATTAACAACACCTTTGACTGATACCGAAATGACAATTTGTAATGAGGCTATAAATCGAGCTTTTTTTAACATTATTGCGAAATACCAACCATGTAAGATTATTTATACTGATGGATCGAAGACTGCTGAGGGAGTTGGTTGTGCCATAGCCTCTGAAGGATTTTGTCGTGGATGGAGTTTAAACGCCAAGCAATTTTATTGGACGTAACAGGTGTACCTATTCGGCTAGAAGATGCTAAAGAAGCTATGAAGGAAAATGTCCTCCACTCATGGCAGGAAGACTGGAACCCCTCGAATAAATTTTTGAAGACTTTCAAGTCAAGCATAAAAAAATGGAGCCTTCCACATATGACACGTAGAGAACAGGTAGTAGTTACGAGAATGAGAATAGGGCACACATTTCTTACTCACTCCCACATGCTATTAGGTAATCCACCACCAATATGTAAAACATGTAACAAATTGCTCTCATGGAAGCATATACTGTTTGAGTGTCCTTTATACCAAGCTGCTAGAACAGCACACAACCTGGCTGTGGACTTAGAAAGTTGCTTTCTCACTACTGCCGACATAGGTTCTACACTTGATTTTCTTAAATCTACCAAACTTTTTAGTAAAATATAGTGCAATTACGCAGGATCCTACTAATTACATATACGTAAACTGATGATCTATGATTGATTAAGAAGTACTAGCGTCGGATATGTAATTAAATTCTTGTGTATCCACGCTCATGTATGCCTATTTTACGAGTATTAGTGTCCTTGTCTGGACTAAGTTAATTATATGTCTGTGTATATGATATAATATGTGTGTGCGTATACATGTGTACATATTTTTCTGTTCTTGTCTTTTTTTTGTGTATTGAAATCTGAGCTACTTACATGACATCTGAGTCACCCAGATCTACCCCTGTGGTGAAAGTGGCAATTGACCGTATGGGCAGGAGTGAAGCGGCTAATGGCCATAGTAGCCGATGCCGCTGTGGGCAAAAAAAAATATAATAATAATAATAATAATAATAATAACAATAATAATAATAATAATAATAATAATAATAATAATAATAATGATAGGCCGTCCGGCCAACTATCGGTGTCTTCCTGTAGCATTCCTGTGCGTTACCTAGCAGGATTGTTGCTGGAACATGCCGTAGGATTACCACCTTTGTAGCGTCGCTGCGCTAGGTGGTGTCCTGTTGCTACGGTAGTGTCGAAGACCGTACAGCCGCCGCCCGACCATCTGTTTTTTTTTTTTTTTTTTTTTTTTTTAACGAGGGGGGAATGCATTTACGCACCATACCATAGCACGAGCTACGACGTGTGTGGGGCTCCAGGGTCTTGAAGAGATCACCTAATACCCACTAAACCCTAAACCTCCGCGTGGCCCGACTCATCAGCGTCTCGGTAGGCCATGTGTTGTGCGTGACCTGCGGTCTGCTACAACGTCTCCTCATGTGTTTCAGTCTCTGGGAACGCCGGGTTGGTTCCCTTTACCTCGCACATTCTATCGATGTCGTTAAGCGATCATCGATAGAGGGTCTGCTAGTTTCTCTTGAAACTCTTGTTTTCGAAAAATCAAGAGTTTCAAGTCCTCTTACCAATATGTTGTTCCTGGTCCTGGTCCTGAAGGGTCCTGGTCCTGGTGGGTCCTGGTCGTGGCGGGTCCTGGTCCTGGTTGGTCCTGGTCCCGGTGGGTCCTGGTCCCGGTGGTTCCTGGTCCTCTGCATCCACGCCGTGGGTGGGGGGAGCAGCCGCAAATTCTCCTAGTCTCCTAGTCAAGGTTCCAGTTAGCGGGTGCCAACTGGGACCTTGGTCTGGGGTACCTGGTTCTGCGTTGCGAGGCCTCTCGTCCGGATCGTAGTCCATGAGGAATCGTAGCTGCTCGTTCGGGTGGTCCTGAGCTTTCTCGAAGGTCTTCTCCGCCTTTTTCCTCATGTACTCGTGGATGGTATCCCAATGCAGGTCTCTACGCAAGGTTGAGTTCCTTACGTAGGAAGGTGCATTGGTGGCGATCCGGAGTAGCTTCATCTCTAGAGCAGCAAGTCGCTTGCGGTAGCTGGGGGCAGCGTACCCCCAGACCGCGGAGGCGTAAGCGAGCTGAGGTCTGGCGATGGCCTTGATCAGCCGTAGCTTGGTCGCTAGCGGCATCTGGCTGTGTCTACCCAGTAATGGATAGAGTTGAGCCATGGCTGCTCTGGTTTTTGCGATGACAGCTTCTATGTGCGCTTTCCAGGTGAGGGACTTGTCAAAAACGATCCCCAGATATTTGACATTGTCGCTCCACTGGATATCTTCATCGAAGATGGATGCTTCGAGAGGTCTTGCAATCCTTCTTCGTTGAATGAAGATTGCCTGCGTCTTCTGGACGTTGATGCGGATTTTCCATTTCACGCACCAGTCCTGAATTTGGTCCAGTTCACCCTGTAGTCTCCTACGGATGATCTCGGGTCGTCTATGCTTGGCGGCTATAGCAGTGTCGTCTGCATATAGGGCCAGCATTGTGTCAGCTGTCTTCGGCACATCGTAAGTATAGATGTTGTAGAGCAGGGGGGCTAAGGCTGACCCCTGGGGCACGCCTGCTTCCAGCTGACGTCTTGTTGAATGGCATGTACCAATCTTCACCGTGAACCATCTTTGTGTTAGATAGCTCTGGATTAGTTGGCACATGTTCGCATCGATTCCGGCGGCTTCCATTTTGGCGATGAGTCCATCGTGCCAAACTCGGTCGAAGGCTCGTTCCACGTCCAGCAGGACGAGACCGGTTGCCTCCTGGAGATTGAAGCCGCTGGTGATGTTTTCTGTCAGTCGTAGCGCTTGGAGTTCCGTGTTGTGCGAGGATCTGAAACCGAATTGCTCTGGGGGGAGAAGTTGCAGTTCTTCTGCCTGCTTCTCTAGTCGAACGGCGATAGCTTTTTCGACTACTTTGCCCATCGAGGAAACCAGGCTGATGGGCCGGTAGTTCTGGGGCAACTTCCGGTCCTTGCCTGGCTTGGTGAGCATTATAACCTGGGCTTCCCGCCACCGCCGTGGGAAGTGGTTAAGTCTCAGGGTGGCATTGGCGATGTTGGTGAGCGCAGCAATGCCTTTGGTGGGAAGGTTCTTCAGCATCCTGTTGTTGATGCCGTCCCTTCCCGGCGCCTTTCTGACCTTCAACCTGCGGATGATCAGACGGATTTCCTCTGGACTCGAGGGGTGATCCGTCTCCTGGCCAGATGGTCGACTCCTCATGTTTTCAGCTGCGACTTCCACGGCCTCCTCGTGGTTGTCATCCTCGTCTTCATGGTAATTGAGTCTGCATTCGGATTCTAGCGAATCGGCGAATGCTTCGGCTTTTTCTTCACTGGAGTAGGCCAAGCCGCGTTGGCCGTGAAGAGTGGGGATCGTGGTGCGCTGACGACGAAATTTTCGCTACATAGACCAGGCCGTACCATCCTGGGTCTCTAGTTCTGCACAGGCTGCATTCCATCTGTTGTTTTGGAGTTCCGCGAGTGCGTTCTTCAGAGCTAACGATGCTCTGTTTCGCGCAACTCTCGACTCCTCTGTCAACAGCTGGAGATGTTCTCGCTTGAGTCTTCTGTTCTCCCTGATCAGGTGCCTAATATGGTGCGGTGCTGGACCATTTAGGTGTCTAGGAACTGCCGTAGTCTCGGAGCGGGTGCTGTCCTCGTGCGCTCGCATGACAGCATTCTCCAGCTCCTCTACTGCGTTGTCCAGTTCCTCCGCTGATCGGATGGCTGGAATTTGAGTGATGTTCCTTTGGACGTTGGATTTGTACAGGTTCCAGTTCGTCCGTTTGGTGCTCAAGCTATCTCGAGTTCTAGACCCTGTGCCAAGTGTTAGTAGAATCGGATTGTGGTCCGACGATCCTTCCACCAGGGTCTCTATCTCGAACTCCTCTCTGATGTTGCGGAGGATGGCTATGTCCAGTACCGCAGGTCGCCCAAGGCCGAATGGAATGTAGGTTGGTTGCTCCGGACCGACGATGACCCCCGCCAGGGCATCGACGTGTTCCTGGAGCTGCCTTGCATTCCTGTCTTCGACGTTGTTGTTCCATGCCGGAGACTTGCAGTTTAGATCTCCGATGACTATGCGTGCTCCTGGGCCTCTCAGGAGGTCAGCGATGTCATCTTCGTCTAGGGCCTCCCCTGGTGGCACATATAGGGAGGTGATTCTGTAGGGACGGTGGTTGTGATGGACCTGGACCGTGATTCCGTCCCCATTTATGTCTGCGGCATCGTCGAGGACATGACTCGTCAAGGTACGTTTGACGAGTAATGCGACTCCTCCACCTCTGCCCCTTCTGTCGTAGCGGTACGTCTCGTACCGCGGGAACGTCAGACTATGGGCAGCATCCAACTTCGTTTCTTGGATGGCCATCACCTCTGGTTGGTACTGGTCTAGTATCTCCTGGATTTCTGGTTTCCGTGCCCTGAATCCGTTGATGTTCCAGGAGATAATGCGTAGAGATTCTACGTTTTGACCTGTAGACATTTCGGGTCTAGTGCTTGTCTTGCATCTTGGCCTCGAGTGCATCCAGGCGGGTTATGATGGCTTGCATCATTGCTAGCAGTCTGTCATCGCCGTGTTGCTTCTGCGCAGTAGTTCCAGTAGCAGTGGCGGCTGCTGGGGCAGAAGTGGACATAGGCTTCTTCGCTTTTTGAGCGTAAGAAGTCCTATTTGTGGTGGGGACTGCTTTGGGGGCAGAAGCAGCTTTCTTCGGCGCCTTACTACATCCCTTGTAGTTGGCGGGGTGGCCTTCTCCACAGAGGCAACACTTGGCGTTTCGTTGCCCTGTTGGCGGCGCTGGCAGACTGCAGCTGGTGCTGTTGTGGTCCTCTCCATACTTAACGCACCGTTCAGCGAGACGGCAGTTCCGCTGTGTGTGCCCGTACCGCTGGCAGCGGTAACATTGGCTGGGCTCGGAAGACTTTTTCTTCCTCTCGAAGCTGACCGTGAGCATGGCCAGCCTCTGGATCTCTGCAAGCTTTTCCGGCATCTTCGTCTTGACGAGGAAGAGCGGAAGTGGCTTCTTAGTGGTCCTTGAGGTCATCTGCTGAACCTCGGCGTCTGCGATGCCTTGGCTCACCAGATCCTCTTTGATGTCATTGACTGACATCTCTCTGGGTAGCCCACGAATGACCCTCTGGTCCATCCTGTCCTCCTTCAGTTGATAGGTGAAGAAGGGCCGCTTGATGGATTCCAGCAGTGCGACTAGCTGACGGTAGTCAGCTGGTGTATTTGTGAATACCTTCACACTGGTACCCGCCGTCCTCGCTTTGGAGAA
Source organism: Acanthoscelides obtectus (assembly GCA_963669975.1). NCBI lineage: Eukaryota > Metazoa > Arthropoda > Insecta > Coleoptera > Chrysomelidae > Acanthoscelides > Acanthoscelides obtectus. Next base: position 47,798,120 of record CAVLJG010000006.1, on the reverse strand, counting down.
TTGAATCCCCTTGCTGTTCATCATCCTGCTTAAGGATGACCAATCAGCGGTGCCCTCGATGTTGATTGGCGGAACTCCTGTTCCTGCCATGGGGGCCTCGGTGGTCCTGGTTGCTCTAGGACCTCTCTTCTTGGTGGCAGCTGGCATCTTTGGCTGCCTGGGTTCTTCTTCTTCGGAGGAGGAGGAAACTCGCACCCGCTTCCTCCGCCTGGTGGCGACACTGAAATCGTTGTCGTCCGTCCTCTTCTCGGCTTCTTCTTCCATTCCTTCGTTTCGTTGAGTGCTCTCTTCTTGGGCGTCCATCTCGTCCGACGTAGCTTGGTGGTCCTCTTCCTAATCTTCTCCTGTCTTCTTCGCGGCCTTCTTCTTGGCCTTGATCCTCGATCTCCTGTCTGGCCTACAAGAAGGCTTCTTGCAGATTTCGCATCTGCTCTTCCAGCATGGCGAAAGCATCCTTCTTTTCTTTCAGCTGGTTAACCAGCTTCTCAATTTTTGCCATCGTAGATGGCAAACAACCAATCTATCGCAATGAAAATTGCAATAAGATTGCTCAATATGTCCGGGTGGGTCGCAGTCGTGCAAGTATACACTCGCAACGGCTGCTAGCTCGGAACTGTGATCGACCATCTGTCCATCACCTTCATCCTTTTTACACTCGCGTCGGCGTGGGACTATAGTGGTGGAGGGGGCCGCTTATGCCGACTCCTCGGACTTTTTCTCAGCCCCACGTCGGCTCGAGTAGACCCATAACCCATCCTTGTCATTTCCATACCTTCTCTCCTTGCCCCCCATTTCGCCCTGTAATCCCAAGGTGTTGGCCGTGCTGAGGGGATGGATGGCACTACATAAGTGTGTCCCTAACGGCCCCGTGTCTTCCACGTTAAAGAGGCGTGTTCCCCTACGACACAGGGGAATAATGGTCATGTTAAGCAACGCACAAGGAGTGGTACCCCAGGCAGGTAGAGTTCAGGAGAGCTCAGAAAGCCCCACGAATGCTGGGGGGGCAACTTAACATGTGACGCGGTAAGAGCAGGTGATTCTGCCCCTTGGAGAGAAACCGCAAGGAGAGAGGATCCATTTAACCGGGAAAAGGCAGGACATGTCCCTCGGTTCCTAGTAATGGAAAGGTTGGATGGGGAAAACTTCAGTAAAGTGAGCCCCTTCCTCATTGCAAAGCAATTGCAAGGAGTCGTAGGAAATTTAAAAAATATAAAGAAATCGAAAGAAGGATTGATTTTAGAAGCGGCAACCGACCCACAGGCGGAGAGACTGATGAAAATGGAACGACTTGGACCACATATTGTTAGAGTTAAACCACACAGAACGTTAAACTTTTGCAAAGGTGTGATCACATGTTCAGATTTATTAAACTGCTCCATCCAAGAAATCTTAACGGAACTTGAAAATGAAGGAGTCGTCAAGGTGAAACGAATATATAAAAGGAAAGACGACAAATTTATTGAGACGTCAAGCCTAATATTAACATTCAACAGATCCCAGGTACCACGGAAAATTAAAGCAGCCTTTTACGCACTAGAAGGCCGCCCATATGTGCCGAACCCCATGCAGTGTTTTAAGAGCCAGCGATATGGGCACTTATCGACATCATGTCCGAATGATGAATTTTGTATTTGCGGTATAGCTATTCACACTGGACCATGCCCAGAGCCCAAGATATGTGTTAATTGCGGCTCAGAAGACTCATCCCAGTATAGAAATTGCGCTAAATTCAAGGAGGAAATGCTAATCCAATGAACAAAAACTCTAGAATCTTTGAGTTACGCGGATGCCAAGCGAAAAGTGATGAATCAGACGCCAAGGGTTTCATATGCACAAGTAGCTGCTAGACAAGCTGAATCCACAAAAACTGTTATGGATGAGATAGTTCGCTTGGACATGTTAGTATAATTGAGTCATGGCAGATGTATCAAATTGGACTCACTGCCAAAGTTGTTATTTTTTACAGCTAAATGGTTTACGCGTTTATTATGTGGAACGACTATAAGCCGGGCAATAACCTTATTAACCGACGTAAACATCCTTCTAAGCGCTCTTTCACATGGTCAGGATATTTATCCGTCCGTATGATCGCCCGGCCGGGCAGCACCCTGGAGCTCTCTTCACACGGGTGGACGGGTGTGTGCGAAAATCCGGACCACTTTTTGCTAGGTACTTCAGTTTGCCGCTGATTATGATGGACAGTAGACGCAAAACGATTTTGTTCGCTTTATTAAAACATCGGCGAAAAAAACAACGTAATAGGCAAATTTGGAAGGAGCATTCTTTGTGCTTTTTCAACAACTGAAAGAAGACGAAACTAAGTTTTTAAATTATTTTCGTATGAGCGTTTCTTCTTTTGATGAGTTGCTGCAACGTGTGCAGACACAGCTACAAAGACAAGATACAAATATGAGGAATTGCATCCAACCTGAACAAATGTTGGCTGTTACATTAAGGTATGTTTATTTAAAATAAATAAAAACAAAATATACATTTTAGGTTAATATTCTATTTTTTTAATGCAAAAATATATTTATTATTATAATACTTCAAAAGATCAAAAGTCAATATCTGAATTATGTGAGAAAGGGGATGTCAAATTGCTATAATTACTACTAGTTTGTGTGTCATTAGAACCAGGAGATATGATGTTTGTAGATATGGTACTCGATGGAATCGTTTCATGATGTTGACTAGAGACCCTGCCTAGCAGTGGAGTGTATGAAACGTCAGAAGAGGGATATTGCTGAGAGTTCTGTAATGGAGAGCTGCAGGGGTACTGGTGTGTGTGTTGTTGAGAACATGGAGGAGCATAAATCTGCAGCTGTTGAGGTTGGGTTGTTGGAATAGAGACAGTGTTTTGAATGTTTTTAATCACCTGCAGAACTCCCATCTAAAAATCTACAACCTGGTTGTCTGTGAACTTTTGAACAGATGGAAGAATGCCCTTAAAAAATTGCATATGACGGTCCTCTTGGTCTCCTGCCTCTACCGATTTAAGCATCCTTAGCTCAAATTCGTCGAGGGTTCGCTTCCTCTTCCTCGTTGACTGTTGCACAGATGTGGTCTTCACGGAAGGGATTTTTGCAGTTGGAGTTTGCGAAGTCTGCTTAGTTGCATCCGGAGTCGCCGTCCCTTGATCTTCTGCTGACTGGAGCTCTTCAGTTTGCTGCTGACTTTCTGCTTCATCTGAGTGCTCATAGGCCATGCTTGCATCAGTTGACCGGTGATATAAGCCTTGCTCTAGAAAATTTAGTTGTTCGTGATACAAATACTTTCGCAGTTTTGATGCAGCTGCTCCTGATTTTTTCGAGTTTTTGTCTCGATTCCTCCATTTAAGCCACTGGTCTCTGATATTATTCCACCTTTTAAGAACTAGTTGACCTGTAACAAAAAAAATATTCAACAATACTAGACTCGAATTATAGATTTTCAATTTATTGTTTATTTTTTTTACTTTCAGGTACCTGGCTAGTGGATGTAGCTTTACAGATCTGTATTATAGCTATCGATTGGGAATTTCTACAATTTCAAAAATTGTTCGAGAGGTCTGTGACATTCTTTGGTCGTGCTTAGCTGAAGAATGTATTCCGAAACTTACGAAAGAACGTTTTGAGTCAGTAGCTGCTGGATTCGAAAAACGAGCGAATTTTTTCCACTGCATTGGTGCTGTGGACGGGAAACACATTAGAATTGTAAAACCCGAGTTTAGTGGTTCCTTATACTATAATTATAAGTCCTATTTCTCAGTTGTGTTGATGGCAGTTGCTGACTCGAATTATCGGTTCATTTATGTTGATGAAGGTGCATATGGGAGTGAGTGTGATTCAAGTATATTCAAAGAAAGTAGTTTGTGGAAGAGAATACAAAAAAAGTCCTTGGAATTGCCATCTGCAAAGCCTCTACCTGGTTCTGAAGCTCCAAACGTACCTTATTTTCTCATAGGAGATGAAGCTTTTGGATTAAATATTAATCTACTACGGTCTTTTGGAGGAAAGGAACTTTCACAGAAGAAAAGGATTTTCAATTATCGCCTCAGCCGAGCCAGGAGATATGTTGAGTGTTCCTTTGGTATACTGACAAACAAATGGAGAATTCTTCATCGATCTTTGAATGTTAATACAGATTTTGCCGTTAGTATTGTGAAAGCTTGTGTAGTGCTTCACAATTTCGTGAGACAAAGAGATGGCTATAACTTCGAGGATACCATGACAGTTGTGGGTATGAATGATTTGCCAGCACAAGCAAATATGCAAGGTGAAAGGGCAGCTAATAATATCAGAAATGTTCTAAGTGACTATTTTCTAACTGAAGTAGGCAAAGTATCATGGCAGTTGTCGAAAATTTAGGAATCTTGTTTTATTTATTATATAATTATACTATTACCCAACCATAACATATGTTTAGTTCAATGTTCACAAGAAATAAGAGGCAAATAATAAAATAACTTTAAACTTACCAAATTCTTTTCTTTCCCCGTCACTCAAATTTTCAAAATGTTCCTTCAACTGGGCACAAATACTTCTCCACGCTTCTGTTTTTTTGTTGCGATTTTTGTAATCCTCGGCAGCTTTGTCCCAGATTTCTGGTTTATCCTGAACTAAACTAATCAGGATTTCAGAATCTATTTGTTCTACTTCTTTCGACATGATCAAATGCTCGTAGCTACACTGCAGAGTACACACGGTCTTCGTTCGACAACGGACTACACGCTACTGGACTGCAAACAAGTATAAACCAATCGGACGATTAAACACCCGGATCATGTGAATGCATTCATGGCACACTGTAGTCCGCTAGGGCATATTCCGGGCGATTACCCGTTCGAGCTCCGTGAGTCCTAGCGGGGACATCCGGGCGTTTTGTATGCCCGGACGGGGATTCACCCGTGTCCGGGAAGTGTGAAAGAACCTATGCTAAACTGTGTATTACTATTTGTCCGGTTGACGGGCGATCACACGGACGGATAAACCCCCTGACCATGTGAAAGAGCGCTAAGTTGTGTGTAAAAACAGTGAAATGTACACACAAATGTCCAGTTATCTTTTTGTATTGCTTATAGAGGCACTGGTGTTGAGTTAATTCAAAGTCAATTTTATTTTTCACACAGGTATTCGGTTGGAATGTACATACCATTGATTTAAAGGCCAACTATTTTCCACAATTTTGGTGGCAGGATTTTTGTTTGTTAGATTATTACTTCCTAATGATAGGTTTTAATTGGAGTCATGATAGAGTTTGAGCATTTGTCGCTATTTTTAAAAAGGCATTTGATCTAAAATCTCGAATATCATCGTTCCTGTGTAAATAAGTATTATAATAGATTTATCTATTTCGGGCTTTTGTGCCCTTAGTAATACAACCTGATTTCAGGATGATTTACTTTATTCTATCTAAAAATGTACGCTGATAGGTACTGCAAGGTACCTCGGTCATTCCTCTGCCTAGCGCAGCATTTCCGGTGAATTATATTACTTGCAATACCTAACAAGTTTCTTCTAACAATATATTATACAGTATGATCTTACCATACTACACCTCCCCCGATATTCAAAAGAATTTTCTTTCTAATGAAATAACTTCAGTCAATAGCAATCTCTTGGGGTATACCGTATCTTAAAATGATTTTTTCAACAAAGCATCTTGCTACTGTTATTGCATCTTTATATTTTATTTTATATGCTTCGACAAAATTAAATAACTCACACTGTAGGGTCAATATATAAGAAAAGCTATACGAGTGTGTTGGTAGTGGACCAACTAGATCTAAGTTTAACTTCTGAAATGCATAGCTCCCTGTAGAAGTGATTACCATGGGTTCCTTAACGTGGTGATTTGAGTCTCGCGCCAATGTCGATCGAGGATTTCGATTCACATACAGAGTATCATGCGAAGGTACGTAATATAAATCTCCCGACTATAATTTAATACTTTGTTTATATCTCTTAATTTCTTTCAACGTCGTAAAAATTGGTTCTGTGCTACCTTTAGGTTTTTTGAGAATTTTTACTATACTATCAGGTTGATCAGACCCAATATTTGTAGTATCCCCGCTTCGATTTTGTACGATACGTAAACATTTAAAAATTAAAAATGTTCACTGCTATTAACGAGTCCAAAATCATTGGAAGAACTTAGAAAATCAACATTTTCAACTTGACCCACATTTTCCTTTGTGGCATTAGCATTTTGTGTACTTGATCTAGGGTTTCAGATTGCATCGGGACCGTCTGTGAATGAACTCGGAAATCGTTTTGTAACAAGACGTGTGTCTAAAGATTGATATAGTTTTTAAATCCATTTCTAGTGATGCATAACTTATAACAACAAATTACTGATTCCCTTTGTTAATTTTATTGTTCCTCTGTACTTCCCTCATCATGATCGTAGCTAGAAATTTCAATTGCGCATGTATTTCTGATGAAGCCATATCTACATTCTCCTTAGTTGTCAAAAAATCGAATATGCTGGTTAGGTGACGCTCAAAACTATACAGGGTGTTAATAAAGTATGTAGACAAACTTTACCTATCGAATCCTCCGTCAATTTGAAGACGAAATTTCCATATGAACATGGGTCCGCAGCGGCTTTGTTTTCAAGCTAAAAGGAAATAATGATATTGTTCTAAAAAATTATAAAAGAATGGAACGTATTTTATTCTAATTAAGTATGAACGGTGGTGAATATCACATGATTTTCAGTTGTTTTCAGACCCTCCATGTACTTAGATACGGAGAATGTTATCATCCAGTATTTTTTCAAAAAATAGCATGACATTGTTTTGACTATTGACCTTGTTCATGCAAGTTCCAAAACATACTTCATTATTTGAACTCAAAAGCCATACAAATTCAAACCCTTTGGCACTCGCATACAAGTCAAACATGCGCACAAGAAAACATGCGCACAAGAAAACGAAGATTTCGGGAAGTCAACACGTTAAGATAAAAAAAAGGCAACGGTAGTCTTTAAAAACTCGACAAATAATCTTGTTAAACCCGGTACAAAAGTCTTCTATTCGCTCAGGCAAGTGTGGTGAACCTAAGAAGATGCTGTGAAGAGAGAGGAGCTCCTCCAGACCAGGTGACAGGAACACCCAGGTACGTGCCAAACCTGCATTGTCTTTGTATGGCTCGGGTGTCGATTACTTTATTACCTTAATTATATCTGAACGCGCTTACAGTCCCGCGGCTCTCCACAATTTAGAAACATCTCTGCAAGAACAGACCTTCTAAATAATTTCTTTTCTAAAAATACAGGATAATACTACTTTCATCTACGTTCATATTGAGCCTCAGCAACTTGTAAAACATGCAAAATTTATCATAGGTTATACCAACTTCAATAAATACGTTTCATTATTCATAGAAATATTTGGAACATTACTCGTATTTCCTTAGTGATAGTGCTCTCGCTCGAAAAGAAAGCCGTTACGGACTCATGTTCATATGAACATTTAGTCTTCAAATTGACCAAAGATTCGATGGTTAAAGTTTGTCTACATACTTTATTAACACCCTGTATATCAACTTTTCAATATCAGATATTCCTAAATATGTCCCCAACTTTTAAGAATGAAACTAAGTTGAATCTACCTGTTTTTCGGGTTGGGCTGAACCAGTGGCGAATTTATAGGGAGGCCGCGCGCCCCCCCTAGACGTCCTACACTTGCTATTGTAATCTAACACCATTGTGTTACTTTCTGACACATCATGGCGATAGAGGCATACTAACTATAACTTATAGCTATAGGAACTGAGTATTGCGATTTTTTTGGTATCCTTTAGTATTCCAAATGCTGTCCCTCTTTGACATCACTTGTTTACAGCACAATTCTTACGATTTATACGTATATACGAATATTGTGACTTGTCACAAATTTGTCTGGGTAATATATTAGCTATACAGATTGCACTTAAAAAATGAATTATGTTCTGTTTGTTGGTCAATAGTTATGTGAAAAGTGTGTAAAAGCTTGAGTGATTTCTTTCGGGGTTGGTGTTGCAGCGAAGCACTATGTTAGATTAACGCCTAAATTGGAAATAGACATTAACGAGACTTGTTTAGCCTGTGGCCTGTCCGGAAACGGTGTCGATCGATGTTCAAAGTCAATACCACACGTCCCGCATCTCTTCTCGCTTATGTATCTATTTATGTTGCTATATTGAATTTGTTTTAAGTTACAGAACTGCTGCACTAACGAGAATATGTACAGTCCTGTATTCCTGTACTTGTTTCGTACAAACATACATTATCAAAATAATTACGATCTAACAGATACAGTTTTTTCCAAGGATTTACAACATTTTTACATTTTTACATGCGATCAACACCGGTTGGAAAACTGACAAAACAACAACTATGCCGTAAATCTAAGCTCGACAACGAAAGTGTGAAAAATAACTGTAACATCTATATTGAATTTCAAAAACCCCAACCCCTACTGAGCGGGGCCGTGGCAAATGCTTGTTCCGGAAGTTGTTGTATCCAGCATACAACTTCCTCCCGTTCAAGTGATTGTACACGCGTTAAGGAATACCTCAGTCCGCCAACGTGAAACTTTAGGTCTATTTAATATCATTAACAAGCAAAAAGAAGGTGGTAGACAAGGAACAGTCGACCGAGGTGGTACCAGCCGCTAGCTTTTCTCAGGGTGTCTTATAAATGTCCGCATGTTTCCACACCTAAGCTATGCAGTGGGTAAATCTTCCAAAACAAAGAAATTAATGATGATGGATCCCTCGAGAACTAAGAATTCTGGACGTAAACTCACTCCACTCTCGGAATGTTCAGGAGGAAAAGACATCGAAGATAAAATTTGTTTCAGGAACGTCTGTGGGATTAACAGCAACATTGATGCTGTTCATCACTACTTGCAATCCAATCGTCCCGCCATGCTTTTCTTGGCGGAGACAAAAATTTTAGAGTCCGCAGCGATTAACCACCTTAGCTTACGAGGTTCACTCCAATCTGAGAAAGAATGGGAAAGAGCCTCTGTCGACAGCAGTCTTTGCTGCTGCAGAGATGTTTCTCTGGAATCAGAAAGGAAGGACATTATGTGGCTTCGCCTCAACTCCAAAACATCCCCCAAATTTATTTGCTGCCTTTATCGCTCTCCCTCGAACCATAACTGGGATGACCTTCTTGAGTACCTCGCCGTCAAGATCGACTTCCTGAACATCAATCACCCCGCTTCAGAGCTAGTTCTCCTCGGTGATTTCAATTACCATAATTTGCTTTGGTTGGGCTCAAATAAGACCGATGCAGCAGGTCGTGCAGTTGAAGCGTTCGCTCTTACTCAAGGGCTGACCCAGCTGATGAAGGGTCCTACTTTTTTTCCCCTCGTCTCGTCACATGCCAGTAGCCTGCTGGATCTCTTTCTGACCACGCATCCTGTCCCTTACAGCACTGCTGTCCTGTCCCCCCCCTTAGTAACTCATTCCAACTGTGAGGTGGAGGTTAGGTTTCGGTCCGAACCCGCTGTGGCAGCAGAAACTCGCACAGGCCGCAAAATTTGGCATTACGGACATGCCGACTGGGAGGGGCTCAGAGACTTCTTCTCTACTTTTCCTTGTCTGCTTCACTAACGCGGATGCGTCGGCTATCTGTTTTTCGATAACCGAAATTATCCGCGTCGGAATGGAGGAATATATCCCTCATACAGTGAAAGTGCCTAAACCAGGGTTCAACGGCTGGTTTAACAAATCGTTGGACACTGCTCGCCAGCAGAAGATCAAGGCACACAGAATCTTCTTACAAAACCGCACTGTAGAGAACACACAAGCCGACTTCGAGTCCAGAAACAAATATAACAAAGCGCTTCGCAATGCCAAAAACCAGCAAGATATAAGAGTTAGGCACAGGATAATGTCACAGCCCAATGGCAGTCGGTCTTTCTGGACGCTGGCCAAGCAGATTGAAAAGAACTTCTCACACAGAAGCCTTCCACCACTTACGTGTCAGGATGGCACGATTGTATCGGACTCAAAGGCCAAGGCGGAAGTGCTTGCCATGAACTTAGCTGCCAATTCCACCTCTGCCGCTGAGCTGGAAAAAAGGAGACTGGCGATGACTTCCTCTCTGACGAGAGACCTGGAAGTTATCACTGCTTGGAGACGCAACAATTTTGTACAGCTTAGTGCTTCCAAAACACAGTAATGTATCTTGACGAACAAAAAGCGTCCTAAAGGTCATCCGGTTTTGATGGATGGCCGAGTTCTGCCAAAGAGCCATTCATTTCGACAGGTCGGAGTCCAGATCACCGAGGACCTGATCTGACACGAACTCATCTCGTCAATAGCGGCAGCTGCTGGGAAAAAGTTAGGCTATTTGTTTAGGGCTAGGAAGTACTTTTCTCCGCATGACCTTCTCACCCTATAAAAGGCCCAGATAAGGCCTAGCCTCGAGTATTGCTCACACGTTTGGGGTGCTGCCGCCCCGACTACATCATTTATGCTCGATGCTAACCAGAGGAGGGCTGTCCGACTGATCGATGACTCTTCTCTAACAGACAGTTTCGAGATCTTTTCTCACCGGCGATCTAGCTCGCTTCTACCGCTACACCAATGGACTTTGCTCCTCAGAGCTCTCTTCCATGATGTCGCCGGCCAATATGCCTGCCAGACAGACCCGCCTGACTTTGACCTCCCATCCTAACCGTGTCGAACTTCGTACATCCAGAACTGGATGATACGACCGCTCCTTTGTCTCGAGGGTATCGAGACTGTGGAAAAATCTACAAGAGGAAGCTTTTCCTTGTTCTACTAACCTCGGGTTAACAAAATTTCTTTGGGATCATCATAGCAGCCGTTCCGCCATTTAGGCTTCTGCCTGCGCGGCTGCTCCGGTATAAAAAAAATAATATGATAATGATATTTTTGTCACCTGACGATATAATAGTGCTTGATTGTGTCAGTATTTACACCATTTACTTGATTTGTTTAATGGGCAGTTCAGAGTCTAAATCCTTAAGCTTAGTACGAATTAATGAACCCCGTTGCGCAATTTGTCTATATGCAGTCTGGAGACGGTCTCAAGACACGATCTATAGATGGTCTATAGACATCCTTCTTTGTCTTGTCTAGCGTTCATACGATAATGTGAAGTTTTTGGTATCATGTTCGTTTTCACAATCAAAGACATTGTTTTGTGTGGAATGGACTGGGATATGCCTCGGGGTCGCTCTGAATGTTTTATCTTTATGTTTTTCGGTTAACAGAGAGCAATGAAGTTTTTGAATCTTTAATATTATTACACTAGTTAATTATAAATGCGCGTACTTATTTTGTTCTCATATAATAAAATATTGACTTTCTGAGGATTTCTGAACATTTTGCAGCAAAGCTGGACTTGACCAGATAGAACACAATGGATTTAAGGAGCAATAATAGGATAAATTCTCCCTTCCCCCCCCTAGGCGAAATCCTGAATCCGCCCTTGGTCTGAACTGCACCAAAATGATAACCTTACAAATACTGTACATATTGGTACTCACAGTAATGGATAGACATATCGTTTATAAATTCGTTATTATTTTTACACCATAAATCTTATTCACTGTTCAAGTGCTCATCCACACTCATTCAGTACCACTATTTATTGCTCCATTATTTGTCTATTAGATATTATTGCTAAAATAAGAACCTAAAAAAGAATTCACTGCTCCTGATCCTCGGCACCGTCAATTTTTTTCTCTTCCATAATCATGTACATATCCGCCATCATTATTTGTTTCTCTATAGGCTTCTCTTACTGATTTTCAACAGGATACTGGACAAAGGTATATCCATATTGAAAGTTGTAACTTCTACGAGGATCTCTCTCGATATCATCTTCAGGGTAAGCTAGCAGTTGATATTAAACAACTTTTTCTTCTTTTTCTTCCTTGCTCTGCCTTTTGCGCCCTTAGTAACACAACTTGATTTCAGGATGATTATCTTTATTCTGTCTACAAATGTATATTGGTAGGTACTGCAAGGTACCTCGGTCATTCCTCTGCCTAGCGCAGCATTTCCGTTGAATCATATTACTTGCAATACCTAACAAGTCAACTTTGAGTCAATTAGGTTTAATAATAAGAATTTTGGCGTTAGGGGGATATAAATGTGTGTGTGTGTGTGACGAAATGGGCATCAAGCGGGACCCATTTGCCACATACCGTTTATAAGAGGTTTGGGTATCTATATAAATGTTTTGGTTTTATGTAAGACTTCTATAAGTAGATCAAAAACGAACATTGTTTGAGTAAAGAAGACAAGTAACATTGGTGGACGAGATGATGTATCACTATTCCTCGCACACTCAAAAAAGATATGGTTCAAATCTCCTATAGAAGAGCCATTGCACGGACAGAAGAAAGATCCGAATATACCAATTTTATTTAGGTGGGCCGGAAACAGCTTGATTGATTTTCATACGCGTGATCATCGAAACGTAAGCTTTAGAATGAGAAAATGAAAAATGAGGTATACTATTGGGTAAGTTTGTAGTAATGACTATTTGAGGAACTTGCAGCCCTTTTGAAAGTTGCCTTTTATTTGATTATCGTATTACGCTTTAAAATTGGAATCACCTCTAGATTACATGGGGATCCAGCTTTAGGCCAATTGAGCACGCCTTTTTAGCCACTAAGTCAGCGTGGTCATTACCGGCAATGCCGGCATGTCCTTTTATCCAAACGAAATTTACCCTTTTATTATGTCTTTCCAGGTGTACTAATTTAGTCCTTATGTTCAAGATGATTTCGTTTTTAAAATGTCTAAATGGATGGCCCGCAAGGGACTGAAGAACCGACCTGGAATTAGAAAGTATGACTGCTTTACAGACTGGATTTCTTATGCACCAATCAAGTGCCTTGGAAATTGCTAGAGCTTCAGCTGTAAAAATAGATAATAGATTGGGAATTTGGTACTGTTCGTTATATTGTAGTGATGGTATATAAAAATCGCAACCCATGCCATCCTTGTTTTTCGACCCATCTGTAAAGATGGATACGTCGCTCTTACCGCCACTGGTTATTATGGATTTCAAGATAAGAGTATTCAATGATGAGATGTCTGTAAATTGAGGAAATGTTATATCTGGTTTATATGTTATTGTCTCATAATTACATCCAAAGATCGGGTATTTTTGATTTCTTTTAAAGCAGAATTGAATTCGTGAGTATCGGTTAAAGCGTCAGCTAATGGAGGCGAGTTTTTTCGTATCCAGTATGGATTAATGCAATTTTCTGTATTGATTTATGATATTTTTTCGGACCATAATCGTATTATATGCTCTATATTTTATAAGAGACTTATTGCCTAATAGCTGCCTTCGTACTGTCAGTGGGGCTTCATATGCTTTCACCAAGACTGCATACACTGGAGACGACAACATCGCATCTAGACATATTTTCAAAAACCTTTATTGATTGTGGAAGCAATTCCAGTCATCTCTCATATTATTCCATTTGGTCGCAGGATTAATACAAAATTGCGTGTGATTTGTTTAGACTTGGATAAGAATGGAGTAATGATCTGAACCTAGAGTATCTGTATACACCTCTCACTCAAATTTGTCCACGTATCGTGGAGAGACGATGGACAGATCCACTGCGATGCTGTTTTTCTCTACATATAAACAGCTTATGTTTATTACGATTTGACGTAATATGTGTTGTGGGGTCGGGACATTCATCTGCAATTTTGCTGAGGAAACGGGAGGAGGTGATGTAGGGGGTGTTTCTAATTTTTTTCGTTTATTTGGGTTAGGAGGTTTCACGATGTGATTAATTGGCCTTGATTTCGGTTTTGTTGCGTATGGGATATTATTACTAGACGTAGCAGCTAGTTCAGGAAAATTATCCAAATTATTAAGTAATGAAAATCTATTATTTGTTGTTATTTTTGCATAAGAGGGGATATTGTATAATTTTTCAGCTTCTTTAAAGGAGGAGTTTTCGGAGGTCATTATTCTCTTTATTTGATATTGCTTACTGTAGGCTGGACAGTCCCTTGAGATGGTAGAATGATCACAGCTGTCACAATCGATGCAGAATTGTTTGACATCATCATCATCTTTTATGTATTCTTCGGGCCATTTGGGGCACCTTGATTTACCCTTACATTGTGTTTTCATATGCCCAAAACGAAGGCAGTTTAGACATTGTATTACGGGATGTATATAAGGTTCCACGGGAAAATTTACCGTGTTTATTTTAATACTGTCTGGAATTCTATTATCAACAAATGTCACAACTAATAACTGTCTACTCACATAACTAACTGTTTTATCGTTCTCATTCACCACTTTTCTCTTTAAATGTTTAACCTCTGCTACAGGAATATCACATATAATTGCTTGTTTCAGATACTCTTCGGAAAAAAATGTGTCAACCAGTCGAATCAAGCCTTTTTGTGATTGAAAAATGTTGGGATGAATGCTACTAAATCTTTCTTTTTGATAATTGCGTGTTCTACCAAAGAATTAGCAACATCGTAAGATTTAAAAATTACCTGTACTCTTTTCAAACCTACAGATTTTATATCTAAAATATCTTTCTGGAATTCCTAAACTTATTGTAAAAGGAATCCTATTTTCACCGGAAAAATCCTCCCTAGGTTTTTGTTCTTGTGCTCTAGAAAGACATTGTATGGTCCTACATCATGCACTCGATATTTATTATCCAAGTTATGTCTAGCCGGTTCAATATCCATAATTTTATCAGTATTATTTATTTCAGAACAGTCACCCCCATTGTTATCTATGGGCGGTCCGTGACCGCCCGTCTCCTCTCCCATAACAGATAATCAGAATTATAAGGTCATTACCAAATACGCTGTAGTAAAATATACAGGGTGGCGCATCGAAAACGAAACAGACGCATTTACTGGCAGCTCAGTTTTTTTTTTTAAAACGCTCAGACCCGTCGATTTTGTTTTCGAGGGGGACACAAGTTTGGCAAAAAATCACGTTAACACGAGCAGCCCCTTGGGCGGGGTTGACACCAACCCTAAAATCCTAAATGGAAAGGGGGTCGAGTGATACCTTATTTTAAAGGTCTTTCAATTCCCTTTATAATGATATAAAATTAATGTACTTCAGATCAGTAGTTTTGAAGACTTATTGATTTAAAGCTTAAAGTAGACTTTAATAGGTGCATCAGATTAGTTTGTACTACATTCAGAAGAAACTTGACTAAAAGAATTTACTTAATAAGTAAATGTTTTTCTTCACTACGCCTATGGTTTGTTTATCATTTTGTTGTTGAAAATAGCTATTGGAGCGTTTTTTTGTGGCAAAAAAGTTATTTCTTGAAGAAAGATAAGGAAATATCTCGTACTTATTTTAAATAGGAATTTAGTACATAGTTTGCGATTGATTTGACCAAAGTTTGTTGCTGAAATAACATAAATTAACCATGGTGTATTCCACAGCAGAAAGAGTTGAAATTATCGAAATATTTTTCGGAAATAATCAGTGCGCCAATAGAACAGCAGGAATATTTAATGAGCGTCATGAGAACAGTAACATGCATCGAAAATATGTTCTAGAACTTGTAGCTAAATTTCTGGAAACTGGGTCAGTCGCCAATAAAAAACGCAACATTGAAAATCCCATAAGGAACGACGCAATAGAAGTGGGGGCTTTAGGGCAAGTTTATGTAGATCCTACGTTAAGTACCCGCAAATTGGAGACTGTGTGTGGTGTCAGTCGACGTACTGTCCAACGGATTCTAAAGGCCCATAGTTTTCATCCGTATAAAGTTCACCTGGTACAAGAACTTAATGAAGACGATTTTGATCGGCGATTACAATTTTGTGAAGATATGAGTGAAGGAATTATAAACGATGAACATTTTCTATTCAACACTTGCTTTTCCGACGAATGTTCCTTTTTCTTAAATGGCATAGTAAATCGTCATAACTGCCGATATTGGTCCGATTCTAGTCCCAGAATTTATCATGAGGTTCATACACAGCAGCCACAAAAATTAAATGTTTGGGCTGGTATTTTTGGCGATCATTTAGTTGGTCCTTTTTTCTTATAATCAGAATGATCGGCGGTACTCTGCGAATAGGTTGGTGTTCCAACAGGATGATGCCCCACCACATTACCCATTACGTGTTCGACAATATTTAGATCAGACGTTTCCAGATCGATGGATTGGTAGAAGAGGTGCCATTGAATGGCCCCCAAGATCGCCAGACTTTTCACCTTTGGCTTTCTTTATGTGGGGTCATTTAAAAAGCAAAATCTATGCTACTCGGCCAAGATCATTAGAAGACCTGCTACAAAGAATTGTGAATGAGTGCCTTCAAATTACTCCTCAAATATTGCAAACTGTGCGGCAACGTTTTGAGCAAAATCTTTATTATTTCATGGAGAGTCATGGTGGCCATTTTCAACATTTACTTGCCTAACGAGTCAGTTCATTCCTCATTTTTAAATTACTTTGCTGCCAAATGTATTGATCTCCACTAATGATAATAATAATAATACTAAATGGCCTTTATTCGACACACGATTACAAAATAATTGGTTTAAATAATTGGTTTAAAAGCAACAGTGACGAAAAGGTGGAGTGTCAGCTTATGCTGTTTTTCAATCCGACCTGGAAAACATTGACACAAACTATAGAGAGAGAGAAAAAAAAACTTAGAATATAACACTTATCAGAGAAAGGAAACAATCAATTACCTGTGGATATGCATAAAGTAAAATTTTAGCCATCCGACTGCTTTAAACTCATCTTTAACCTTTTTTTAAAATTGCTTAGGCTATATTCTTTATACTCACTTGATAAGCAGTTATATAGTTTGGGTGCCCAGTACGAGAAACTGCGTGTGAACAATGCTGTCGAATGCCGCGGGATAAGTAAGATGAGTTTATTCCTAGAGGATCTTTGATCGTACTGGCAGAGGAGGCTTAGTTTTGTATTAAGATAATATGGCGCTTTAAGGATAAGGGTCTTATGTACCAGAGATAGGCAATGCAGTTTCCTCAATTTGTTCATCTTAAACCATCCCGATTGGTCAAAAGCGCTACTAATATGATCAAATTTACGGATTCCATAAGAAAATCTGATGTATGAGTTTTGTATCATCTGAATCCGCTCGGCATCACGTTGTAAAAGAGCAGGTCCATAAACAGAGTCACCGTAAGATGTGATGATGATGATGTATTAGTTTTATTTAAGCTTTAAGTCAATAAATCTTCAAAACTACTGAACGTACATTAATTTTATATCATTATAAAGGGAATTAGCGACTGACCCAGTTTCCCGAAATTTAGCTACAAGTTCTAGAACATATTTTCGATGCACGTTACTGTTCTCATGTCGCTCATTAAATATTTCTGCTGTTCTATTAGCGCACTGATTATTTCTGAAGAATATTTCGATAATTTCAACTCTTTCTGCTGTGGAATATACCATGGTTAATTTATGTAATAAAGCGTTACAAGTTATTTTAGCAACAAAGTTTGGTGAAATCAATCGTAAACTATGAACCTATCATTAGGAAGCAATAATAATCTAATGATCCCACCAAAAAAATTTACTGTCACTCAAATTGTAGGATTTGCTTAAACAAAATCTACGTATTTCTTGACCTATTGCAGCAAGCATAAATATCATTGTAGAAACAAATCGGAAGTACAGCAAATATTGTTTAAACGCTGACGAATATAACAACCATATTGCTGACATTGAAGAAGCAAAGGCGTTGATGTAAAATCTAGGATTCCAGTTGTAATAATATTTATTTTTTCTGGTTGGTTATTGAGCATTTGTCGTTACTGTGTCAGCATCGCCAATGCCCGAACAAGGGCGTTGAAAAAGAATAGCAACAGCTTTGCCCCTCGCAATGGGCATTGGCTTCAATGCCCGGCCACTAAGGCCAACTGTATTTAATAATAATAATAATAACAATTAACGTATTTTCTGTTTATCCGTAACATATATGTAACTTCTTAGGATTATTCTATGATTGGCCCTCTAATTCATCATGCTTTTGCTAACCCATACTTTGTAAACTAGTAACATAGCTTTCGTTCGTCCGACCACAGACGACCAACCTGTGGTCGGACAAACGAAACCTTCATTACCAGTTTGTTCAATGTCGAATAGACAGTATCTACTATACCACCAGAATCGGCGGCGTCTAGCGGCCACAGTGATGACCCGGCTGTCAAATGCGAACTGGGTTACGATTCCAATAGACAGCTTGCTGTTTGCACTCTCGCACTGGTCGATTCTGGTAAAAGGTGACACTTTGTACTGTCTTATTTCCATACTCTATTGTTATCTTCTTTCCTGAATCGAGGAATCGTATTGTTATATTGTTACGCCATTTCTTTATAGCCAGCTTATGAATGTATCTTGAATATTCTTTAGTATCTCATTATTTCAGATGTCAAAGGAAGAAGCTGTTACATTCTTGCAAGAAATCAAATATCACCTAGATAAGCTGAAGAATCACTATATTCAGAGGGGCTCGACAAACTTACAGAAGAACAAGGTAGGTCTATGGTTTTGGATAGTTTATTATATCTTATTCAGGTTTTACAGTGAACGATCTCACAACTGTTCTGAACTACCAGTAACCAACCGCAGTACAGCTTAAAATTGCGAAAATTGATTGCACAGAATCAAAACAGTTCTGGGATAGATCACTGTAGAATCCGAATAAGGCTACTTACTATAGTATGATTTCTCGCTTTGTATTTTGGAATTGAGGCTAACTATTCACGTTCTCATAAACGCTTTCCAAGCGCTGCGCAAATATGGCCGTCACAATTTTTCAATAAGTTGTTTCTGATTTGTGGTTTCTAACATGACAGACAAAAGTGTATGTGTGAACAAAAAGAAGATTGGTTGGTGCATGCGTTATGAATTGTCCAGTTTATAGTTCACTAGCTATTACCCGCCACTTCGTACGCGTTAAATTGTTACTAACATAGAACATTGTTTTTGAGTATTGCTATTGCATTGCATAGCATATAAACAGTCGACATGCATGCTTGGGAAATACGGTTATTTTATTAATAGAGCCAAGCTGCGGGTGTGAAAGCACGGTCGGGAGAGCTAACAAATTAATAATATTACCATTTTTTTTGTATCAGCATTTTGAATCAAACTAAATTTTACATTGTAAAAGCTACCTCTTTGCCAAATTTCCGGTTACACAATTCACTCTTAGTTTTAGTCTACTGTAAACAGAATCGCTTCGTTGCCAATTTTTAGATATTAGAATATTCAAAGCGATTTCAAAAAAACTTGCAAGTACCCTTTAATCCTTCAATCTGGCCCTGCCACAAAATAATAATGACAAATCGTCTTTATTTAGAGGGCGAAGTTTGCTCTGTCACTTAACTCCCACCAAAAAAAAAACTGAAAAATACAAAAACATAAATCATTTGATAGGTTACAAGTAAAGAACTTAGGTGTATAAAAATATGATGTATATAACAGGATATTCAATATTTCAGGTGTTAAAAGTATAAATTGTATCAGTTATACAAACAAAGGAATGTTCTATTGGAATATTTGTGTGGTGACTGGTGACTGATTTATATTTCTATTCAAAATAAATTTCTTCATAAATTCGTCATATGATAGTAATTTTGTGGTGCGAGGTATATCATTGTAAAAAATAATTGCTTTGTAGGTGAAGCATTTACGAAACAGTGATGTCCTGTGAACTGCCATTATGAGTGTTTCAGTGAATCGAATGTTCCTAGAATGAATATTGCTTCTAGATACCAGCTTATTTCTCAAAAACGGTGGAATGGATGACAGCAAAAACTATTGAAAAATCCTTCGAGATTTCATCTTTCCTAATAACCTCCACATTATCTAACACGTGCCGGCTGACTGACACTCTTCAGTGGCACGTGTTACCGATAAACCTTCATTACTTGCTTGTCTGTTACTTAGTATATTTTTGTCTATCCAGGTTTTTTAAACTGTATGATCTACATTTACCCACGTCTCGTACAAATAATATACATATTTTACTGCTCTGTCGTCGATATTCAGTTATTTCGCGTAGGTATTTTCGACGCTACGCGACTATTTCAGGTTTCTCTGTCAATCCTGACTTCCGATTACGTATTTGGTAAGGAAAATTAAGTTCGTGTAGGGTTCTTCTTAATAGTTCAACGCTCACTAAGGGTATAATGGCATTACTCTTGATCTTTGCATGTTTAGCTTTAAGGGTTGGTATCTCATTCCTAAAGAAGAGTGAATGTACGGTCCCCGTCTTAACGCCATTTTGCCATCGCCATTTAGTTTAATGGCATTTCGTTCCTTTAAATGGAACTTTATATCAGCAGTAGTTCCAGTTTCCTTCTATTCATGCACCATCCTGCGAACAGTCCACTCTGGGCGCCTGTCATGCTTTCGCAACGCGTAAGTGCATCTCCCTGCGAGGTAGTCTTGTTCAAATAATTGAACACGTTGATCACGATTTCTTTCGCGTCCTTTTTCAGTGCCTTACGAAGCTTTCTACTTGTTCCCTGACTTCCAGTACTTCCACTCCCAGTCTCACCCTCGCTGGTTAAGAAAATATAAGCATTAACCGAACAATAACAACAGAAATAACCAAACAACAATTCTTCTAACAACAAACAATATCACGCGGTAACTAGACTCTCAACGAAACAAGCTCCAAGCGTCAGTAGTCTATGCCAATGAGCCGTATTCATAAAAGAGAAGCATATCCTCAGAAGCATAAGGTAAAAGTATAAGGTCTTGCTTCGGAGAAAAAGGTAGAAGTGTAAGCATATCCTTGTTTTCATAATCATAATATATATACTCACTCATATACTCACGAGGATATCCTGCAAGAAGAAGTAAAAGTTTGACTGGTATTTGTATCTTGAGCGACATGCCCTGACTTGTTCCTGCTTGTAGTTGACGTGGGAGTTCGTTCACTCAGCATCACTGACAGTTGTACTCCAGAGCTTACACAGACCGTTGCGTATTTTAACTGGATACAGTAAAAGATCAAATTAATGAGCATGTCATCCTCAAGTGATGAGGAAACTATAGAAAATAATGGCAAGGACCTGCAGTTCATCGCAGGTCGTTGTCACAAGTTCCAAAAATAAAAATGAGAAAGCACGATGCCTTGAAGAAGATGATGAAAAAATACGAATCAATATTCAGTAAACCATTAGATACTGGAGGCTTAGCTTAAGTTGTTAGATTGAGAAAGAAAGTTGCTGAAAGCTATGGAAGGTGACTGTAATCCTACAATTGAGAAAATTAGAGGTGCCATTCAGGTTGGTAGTGTTTAGGAAGAAGGAAGTGAACTATGTACCGAGTGCAGTGAGCAAACAGAAAGTATTACAGCGCCAGCAATTCAGAAGACATTGCCACCAAAAAGAAAATTAGCAACAGAGAAATACGAAACTCAGGAAACCAAAGAGTTAACTACAAAAGAACTGCAGCGTCTAGTGCTATTACAGCAGTACCACACAAGTATTTTACAACAAGAGTATTATAAAACGAAATTAGAAATGATGCAGCGTCAGAAGCCACCTGTAACTTATAATGTTCATGAAAATAAATCTTATTATAACTTATAAATACACTTTAATCAGTAAAACTATTTATTATAATACTCAAGTTTCTTCTTATTTGTTGACCTAGTTGGCGGAGAGGAAGTTCGTCATTCTCATGATTTCCTTCATCTTCATCTGGGTCTTGTTCAACTAACTCAAAGTCAGGATCGCCCAAGCTCTTCGCAACATTATGGAGTACAATACAAGCAATAATTATTTTCTGCACATTTTCCAACTTTACGCGGCAAACATACCGGAAACCGGCGTTTCAGTTGGCCATAACAGCGTTCAATTATAACTCTTTCTTGTTTTAAAAGCTTATTATAATTTATTGCTGCACCTGGAGTAGGATTTCTCAAGGGAGTCATTAGACATGGCTCAATACCATAACCGTCATCGCCAAGTAGTACAACATTTGCTTTATTTATTAGTTGCGATCTAGACTGTGAATGTCTCCATATTCTGGAATCATGCACTGATCCAGGCCAACTGACATCAACACTTGTGAATATCTCTCTGGCATCACAAGTGGCTTGCATATTTAAAGTAGGTTTCCCTTTTCGGTTGATATACTTATTTCCATGGCGCTTTGGTTTCAGGCTCCCTATATGTGTACAATCAATTACACCAATTGCTGTCGGAAATGTATACATGCTTTGTCATATCCGCTTGGCCTCCATCAGTTCATGGTTGGTAGTTGGAAAGTTGATCCATTCGTTCGACTGTGCAACTTGCTGTTTACAACTCTATCCACAGTCCCAGATACCGTTGCTTGACTAACACCAAGTTCCTGACCAATACCTTGTCGATATCCAGGGTCACCAAGTTAGCGTAGACATATCTTCACTTTATGAATACATGAAAGTGCTCCTCCTCGAGTTTCCTCATTCTCAACTAGTCCGCAAGCCATTGTACATTTGCTTCGTCGAACCGATATAATTTTTTGAAGTCACGACCAAGTGAAGGTAAACGAGGTTTGTACGTATCCTTTTACTTCTGTCACGCAAAAAGCAAAAGCATTTACTTGGAATTATTATAAATACCATCTGGAGGACAGCCGTTCCGTCGCCCGGCGGCGGTCCTTCTCTGGTCACGCGTATGAGTCATTACAGTTTTAGATAGTTGCAGTATAGTAAGGGAGATATTGTCAAAATTAGATTCTAAGAACTCTATGTATATCTAATTTGTTGCAGCAGTTACGTCGCTGGGAAACTTCAGCATTTTCGAATTTTTTTCGATGTTAATCACTACAAAGGTTTTAGCTTTTGGCTACTATTTCATTTTTACTCTTATGCACTTTTCCGCAAAAAATGAACGATTTTTTGCAATAACCAATTAACTATTGCAACGAACAAGACATACCAATTTCGAAGGTGTTTTCATCCCTTTCCCCATTCTCCTATAGGCTTACAACTTTGAAGTTTGATAAATAAGTTTTTTATTTGCATTCCCTCTAAAGAATATATATAACAGCCCCATTTAGCTCGTCATTCTGATCAAATATGTTTTGCATTTCCAGATAACATATTGCAACAGCAGTTTCCCGATGTTTCAAAGCAAATTCTACTCCGCGTAGTTTTTGATTACGTTCAAAATCATAAAGAAAGACCAAGATAAAGTTAAGTATGAGGGGTTATAGATTTTTTTGTAATAATATACCGGCCTTTCGAAATTAATTCAAAATCCAGTGATACTTTTCAAGTTATAGAAGGATCAATGATTAATTAGTTTTTTTTGACGATGTCTCTATCGCAACAGGACCGATTAACAAAAGCTATAAATATTTTTTAATCTGTAATATATGTCCAAGGGTTACTTATATCTGTAAGCTATTCTTCCATTTGAAGTTATTTCGATATTAAAGAACTTCCATGGCCTATTGACTTGACTGAAAACATGAGCAGCCTGTTTGAATTATAAGGGATATGTACGCCCCAAAAAAAATATCTATATAAAATTTGCAGTATAACAAACATTTGTCAAATATGATCTCATGTGTTGCTTTCAAGTATGGCAAACGACTAAATTATTACTTAAAAAGCATCTCGCGCAATATTGCCAAATCGCCGTGGAAGACTCTATATAAATGAAACGCAAATGGAAAGAAAAATATCAAGCATAGTTATGTAGATGTGATCATAATTTTTTTTTTTGAAAATGCGCCCCTTCCGTCTTGAGCTGGGTACGCCTTTGCTACCAATACCACATAAAGATGTATTGTCGCTAAAACTGGAGGATTTCCTTAAACAAAATCTCAATATTACTTGGCCTATAATGCAAATACAGCAGATGCCTTCGATGCACCCAGACAAACAAACCACTATCGTCAATATTTATCACCATATCATAGGGGGAGCAGTCGAAAACAGAGGTGCTGTCCAGTGGTTTTGAATTGAGAGTTAAGGCCAATTCCCATCTAAGCAGCATCGAGCGGCGCGACGCAGAGTCGAGCGGTGCAGCCAAATGCTGCTCACAATTGTCAACTTGTAATTAGATGAAACCGTTTTCACCTAAGCAGAGCGACACAGCAAAATTTTAATTCCTCGTGAAGCATTGACTCGCAGCATTGTCGCTACACATGCGCGGCTCTGCTTGTTGACGGACAGGAGGGAATAGAAGGTTTCGCATGCAAGCAGCAACTTGTTGAATTTTGCCAAAAAGTCATCATCACAGTTTTAATTATGGACGGAGAAAAAATCGAAAAGCTTATCCTTCTTGTGGATGAATACAGTGAATTATATGATATAGCTAATAAAAACTACAGTAATCAAAGTAGGAGGATATAGTTTGGTTGGAAATAGGGAATAAAATTAATGAAAAAGGTAAGTGCTAATTAACTATTGCTTTAATTATCCATTTAAATAACATATGAAAGAACTAATTGTTGACGGGTCCTTTTTAAGAAATAATTGAATACAAACAGGATATTTTCGTTAAACTGTTACTAGATTGCTTAACAATTACATAAATCAACTGAATATGCAACATTTTTAAGCATTTATGACTTATTTAAAAAAACGCAAATTTCAAAACCTCTACCATTTTCCGGCATTAATTGCATCCTCCTGCCAAAAAACTGCCCCCGAATCAGAGTTAAAATATGCCTTAAAAGCATCTCTTATTTTAATTGCTTCACTAGAGCATTTTCTTGTACTTATAAAATTTCTGTTCATCTTGCTGGAGTTGTCCAAAAAGTGTATGGAATTCGCCTTCATTCAGCCTTGCACGAAATATGTCATGGACCCAATATTTTCGCTTACTTTTTTTTCTCTTTTCAAGTTCATGGCATACAGCTGCGAGAAATATAAAATCGTCTGATGACGAAGATGATGACATCTTGACGGCTAGATCAAAACTACGCGTCGCGTATGCTGCCTCATGCTGTTTAGGTGGGAACAGATACATAAAAGCGCTGCTTCATGCTGCTCGGCGTCGCTTTGCGTCACGCCGCTCGATGCTGCTTAGATGGGAATTGGCCTTAATATGCGCCCGAACTACGCTAGCATATGAGCACGGGATCGCGACGTTTGTTGTTGTTTTGCTTTGACATTGACAATATTGACAATTTGTATCACACTGCCAAACAATGGAAATGTAAACACATTTTACCTTCATTTTCAGAAGCATTGTCAGACTATCCAATTGATGCCTGGTGATGCTTTTAGAATGATTGCGCAACGCGTCAGCGGTCTTAATTTTTAGTGTAAAGCTTCTCGATAAATGTGTCGAATTCATATTTTAATGTAGACACTACAAGCCGCTGTAAACCTGCATTTTTGCACTCTCTTGTGATCTCTATTATTCAGGAACAAAGGTAAAGGTACGTTGTAACTCTGGGTCAGTTTTTTACCATCCTGCATTGTCTGGTATGGTTTAATGTAAGTTTAATGCAAAAAAAAACGATAAAAATACATCACCTAACAATCTTGACCAATTGTCTTTTTCGTTATACCCACTATTTCGGAGCGTATAACACCGAATAAAAAGCTGGTGCATGAGGGGGCAGGGGATGTAAAAAATGAGTAGCTCAGGTGCATGACACTCTAGAGCACTGGAACGGTATTGACAGGTAGTGGGTACCTCCGAGTTACTCCGAGTAACACAAACCAATGTAACCAAATAAAGCTGAATGAGATTCGAAAAGAAACAGGACAGTGCTCGCATAAAGGCGCGTACACATCTGGCGAACGCATGTGGCCGAAGCTCTTCGATCGAATTCATTCGATGATTTCGACGTTCGATGGAAAATTTGCTCTGCCGTCCACATTACGGTGAACGAATTCGTTTGCAGTCATTCGTCGAGGTTCGCGGGTATTTTTGTAAATGGTAAAAAATGGCGTCCGATGATGAGGATATAATTATTGCAAGTGCGTTGTATATTATTATTAGTGAGGCGGAGACCGAAGCATTGAAAGAGCCCCCAAGAAACGACGAAAACGGCGCTGGTGGACATCATTGTTCAAAAGCAGAAGTCGGTATAGAGGGATGGACTTAATTAGTGATCTAAAAGCTGAAATGGAATACAAACTTTTTGTAAATTTTTGTAGAATGAAGTCTACTGATTTTGAATGGTTATTAAATGAAATCGGTCCAAAAATCGCGAAACAAGATACAAAGTTTAGTGTCTTTTGGTATAGTATAAACTTGTCCATCAAGAAAAGCATTTCTTTGAAAGCGAACCAGCTAGATTTAAAAATTGTGTCGGTTCCTGAGCCAGTTTTAAACGAGCTATCTTGTTTTTGTCTCTCACGTCGGAATGATGTTAATAAAGATTCCATTTTCTTTTTGACCTCCCCTGTATCGCCTTTCATAGTTTTGCTGATGTCGTTCCAGGCATCCATTTTCTTTATTTTATTTTTGTAATCTTTATGCACTGGATTCCATAAAACTTCCCGTTCTCGATATAAACCAATAAGTTTTAAACAAGAGGAATTAGTCCACTCCATTATCGCTAAATAGAAACTCAAAACAAAATGACCACGATGAGACACTTAAAAACTGAAAAGCGTACACACTAAACACAGCCAAACGAATTCGTTCTTCAATTTTCTTTTGATGTACCGCCCAGTGACCGAACTCTCGCGAAGGCAAACACATGCGTTTGTTAGGTCGTACACATTTACCGACGGCGTTCGGTCGAAAGGCTTCGGCCACATGCGTTCGCCAGATGTGTACGCGACTTAACATAGCAGCCACGGCACAAATTTGAATTTGTGGTCTTTCTGAGATTGCCACAACGCGTCGTGAGCATTTCTCAAGAACCATATCACGAGCTTGGCCATGTGAGTGTTTTATAATGGCCACAACCAGTTCTGAACTGTCTTTTCGCTCGATGACCCTGAGCGTAACATATATATTTATTAATAAGAAGGTGCAATGTAGATAGACTGTTTTGGCGTTTTTAAACCCTGATTGAAAAAAAGACTCGCATAAATAATGTATTCCATGAGTAAAATCTAGCCAAATAAATCAATCAGCGTATGCACTATTTTTTTATTTACCAAAAAACTACCAATACGTAACAGATATGTAGGTCTTCTCACTAGCGACATCTGTTGGGAACCGCGTCAGGCACTCTCCTTCGTTACGAGACTACTAGCGACATCTATTGGGGATCGCGCCAGGCACTCTCCTTCGAGATAGTAGACTGGCCTCGAAGGTTCTGGACTGCCACTATGTGGCGTACCGGAACCTTCTTGAACTAACTAATGGCGCGACATAATAATTCGTAAATAAGTAGTCAGGCATAAATAGTGATGTACATAAATGTTCTAGCTAGTTAGGTTAAAGTTTGTGTTGTGTTTTAAATAAATTAGTGCATTTCTTCTTGTGGAATCGAGTGTTTTAATCCACACCCAAAAGGACCCAGAAAAACGCTACATTGGTGTAATGTGTGGGGTGTGGATTATTCTTCAGTCCGGTCCACTAGAACACATATCGTAGAATGCGATTCGGTAACGAAGCGGGCCACCTGTGAAAAGTAACATGGATCCCCATCCCCAGACCCTGAACTATACGAATATCTCATTATGCTTTTTGGTGCGAAGGAGTGTGGTCGCCTCTTGTTTACCTTTTTTGCGTGTTCACAATGTCGTCAAATAGGAAACGTGTGTTTATAATTACAGAAAAGTTGAATAAATTAGAGGAAATGCTACAGGACGTCTCTACAAGTAAGTACGATGTTTATTATTGTTTTGAGTATCAGGGAAACGTGGTTATGGTGAAAATGGCCTCAGGCGTCATCTATATCGACATGATGAATTTGTTTTTAGATATTTGTAGGCGAAATTTAGCATTCTACTACTTAAAGGTTAATTTCTCGTCGAAAACGGCCTTACTCGCCGTTTGATTCATCATGATAAA
Organism: Acanthoscelides obtectus; assembly: GCA_963669975.1. Taxonomy (NCBI): domain Eukaryota; kingdom Metazoa; phylum Arthropoda; class Insecta; order Coleoptera; family Chrysomelidae; genus Acanthoscelides; species Acanthoscelides obtectus. The sequence continues at coordinate 47,770,208 of CAVLJG010000006.1, read as the reverse complement.
AATATTTTATTATCTAAAATGGCCTTTCTCGCCACACATATGTATATTTATAACTAAAAAACAGCCTTGCGCGCTGTTTTTTGTAAGTTACTGCTTGTAGTAAATATCCCACATACCATTATGAGTCGAGGTGATTTGCTGTCTTTGCAAAATTACTAAGCAGAGTTTGAATAGCCTTTCTCGCTATTTAGACATATTGAATTAAAAATGAAAAACTGACATTCTTGTTTTTTAGGTGGAAGTGACCAGGATATAGAACCCCGTAGAAAGAGAATTCGCCGCATAAGTGTTTCCTCATCAGATTCGGATCACAGCGATGTTAATCAGGGTAATATCGTAGTGGTCGATGTTCACAGAGAAGCACAACTTCCTCCAATACCCTCTGATAAAATAGATAGTATAAATAAAATCCTGGGAACTGATCAATCCATGCCTAAGGTTATGGGCAAGCCAGTTAGTGATCAGGTGGCCTCTAGACTAAATTATTACGCAACCAATGGGATGTCTAGCGATGAAAAAGAAAAAATAAGACTCTAGTGGCCGATACCTGAAAACTGCAGCTCTTTCAACTCACCTACCTTAAATCCAGAGATTTTAGCACTTCTTTCGCCTACCGATCAGAAAAAAGATTCCTTTATGTGTCATATTCAAAATGACATAGCTGGAAGCTTAAGTACTTTATCATCAGTGATAAGCAAACTGTTAGATATAGCAGGCCTCCGTAATGTTGTAAAAGAAGTAATACCTGTCCTAATGACAGCAGGAAAACTTCAGTGCAACGCCCATTTTCAGTTATCAATGCATCGTAGACATCAGGTCCATCCTCTTTTAAAATCTGACATGCAAAAACTAGCCAAAGAATCTAAAATGGATAAATTTCTCTTTGGAAAAACATTCATGGAGAAATGTAAAATTAATCAAACTATAAATAAATCTGTAGTAGAGATGCAGGTGAGTAAAGTTCCTGTAAGCAGCCAAATCTTTAATAGGAGACATTTAAACTGGCAGCGCCCCAAAACATCCGTACGTTTTCGGAAGAGTCAGTTTGTACTAAACAAGAGAAAGGAGCCTCGAATACAAGAGAGAAACAGAAATCAATGGAGATCATCGAGAGGGAACCTAGCCAGATACAATTACCGAAACCGACAAATTCAGTAGAGGTAAATGTCAACAATATTGCTTTATTTGCCGGTAGACTAAAGTATTTTCAAAAATCTTGGAAATCTATATCGATTGACAGGTTTATTCTGAGCTGTATAACTGGCTACCGTTTACCATTTTTTCATACTCCTAAACAGTTAGTCCTGCCAAAAACCAAAATTTAAATAAAATAGAATTTAACAACCTTAAAGAAACAATCAATAAATTAGAAGCAATAGGCGCAATTAATAAATGCCAACCGTGTAAAAATCAATTTCTATTTTCATATTTTTTAGTACAGAAACCAGACGGAAATCAGAGATTTGTTATAAATCTAAAACAATTAAACAAATATGTAACGATCCAACACATTAAAATGGAAAATTATATAATTGTTAAAAATATAATTACCAGCAGAGTTTATATCGTCTCTCTAGACTTAAAGGACGCCTATTCCTGTATACCGATTTACAAAAAACAGGAAATATTTAAGATTTACGTTTAACAAGGTTATGTACGAATTCTCTTGCTTACCGGACGAATATAACCATAACCACTTCACTCTTAGAATCCTTGGGTTTTGTTGTAAATTACAAAAAGAGCCAATTAATAGCCAGTAATATTTGCAAATTCTTAGGTTTTCTTTATGATAGCATAAACAGGTGCATGACACTGCCAGCTAGCAAAATACATTCTTGTTGAAAATTGACACATTTGTTAAGTTTAACAGTTGTAAAATAAGAGAGTTTGCAAGACTTTTAGGATACCTTATCTCGATTTGTCCTGCTATAAAATACGGTCTCATGCACACAAAATGCTTAGAATAGCCATGAAAAATTCGAATAACAATTATAACTCCAAAATAATAATAACACTCAAAATAAAAAGAGAATTAAATTGGTGGAAGACAGCAATTCCAAAATCACTTGTCTCGCTTAGGCCTCAGGATTATAAGGTGGTAATTTACTCCGACGCTTCAAATGTCGAATGGGGAGCCTCGGCAGGTCCAGAATCTACCCACGGTTTTTCGAGTATACAGGAATCTAAATTTCATATTAATTACCTTGAGTTGCTAGCAGCCTATAATGCTCTAAGATGTTTTGCAAGAGACCTTGAAGACTGCTCCATTTTGTTAAAAGTTGACAATACCACCGCCATATCCTACATTAATCGTATGGGAGGTGTAAAATATAAGAAATTTTCTGAGTTTTCGAAAGCAATCTGGCAGTGGTGTGAGTCTAAAAATATATATATATATTTTTGCAACTTATATTGAATCCTCTCGTAATGTGGTAGCTGATTTTGAATCAAGGTCGCTTAATTCAGAAACTGAATACGAGTTAAACTCTTCAGCTTTTAAGAAAATTGTTCACACTTTTGGCCTTCCTAACATCGATCTGTTCGCATCCCAGCTAAACAATAAATGTAAACAATTTATTTCCTGGAAAAAAGATCCGAAATCAATAGCTGTTGATCCTTTTTACGATAAGTTGGTCAAATATATTTTTCTATGCATTCCCTCCTTTTTCTTTGATAATGAGAACGTTAATAAAATTATCAAAGATGGGGGGAGGGGGTAATGGTGGTACCAAATTTTCAATAAGATTGTCAAGTCAAAATTCATTTAACCCCTAATAGAAATCTTTTATTATCTCCAAATAGGGAACCACATCCGCTTTGGCCAAAGCTTACCCTGGTGTCAGGAATTTTGTCAGGGAAGCTCTTGCTCCAAGAAGACTCACGGAATCAGCTTTAGAAGTAGTTATCTCTTCATTAAATCCTAATACACTGAAACAATACAATACCGCCTATAAAAGATGGTGGGAATTTTGCATCCGTAGAGCAGTAGACTGCTTTAATCCCCCAACAGCAGATTTCGTTGATTTTATGGATAACAGTTTTAAGGAGGGTGCTAGTTATACAACACTGAATTCGTTTATGTCTTCTTAATCTTAATTTAGTTATAAATAAGGAAGTTGATGAGAAACTTATTAGTAGGTACTTGAAAGGTGTATTTAAGATCAAACCTGTGTTCCCAAAATATCAAGCAACTTGGGACCCAAATCCCGTAATTGCATATTTGTCATCTTTACATCCCCTTTCTTCCCTAAGCTTTGCAGACCTAACCTATAAGCTGGTTATGCTGTTCGCCTTAGGCACAGCACAAAGATTAGAAACTTTTTCAAAAATTAAAATAGATAATATTTATCAAAGAACTGGCTTCATAGAGATCTTAATACAGGATATCCTAAAAACATCAGGCCCCGGTAAGATCCAACCTAGACTGAGACTCCCCTTCTTTAGAGAGATCCCAAAGCTATGTCTATCTAGCACATTGATAGAATATTTAAGTAGAGGTCAGAACATAAGAAATAATATACGGGAGTTATTTTTGACCATTAAAAACCGTACCATCCAGCCTCGACTCAAACTCTTTCCAGATGGTTAAAGAAAATTCTAGGCCTGGCTGGAATAAATACTGGTACATTCTCTGGGTACAGTACTAGGCATGCAGTTGTTTCTGCAGCCTACAGATCAGGTACTACCATTGAAACTATAAGAGCCACAGTAGGCTGGTAGCAGTTTTTTCATAAATAGCGTACTAGCTAGTACGGAAAACAAACAACTGAGGTCACGCAGCGATTAATTACATTACTACCTACTAAAATATTGTGTTAGACTCTAGTTACGTTTGTTGGTCTATAACATATAGGTTTAGAATAAGGACGTTTCTATATCGTATGTTCTATTTCTTGTTATGTTCTTGTTATTGTATATAAACTAATAATTGTTAGTTGTTCTGCCTTAATTAATATATATAAAAAAAAGTTAAGGAAATATATGAAAAAATTTTTGTTCTCACATTTTGTATTAAAATACTTTATATTCAATCCATATCTAATAATTTTATTATTCCTTAATTCCTCTTTACGTTATTACATAATGACATTTGCTAGCTCATTTAATACTTTAAACATCTACGATATGTGATCTAGTGGACCGGACTGAAGAATAATTTGAGATTATTCGACTTACCTAGTAAGGAAGTTCAATTATTCGAAGTCCGGTCCACTAGAACACATCCCACCCCATCCTAGACGCGTAGTACCACATACCCAAAAAATAAAGTAACTAGCAAATAAAAAGCATAATGAGATATTCGTATAGCTCCGGTTCTGGGGATGAGGATCCATTTTACTTTTCACAGGTGGCCCGCTTCGTTACCGAATCGAATTCTAGGATATGTGTTCTAGTGGACCGGACTTCGAATAATTCCGATTGAACTTCCTTACTAGGTAAGTCGTTTAATCTCAAATTATTGAACATTTAGTGAAAACAAATCGGACGGTCAGTGAAGGAAAAATGGCGCGATTGGTTGATTTGAAAATTGCCGATTTAAAAAGAGAGCTAGAGGAAAGGGAGTGCGACACGGCTGGAAAGAAAGCGGAATTACAGGAGCGGCTTCGTAAAGCACTGATTGAGGAAGGCGAGGACCCAGATATTTTATTTTTACCGGTGCAGGAGATATTGGTTTAATGCTGCAAAACCGTTAGACCAAGACCACCGATCTTTTAGAAAACTCAGCCAAGTTAGAAAATAGACTCGTGGAAAATTGTGTCAACCTAGAAAGAAAACACAATGAGTTACATGAAAGTACAGTCAAATTAGAAGAGAAATTTAAAAATAGAACTGCAAGATAAAATTATGGACAAAATCTTGCGACTTGGAACAGGGATTTTAGAAACTTTGAACGACAGCATTCAAGGAGTGCAAGGCAAGTTTGACGGTTTACACGTCAAGACTATCGACGAACGTCAGCGTGGACTTCAGTTGGAAAAATGAGGCTGGTTGGGTCAGCAGCTATTCTCCAAATAATATCACCGTAAGACCAAGAGGTCTACGAACAGCTAGTAGGACATTTGGAGATGCAATATGGCCTGTCACACTTCGAACATGTCTACCATGCTTAACTAAAAAATCGGTTCCAGAAGTCAGGCGTCCTTGCATGACTTCGAAGCGGATATTGCGCGGTTGGCATGATTAGCATATCCCGATGTTCAGGAGGGGATAATGAAACGATTGGCAATTCAAGCATTCCTGAATGTACTTAGTGATGGTGAAATGAGCCAAGCTTTACTACTAGCACATCCACCTAAGCTAGTAGATGCGCTAACTCGGGCCTTAGAATTCGAAGCCGCTAAAAACACAAATAAAAGCCAGAATGAAGCGAAGTTGTATTGTATGGCTCGGTAGTGAAATAGTCATGGTTGAACCTAGGTTGCATGACAAGGCTATTGGCCGAGGGATAGCAGTTGCAAAGGCCCTTGCGCGTGCCTATAAAACTATTCCCGTGAGACTAATGAATGTCAGTCATTACCCTCTGTCATTGAAGAAGGGCTCGGAGCTGGGACATTGCTGTCCAGTTTCTGCAATCATTCGAAATATGCCAGACCAAAGAAAGAAACTGAAACATCTAATACATAAATATTCGATACTGGACAAAAAGAAAGAACCAATATACTCCAGCACAAGATCAATACGGAAAATGTCCGCTTCATCCGGCAGATGGCAAGAAGGCTCCCACTTGCTAAAAGAGAGGAGGCTGACAAGATCGTAGACAGTATGGCCAACCAGAGAATCATTGAACCGTCCAACAGTCCATGGGCCTCACCGGTAGTTTTGGTTAAAAACAAAGATGCTTCAACCAGATTTTGTGTGGACTAACGAATGTTAAACAACGTGACCAAGAAGGACAGCTACCCTCTACCGCGTATTGATGACACTCTGGATACCCTGGCTGGGTCAAAAATGTTTTCCACCCTAGACCTAAAAAGCGGATACTGGCAAGTAGAATTGCCCCCTGATGATCGGGAGAAGACAGCATTCACGGTGGGTACCGGATTATGGCAGTTTAATGTGATGACATTCAGCCTGTACACCTCCCACCTTTGAAAGGCTGATGGATACGATTCTAAGAGGACTATCCTAGAAAACGTGCTTGGTTCACCTTGATGACATTATCGTGGTGGGAAAATCATTTGGGGACCACATGAAGAACCCAGAGGAAGTTTTCTCACGGCTACGAGGTTATGGCTTGAAATTAAGCCGAAAGAAATGCCACCTGTTTCAAACAGCTGTGCCGTATATTGACCATGTTCTTTCCAGTCAGGAAGTCGCGGTTGACAAGGAGAAAATCCAGACTGTGAAAGAATGGCCAGTTCCGCAGGGCACGTTAGGTGAGGCTGTTTAGAGGATTTTAAGCATAGCCAACGGGCAGAGGAGAAACATTCCCAAGTATTAAGAACCACTATCGTTAGTGATTCTTGGCAAAGTGAAGACGTCGTTAAAGACCAAGAGGGCGACCCCGATCTCCAAATAATTCGGAACTGGATGAAAGAACAACGGAAACCAGCCTGGGAAGAAGTTGCCAAGTATTCCCCTACCATTAAATCATATTGGGCACAATGGAATTCTCTAGTTATGGACGGCGGGCTCTTACTGCCTAAAATAGTGGACCACGACGGCACAGAGGAAAGAAGGCAAATCGTTATCCCCAGATGCCGTATCCCATCGCTGCTAGAAGAAGTCCATTCCGGTGTGTCAGGAGGTCATCTCGAAGTAACAAAAACTCCGGGAAAAGTGAGGAAAAGATCATACTGGGTCAATAGCAAGGCGGAAGTAAAACACTGGTGCAGGAAATGCATTGTGTGTGCAGCAAGTAATGGACCGCAAAGGAAACAAAAGCTTCGATGCGCCAATACAACGTGAGGAGCCCCTTTGAAAGGATTGCCATTTATGTGGCAGGACCCTTTCCAGAAAGTGAAGCAGAGATTAAACACATCATTGTGGTAATGGATTACTTGAGCAAGTGGGTTGAGGCATACGCTATGTCATCAAAGAGACTGGGATAGTTTTCTTCACCTGTTCTTATTGGCTTACCGATCGTCGATTCATAAAAGCACAGGAGAGACCCCGGCTCGAATATTTATGGGGAGAGAACTTCCTCTCCCATGCTATCTGAAGTCTGGCTGTCCACCAGGAACTGACACTGCCAGAGAAGACTACGTAAGTGAGCGGCGTAGAAGAGTAGACGCCATCCATAGTCATGTTTCAATTCAAGGTGCCAGCGACCGGATGAAGGAAGCTTATGACGTTAATGCCAAAGACCAGAGGTATGACAACGGTGATACGGTTTGGCTTTACGTCCCAAAGAGGCAAAAAGGGCTGTCGCCTAAACTTCAATCATCCTGGGACGGGCCATATCAAGTTCTGGAAGCTATCAACGATGCTCTCTACAGGATTCAGAAGGCACCACGCGGTAAACCCCGAATTATACATTTCAACCGACTTGCCCCTTATCATGCAAATAACAAATATGTGGCGGTGAAAGTACTGGCATCTTGCTTCTGAATGTCTCAAAGGCATTTGACAAGGTGTGGCACAAGGGCCTTCTCAATAAACCAATTCAAAAGAGCTTTCCATTTTGGCTCCTAAAACTCTTGAATTCTTACCTTCAAGGTAGGAAAGTTTGGATCAAAATTAATAATTTCTTGTCGACAGTACGGCCCATCAGAGCCGGTGTCCCTTAGGGTTTGGCTCTAGGACCAATCCTTTACTCACTTTTCCCGCATGATGATCCTTGCCCTAGCGACTGTGAAGTCTATCTACATGCTGATGACACTCCACTGGTGGTCCAGTCGCCTACCGGGAATCTGGTTCACGACAGGTTACAAAATGCGGTGGATGGGGTATTGGAATGTGCAGATCGGTGGTTAATCAAAATTAATTACTCGAAAATGCAGGCTATCTATTGTACTAAAAAACGTAGCGCGCCCCGCATGACGTTTCAGTGGATGGAGCTTGCATACCATGGGGAAATTCTGCTAAGTATCTCGGTGTCACTCTTGACAGGGGGATGACCTGGCAGAATCACACTGAAGCGTTAAAAACTAAATTCCAAATTACGTTTCGGCAACTCTACCCTTTGCTATGTAGAACCTCAAAATTAAGTTTGGTTAACAAAGTTCGGCTATACAAGATGGTTATCAGACCAGCAATCACTTACGCATGTGCAGCATGGTGTTTTCTTGCCAAAACGTTATGCGTAATCAGCAGGTTTTGCAGAACAGAACGTTGCGAACCATCACTAACGCACCGTGGTATGTCTCCAACGAGACCCTTCACAGAGACCTCGACATCCCTTAACCTAAGAGACTACATCAAACATCAGGCGCAGTTACGTTATAGTCAAGCGGAATCGCACCGCAACGCTCTGTTGCGTGAGTCAGTAGATTACACAGTCGAGCAAGTTCACAAGCACACAAGGCCGCGGCTCGCACTGTGATCAAAATTAAATCGTGCAATTCTAGGTCCAACCAAAATTACGATTTTTGGCACACAGAACTTCCTAAATTAATTTTTGGATTAATTTAAGATAACCGAATACCAGTTTACAATAGCGAGGCATCCCTTAAACCGGCGCACTTCGCCATCTTTGCTCTTCCCCCTTCCTTCCTTTCTTTCTTCCTGACTTCGTCTGGTATTTGGGCAACCAGACCTGACAGACCTACTGACCTACGATACTTTAACAAAGAGCGAAGGTCCCAAGGACCGCTCTGACGGACAATGACGAATACAAGAGGCAATGCGGAATATATAAACCGACGGCTGGGAAAGGGAAGCGGAGTTGAGTGAATGGCGCGACGTAATAATTCATAAATAAGTAGTGAGACATAAATAGTGGTGTACATAGATGTTCTAGCTAGTTAGGTTAAAGTTAGTTGTGGTATGTTTTAAATGAATTCGTGCATTCCTTCTTGTGGAATCTAGAGTTTTTAAGCCACACCCCAAAGAACCCAGAAAAACGCTACAGTATCAACGTCATACGAAATAGTTTTACTTCTTCCAGGAGAATGAGATCCTTCAGCTCCAGCAATCTCAAAAGCAATCGTTATCACTATCGGATTTCCCTACTTCCAATCAAGCGTATAATGAGAAACCTAAACTGCACAGCAATTTCGACATGAAGCAGTTGCGTCTACAGGCAAACAAAAAACGATCGGCAGATATTCAAACACCCCTACTTGCCCTAGAAAAACCACTGGGTAAGTACATTTGATAAGAATAAATAGTCACCAACTACTTATTATTATTGTTTGACTGGATTTTCGACTAGTACGTTTTTCAAAAACACGGCTGTATATTTTGAGATTAAACGACTTACCTAGTAAGGAAGTTCAATCGGAATTATTCGAAGTCCGGTCCACTATAACACATATCGTAGAATGCGATTCGGTAACGAAGCGGGCCACCTGTGAAAAGTAACATGGATCCCCATCCACAGACCCTGAGCTATACGAATATCTCATTATGCTTTTTATGGTAAAAGGAGGAATCCACAGTTTTTTGTTGAAAGACATGTTCATCACACTGTTGGAGTTATGGTTTGAGGTGCTATAGCTTATGGTTCCAGGTCACCTTTAATCTTCATCAGAGGTAACATGAACGCGCAGCGTTATATCCACGAAGTTCTAGAACCCCATCTTTTACCCTATCTTGACACCCTGGCAGATCCAACTTTCCAACAAGATAATGCCCGACCACATGTTGCAAGAGTCACAATAGACTTCTTTCAACATAATGATGTCACATTGTTACCATGGCCACGAAGATCTCCCGACTTATCCCCAATTGAGCACGTGTGGGATATGATGGGTAGGAGATTGCTCAATTTGTAACGTCCTCCTCAGACTCTAGAAGCACTTCGAGAGGAGTTGGTGGTTGCCTGGAATGAGATACCACAGGAGGACATTGACCACCTGATCAGAAGCATGCCTAGGCGCGTTGGAGAATGCGTAGCACATCAGGGTGCATCCACACATTATTAAAGGTCAAAGGGCTTTAAAGCAGTGCAATCATTTTGAAATTTTTATCATTTACTTATTATGCTTCATTAATTACTTATACAAAATTTTATTAAAATAAAACCATTTAAACTGGGTGTTCGGATTTATATGTCACTTAGTATATAAATAAATCTGAAGTAGAGCTGCAGGTGAGTAAAGTTCCTGTAAGCAGCCAAATCTTTAATAGGAGCCATTTAAACTGGCAGCACCCCAAAACATCCGTACGTTTTCGGAAGAGTCAGTTTGTACTAAACAAGAGAAAGGAGCCTCGAATACAAGAGAGAAACAGAAATCAATGGAGATCATCGAGAGGGAACCTAGCCAGATACAATTACCGAAACGGACAAATTCAGTAAAGGTGAATGTCAACAAAATTGCTTTATTTGCCGGTAGACTAAAGTATTTTCAAGAATCTTGGAAATCTATAACGAATGACAGATTTATTCTGAGCTCTATAACTGGCTACGGTTTACCATTTTTTCATACCCCTAAACAATTAGTCCTGCGAAAAACCAAAAGTTACAGTAAAATAGAATTTAAGAACCTTAAAGAAACAATCAATATATTAGAAGCAATAGGCGCAATCAATAAATGCCAACCGTGTAAAAATCAATTTCTATCTTCATATTTTTTAGTACAGAAACCAGACGGAAATCAGAGGTTTGTTATAAATCTAAAACAATTAAACAAATATGTAACAATCCAACACTTTAAAATGGAAAATAATAAAATTGTTAAAAACATAATTACCAACAGAGTATATATGACCTCTCTAGGCTTAAAGGACGCCTATTTCTGTATACCGATTTACAAAAAACAGGAAATATTTAAGATGTAAATTTAACACGGTTTTGTACGAATTCTCTTGCTTACCGTTCGGCCTCTGCTCTGCCCCTTATATTTTTACCAAACTATTAAAACCAGTTATTTCATTGTTACGAAACAAAGGTTTTTATTCAGTTAATTATTTAGACGATTTTTTATTGTTAGGGCATAGTATAGATCAGTGTCTGACGAATATAACCGTAACCACTTCACTCTTAAAATCCTTGGGTTTTGTTGTAAATTACAAAAAGAGCTAATTAATACCCAGTAATATTTGCAAATTCTTAGGTTTCCTTTATGATAGCATAAACATGTGCATGACACTGCCAGCTAGCAAAATACCTGATATCTTGTTGAAAATTGACACATTTGTTAAGTTTAACAGTTGTAAAATAAGAGAGTTTGCAAGACTTTTAGGATACCTTATCTCGATTTGTCCTGCTATAAAATACGGTCTTATGCACACAAAATGCTTAGAAAGATATAAATATCTAGCCTTGAAAAATTCGAATAACAATTATAACTCCAAAATAATAATAACACTCAAAATAAAAAGAGAATTAAATTGGTGGATGACAGCAATTCCAAAATCAATCAAATCAATTCAAATGTCGGATGGGGAGCCGCGGCAGGTCCAGAACCTACCCAGGGTTTTTGGAGTTTACAGGAATCGAAATTTCATATTAATTACCTTGAGTTGCTAGCTGCCTATAATGCTCTAAGATGTTTTGCAAGAGACCTTAAAGACTGCTCCATTTTGTTAAAAGTTGACAATACCACCGCCATATCCTACATTAAAAAGCAATCTGGCAGTGGTGTGAGTCTAAAAATATATATATATTTTTGCAACTTATATTGAATCCACTCGTAACGTGGTAGCTGATTTTGAATCAAGGTCGCTTAATTCAGAAACTGAATACGAGTTAAACTCTTTAGACTTTAAGAAAATTGTTCACACTTTTGGCCTCCCTAACATCGATCTGTTCGCATCCCAGTTAAACAATAAATGTAAACAATTCATTTCCTGGAAAAAAGATCCGAAATCAATAGCTGTTGATGCTTTTACGATAAGTTGGTCAAATATATTTTTCTATGCATTCCCTCCTTTTTCTTTGATAATGAGAACGTTGAATAAAATTATCAAAGATGGGGGAGGGGGGAGGGGATAATGGTGGTCCCTCTGTGGAAGGCACAACCTTGGTACCCAATTTTCAATAGGATTGTCAAGTCAAAATTGGTTTATTTAACTCCTAATAGAAATCTTTTATTATCTCCAAATATTGAACCACATCCGCTTTGGCCAAAGCTTACCCTGGTGTCATGAATTTTATCAGGGAAGCTCTTGCTCCAAGAAGACTCACGGATTCAGCTTTAGAAGTAGTTATCTCTTCATTAAATCCTAATACACTGAAACAATACAATACCGCCTATAAAAGATGGTGGGAATTTTGCATCCGTAGAGCAGTAGACTGCTTTAATCCCCCAACAGCAGGTTTCGTTGATTTTATAGATAACAGTTTTAAGGAGTGTGCTAGTTATACAACACTGAATTCGCTTAGGTCATCTCTTAATTTAATTATAAATAAGGAAGTTGACGAGAAACTTATTAGTAGGTACTTGAAAGGTGTATTTAAGATCAAACCTGTGTTCCCAAAATATCAAGCAACTTGGGACCCAAATCCCGTAATTGCATATTTGTCATCTTTACATCCCCTTTCTTCCCTAAGCTTTGCAGACCTAACCTATAAGCTGGTTATGCTGTTCGCCTTAGGCACAGCACAAAGATTAGAAACTTTTTCAAAAATTAAAATAGATAATATTTATCAAAGAACTGACTTCATAGAGATTTTAATACCGGATATCCTAAAAACATCAGGCCCCGGTAGGATCCAACCTAGACTGAGACTCCCTCTTTAGAGAGACCCCAGAGCTATGTCTCTCCAGCACATTGATAGAATATTTAAGTAGAAGTCAGAACATAAGAAATAATATACGGGTGTTATTTTTGACCATTAAAAAACCGTACCATCCAGCCTCGACTCAAACTTTTTCCAGGTGGTTAAAAAAAATTCTAGACCTGGCTGGACTAAATACTGGTACATTCTCTGGGTACAGTACTAGGCATGCAGCTGTTTCTGCAGCCTACAGATCACGTACTAACATTGAAACTATAAGAGCCACAGTAGGCTGGTCAGAACGGTCTAACGTGTTTTTTAAGTTTTATAACAGGTCGTTAGATAGCAGTTTTTTCATAAATAACGTACTAGCTGGTACGGAAAACAAACAACTCAGGTCACGCAGGGATTAATTACATCACTACCTACTAAAATATTGTGTTAGACTCTAGTTACGTTTGTTGGTCTATAACATATAGGTTTAGAATAAGGACGTTTCTATATCGTATCTTCTATTTCTTGTTACGTTGTTGTTATTGTATATAAACTAATTGTTAGTTGTTCTGCCTTAATTAATATATACAGGGTGACTTCGAAGTTGAGTCATTTATTTTAACAGTGAGTAGATCTGATCAAAAGAAATGTTTTTTTCCTTTACCATTTTTCTGGTAAAATTAAAGTAACAAAGTTATAGCCCTTTGGAAGTTTGAGTACTGCCCTGTCTCAATGACAATATTATGTGCTCGTGTTTGGCGACAACGGATATAATCCGCCATCGGTTCATCGCATCGGAAACAAAAAAGCGAAAGAATTTGGAACGATGTTTTTACAATTATTTTATTCAGTTGTGTTGTATACACTCAGTGTACAGTCGGTAACGCGTCAGTGAATAGTAGTGTCTGTTGCGTGGCTCAAACGAAATAAAAAATGGCACATGTTTATGCGGATCGGTTTCCCAATCGAGTGCAACCAACCCCTCGTGCCTTTGTTAATGTAGTACAACGGGCTCGTGAATCAGGTGACTTAAGACGGCATGCCGGTGCTCCAAGACCTCGCGATCAAATACAGGTCCGCACTGAAATACTTGTCGGGAGGATACTTTATAAAACAAGGTAATTTTTTTTTTTAATTTTTTTTTTATTTTTACACACATATTTTGGTTTATCTTCCTTCTACAATCATTATCTGAAAATTAATGACTCAACTTCAAAGTCACCCTGTATATATTAATTAAGGCAGAACAACTAACAATTAGTTTATATACAATAACAACAACGTAACAAGAAATAGAAGATACGATATAGAAACGTCCTTATTCTAAACCTATATGTTATAGACCAACAAACGTAACTAGAGTCTAACACAATATTTTAGTAGGTAGTAATGTAATTAATCCCTGCGTGACCTCAGTTGTTTGTTTTCCGTACCAGCTAGTACGTTATTTATGAAAAAACTGCTATCTAACGACCTGTTATAAAACTTAAAAAACACGTTTGACCGTTCTGACCAGCCTACTGTGGCTCTTATAGTTTCAATGTTACTACGTGATCTGTAGGCTGCAGAAACAGCGGCATGCCTAGTACTGTACCCAGAGAATGTACCAGTATTTATTCCAGCCAGGTCTAGAATTTTCTTTAACCACCTGGAAAGAGTTTGAGTCGAGGCTGGATGGTACGGTTTTTTAATTGTCAAAAATAACACCCGTATATTATTTCTTATGTTCTGACTTCTACTTAAATATTCTATCAATGTGCTGGAGAGACATAGCTCTGGGGTCTCTCTAAAGAGGGAGTCTCAGTCTAGGTTGGATCCTACCGGGGCCTGATGTTTTTAGGATATCCGGTATTAAAATCTCTATGAAGTCAGTTCTTTGATAAATATTATCTATTTTAATTTTTGAAAAAGTTTCTAATCTTTGTGCTGTGCCTAAGGCGAACAGCATAACCAGCTTATAGGTTAGGTCTGCAAAGCTTAGGGAAGAAAGGGGATGTAAAGATGACAAATATGCAATTACGGGATTTGGGTCCCAAGTTGCTTGATATTTTGGGAACACAGGTTTGATCTTAAATACACCTTTCAAGTACCTACTAATAAGTTTCTCATCAACTTCCTTATTTATAACTAAATTAAGATTAAGAAGACCTAAACGAATTCAGTGTTGTATAACTAGCACCCTCCTTAAAACTGTTATCTATGAAATCAACGAAATCTGCTGTTGGGGGATTAAAGCAAAATAAATGCAAAATTCCCACCATCTTTTATAGGCGGTATTGTATTGTTTCAGTGTATTAGGATTTAATGAAGAGATAACTACTTCTAAAGCTGAATCCGTGAGTCTTCTTGGAGCAAGAGCTTCCCTTATAAAATTCATGACACCAGGGTAAGCTTTGGCCAAAGCGGATGTGGTTCAATATTTGGAGATAATAAAAGATTTCTATTAGGAGTTAAATAAACCAATTTTGACTTGACAATCCTATTGAAAATTGGGTACCAAGGTTGTGCCTTCCACAGAGGGACCACCATTATCCCCTCCCCCCTCCCCCATCTTTGATAATTTTATTCAACGTTCTCATTATCAAAGAAAAAGGAGGGAATGCATAGAAAAATATATTTGACCAACTTATCGTAAAAGCATCAACAGCTATTGATTTCGGATCTTTTTTCCAGGAAATGAATTGTTTACATTTATTGTTTAACTGGGATGCGAACAGATCGATGTTAGGGAGGCCAAAAGTGTGAACAATTTTCTTAAAGTCTAAAGAGTTTAACTCGTATTCAGTTTCTGAATTAAGCGACCTTGATTCAAAATCAGCTACCACGTTACGAGTGGATTCAATATAAGTTGCAAAAATATATATGTATATATTTTTAGACTCACACCACTGCCAGATTGCTTTTTAATGTAGGATATGGCGGTGGTATTGTCAACTTTTAACAAAATGGAGCAGTCTTTAAGGTCTCTTGCAAAACATCTTAGAGCATTATAGGCAGCTAGCAACTCAAGGAAATTAATATGAAATTTCGATTCCTGTAAACTCCAAAAACCCTGGGTAGGTTCTGGACCTGCCGCGGCTCCCCATCTGACATTTGAATTGATTTGATTGATTTTGGAATTGCTGTCATCCACCAATTTAATTCTCTTTTTATTTTGAGTGTTATTATTATTTTGGAGTTATAATTGTTATTCGAATTTTTCAAGGCTAGATATTTATATCTTTCTAAGCATTTTGTGTGCATAAGACCGTATTTTATAGCAGGACAAATCGAGATAAGGTATCCTAAAAGTCTTGCAAACTCTCTTATTTTACAACTGTTAAACTTAACAAATGTGTCAATTTTCAACAAGATATCAGGTTTTTTGCTAGCTGGCAGTGTCATGCACATATTTATGCTATCATAAAGAAAACCTATGAATTTGCAAATATTACTGGGTATTAATTAGCTCTTTTTGTAATTTACAACAAAACCCAAGGATTCTAAGAGTGAAGTGGTTACGGTTATATTAGTCCGACACTGATCTATACTATGCCCTAACAATAAAAAATCGTCTAAATAATTAACTGAATAAAAACCTTTGTTTCGTAACAATGAAATAACTGGTTTTAATAGTTTGGTAAAAATATAAGGGGCAGAGCAGAGGCCGAACGGTAAGCAAGAGAATTCGTACAAAACCTCGTTAAATTTAAATCTTAAATATTTCCTATGTTTTTTGTAAATCGGTATACAGAAATAGGCGTCCTTTAAGCCTAGAGAGGCTATATATACTCTGTTGGTAATTATATTTTTAACAATTTTATTATTTTCCATTTTAAAGTGTTGGATTGTTACATATTTGTTTAATTGTTTTAGATTTATAACAAACCTCTGATTTTTGGTTTTTGGCAGGACTAATTGTTTAGGGGTATGAAAAAATGGTAAACCGTAGCCAGTTATAGAGCTCAGAATAAATCTGTCATTCGTTATAGATTTCCAAGATTCTTGAAAATACTTTAGTCTACCGGCAAATAAAGCAATTTTGTTGACATTTACTTCTACTGAATTTGTCCGTTTCGGTAATCCCTCTCGATGATCTCCATTGATTTCTGTTTCTCTCTTGTATTCGAGGCTCCTTTCTCTTGTTTAGTACAAACTGACTCTTCCGAAAACGTACGGATGTTTTGGGGTGCTGCCAGTTTAAATGGCTCCTATTAAAGATTTGGCTGCTTACAGGAACTTTACTCACCTGCAGCTCTACTTCAGATTTATTTATATACTAAGTGACATATAAATCCGAACACCCAGTTTAAATGGTTTTATTTTAATAAAATTTTGTGTAAGTACTTAATGAAGCATAATAAGTAAATGATAAAAATTTCAAAATGATTGCACTGCTTTAAAGCCCTTTGACCTTTAATAATGTGTGGATGCACCCTGATGTGCTACGCATTCTCCAACGCGCCTAGGCATGCTTCTGATCAGGTGGTCAATGTCCTCTTGTGGTATCTCATTCCAGGCAACCACCAACTCCTCTCGAAGTGCTTCTAGAGTCTGAGGAGGACGTTACAAATTGAGCAATCTCCTACCCATCATATCCCACACGTGCTCAATTGGGGATAAGTCGGGAGATCTTGGTGGCCATGGTAACAATGTGACATCATTATGTTGAAAGAAGTCTACTGTGACTCTTGCAACATGTGGTCGGACATTATCTTGTTGGAAAGTTGGATCTGCCAGGGTGTCAAGATAGGGTAAAAGATGGGGTTCTAGAACTTCGTGGATATAACGCTGCGCGTTCATGTTACCTCTGATGAAGATTAAAGGTGACCTGGAACCATAAGCTATAGCACCCCAAACCATAACTCCAACAGTGTGATGAACATGTCTTTCAACAAAAAACTGTGGATTCCTCCTTTCACCACGTCGCAATCAGTTTGAAATTTTTATCATTTACTTAATATGCTTTATTAAGTGCTTACAAAATTTTATTAAAATAAAACCATTTAAACTGGGTGTTCGGATTTATATGTCATTTAGTGTAGTTTGATTAATTTTACATTTCTCCATGAATGTTTTTCCAAAGAGAAATTTATCCATTTTAGATTCTTTGACTAGTTTTTGCATGTCAGATTTTAAAGAGGATAGACCTGATGTCTACGATGCATTGATAACTGAACATGGGCGTTGCACTGAAGTTTTCCTGCTGTCATTAGGTCAGGTATTATTTCTTTTACAACATTAGGGAGGTCTGCTATATCTAAAAGTTTGCTTATCACTGATGATTACACATAAAGGAATCTTTTTTCTGATCGGTAGGCGAAAGAAGTGCTAAAATCTCTGGATTTAAGGTAGGTGAGTTGAAAGAGCTGCAGTTTTCAGGTATCGGCCACTAGAGTCTTATTTTTTTCATCGCTAGACATCCCATTGGTTGCGTAATAATTTAGTCTAAAGGCCACCTGATCACTAACTGGCTTGCCCATAACCTTAGGCATGGATGGATCAGTTCCCAGGATTTTATTTATACTATCTATTTTATCAGAGGGTATTGGAGGAAGTTGTGCTTCTCTGTGAACATCGACCACTACGATATTACCCTGATTAACATCGCTGTGATCCGAATCTGATGAGGAAACACTTATGCGGCGAATTCTCTTTCTACGGGGTTCTATATCCTGGTCACTCCCACCTAAGAAACAAGAATGCCAGTTTTTCATTTTTAATTCAATATGTCTAAATAGCGAGAAAGGCTATTCAAACTCTGCTTAGTAATTTTGCAAAGACAGCAAATCACCTCGACTCATAATGGTTGTGGGATATTTACTACAAGCAGTAACTTACAAAAAAAACAGCGAGCAAGGCTGTTTTTTAGTTATAAATATACATATGTGTAGCGAGTAAGGCCATTTTAGATAATATATATAATAATTTTTATCATGATGAATCAAACGGCGAGTAAGGCCGTTTTCGACGAGAAATTAACCTTTAAGTAGTAGAATGCTAAATTTCGCATACAAATCTCTAAAAACAAATTCATCATGTCGATATAGATGACGCCTAAGGCCATTTTCATCATAACCACGTTTCCCTGATACACAAAACGATAATAA
Organism: Acanthoscelides obtectus; assembly: GCA_963669975.1. Lineage (NCBI taxonomy): Eukaryota > Metazoa > Arthropoda > Insecta > Coleoptera > Chrysomelidae > Acanthoscelides > Acanthoscelides obtectus. The sequence continues at coordinate 47,751,359 of CAVLJG010000006.1, read as the reverse complement.
ACATCGTACTTACTTGTGTGAGCTTACGAAATATCTCAAACACATTTTTTGCATGCGAGTTCAACCCTGTAGCACACAAAACCTTTCCAGAAGGTTCACAAGGCTGCTTAGTGTCACTCAGCGCGACAGCCCTTACGCCGGTTTACATTATACATTCCATTCCTTCTCTGGGTACTTGTTCCCAGGATAAACTTTGTTATACGGGCGTGGACGGCGATACAGTTCAATTATTACGTGGATGAGATCGCTTCTCAGACCAAGTAGTGCGCTTTGTGAACTTGATTACAGTGTTGATGTGCTACTGGGTGTGGTGTCTTGGTTACCTGAAAGGTGAGCAATCACTGAGTGTCTCCTTTATTCTACTGTACTGCATGGATTGATAACCATAATACTTTTATATTCATGATCATGAATGTCTTAAGCCATGTTTATAAAGATGCTATACTTTTTACCTTCATAATTTAACTTATGGCTCACGACTTGTTATTGAATATCCGCAAGTGGGACGCCTCCAGGTTCTGGGGGTTGTTATGGGACTTTCGGAGCCCGTTTGCTGGGTTGAGGTAGTTATGTTACTTACTGCTCGGTTTCCTCTACCAGGGGAAACGTCGGAGCGCTTTGGATGTTGACACGGTGGCCTTTGGCCGAAGTGGCGTTCTTGGTCTGAATGACCGCTTAACTATCTTCTGTTGGCAGTCTGAATGTATCTCAGGGCAGGATGTGTGAAGGGATTGTTACTTTAATGATAGTCATATTGCTCGGTTACCTCTGATTCAGGGTAACGTCGGACATTTGGGGTATTGACACAACGGCCCTTGGCCAGCGTGATATCCCGGTTTCTGCCCATACACCTAGCGACCAAAGAGTTAGAGTGAGTCTGTGTGACGACTCCTTTTAAGTCTGTGTGATGACTTAATGATCAGTCTGTGTGACGGTCAGGATTAGTCTGTGTGATGACGATCCCGTGATTCAGTTAATGACGAATCCGTAATAGTAGTTGGGGTACATTAATGTAATGGTAAATAGTAGATTTGTGCATGTGATGTCATGAGTCAGTTGAATACGGGAGATACTCATAAGTCTTTTTCTAAAAATAGGTGTTGGCCCCAACAATCCGATCATATCGCCCTTATCGCTTGCCAAAGGAGGATAACTCGTTGTCGGTTCGTCACCAAGTAAGTGACTTTAATACTACCCTGACATTGTTGCCCATATCGAATTGTTTACGTACTGCCCATGTAGTAAAAATGAAATGATACGGGGCGGTACTTCGAAATCTTCTAAGATGAGATGTTTTCACGTTTATCGTGATATTGCTATTATCATGTTATCTCTTTTGTATCCTACACTTGTAGAGACGTCTTGTAGCATTCCCTCTAATTTCTTCAACGTTAGTTATAAACACATGTTTCCTATTTGACCACATTGTGAACACGCAAAAAAGGTAAACATGAGGCGACCACACTCCGTCGCACCAAAAAGCATAATGAGATATTCGTATAGCTCAGGGTCCAGGGATGGGGATCCATGTTACTTTTCACAGGTGGCCCGCTTCGTTACCGAATCGCATTCTACGATATGTTTGTGTTTCTTCTTCAAATACTTCATCATTTAAGTTGTCTGATATAGCATGCTACGGTAGGAGCATTTTCCGCCATTGTGATCAACGCGTTTGATCTAAAATCTCGAAAACCATCAATCCTATGTAAAAATGTGATAGAAAATCTTTTTTAGTTCTTTGCTTCCATAAAAAATTAGTGTATAGTCAACAGATTACGAGAAATTACAGGGTAAAGGTACATGTAATAATATTTGCGCCTATAATGGCTAAACTAAAAATCTAAATTGTTGTTAGAAAAAGGGCCTTTTACGTTTTTCCGTCATATTAATGGTTCTTGGAGTATATGGATGGAAGTTGAAAGTTCGTATCATGATAGACGCGAGACATTCTCCACACGCTATGTACATTGTCCATTATCTATCATTTTCAAGTGAATCCTTTTTTCCTGCCACGTGAAAGTATGGAAAATGTCTCTTGATAATTTGTGATGTTTTGATTGTGAAGGTCAAGTCACTCACTCCCATCAGACTCTCTATTGGCGATTTTGTCACTGACTATTGGGTTGTCGGAAAAGTCATGACGCTTTTTTTTGTTTATTTTAAGGCCATTTTATTCATATACACCACAAACTTCAATCAATAATGTATTGCCCATTTTGATCGATGATCTTTCGCCATCTTTCAGGCAGCTTCATAATTCCTCGCTCGTAGAAGGATTTGTCTTTACCGGCAAAAAATTGAACAAGGTGCTGATGTACAGCTTCAACTGAAGTAAAGCGTATTTCTCGCAAAGAATTTTGAAGCGACCGAAACAAATGAAAATCAGATGGGGCAAGATCAGGCGAGTATGCTGGATGTGGTAACACATCCCATCCTAACTCCAATAACTTTTGACGAGTGAGCAAACTTGTGTGCGGTCTCGCGTTGTCATGGTGGAACACAACTCCTTTGCGATTAATGAGCTCCGGACGTTTTTGCATGATGGATTGTTGCAAACTGTCCAATTGCCGACAATACACAGTTGTATCGATGGTTTGGTTCTTTGGCAGGAGTTCGAAAAACACGATCCCTTTAAAATCCCACCAAACAGAGAGCATCACCTTTTCCTGATGACTCTCTGCTTTCGCGATCGTGTTACGCGTATCTGCACTTCGGGACCAAGACCGTTTGCGAACCACATTGTTGTAAACAATCCACTTTTCATCTCCCGTTATCAAGCGCTTTAAGAAAGGATCGTTTTCCTCACGTTTAAGGAGCATATCGCAGATGTCTACACGCGCCGTCAAATGAACCTCTCTCAGTTCGTGTGGTACCCAACGATCGAGTTTGCTTACGTATCCCAGTTTCTTCAAATGGTCGTGAACGGTTGAATGATGGATTTTTAAGGTTTCTGCAATTTTCCGTGTGGTGTAATGTGGGTTTGCTCCTACCAATGCCTTTAATTCGTCACTATCCAACTCAGTAGGCCGCCCTGATCGAGGTGCGTCATGGATATCAAAATCCCCATCTCGGAATTTTTTAAACCATCTCTGGCATTGCCGTTCTTGTAGTGCATGTTCTCCATAAACCTTTCTCAACTTTTCACACGCTTGTCTTGCGTTCTTGCCTTTGCGGAAGTAATACAGCAAAATGTGACGAAAATGCACAGTTTGGTCGTCCATCTTCAACGTCCTCTAAAATCGACGAGACTCAAATAAATCACTTAATTTTTTGGTGCAAATGAAGCTTGAAGTGTCAACTGTCAAACTACACAATCAACATACAAATGTCATTGACTCACGTACTTCCAACCATGCAATTGCATACTTTGTTGCATATACGTCATGACTTTTCCGACAACCCAATAATTTGGGTAAACATTTCAGCGATTTTAATGAAAGAGGAGATGTTATAGATAATGCTGGTTTATGGTATCACTCATTTCCATTAAAATCATAGCAAACGATTGCTGAGGCTACGCAGTGACAAAATGGCCAATACTGGTGGAAGTGAGTGACTTGCATTTTCATGATGACTACACCAGAAATTATTCGAAAACATTAGATTTACCATACCTACGCGTGGCAGTAAACATTAGATTCACTTTGAAACCGAATTCCTGATTATAGATAATGACTTGTGTAAAAGGATCTTTTTTGTAGAAAATTTTATTCTCGAAAAAAGATAAAAAGGATAGTAATCTTTGTACGCTTAGGTTGTTAGTTTAACTATTATGTGCGAAAATATATCGTTACATATACCATAATCTAACCTGTTGAGTATATGAAAAATTTTTATAGAAGAAAAATTATAAAGAATTTATTTATTCTGCAAAACTGATTGTATTATTTCATCCCTATCATGATGCCAATTTAAACTCATCATTACGGAGTCGTTCCTACGTTCCTGATCGCTTTGCCGCATGCAACCAGTGAATCGTGCTCGGATACAATCAAGCAAAAGTAGTGAAATACGCCGTATTAAAATCCAGTGTGTAAGTTATCTACCTGCCAATATTGAAGCCATCATAGACTGTGAGTACCAGCCTTCAATTCTACAATACAACACGACAATCTGTAAATTCCTAGGCCATCGGAATTCCATCCATTGGTTGCGTCTGTATAAATCGCGCACCAAAACAAACCGAATTCGGTGGACAGGACCGTATTCAGGGATGCCGCAGGATATAACAACATCAAATTGCCTTATAAAATAATAAAACAGTCATGAATTCGCCAAACACATCACAAAATACCAACTCTGCAAAATCATACTCTGATATATTAAGTCAAAGTTCTACCAAATACCCAAACAAAGAGCAAGCCATCATCTTCAACGCTGTCGATGGACTAAAAATCCAAGATTATCTGCTAAGACTAGGTCCTATAGTAGACCCAAAAAACATCCTTTTCTGCTCCAGAGTATCCAATAATCGGATATGTGTCTATTTATCCAGCAAGCAACTTGTAGACAAATTCCTTGAAGATCCTGGGGAAATCATCATTAATGGAGAGTCAGTAAAGGCTCGCAGACTTATTAGTAATATCCAACGTATGTCCCACCATTCCACACAAAATCTTGAAAGACATACTAGAGCAAATAGGCGTAAAACTCATTTCTCCCATATCCTTTCTAAGAATAGGTGCAACTTTACCTGAGTACAGCCATATATTAAGCTTCAGGCGACAGGTATACATAATGCCTGTAGAGCCTAGCATAATTCCAGAAACTGTGGAAATGACCTACGAAAACCTCACCTACCGTATATTCCTCTCACTTGACAGCCAGAAATGCTTCAAATGTAAGCTTTCTGGTCATATTGCATCTCAATGCCCATCGGCACAGACAGAAACACCCACACCACAAACATCAGCATCAGAGCAATTCACTGTTGAAAACAACCAACAACCGTCAGTACTAACTACTCCAAACTCCAACATAGCAAGTTCAGCGTCACAAACAACTGCAGCCACAACTTCAAACCAACTCCAATCAAAACCCAACGATATCACAGATTCAGACACACAAACTAGTAACAAACGTGGCCTCTCAGAAATTTTGTCCCCCTCAACTGAGAATGAACTTATGCCTGGAAATTCTGGTGAACCAATCTTCGTTACTCCAAAAAACCAAACTATGAAGAAACCCAAAATAGATATCCAACCATCACACATACCAGAAATTACATTCAAGTCTGTTAAATCTTTTATCGACAACCAAACCCCGCCACTCATACTGAACTCAGACCAATTGAAAAGTCTATTGGAAAACACCCACGGTACAAAAGACATAATATCCGACGTCAACGACCACACATCTGATATTAAAGGATTAATCGAGATGCTTCTGCTAATATATCCACACATCACAGACAAAGCCTTGAAAAACCGCTGTACGAGATTACGAAAAAAAATGGAACGGCATCTTGAAAAAAATCTCAGCGACCAACTCAGTGATACTTCATCTATTGACTCTACTTTTTAAATTCAAGTCAATACTACAATGGAACTTAAATGGATATTATATCCATTTAAATATGTTACGAAAATTAATTTCCGATTTCAACCCAGACATTATATGCCTACAAGAGACACACTTCCACGAAACCAAATCGCATACACCAAAACAGTACACTGGATTTTTCAAACACCGTGAAAGAACTACAGCTAGCGGTGGAGTCGCAATATACATAAAATCAGATATATTAGCCAAACCTATAACCCTTACCACAAATCTAGAAGCTGTAGCCATTACCGTCGAATCAGATACAAAGATCAACATATGTAACATATATATACCTCCCAATTATTATTTAGAAGAAAATGAGCTTGAGTCATTACTGCAACAAATACCATCACCACAGTCACACATGGAATTCATACAAAAATGACACGCGGGGAAATATTATAAAAAATATAATTGACCATGCTAACATGATTCTACTGAATGATGGTAGCAGTACAAGATTCGATTCAGCCTCTGGACGCTTCTCTGCAATTGATCTTAGCATGTGCTCCTCTAATCTGATTACACATTTACAATGGAATGTCGCGGACGATTTGTATGAGAGTGACCATTTCCCAATAATAATACAAGATATAAACAAAGAAATTACAGATATACAACCAAGAGAAAAATGGAATTTAAAAAAAGCCAACTGGCCCTCTTTTTCTGCTTATATCCATAATAACCTAAACACTTGTGAGATCACAGATGACGTCGATGCTACCGTTCAAAGCTTTATGAATTTAATCAAAGAAGCTGCTTACCAAAACATAGGCAAAACTAGGGTGATACGGAGAAGGAATCCAGTCCCTTGGTGGAACGAAACATGCGAACATGCAGTAGGAGAAAGCAAGCAAGCTCTGAATAAAATGTAGAAGATATAAAACAGTTGAAAACCTAACTGACTTCAAACACAAACGTGCAAAGGCAAGACTTGTTTTAAAAAAACTATCATGGCAAAAATTTGTTTCAACCATCAATAATGCCACCAATGTATCCAGTCTGGAAGAAAATCAAAAGCATGTCTGGAAAAAAATCACATTCAGTCATTAGGTCGATAAAGAAAGGACCCCACACTTTCACTCAAAGCAGAGACATAGCTAACACCTTATCCAAAACATATTTCAAAAATTCCAGTGACCAAAATTATAGCGCAGCATTCCTTAATTACAAGAAAAACACAGATAGAACAATTCCCATTAGCGAAACCCTTCATTCAATAAATAACCCCATTACAGAACAGGAACTAACCGAGGCACTTCTTACATTGAAGAACACATCACCTGGACCTGATGATATACCAACAATTTTCCTAAAGCACCTCTCACATTCAGCGATGAGCATACTTTTAAAAATTTACAATATAATATGGACTAAGCAAGTTTTTCCAAACGAATGGAGTAAAGCCACAGTTATACCGATTCTAAAACCAAACGCACCACCCCAGGTTCCAGAGTCCTATAGACCAATTTCATTAACGTGTTCAATGTGCAAGCTATTAGAAAAAATTGTTAACCGGAGATTATTGTGGAACTTGGAAAGCAAAAAGCAGCTGGCGCACGAACAGGGCGGATTTAGATCAAACAGATCAACATTGGATAATATCGTAGACCTAGAATTACATACAAGAGGCATTCTCTGAACGGCAGCATTGTGCAGCCATTTACTTTGATGTCAATAAGGCATTTGATACCGTATGGAAGTTTGACGTACTCATCAAACTAAAAAACTGGGGCTACGATGGACACATTCTAGCATTCATACAAAATTTTCTTGCCAACAGAAATTACCAAGTTCGTGCCAATGGTGTACTATCAGATGCTGAAACGCAGATCAATGGCCTACCCCAAGGATCTATTATCAGCCCAATACTTTTCCTGGTAGCCATTAATGACATCGTAGCGAATATAAAAAAGCCTCTCCAAACTCGCCTTTATGCTGATGACATGATTGTATATGTTAAAGGCAAAAATATGGCAACTACTACATCGTTGCTCCAATCAACGTTAAATCAAATGGAGCACTGGTCTAATAAAAATGGCCTGACATTCTCTCCTGACAAAACACAATGCATTATATTCTCTAAAAAGTCAACTCATACACAACCAACTCTACGCTTATCAAATGTTGACCTGAAAACACATCAAGAAATAAAGTTCCTTGGGATTATATTTGATCAACGTCTGACCTGGAGGAGTCATATTACTTATCTAATTCAATCTTGTCAGAAAGGACTCAACATGTTACGATACCTAGCCAATAGACACTGGGGTGCAGATGGAAAAACCCTTTTAAGTATATATCGTGCACTAGTGAGATCGAAAATAGATTATGGCTGCATAGCATATAGCTCGGCAAAATCAACAGTATTGAAACCTCTAGACGTTCTACATAATTCTGCACTACGCCTGATATTAGGAGCCTTCAGAACCACACCCATTGACAGTTTATACTGTGAGTCTGGAGAAGCTCCCCTATATGTTAGAAGACAAGTCCTGAGTCTACAATACGCAACTAAACTTGCATCTAACCCATCTATACCAGGATTTAGTCACACATCTGTCAACCGTCAAATTGCCTCAAGTTTCAACTACAGAATAACACAGTATCTAAATCAACTACGTATGCCTATACTTCCTCCTACTATCACCACCACTCAGACAACTAACCCACCTCGGAGCATTCAGATACTTGTTATCAACAGCACACTGACAAAACTATGCAAAGAGGAAACACCAAAAGAAATTATATACCAGAAATTCTCAGAAATCCGCAATCAATATGGTAACTACAGTGAAATATATACAGATGCCTCAAAATTACAAATGCACGTTGGCGCTGCAGTCATAACACCAACATCCATTATAGAATGTAAGCTGCCAGAGACAGCCACAGTCCTTACGGGTGAACTCTATGCAATATTTGAAGCCATCAAGTATATTAAAGGTAACTCCGCAAATAATTGGTTAATTATATCCGACTCATTGAATTCGCTTAAGTTAATTAGCACTAGTACAGCAAGAACGCCATAGCTCAAAGAATTCGGGATGAAATGAAAGATATTGCAATGCACAAAAGAATTGTTTTCCTATGGGTTCCATCACACGTTGGAATTCCAGGAAATGAGCTAGCAGATCGCAAAGTAAAAGACGCTGCCAACAACGCTACTAGATATATTGTCAAAGTACCAGAGTATGATGTAAGGGCTCATTTAAAATCGAAAATCATCCAGAACTGGAACAATCTGTGGCAGAGTAAACCATCCAAATTACTTGAACTCAAGTCTAAGTTGATGCCATGGCAAACCGTCACCAACAACCGCAAAATCCAGACCATCATCACACGACTAAGGCTAAGACACACACGAGCTACCCACGGATACCTGCTGACTCAAGAACCTGTGCCCCTATGTGAAATCTGTGACGTGCAGTTAACAGTGAAACACCTACTAATTGAGTGCCCAGTGCTAGAAGTATATAGGTTTATGTATAAACTAAACGGAACACTGGCTGACATTATAGGACCACAGTGTAACATTATCAACATTTCCAATTTTCTTAAAGCATCTAGATTTATGTACAAAATTTAACCTACTCCCCGCTAATGACCTTTAGGTCGAAGCGGTTTGCTAAATAAAAAAAAACTCATCATTACGAAGCAATTCTAACTATACCACCAAAAACATTTATCGGCGCCAAAATTGTAAGAAAAAAATTACCTATTTCCTAGATTATTATATAATCGACAGATTACGCAATAAAATCTCACTCAGTACGATTAGTTTTACTTTGATATAATGTACAGGTCTTGCAATATTCTTTACAGAAAACGAAAAACTAGCCGAAGATGAATACAATGAACTACTCGAGCGTTTGACGCTGGCTGACCTGCTTTACACAGAATACTCACTGGAAGAAGTCGTTTACCATTTGGCCAAGGTGATGTTCACACAGAGTCTTACTAGAGGGAGCAATGAAGCACAACAGGCTCTTCAAAAGTTCACAGACTTCCTGGAAATAGAAACAGCACAGGGACGCATTTCGAGAACATTGGAGAGAAAGGTTCTGGGTAAATACCCATACAACACAATATTTTTCAGAAATATTTCAGAAATCTTTCATTGTAATATACTAAGTGACATATAAATCCCAGTTTAAATGGTTTTATTTTAATAAAATTTTGTATAAGTACTTAATGAAGCATAATAAGTAAATGATAAAAATTTCAAAATGATTGCACTGCTTTTAAGCCCTTTGACCTTTAATAATGTGTGGATGCACCCTGATGTGCTACGCATTCTCCAACGCGCCTAGGCATGCTTCTGATCAGGTGGTCAATGTCCTCCTGTGGTATCTCATTCCAGGCAACCACCAACTCCTCTCGAAGTGCTTCTAGAGTCTGAGGAGGACGTTGCAAATTGAGCAATCTCCTACCCATCATATCCCACACGTGCTCAATTGGGGATAAGTCGGGAGATCTTGGTGGCCATGGTAACAATGTGACATCATTATGTTGAAAGAAGTCTATTGTGACTCTTGCAACATGTGGTCGGGCATTATCTTGTTGGAAAGTTGGATCTGCCAGGGTGTCAAGATAGGGTAAAAGATGGGGTTCTAGAACTTCGTGGATATAACACTGCGCGTTCATTTTACCTCTGATGAAGATTAAAGGTGACCTGGAACCATAAGCTATAGCACCCCAAACCATAACTCCAACAGTGTGATGAACATGTCTTTCAGCAAAAAACTGTGGATTCCTCCTTCCACCACGTCGCCTTCTAACCCTGGCACGACCATCATGCATGCCTAAACAAAATCGAGACTCGTCACTAAAGACAATACTGTTCCATTCCTGATCCCAGAGTGACCGTTGTCTGCACCACTCAAGGCGATTACGTCGGTGTTCTCGAGTTAAAGGGAGGACCCAGTGTGGCCGGTATGAAAACAAGCCAAAAACTCTCATTCATCGGTAAACACTTCGCATGCCAATAGGTCTTCCGTGTTCAGCAAACCATTCATTTGCAATGGACCTGGTAGTGGAGAAACGGTCCCTTAAGGCCAATAATCTTCACGGCGATCTTCACGGTCTGTTGTTCTACGGCGGCGTCCAGTGCCCCTTGCTCTTTGCGTACGGCTTTCTCGAAGCCATGCCTGACAACACCTAACCACAGTGTCTACACTTCTTTGCACTCTAACTGCAATTGTCCGAAAAGAAAGTCCAGCTTCCCGAAGTCCCACTATACGGGCCCTATCAAACTCACTAAGTTGACGAAATCGTACAGGTCTCCGTACTCTAGGCATCGTAACCGATCGTAAAGGATGTCAAGAACCAAAATCCGCCAACGTTGATTCTTTACTGCGGCTGAAATATTCATTTTTAGAGCGTTAGTGAATTAAAAAAAGCAGTATAAAAACCGGAATGTCCAACTGATAAGGCTGAAAATTTTTTCACTTGTTATTTACAGTAAGATAAATACATTCACCAACTTTTATTAAAATAAAACCATTTGAACTGGGTGTTCGGATTTATATGTCACTTAGTATAATTATAATGTTTCAAAATCCTCACGAAATATTGCTGTAATATTCCTTAAAGGTATATATATATACTTTGAAGTTGAGTCATTAATTTTCAGATAATGATTGTAGAAGGAAGATAAACCAAAATATGTGTCTAAATTAAAAAAAAAAATTAAAAAAATGTTACCTTGTTTTATAAAATATCCTCCTGACAAGTATTTCAGTGCGGTCTTGGAGCACATACCCTCCCGTGTGAGGACTTAAGTCACCTGATTCACGAGCCCTTTGTACTACATTAACAAAGGCACTAGGGGTTGGTTGCACTCGATTGGGAAACCGATCCGCATAAATCCGTGTTGCCGTAGCAGCATTTTGTAAAATAAGAATCATGTCCACAAGTTCAGCATTTTCGTAAACATGTGCCATTTTTTATTTCGTTTGAGCCACGCAGAAACACCACTCATGCGTTACCGACTGACACATCGAATGAATACAACTGAATAAAATAAATGAATAAAACATCGTGATAAGCGTTTCAAATTCTTTCGCTTTTTTGTTTCCGATTATATCCGTTGTTGCCAAACACGAGCACATATTATTATTGAGACAGGGCGGTACTCAAACTTCTAAAGGGCTATAACTTTGTTACTTTAATTTTACCACAAAAATGTTAAAGGAAAAAACATTTCTTTTGATCAGATCTACTCACTGTTAAAGTAAATGACTCAACTTCGAAGTCACCCTGTATATAATATATCTAGGTGTCCAATAAGTACCACGACAGACTTAAGGAGAAGGTAGGCTCTGGACTGACCTCCCAAATAACTAATACTTACCTATATAAAAGTGTCACCGTTTTTGAGATATTGAATTTTTTCTTAAATTTTAAAAAAACGAACCTTTTCATCTGTGGTCTTTAGCTGCATGTACAAATAAGGTTATACTTTGTTCATTATTTCTATAAAATACTTCTAGATAGTTGCTTTATCATATACAAATGCAATGTAGTTAAAAGATGTTAAGGAACCATGTTCAAATAAGGACTATTTTGGGATTTATAACCTGATATTTTTTCCTCAACTTTGACCATCTGAGGTAAAACAAAAATGTACTGGGCTATAACTGCATTATATAAAAAGGCTGCTCATTGAATACAGGTCTCAGAAAGGCACCACACGTACTATTTGGAATAGAAAAAAGTGATATCTGCTGACACACACTACAATGTAATTATTGAATTTAATTTGAAGCTGCACTGGTTACCGATCAGTAACATGCTAAATAGTACAAAGCTACATGATTATTACCTGCTCCTGATGTGATTTTATGAAACTTACTGAAATTCGGACTCAGTAACAATACAAAAGAATTATAGCATGGTTCCTTAATATTCTTTAACTACATTTCATTTGTATATGATAAAGCAACTATCTAGAAGTATTTTATAGAAACAACGAACAAAGTATAACGTTATTTGTACATGCAGCTAAAGACCACCGATGAAAAGGTTCGTTTTCTTAAATTTTAAGAAAAAATTCAATATTTGAAAAAGGGTGTCACTTTTGATATAGGTAAGTATTAGTTATTTGGGGGGTCAGTCCAGAGCCTACCTTCTCCTTAAGTCTGTCGTGGTACTTATTGGACACCTAGATATATATACAGGGTGACTTCGAAGTTGAGTCATTTATTTTAACAGTGAGTAGACCTGATCAAAAGAAATGTTTTTTTCCTTCAACATTTTTCTGGTAAAATTAAAGTAACAAAGTTATAGCCCTTTAGAAGTTTGAGTACCGCCCTGTCTCAATAATAATATTATGTGCTCGTGTTTGGCAACAACGGATATAATCCGCGTTATCGGTTCATCGCATCGGAAACAAAAAAGCGAAAGAATTTGAAACGTTTATCACGATGTTTTTCGTCAGTCGGTAACGCGTGAGTGAATAGTGGTGTTTGTTGCGTGGCTCAAACGAAATAAAAAATAGCACATGTTTACGAAAATGCTGAACTTGTGGACATGATTCTTATTTACAAAATCCTGCCGCGGCATCACGGATTTGTGCGAATCGGTTTCCCAATCGAGTGCAACCAACCCCTCGTGCCTTTGTTAATGTAGTACAAAGGGCTCGTGAATCAGGAGACTTAAGACCTTACAGGGGAGGGCCTGCCGGTGCTCCAAAAGCGCACGATCAAATACATGTCCGCACTGAAATACTTGTCGGGAGGATACTTTATAAAACAAGGTAACATTTTTTTTTTAATGTTTTTTTATTTTTACACACATATTTTGGTTTATCTTCCTCCTACAATCATTATCTGAAAATTAATGACTCAACTTCAAAGTCACCCAAGTATATATATATATATATAAAAAACAGGAAAATAATGGGCAAAATCCGCAAAAAGAAGGAATGTGGATTCGAGCAGAAAATATGATAGATAACCCGAGCGATACGTATTTCTGCTGGTTGGCTTCATCAGGCCCGAAATGAATGCACATATGCAACTACAAAAGCAGATACACATGCCCATACATCCGGATATGGGTGTAACCTGAGGAAACGAAGATGTCGAGGGGAAAAAACACACGCGAAGTCCACAACCTATCCTATTTTCTGCTCGAATCCACATTCCTTCTTATTGCGGATTTTGCCCCAATATTTTCCTATTTTTTGTTATATACCTTTCTCCGTATGATCATTTTCTCTTTGTAGATCCTTTGGGCTTGAAGTACCACAGCAAGTGGCTATAACGGCCGCCTGGTTGTGGTTAGATGTCTCCTTGAAAATTCGAGGTCTTCTGGCCATTTTATACTACAATGTGTAGGTTGGCTCTTGTTGTGGACTTCGCGTGTGGTTTTTTCCCTCTACATCTTCGGTTCCTCAGATTACACCCGTATCCGAATGTATGGGCATGTGTATCTACTTTTGTAGTTGCATATGTGCAGTCATTTCGTGCCTGATGAAGCCAACCAGCAGCAATACGTATCGCTTGGGTTACATATCCTATTTTCTGCTCGAATCCACTTTCCTTCTTTTTGCGGATGTTGCCTATTATTTTCCTATTCTTTGTTATATACCTTTCTCCGCATGGTCATTTTCTCTCTCTCTCTCTATCTATATATATATATATATATATATATATATATATCTTAAATCATTAGATTTAGAAATAACTTTTTAAAAAACTTTATTTGAGGACTGAAGCTTCAGTCCATACAAAGGTTTACAAATGTGACATTTACGGAGTCTAACCGGGTATTGAACGACAGGATATGGCCGCGAGGCCTATTTATACATTCAGAAAGCTGACTAAGAATTAGCAGAAAACAGCAAAGGCACTATTCTAGCAACGGATTAGCGAGAAGTTGTTATCATATGCTGACACAGCGTCTGGTGCAACATTGTATAATAACTGCGTAGTTACTATGGCCATATAACAACTCCCCCCCTATTACAAAAAGTTGTTGCTATGCGACAACTTTTGACCAAAATTGAAAAATGTAAAAATATCAAAAAAAAAATGTCAAAAGTATAAATTTGTAAAAATGTAAAAATTGTAAAATTGTAAAGTGTAAAATTGTAAACATTGTAAAAATATAAAAATATAAAAATAGTAAAATTGCAAAATACAAATTGCAAAAGTAAAATCAGAAAATACACATTCTGAAAAATAAAATTGTTAGCATAAATGCGGTACATTGGCGATGCAAAATAACATCTAAAAGCAAAGCTGGAACAAACAAATAATAAGATACAATCGTACAGTCGTACGGGCAAAATCACATAGAAGATAAAACGAAAATTGAAAATGATTTTTTGAACAGTGAAAACACTTCACGGAACACTCACTGCAGTTCGATGTCTTCTTCATGTGGCTGGATGGTTGGTCTACGTCGAGGAAAAGGTCTGGGAATGTACCGGACTTTTGGTGCTCCTGGAGATGGACCATCGGCTGGATAATTTGATGCGCAGATGCTGAGTGGTCTACGTTTTCTGCACTTGCAGAACAGGTACAAAGCTACGATGATAACTAACAGGGTGATGATGAAATACGTGAACCAGAGATGTCTTGAAACAAACGGCTCGTTCATAATTTTGTCCAGTTGTTCAGAATATTGGTTTAATTTGTGATTGGCAATTTCGAGTTCTTCAGTATCGATCTTGCTTAGCTTGATCGGTTTAAATTTTGGTAAATTTTGTTTCTCTGGGAGATGTTCACAGCATTTGTAGGGTACTTCTACAGGGTGACTTTTGTATGTGATATTCTTGTAGGTGCTAACAGAATATCTAGAATGTAATCTCGTGGTGCCTACAAAGCCACTGCATTCGGGTTGCATTTTTAAAAGTGAATTAACTTTTATCACTTTGGTGGTAGTCTCTCGTTGTCCACACTTCATCGTAATTGGCAGAGGGCTAGATATGGTGATTAGCCAAAAATTGGTTGCAAGTTCTTGGATTTGGTAATCTTGCAATGCCACAATTGCTATTTGGCAGGCTGTCGGCAGATCTACCGGATTTCGCAACAACTGTGCTTCGCAGACTGCATTACTGTCTATTGGATACGGCAAGAGGTTGAAACAGATTTTCACCTGAGACTGAAGAACTTTACAACTACCTAAGTTTTGAAAGGAAACGTACAAAAGAGAATCGCTATCTTTAGCAATGTACCTCTGTATAGTGGAGACTACATGAAACAAACCAGTACGTTTATCGAGAATGGGTAGAGGAATCACTCTGTATAAAGTATACATTTCGGGCTCTAATAACGGGATGCGTAGAACGAATACTACTCTTGTTTTAGTTTGATATGCTTCGAGTTCCATAAGATTAAGGTACTCTGACACTGTTGCTAAATTAACCGGAAGGGGTAAATTATTTCTCGACAAAGTGTGAGAAATTTCTTGAGGAGTGATAATAGAAGGATGTATTATTTTTAAACGTGCAAAAGTAATTGACTTTAGAATATCATTGATTGTCTCTTCCAGAAACATGTAGCTTCCCATTAATTGTTCGCAAACTTCTAAAAATTAGAATTTAGCTTCATAAAATGCAAGATCGTCTGAAATTTCATAAATTTTGTTTTCAATGACCTTAATATCTTCATTAAACGTAGTTTCATCAATCATAAGTTTTTGAATAGTGTTATTAAAATTCTTGATAACCGACATGGTAACCGAAATTTGGTTCTTCATGAGGTTTTCGAGCTCATGTTCATCTTTAGAAATTTTGTTAATACAATCGTTATAGTATTCACCGTCCGATGAATCGAGGTTTCCGGTTATTGCTTTCCATATGGTACCTATAGCGTTAATCAGACCGCGTTTCATCCGCGATGCGCTTACAGTGTCATCGAAGATCGCGTAATATTTAGATTCCAAGGAACGAGAAATTTGATAAAGGAGACTCGTATGAGTTTTAATTTCGCCACTAAATATTTTCATACGATTGGTGGGTTTGTCTACGAGATATGATAAGTGTTCCAGAATATTGTTGTTATCGTCAAGTGCTTTCTTAATGAGTTCTAAGTCTTTATATACAAGGAGTGTCCAAATTTCGTTGGACATCTTAAGAGGGGCGTCTTCATGAAAATAGATACCTAAGGTGTTGTTAAGCGGTTTGATGTCTATCTGGGCTGTGACAGCCGCAAGAAACAGCAGACTGCACCTGAAAGAGAAACTAAGTCTCAAAAAATGGTTTCAGTCTGTCAAAATTAACTTTACTTATTCTATTTGTTTCCGGGTTCTTAAGCAGCGCAGAATTTTCAAAAACTTGAGTAATTTCGAATGGACCATCAAATTTTTTCTGAAGCTTGTTTGAAATTTGAGACTGTTTCACAAAGACTTTATCACCAACTTTATACGATTGTAAATTAGGTGACACTCTACTATCAAAGCGAATTTTTGCTTTTTTCTTCCGTTCGTCAGTTCTCACGCGGGCAATTTTGTAGTAATATTCGAGTTTATTCCGAATGTCTCGAACATACTTGGACATCAATTCTTTCTCTAAATATACGTGTTCGGGCGGACGACCAGAGGTGTGGCCAAACACGAGCTCGTATGGTGTAAAGCCAGTAGTTTTATTTCTAGTGCTATTGTAGCACTGAACAGCATAGGGAAGAATATTGAAGGGATGTTCGTCGGGATTTTCGGATACATGGGATCTGATCATTTCCAATAAAGTGGCGTGAAATCGCTCAATCGAGCCATTGGACTGGGGATGACTGACACTAGAAAAAGTTAATTTAATGTCATAAAGACTACAAAGGTCTTTCATGAGGGCGTTGTCAAATTCTTTTCCGTAATCACAGTGTATTCGGAGAGGTGTACCATAATGTTGGAAATATAAAAGTAGAGTATTTACTACAGATTTTGCAGATTTGTCGCTAATTGGATAGGCTTGAGAAAATTTTGTTAGCTCGTCTCGGATTGTGAGAGCGTAGCATTTAGGTGGGACTTCCAAAATGTCAATGTTGATTCTTTCGAACGGGGCTTTAGGGGTTTCAGTTACTACAAAAGGGGCACTGAGGTTTTTACGACAAATTTTGGTCTTTTGACAAATTTCACACTTTTTGATGAAATGCTCAACGTCTTTAGTTAAGCCGGGCCAATTATATCGTTCACGCATTCGCCTAATTGTTTCATTAATTCCTCGATGAATGTTTTTCTTACCACAATGGTATTGATCTAAAATGACGGGGATTTCATCGGGACTATGAGTTTTGGTGACGTTTTGGCAAACGACAAGTTTGATATTATCATCCGAAAAAATAAAAGAGAAAATTTCTAAAATGGGTAAGTCCAAATTATTTTCAACGTAGATTTGTTGGGATAGGTCGAATACACCTTTGTTGGTTAAAATTACAGAGAAAAGATGCTGTATGCAAGTTACGGGATCGTATGGCACAGGAATAATATAGTATTTTCTATCTTTAATTGTTTTGCTAGACGCGATGTTAATTTTATCTGCAGAAAAATCAAGATTTTCCTCGAATATGTCTTCGATAATTTTTTCGTGAAGATCAGATAGAGTGTTTTGTCTGAAAAACGTGACGATATGTTTATGACTTTTGTCTAGGAGTTGGCAAAGTTTGGTATAAAGCGTCGGTAGTAACCTGCAAGACCTAAGAAAGATTTTATTTCTTTAGGATTCTTGGGTTGAGGGAAATTTTTTATGCAATCCACTTTATCTGGATTGGGCTCAACGCCATCAGGGGTTATTACATGACCAAGATAGGCTACTTCCTTTCTGAGGAATTCGCACTTATCAGGCTGGATTTTGAAATTCGACTTCCGAAGACGCGTAAAAATTTCGCTAAGCCTACTGATGTGTTCTTGGATGGAGGGGGAATAGACAATTATGTCATCCATGTATACAAGACATCTTTCGTTTTGTATACCCATCAAGATGTTGTCCATGACACGTTGAAACGTGGCAGGAGCGTTCTTGAGACCAAAAGGCATCCTCAAGAATTGGTAATGTCCGTTTTCAACTGAAAATGCAGTTTTAGGAACATCAACTGGATTTATCTCGATTTGATGAAATCCAGATGCCAAGTCCAGTGTACTAAAGTACTGGCATTTCCCTAATTGATCAAGTAGATCGGAAATGTTTGGCAGGGGATATTTATCATCGATGGTGATTTCGTTAAGCTTACGATAGTCAATCACCATACGCCATTTCTGTTTACCAGAGGCGTCCATTTTCTTTGGTACAACCCACACCGCAGAATTCCATGGCGATGTGCTAGGTTCGATAATACCTTGTTTTAGTAATTTCGAAATTTGATCTTTGACTTCTTGCTTGTGGACATAAGGGTATCGGTAGGATTTGGTAAAAATTGGTTTACTGGTAGTGGTATCAATGGAATGCTTAATTTCGTTTGTAAATGACAGGCTATCACCATCTAAGTAGAATATGTCCGAAAAATCTAAACAAAGATTCGTAATTAAATCTTTTTCCTCTTCGTTGAGATGATCGAGACGTAATTGATCTCTAATAACATCTCTACGGTTATACTGACTTTGATTTTGTAAAGAAGTGTTGAAATTATTGATAGAAGTTTCGTTAAAGGGCTCGAAAGTTAATTGGCGTAAAATTACATTTTTTGGAATGGCATTACAGTTTAATACTGTAGTAAGGAATTCGCCTTTAGAATCAATTTTAACTATGGAACTGGGTAGACGGACTTTTTCTACCTCACACGCCAGAAGAATGGCTTCAGTATTTCTAAGCTCGGATTTGAGCTTGACAACTTGTTCAACTCTGGGAGGAATGGAAATCACATTTTGAACTTGAGAATTTTCTTTAAATTGCGAAGCTTGGGACTTTTCTTTAAATTGAGAAGCTTTGGAATTATTTTCGTCACCTACTTTGAAAAGAGGGACTGTTTTGAAATTTGTAATCAATTGACGATTTTTCAAATCAATAATACAATCATAATGTTCAAGAAAATCTGACCCAAGAAGGCCATCGAATGAAATATCTAGATCATGGACATAAATTTTGTGATAATCATTGGGAGCAAATGGGACTAAGACTGCTTCAGTAATACTAATTTTTTCGTCAGTAATACCTCGGATAGAGATATTTTCTGCGACACGATTAGTATAATTTTGACAAGTGTTACGTTTGAAAATGGAGCAACCTGCACCACTGTCAATGAGAATTTGGAATTTTCCAGTAGCATCTTTAATGTAATATAAGTTGTCTGGGCTAACTGGGTGAATTGTCGACGGGACTATAAACGGAGGGTTTATATGAACATCTGATCGCATGTGTTGCTGACGCTCGCACAAGGTTTCGCGTTCGGGTCCTCGACACTGAGATTCGCTAAGTTCGCACATACTATCGCGGTACTGTCGTTGGGTTCCGCAGGGGGTTTCTCTTTCAAACACTTGGTCCGAAAATCCTGGAATTGTTGTATGTCCGAATAAGCGTTGTCAACAAATGTATCGGCGGTTTGATTATATTCGTAACAAAAATCGTTACTGGGTTCTCTAAAATCATCGTATGGAGAAGGTGTGTAGGCGTGTATTGGGTATCGTCATATTCATTAGCATAGTCCGTGTTGTATAAGTCTGGTTCACCGTAGTCGGAATAATCGTAAGAATCAGGGGCGACATGATTAATTCGATTGGGAGGATTTTGTCTAAAACTTCTTTGAAAATTAGGGTTTTGAAAATTTGGATTGCTCTGAATTACAGAGGGTCTTGGCGCACTCGAGTTAGGCACATTTGGTCGTATTACAGATGGTCTGGGAGGATATTGATTAGAATTTTGATGGAAGTTAGATGTAGATGGTCTAACTTGCATAGGTTGATTCGGCCTAGGGTAATTTTGAGGTTGGGGCTGGTTAAACTGTCTTGGGGCAAAGCTTGTAGGCTGTTGTCTCCGTTGGCATTCATTTGCTAAGTGACCGGGACGGTTACAAAAATTACAAATTTTAGGGTTTGGTCTTCGATTAACTGAATTTTGATTCGGGTTTGGGGCCCTGGCGAATTTTTGTCGTTCTAAATATGAAAGTTGTAACTCTCGTTTGATATACGAAACTGCGGTCAAGATATCCGTGGGATGTCCTGATCGCACAACAGGTCCTATTTTTGAGTCTAATCCTGTTAATAGACAATTTAAAGTCATCGTTTCGATGAGGGAACTTTGAGCAGATTTTTGCTCGCGATTTAGATTTTGCCTATTCACGGCGGAATGCATTTTGGCTGCATGCGTCTGCAGTCTAGATGCAAAGGTTAGGGGTGATTCGTTGGGGAGTTGGCGCATATGTTGAAGATCCGCGATTAAAGATGTGAGATCTCTAAGATCTCCAAAGTGCGTTTCTAACAGGGACCGTATGTCTTCCCACGTGGTAGGGTTTCGGCTGTTCACAAGTTCGGCGGCACGTCCGCGAAGTTTGTTTTTAATATGTAAAACGACGAGAAGCCGCTGCTCCTCGACGGCCATTTGATATGCCGTTCGGCACGCGTTGATGAAGGTCGATAGCAATATCGGGTTTCCATCGTACTCGGGTACAATCGAAAATATTTCAGATAATCTATAAGGTTCAATGTTCGCATGAACGTTATCAGGAATTTCAGCTGGTTGGTAATTATCTGAACCGTTAGTAGACATTTTAATGGAAAGTTGTTTCAAAAAGATTCAATAATGTCAAGGGAAAATGCAAAAAGATATAAATGTAAAATAGAAAAATACGTGAAAATCGACAATATATAGAGTAAATGCGCAAAAATGCAAATAAAAAGATGTAACAATCACACACACAGAGATAAATTGCAAAAAATAGTTAGATTAAAATTGTACGTTACCAAGGGTACATCGGGAGGCAGTCGTGTTCTCCAGGCGGCTAGTGGATCTCTTGCGATGTTTCCAGTAGTCTGTCTGCAGTTGGGTGGCTGCTGCTCGCTGTGTCCCCTGTTGTTTTCCTTCTTCTTGTTGCTTTGTAGTTTCTTACTTGTAGTTTTCCTACTTGTAGGTTTCTTTCTTCTTAAGGCTCGTTGGTCCTTTTCAGCTTAAAGGATAGGCATCCACCACACTAGTTAGTATGCACGTGTTCTAATGCGTTGAAGCTATCCCACTTCTCTGACACCAATTTCTTAAATCATTAGATTTAGAAATAACTTTTTAAAAAACTTTATTTGAGGACTGAAGCTTCAGTCCATACAAAGGTTTACAAATGTGACATTTACGGAGTCTAACCGGGTATTGAACGACAGGATATGGCCGCGAGGCCTATTTATACATTCAGAAAGCTGACTAAGAATTAGCAGAAAACAGCAAAGGCACTATTCTAGCAACGGATTAGCGAGAAGTTGCTTTCATATGCTGACACAGCGTCTGGTGCAACATTGTATAATAACTGCGTAGTTACTATGGCCATATAACATATATATTGAAACATGGTCATTGTCTTCCAGACGAGTTAGGTGAAAAATAAAGCTTCCGCCTTTAGTTGGGTACTTCGACAAAATTCAAGCAATGAGGACTCTGTATACTTTATTGTTCTCTAGCTTCCAATGGACTTTGCCATCTTCATCAGGAGCTGCAATAACATTGAGAAGAAATAGCAACTATTGTGTTAACTTACAGTAGTATGTGAGATTGTTGCTAAATGTTATTAACGTTAAAGTTGAGGGAAACGTTCAGCAGCATGGTGAAAGCTATACACACACAGCTGTATGTCAGGAACAAAACAAGACGGATTAAAAATGTTTATAACGAAAGTTAAAGTTACATCGTGAACCACCTGATGCTGCACAAAATGGTGTGGCACAGGATCATAAGTAGGATGAAACATTTTAAGGTGACAGAAGGTTGGTAGTGTCAGTGTCGATGGATGGATCGAAAATTTTTGTAAAGTGTATGCCATGTTGCCAAATCACTTCAGATGGTGTGATTTATCAAGATATGTTAAATAAGAACTTGTCAACAGACCAGCGGCAGTTGAAGAAACTATATTGTTGATGAGATGGACAATTGAATTAAACATTATTATTTTATTATGAGAAAAAAAAACAATTATTCAAATTTGAATGGAATGGAAATTTTGGAGGGAAAGGGTGGAATATGCCAAAGAACCAGGTTTCATTCATGGTTGTGAAAAGTCAAAATTTGGAGAGGTGTTTAAGTGCTCCAACTTTTCGCAGCTTAGCAAATATACTAAGTGACATATAAATCTGAACACCCAGTTTAAATGGTTTTATTTTAATAAAATTTTGTATAAGCACTTAATGAAGCATAATAAGTAAATGATAAAAATTTCTAAATGATTGCACTGCTTTAAAGCCCTTTGGCCTTTAATAATGTGTGGATGCACCCTGATGTGCTACGCATTCTCCAACGCGCCTAGGCATGCTTCTGATCAGGTGGTCAATGTCCTCCTGTGGTATCTCATTCCAGGCAACCACCAACTCCTCTCGAAGTGCTTCTAGAGTCTGAGGAGGACGTTGCAAATTGAGCAATCTTCTACCCATCATATCCCACACGTGCTCAATTGGGGATAAGTCGAGAGATCTTGGTGGCCATGGTAACAATGTGACATCATTATGTTGAAAGAAGTCTATTGTGACTCTTGCAACATGTGGTCGGACATTATCTTGTTGGAAAGTTGGATCTGCCAGGGTGTCAAGATAGGGTAAAAGATGGGGTTCTAGAACTTCGTGGATATAACGCAGCGCGTTCATGTTACCTCTGATGAAGATTAAAGGTGACCTGGAACCATAAGCTATAGCACCCCAAACCATAACTCCAACAGTGTGATGCACATGTCTTTCAACAAAAAACTGTGGATTCCTCCTTTCACCACGTCGCCTTCTAACCCTGGCACGACCATCGTGCATGCCTAAACAAAATCGAGACTCGTCACTAAAGACAATACTGTTCCATTCCTGATCCCAGAGTGACCGTTGTCTGCACCACTCAAGGCGATTACGTCGGTGTTCTCGAGTTAAAGGGAGGACCCAGTGTGGCCGGTATGAAAACAAGCCAAAACTTCTCATTCGTCGGTAAACACTTCGCATGCCAATAGGTCTTTCGTGTTCTGCAAACCATTCATTTGCAATGGACCTGGTAGTGGAGAAACGGTCCCTTAAGGCCAATAATCTTAGGCGGCGATCTTCACGGTCTGTTGTTCTACGGCGGCATCCAGTGCCCCTTGCTCTTTGCGTGCGGCCTTCTCGAAGCCATGCCTGACAACACCTAACCACAGTGTCTACATTTCTTTGCACTCTAACTGCAATTGCCCGAAAAGAAAGTCCAGCTTCCCGAAGTCCCGCTATACGGCCCCTATCAAGCTCACTAAGTTGACGAAATCGTACAGGTCTCCGTACTCTAGGCATCGTAACCGATCGTAAAGGATGTCAAGAAACAAAATCCGCCAACGTTGATTCTTTACTGCGGCTGAAATATTCATTTTTAGAGCGTTAGTGAATTAAAAAAAAGCAGTATAAAAACCGGAATGTCCAACTGATAAGGCTGAAAATTTTTTCACTTGTTATTTACAGTAAGATAAATACATTCACAAACTTTTATTAAAATAAAACCATTTAAACTGGGTGTTCGGATTTATATGTCACTTAGTATATGAGTAAATGATGCACACACAAGATGTGCATGTGTACTTAGGGGATTTTATCTTTCTAGGCAAAGGAAAAAGGCTCATTATTTGCCACATTGGGGGTGTAGATGGCTTCGTGGATGACGGCTTATGGTCTTTTGAGTAAAAAAACAACTGACTACCATGAAGAGATGAATGGGGAAGCATTCGAGAAGTGGTTTTCAGGCATTTTACCACGTCTCGAAGACAATTCTGTGGTTGTTTTGGATAATGCTCCCTATCATTCTCGCAAAATAGAAAAAAATCCAAACTTCAGCTTCTAGGAAATCAGACATTCAGAGCTGGCTCCGTTCCATAAATATAACTTTCGACACTTCCTTACTGAAATTACAACTATTAGATATTGTGGAACAACATAGACCAAGACATGATAAATATGTCATAGATGAAATGGCCAAAGCACACCACAAAACAGTACTCCGTTTGCCGCCTTACCACTGTGAGCTCAACCCCATTGAGCACATATGGGCAGATGTTGAGAATTTTGTTGCTGCACACAATACAACATTTAAATTTTCTGACATGCAAGAGCTGTTCAGAATTGCTATACAGGGGGTCACACCAGAAAGATGGCAAAAATGTGTGCAGCATATTCAGGACAAAGTGGAGGTAGCAATGTGGGAGCTGGACAACATAATTGAGAGATTTTAAATTCATCATCATAAACATTAATGACGACACCCTTAACTATAACTACTTTACTATATTAGGTAATTTCGTTAAATACTGTCATCTTTGTTTTACAACACGTTGGTGGTAGTCCATCATTCGGAGGTAGCCCTGAATGCGGCCCTGTACGCCGTCCTTGCTTTTGGCAATCACGCATCCATTCTATCTTGGGTGTAAATACACTATAGGATTCAATAGTTTAGTCTTACGCACCGTGTACTTTGAACCCAGTCTCTGGGTTACATGCGTCACCAACTTATCCATAGAAGCACCGTCTTCCCACTGTATTATAACACCATTTTTTATTTTCTTTACTCCACTCAGGCAGAGTTTAAGATCACTTGGATTCACATTGTTTTGAATATCCTTAATTACAGCATCAGTTGGAATAGATGTATTTTCTGATTTAATCATCACACCAGCTGATGGTTTGTTATTGTTAGTTTTTGCTGCTATAGAGTATGAAGAAACATAGCCACTTTTTGTATCACCTTGACATTTTCATGCTGTGACTGTAGCGTATGAAAGGCTCATGGATGAATCTTTTCTTTCAATAAATCATTATTAGATTTCAATTCTCCATTCAGGTTACTTAACAGGTCGATTTCACGCTTCAAATGGTCAACTTCCAGCTGGACTACTGCAAGATCCGAGACAGGGAAGGCCAAAGGTGGTTTGAGTTTGGTTGTGCAGCTCCTGCACTTCCAAGACTTACGCTCAATAACGAACAATTTTGCTGCAGTTTCAAAGCATTTAGAATGCATCGAGACACTATAACTCTCACCATAAAATTTAATACACGATTTACGAATACTTGTACCACACATTTTGTCTCCCTGAGAGAAAACGAGGTCCACGTCTCCCGCCATCGCGAATTCCACTCCCACATTTTCATGAATGACAACTGTATAAATAAGAAGACAGATGTTAAGCAACTGAGCGTCATTTACTCATATTTGCTAAACTGCGAAAAGTTGGAACACTTACATATCCCTCCAAATTTTGATTTTTCACAACCAAAAATGAAATCTGGTTCTTTGGTCTATTCCACCCTTTCCCTCCAAAATTTCCATTCCATTAAGATTTGAATAATTGTTTTTTTCTCTCATAATAAAATAATAATTGTTTAATTCAATTGTCCATCTCATCAACAATAATTCAATTTGTCATATATATATATATATATATATATATATATATATTTATTTAGGGTATAAAGTGACATCCGCCCATGCTAAAAGGCAAGTTCAAGTGGCATCCGTGTATCGGAGCTTGTTCAGTGGCATATTATGATTGTGCGAGTTCGAAAAACAAAAAATTAGAAGAAGGTCAATTAACACCGAAATTAGATTTTCAATGTGTATTTTAGTACTAGAGTGTATAGCCTAGGTGGCGGAAAACTAGGACGGAGTATATTCATGTAGGATAAGGTTATTTTACCATTTTTATTTTATTTTTGCGTCAGTGCGTAACCCTTGGTTGACGACGCCCATGCTCTGCGTATGCCACTGGAGAAGCCATCTACAATAATCCAGACACCTACCGCGCAAGCGCCTCATGGTTTTACCGCCTGGCAACGGGGAGGAGTCTGAGCTAAGCCGCGGAGCAGGGAGGGCATAAAGACGAAAGTTTCATGTGATTTTAAACCCCTAGATGAACAAATCATAGCCCTACATTCATGACTATACTATCCGCGGATAAGGCGGAATCCACAAACATTGGCAACCTTGTAGTTCTCTGTAGTTTCATTTCTAGGTAAATGTGGTAGGTATCTATATTCTCTCTAAAATGTTGTAACTAACCTTGATGATTTGGTTTGTTCGTACAGCCTGATTGCTGACAACCAGCTAACTGATAGTCGGCGACAAGTCATGACCTAATTCAAATCCAAGCGAATAACCAAAATTTCCGTATTATGTACCGCGGTTATAATATGGTTCAAGATGACACACGGGATGAGGACGTCAGTTACTCGAATCGCTTGAACGCGTTGGTTTTAACCGCTTTTTGTTTCAAGTTGTTTATTTTAGAAAAGCGCGTATATAATTTCTGATTATTTTTATTATCACAATAATCGGTGCTTTTTTGGCTACAACGGTTTATGGAAAGTTGAAAAAAAGAAACCTTTCATAATAGTAATGGGAGGAATGTTTTTTTTTTTCAGAAAAATTTTTTTACTGATGGAACCATGGCTTTGTAGCTATGATAACTTTCAACTCTCTAAACTTTTCCGCGTGTCAAAGAAAATATTTATTGGTTTAGCAGAAATGATGAAAAAGCCATGACAAAAAAAGATATTAACAAAACTGTATACAGCTGGACATCATACAGTGAGTTTATATGGCCATATTTTAATATTCTTGTGGTATATGGCTATACAGGATAGTTTGTTAAGCATAGGAACTAGATTTAAAGTGTCCCCAACAACAGTAATGATTATAACTAATAAGGTGCTGCTCTCATATGCTAAAACTGAAGTCAGCCTGTATCAAGGTTCCCAAAAATGAAGCTGAAGTACAATAAAAATATCCAATACTCGGCAAAATTCTAACTTGTCTTCTAACTATGACATGTAACAGCTGATTCATGACGTCACGGATCTTATAACCAAACTGATAACCACACTCGCTTGAGCGGATCGGTAAATACCAATCCAAAATGGTAAATACCATTTTCATTTGGTTATCCGCTTGAATTTGATTCTAGTTTATTCAGTTAGCTGTCACTGACACATCACAGACTGTATAGATTGCATACATGAGAACGTTACGAGTTGGCTGAGGGAGCTTTGACCGATTACCGACAACTGATCCACTGTTCGTACAGAAACTTCTGACTGTTTGATGACTGTCAAATTAGTCAGCAGATTATTGTCCAGTAAATTGTCAGAACTCGAAATCAAGCACAATCATTATTCGAGTGTAGCATTTTTCAGCATAAAATAGTCAATTTTGGAAAAGTTCGGGTATTTTCATTTTCTATAAACCAGAATCATCTAGGATTGCCCGGAAGTGCCTGAATTTTACTCTAGAGGGGATGACACTTCCTAGAAAAAATAGCAGCACCAACAAATGTCAAGTAGATATACTCAGTAATTCCCATTCTATGCTCATTTAAAAAGTATGGACATAAATTCGAAGGTATGTAATTCCACACATCGAATGACAAGTTGATAAAGCTAAAAATTAAGAATTCTGAATAAACTTCTGCGATGATTATGCATGAAAAATGTACAAGGTATTGTAAATGTATTTTTATAAAACTAGGGTAGTATGGTTTTTGTTCCATGTTCCCTAACAGTTGTCCCCCAGCCTTGAAGTGTACGCATAAGCATGTATATTCTAGTTCCAGTCGAACCCAAAGCTCATGGAAAAAAAGCAACATGGCTAATTTTGAAAATTTACAGCTATTTTCAAGGGTACCGGAGTGGCCGATTGTCTTTGAAAATAGAGGACTACCAGGTTGTCAAACTTGAACATTTTCGTATATTGTACCAAAAATATTTTTCTTATATGTGCCGAGTCTCGCTGGAAGAAAAGTAAAAATACTGCAATGACTTAATAACATGTTTGAACAACAAAGGGTGAAAATACACTAAAAAGCCGAAAAGGCCGATCATAACTACAATTACCAAGATCTGCTTAACTTTCAAAGAGTCCCAAAAGAAATAAGACTACAAAAATACAAAAACTCATCAGAGAAAAATCATAAGTCAAGTCGCGTTTTTACCCTTGAGGCATATTACAAGCAGGAATATGGATAAATGTAAATATCTAAGATGACAATGTTGATCAACATGACAACTAACAGCACAGGTAGGAACAAACTAATCGCGTATTTCCGCATTTTGTAACTGTAACCAAAATTTTGTAAAATTTAGTGTTTACTAAAAAATAGTATTAATTATTATGGTTCTTGAAAGTTTTGTCCTCTAATGTTCTAATCTAGGGATTGCATGTCTTGCCTGTACACGGCCAATAAACAAAATATTCATGACGAATCACTTTGATAGCTCAAACTGATTTGAGATTGCATCCAATATGAATACATATACATATTTTGAAACGCGTATTGAAAACAGATAATTTTATATTAGACCATATAGTCATATAAGAAACATAAAGTAGGGACAACTTATAGCCGAATATTTATGTACGTAGTCGTGCCATAAGTTCTGTCCCATGATAATCTCATGATAAAAATGAAACAAGATAAGATATATTTATATGAAAGATATTATTTATTCGACAACATTTTTAGAATTCATAATCAAACAGTTTTATTCAAAATGTCCCCCCTTGGCCTTCACACACTGCTTCAATCTCGCGGGCCACTCATCTATCACTGCACGCACAGCTTCCAAAGGAATAGCTGCCGCTGATCGGATCAAATCCGCTTTCAGGGACTCGATATTACGGTGGGCTTTGGAGCAGGCCAACTGCTCTAGCAGGTCCCACAACTTGTAGTCTAAAGGATTGAGGTCCGGACTCCCTGAGGGCCAATCTTCCGCAGCAATGAACTCTGGCACATTGCTTTCCAGCCAGCGCTGCGTACTCTTAGCCTTGTGAGCGGGGGCGGAATCCTGCTGGTAGACCCAGTGTTGGTTGGCAAACAATGTACCACTTAAAGGCTTGACGATAGGATCCAGTATGTCGCTCTGATAGTTTGCCGCTTTTGTTTTCACGCCCTGTTTACAGAAATGGAGCTGAGTGACCCCTTCGTAGGACACCCCCCACCAAACCATGACTGACGCAGGGTGGTGGCCTCTCTCAACTCTCGGAATGATCTCCGAAGCTTCCTGTGAACTCCTTGCATACACTTTGTCATTTTGTCGGTTGAATTTTTCTTCTATGGTGAAGATTTTCTCATCCGTGAACAAAATCTTTCGGAATCCCCCAGCTGCGTACCTCTCCAAGAGCTTCTTGGATCTTGTCGCCCTGATGTGTCGCAAGGTGGCCGTAAGTCGCTGGCCCGTACGTCTCCGGTAAGCCCCTAGCCCTAGGTCTTGTTTAATGATGCGCGACATCGTCCGGACAGGAATCTTCATTTCCCTGGATAGGATCTTCTGCTTCCGGAGTGGATTCCTTTGAATCCTGGCTTTTACGGCTTTGATGGCTGCTGGAGTCCTTACTTGACGAGGTCTTCCGCTTCTTGGCCTGTCATCAACAGAGGACGTCTCATTGTACCGCTGAATGGTCCTAGACACAAATTTACGCGATATTTGAAGGCCGCGTAAGAGTTCAAAAATCTGACTAGCACTGTGATTAACATACACTTATGTAAAGCTATCACTGCAATACGGTTCTCTGCCTTGCCCCACTCCATCGTTATGCTTCGAGAGATCAATACAAACTAAGGTATATGTAATTACCCGAAAAGCGCTTAATCAACTGACACCACAATGTAAACAATCGGACAAGTATTAACAGGTCTACACTTGTTTGAAAACGAGGGACAGAACTTATGGCATGACTACGTATAATTAACTTCACAGCGCAATAATACAGCTCCTCTTTTGAGTGCCATCACTATTCTTTGCCACATCACTTAGCTCTGATATGGCATTTTTGAGGTGATTATTATCATCATCTTCAGTGTGCTCCGCTGCAAAATTATCACGCTCATATGAAATGCACTGTCTATCTGATGCTTCTTAACGTGGTAGAGTTACCTACATTCTTTGCTCCAAACGGCCATTGCAGGGCTCTACTAGAATGAGGTATGAAGAATGTTTTCTGTCATTGTTTATTTGTCTGGCTGATAGCTGGTCAAAGTCTTGGAATGGAATTGAATGGAATTAAGAGGTTGGATAATAAGGGGTATTCGAATATGTGTACCACACTTCTGCTCCAGTGTTTGAAAACTGATGACGTTTTAAAAACCCTAGCATCACAAACAGAGCCCGGTTAACCATTGAACCTACTGATAATTTTAAAATCTCGTTGTGTCCGGAATGAAAATGAACATAATGAAAATATTTATGTCATGGAAATATACACGTGTTTTTGTGATGTATAAAATTAAAGTATGGAAGGAATGATTACATACGATCAAAGCTAAAAACAACATGTATTTTAAGCTAATTCTGGGTAAACTGATATATTCAGAAATTAGTAACTTGGTGCATCGGCACATTCCCATAACGATTCCAGAAAATCCATATTTTATTGTAAAAATACCGCTTTGTCCTAATCTTTCTTCATCTGTTGACCATTTTATGATTTCTGTTGTCAGACTACTAAAAAAGTTGGTCAATCTTGATATAACCGCTTGTAGGGTACTCACGAAAACATTGAACCTATCACCTGAAGATGGCTGTTTGATATCCAGCAAACCATAAAAATATACTAAGTGACATATAAATCCGAACACCCAGTTTAAATGGTTTTATTTTAATAAAAGTTGGTGAATGTATTTATCTTACTGTAAATAACAAGTGCAAAAATTTTCAGCCTTATCAGTTCAACATTCCGGTTTTTATACTGCTTTTTTTTAATTCACTAACGCTCTAAAAATGAATATTTCAGCCGCAGTAAAGAATCAACGTTGGCAGATTTTGGTTCTTGATATCCTTTACGATCGGTTACGATGCCTAGAGTACGGAGACCTGTACGATTTCGTCAACTTAGTGAGTTTGATAGGGGCCGTATAGTGGGACTTCGGGAAGCTGGACTTTCTTTTCGGGCAATTGCAGTTAGAGTGCA
Source organism: Acanthoscelides obtectus (assembly GCA_963669975.1). NCBI lineage: Eukaryota > Metazoa > Arthropoda > Insecta > Coleoptera > Chrysomelidae > Acanthoscelides > Acanthoscelides obtectus. Next base: position 47,719,801 of record CAVLJG010000006.1, on the reverse strand, counting down.
AAGAAGTGTAGACACTGTGGTTAGGTGTTGTCAGGCATGGCTTCGAGAAGGCCGTGCGCAAAGAGCAAGGGGCACTGGACGCCGCCGTAGAACAACAGACCGTGAAGATCGCCGCCTAAGATTATTGGCCTTAAGGGACCGTTTCTCCACTACCAGGTCCATTGCAAATGAATGGTTTGCAGAACACGGAAGACCTATTGGCATGCGAAGTGTTTACCGACGAATGAGAAGTTTTGGCTTGTTTTCATACCGGCCCCACTGGGTCCTCCCTTTAACTCGAGAACACCGACGTAATCGCCTTGAGTGGTGCAGACAACGGTCACTCTGGGATCAGGAATGGAACAGTATTGTCTTTAGTGACGAGTCTCGATTTTGTTTAGGCATGCACGATGGTCGTGCCAGGGTTAGAAGGCGACGTGGTGAAGAGAGGAATCCACAGTTTTTTGTTGAAAGACATGTTCATCACACTGTTGGAGTTATGATTTGGGGTGCTATAGTTTATGGTTCCAGGTCACCTTTAATCTTCATCAGAGGTAACATGAACGCGTAGCGTTATATCCACAAAGTTCTAGAACCCCATCTTTTACCCTATCTTGACACCGTGGCAGATCCAAATTTCCAACAAGATAATGCCCGGCCACATGTTGCAAGAGTCACAATAGACTTCTTTCGACATAATGATGTCACATTGTTACCATGGCCACCAAGATCTCCGACTTATCCCCAATTGAGCACGTGTGGGATATGATGGGTAGGAGATTGCTCAATTTGCAACGTCCTCCTCAGACTCTAGAAGCAATTCGAGAGGAGTTGGCGGTTGCCTGGAATCAGATACCACAGGAGGACATTGACAGAAGCATGTCTAGGCGCGTTGGAGAATGCGTAGCACATCAGGGTGCATCCACACATTATTAAAGGTCAAAGGGCTTTAAAGCAATGCAATCATTTTGAAATTTTTATCATTTACGTATTATGCTTCATTAAGTACTTTTACAAAATTTTATTAATGTAAAACCATTTAAACTGGGTGTTCGGATTTATGTCACTTAGTATATATAGGTTTCTTTATACGGAGTTAGCTTTTCATATGGCGCTGCCTGATATTTAAAATGGTTACTACCACGGAATTTCACTGAAATTTTTCTGGGACTGTATTGCTCACTCGAAAACGTTACAAAAACTCGTTGCTGTTGAAATTGTGGCACTAATTCCTCCACAAAATTCAGGTTTTTGGATTTCATTCTCGGAGCATTCGTATGCTTGGTTTATTACTCATAATTTTATTCACTCCCAAGCCGCGCAGGCAAAGCCTAGACGCTAGGGCAGCCACTGCTATGAGGGGCTTAAAGTAACTTTGTTAATCCGATGTTTAAACTGCCTAAGGTTGATAAGACTGGGAAAAGCCTCAGCATCCCCGTCACAATCTCGATATGCTATCAGTCGGGCGGATCTATCTATCAGGCACATCGGGCAGTGACATCATCGAGGAGATCCCCGAGGAACAAAGCTTAGCGGTAGAAGAGAGCTAGATCGCCGACGGCCCACCGGTTCGAAAGTGTCCCCAGCATGTATGTTAGAGAAGAGTCATCGATCAGTAAATGCCTCTTGCGACGTAATATTAGTTCTCAAGATAGTTTTGGCACACTCTGACACCTGTCACTGTCACTGATTGACTCGCATTCTCTGACCTGTCAGAAGGTTCTGTACGAACAGCGGACTAGCTGTCAGCAAACAGTCAGAAACTGTACGAACAGGTAACATCTCCCTGATTCTGATTTTGACAGTCACCGACAAGTTACCGACTACTGTATGAACAAAGCGGATGATGATGATGATGGTGATGATGTTTTACAAAAATATACGTTCTGTGACTTCCGACAGTAGCTTCGAAGTGGTATCAACCTTACTTTTTAATTGTAAGCCATAAAAGCTATAAATGTTGAACAATTCCATAAACTTAAAATCACCAAATCACTTTTCGTCTTTGTGAAATTAATCGACCACTAAGTATCAGAGGTAGTGTTTGTTTTACCTATATTAAAGTAATTATCAGAGATACTGTAATCAGGAAAGATCAAATCAGTATTAAGCTAACCAGTTGCAGTATGTTCTGAGTTTTAACAGCTGGTATCCGCAGTGCTGCAACAGGCACGGGCATCTCTATCAAAACAAGAGTGGGTCCTGCAATCGGCTTCATCCTAATTGCCTACACACAACAAGCTTTGGTCAAATAGCATCCGATACACTGCCACTCCATACCCGAAATATATATATATATATATAAATACTTGTCGGGAGGATACTTTATAAAACAAGGTAATTTTTTTTTTATTTTTACACACATATTTTGGTTTATCTTCCTTCTACAATCACTATCTGAAAATTAATGACTCAACTTCAAAGTCACCCTGTATATATATATATATAACTTGAGATGTGGTCATTGTCGTCTAGACCAGTTAGGTGAAAAATTAAAGCTTCCGCCTTTTGTTGGGTACTTCGACAAAAATTTAAGCAAAGAGGACTCTTTATACTTTTTTATTCTCTCTAGCTTTCAATGGACTTTGCCATCATCATCAGGAGATGATTGCAATCATCAAGTGGCTTCACGATGTAATGCTTTCATGTTCTAAAAATTTTTAATATGTTTTTAACTTGTTCTTGTCATATATATATATATATATAACTAAAAGTAGGGAAATAAAGGGCTGGGGCTTCATCAGGCCCGAAATGAATGCACATATGAAACTACAAAAGTAGATACACATGCCCACACATCCGGATACGGGTGTAACCTGAGCCATTTTATACTACAATGTGTAGGTTGGCTCTTATTGTGGACTTCGTGTGCCTTTTTTTTCCTCTCCAACTATGGGCATGTGTATCTACTTTTGTAGTTTCATATGTGAATTCATTTCAGGCCTGAACAAACAGAAATACGTATTGCTCGGGTTACCTATCCTATTTTCTGCTCGAAGTCACTTTCCCTTTTTGCAGATTTTGCGGTGATGGCACACTTAACATAACCACGTATTTAGGGATTCCAGATACACGACAGTGTAATATGTAATTCTGCAGAAAAAAATCTTGGATGGAACACTTTTTATATGGAAATTTGTTTTTCCAAAATACCATTTTCCAGCAATACCTCAACGGCAAATATCAACACAGAACAAACGTTGAAGAATAGACCACAGAAGATTTATTATCGATCACAGGACGGAATATATGCGAATTCTGTCAGCGCTGCGTTGCCATATTATTTCGCCACCTGAGAGGTGTATAGTCACACCGTAGTTGACTGTGATTTGAAATATATTAACATTTGAATCATCCACGTTTGAGCTAATAAGTTTTAAGACAATGAAAATAAAAAATAAAAAGGTATATTTACTTAAAATGAGTGTTAAGTAATCAAAAACAACAAAAATACAAAAACAGTGACTAAAACACAGTATTTACTAAAAAACATAATAAATAAAATATAAATATACAGGGTGACTTCGAAGTTGAGTCATTTATTTTAACAGTGAGTAGATCTGATCAAAAGAAATGTTTTTTCCTTTAACATTTTTGTGGTAAAATTAAAGTAACAAAGTTATAGCCCTTTAGAAGTTTGAGTACCGCCCTGTCTCAATAATAATATTATGTGCTCGTGTTTGGCGACAACGGATATAATCCGCCTTATCGGTTCATCCCATCGGAAACAAAAAAGCGAAAGAATTTGTTAAACGCTGATCACGATGTTTTTATTCAGTCGATGTGTCAGTCGGTAACGCGTGAGTGAATAGTGGTGTTTGCTGCGTGGCTCAAACGAAATAAAAAATGGCACATGTTTATGCGGATCGGTTTCCCAATCGAGTGCAACCAACCCCTCGTGCCTTTGTTAATGTAGTACAACGGGTTCGTGAATCATTTGACTTAAGACCTCACATATGGACGGCATGCCAGTGCTCCAAGACCTCACGATCAAATACAGGTCCGCACTGAAATACTTGTTGGGAGGATACTTTATAAAACAAGGTAAAATTTTTGTTTAATTTTTTTATTTTTACACACATATTTTGGTTTATCTTCCTTCTACAATCATTATTTGAAAATTAATGACTCAACTTCAAAGTCACCCTGTAAATAAAACTGATTTTTTATACCTTTTTAATTTTTTTATTTTCACTGTCTTAGAATTATTGAGCTTTAACGTGTACGATTCTTATGTTAATATCCTTAAAAATCAGTGAACCACAATGTGTCTATAAACCTCTCAGGTGGCGAAATATGGCAAAGCAGCGTTGTCAAAATTCGCATCCATTTCGATCCTGTGATCGATAATCGATCTTCTGTGGTCTATTGTATAACGTCACTGCAGTATATACGTTTTGTGGTCACTTCTCACTTGTTCTGTGTTGATATTTGAAGTCGATGTATAGCTGCAAAATGGTATTTTAAAAAAACAAATTTCTATATAAACAGTGCTCCATCCAAGATTTTTTTTGTGCAGAATTCCATATTACACTGTCGCGTACACGTTAAACCTGCAATAACCCCTAAATACCTGGTTAAGTTAAGTGTACCATCACCGAAAAGGCTTTTCCATGTAAGGGTTTGGAAGTTCAGTTTTGCAAATGTATGATAAACTATAAACACACGGTAGGTGATATTATTATAATCACATATGGATTACAAAAGTTGCCAGAAATTGGCTAAACACACACTCAGCAACTTCTCTATCCTCTAAATCCAAAGGTGAGTAGGTAATACACTCAATTTGGATTCTACGATGGAAATTTTTGCTAAACGAAAAGCAAGACACTGATTCAAATTAAAATAATTCTATTTTGTATTGAATAAAAAATGTTTGATCTCACAGTCTCTAGTTGATTCAGGTTATACAGGGTGACTTTGAAGTTGAGTCATTAATTTTCAGATAATGATTGTAGAAGGAAGATAAACCAAAATATGTGTGTAAAAATAAAAAAATAAAATTACCTTGTTTTATAAAGTATCCTCCCGACAAGTATTTCAGTGCGGACCTGTATTTGATCGTGCGGTCTTGGAGCACCGGCATGCCCTCCCCTGTGAGGTCTTAAGTCACCTGATTCACGAGCTCTTTGTACTACATTAACAAAGGCACGAGGGGTTGGTTGCACTCGATTGGGAAACCGATTCGTATAAATCCGTGATGCCGCGTAAATAAGAATCATGTCCACAAGTTCAGCATTTTCGTAAACATGTGCCATTTTTGATTTCGTTTGAGCCACGCAACAGACAGTCACTATTCACTCACGCGTTACCGACTGACACTGACTGTATACAACTGAATAAAATAATTGTAAAAACATCGTTCCAAATTCTTTCGCTTTTTTGTTTCCGATGCGATTAACCGATAAGGCGGATTATATCCGTTGTTGCCAAACACGAGCACATAATATTATTATTGAGACAGGGCGGTACTCAAACTTCCAAAGGGCTATAACTTTGTTACTTTAATTTTACCAGAAAAATGGTAAAGGAAAAAAATATTTCTTTTGATCAGATCTACTCACTGTTAAAATAAATGACTCAACTTCGAAGTCACCCTGTATAGACATATAGTGAAAAAACAGAGGTTAACAGTGCGCAGCAGCTACTATTGTGCATATAATTGTGACATCCTTATGGCCAGCAAAATCTGTAGTTCGAACTTTATCTGAACAATTTAGATGGATTTTACGGTGAGACAAAGCTAAAAATTGAGCTTATACAAACGTCCGCGCATAAATGCCGATTGCATATATACGTATGAGGGAGATGAATGTTTCAAAGTAGTACCTGTACTTTTACTCTGACCTGTTAAAAACCATGAAAAGACCTATAAAATAAATTCGGTCATGGTCGTGACCTATATTCATGGTATAGTAACAAATTATTACTTTAATTCTAACAGTTTGAATGGCCCATGTATATGTACAACCCAGCAAATATAAACTTATTGTTATCTTTGTCTACTTTTATTAACACATTGTTCATCATCATCCACCTAACTAGTGGTTGAATGTCAACCAAGTCACCCTAGCTCTTGTCTGGCAAAATTGTCAGCAGTGAGCCTCTCGCCAAGCATAAAGCTGTCTCTGCTAGTCAACTCATCTACCTCATTCGAGAAGATGATTTGGAGTGTTCTCCTCATAATTACAGTATTATTACCGATTGCTTTTCAATACAAACCTTAATGTCTGAAACCAGTTTTCTGGTCCATGCACCATGGCATACTAGTACTCGTATACTACCCCATCCACCTGCCATCAAACATATATGCCTCTCTTTGGTGTTTGTAGGACAATCAGTATTTACTATGATGCATCAGTATTTATTCTAGAATTCATTACAGAATATGATATTTATGGACCGTGTAGCGAGGATACCAGTATTTATTGATGTATAGCATTACGTATAAATCAACTGACGTTCATGGAATCGTCAGTAAATACTGATGGTTTGGAACACAGTAAATATTGATCGTATGACATTTGTCTTTCGCTGTTTTTTAGCCGTTCTTATAGAGCGCACATCTCCCTCCAACCTGGAAGTCAGTTAGCGGGAAATCAGCGAATTAGTTGATACCATTGTTGCAAAGATAAACCGTAACACTATCCATTTGTTTCCAGATATTTTAGTAGCAGCAATCTCTGACACATTAAAGGAGCATCCAGAATCAGCATCAGGAAACCAAAATTTCATAGGACAGAAGATGGTCGACCCTAACGCGGATGAAAGAATGTCTATCAGGGATTTCCTCATTACGAAAGAACAGGACAAAATTAATAGACCACAACACCTAAACAAGGAGAAACTCAACAATCACTTCCGTTTCAACTTCCTCAAGTATAAAGCGACGTAAATGTATAGTAAAATAATTATGCAGTAACACTCAGAGGGTGAGTCTCTACTAGGGTTCACAGTACATCATATACGATGAACTGCAACGATCGATTACTTGGATGCTCGACTTAATTACAAAAAATTTAATAATTAAATTGATGGACCTTGGCTAAGGGCAAATGGAAATGGTGGCACTTCCGCTGGTACCGGAGATTGATACCAACTTACTTTAAATAGAACAACCTGTATATTGTTCAATTTTTGGATTCTAATCTTACTTATAACGACGACGTCTCGGCCACCATGGTGACCTTTTCCAAGTACAAATGACAATTCTGGTGACAATATATTTGGTTTATCTACAGAAGACATTCCAAGTGACAGTTCGTTTGTTTTTCCTTTTCGCACACCTGCACAGTGTGTTAATACAACAATCTTTAATGTGCTGAGATTGCTCGAAGGTATCATTGCAATTTTGCATTCCCTTCCCAAAAGGACGGCGAGGCCCTCAAAGCGACAAGCTAGCATTGAGTAAGTCATTTTTTTAAGTACCAGACCCGTCACCCTCGTCCAGCGTCCCGAAAATGACAAAAGTTTTCCGAAAACGCGAAAACTCATTGAGAACTGTTGGTGCCTTGCCACCCACTAAGAAATTTTCCTACCCACCGCTCTTTAAAAACTTTGAAAGACTAATAACATAACCATGATATAAATTAAATAAAATTATTGAGATGTTGAAGGTTGTACAGCAAAGTATAGATTAATCTTATCTCTAACAATATGCGTATTTATAATAAATCGGTATCTGGAAGGAATCTGTTATGATGAGAAAGTACACAAAAACATTTATTCATCAATATAAGAAAGTATACACATATCATTGACATAATAATTAACAAGAACTCATAAAGAAAGTAAATACCCGGAAATATACAGGAATAATAACATGTTTACTGAATTTACAGGATAATATCATAATTCCTCCCTTCCACGAAAAAGTTGGTCTCTAACTTTCTAAAGGTGAAGATTTACAGTCATTGTTTAATATTCTGAAGTGTGATTGAGGATTCATGGTTTACATTCACTTCCGTCTGAAGCATATGGATATTTTACATAAAATATGTTAAACATAAGAAGTAAAACGATCACAATTGTATAAATTATCGAGGAACCATAAGTATGATATTGTAGGGATGTTTGATGTAAATCGGACCTTTTAGTAGGTACCAGGATTTTAGAAGCTTTATTTTGGTTATTTCTATCAAGAATCTTTTGTTGTTTCCCTAAGGTGTGTTTAGCAATTTCTTTACGTTTTTCGCTTACTTCTTTGGTTGTGGTACTGCGTACAGATTGGTTGTAGACAAAGATAGACTTCAGTAATTAAATCATTAATGGGGTCTAATTTCCTTTTTGTTCCTACAATCTAGGGCGCTATGAAAACGTTCGATAGGTGCTATATAAGTTTGGGTTGGAGGTACTTCCTGGATTGAGTTGAGAAGTTCTCCAGGATCCGCATGAAGCGTGGTAGGGTATCCACGGTGGGAAAATGAATGCTTCATTTTTTTAGTATTTCGATTCGATTTCGTGAAGTAATGTTTTACGCTTGGTCGTAACATCTAGAGTGATCTAGAACAGTAAGATATATAGACTTTTCTACCTTGAACATATCTACGAAAATTAGTTGGAAAGGTTTGGTGGTGAAAAATGGCCCTTGTAAGGATGTGTTGGGCGATCTCCTTTCCTATTTATTATTGAGGCAAATTTCGCAGTTATTGATATGACCGGCGATCAAGTTTTATGCCATTATGTGTTTTAGAATGGTAAAGAGAAATTTCTTCAAGCGATTTTTCCTTAGATAAATATTCGGGCTTATATGCCGCTTTAATGAATTTGATTTGGTATGGTTAAAATATTTACTGAGGACTCTGTTAATGGTTATCTCGTCAAAGTAATAAATTCCATAAATAATATTTGGTTGGCAGTGATTTTTTAGGAAGTTTAAAATTTGCGGATGTTCCCTTCCATGAGTTAACGAACGGTTAATAGTGATATTGACTGTGGTAGAGATGTTACATTTATCTTTATATTGAAATAGGATACGATTTTTGAAATAATACTTTGTTTTCTGAGAATTGAATAATATTAGGATTAGACTCCGGAGATGTATGTTGAGTATTTTCAGAGCGGTTGTCTTCGGAGACTAAAGGTATTTGGGACTCCGTAATAGCGTAAAAAATGTCTGAGGGACCTAATATATTTAAAATTTCGTCTTACTTTTCGTTGCTAATTTAGATGATTTCGTTTACATTGGGGAATGTGGAAAGATAAGCGTCTTCTATCGCGTGGATTTCGATGTGACTAAGGGCATCGGCAACATAGATTTCTTTGCCTTCGGTTTATGGTCAGTCTCTATTGTGAATTTATGGCCAAAAAGATAAGGTCTGAAGTGTTTACACGAATCTATAATTGAGAAACGTTATTTGTCGATAGTGCTATAATTTCGCTCGGCAGAATTTAAAGTTCGTGACTGAAAAAATCAATAGGTTTTCCATTTTTGGGAAAAAACGCTTCTAATAGCAATGTTACTAGCATCTGTGATTAGACTAAAGGGCTTTGAAAAATCAGGGTATGAGAGTACGCGGGCGTTGGTAATTATTTTCTCCAGAATGTCAAAGGCATTAACATAATCCTGATTTCCAACATCTATTTTTTTTCTCCTGTGTAAAAGGTTTAGTGAAGTCTCTGATAAATTTACGGTAATAATTTGCAAGTCCTAATAATGATTGGATATGCTTAATCGTTTTAGGAATGGGAAAATTTTTAATTGCTTTTATCTTATCAGAATTGGATCTTATGCCGTTGGGTGTTATAATTTGGCTAAAAAGGGGACATCCTTTCTAAAAAATTGTGTTTTGCCTAATTGGATCTTGAGTTGGTATTTGATTAAAGCTTCAAAAATCAGTTTTAAGTGATAGACGTGTTCTTGTAAAGATTTCTAAAAAATAATATAATACAGATACACAAAAGAGAATTTACCAATACGAGGAAGTAACACAGAATTGATCATGCGTTGGAAAGTTGCAAGGGAGTGTTTCAAATCAAAAGGCATACGCACATATTCGTAATTCGTAATGGCCATTTTCAACGTTAAAACCAATTTTTTTCTTTCGAATTTGGATGCATGAGTATTTGATGAGAGCCTTGGCCAAGATCTAAGGTGGAGAAATATTTTGCCTTTCCTAGGTTTTGAAGAATTTCTTCTGTACGCGGTAACAGATATTTGTCCTCGATCATGATTTCGTTATGTTTTCGGTAATCGATAACCGTTCTAAATTTCTTTTGGCCGGATGCGTCGCCGGTCTTTGGGACTATCCACACCGGAAATGCGTATGGACTAGTACTGAATTTCTTGTTTTAAATGGAAGGGATATCTGAAAGATTTTTCAAAGCTAGGGACGTCATCCTTAGTTCTAATGGTATGAGAAGTGGCGTTACATGGTTTTAGTTTCTCACTAAGCTTCAAAACATCATTTGGGTAATTTTGACAAAGCTTTAAAATATTTTCACGTTCTTCGGAATTCTTATGTGCGGATTAATTTGGACATTTGACTGTACTATGATCAGATGTCGAAATTTGTGGCTCACAATTTATCTCGGTATTATTGAGGTCTAGTGACATGGTACCTTCAGGAAAGTCTACCAAGCTCATTTCACTGTACACGCGGATTTGGGGGGGGAGAATAACTGTGAGCTACTATATATATGATCTCACGTATCCCCTAAAAAGGCGTCAAGTAGGTTGAATATGTACTGCACCATGTGCAATGTTATTACGTATATATTTTAATGGGATTTTAGAAAAGTAACACCTTTATCAAATTGAGTTACTTCAAATTTCGACCTCGAATGCCTTTTTGTTATTACAGATTGAGAATGATACTGAAAATCTGATAAAATCTAAACTAGTCTGTAGAAGATTGAAGTCCACTACGTCTAAATTTGGAGAACTTCCACTTTCGTTATTGAAATCTTCCACTTTAATAAACTTAATACTACTGACAACTTTATAAAACGCTGTATTCATCCACTCACATTCTACTGAAGTACTTGCAGGTCTCTCGCATCTTTTCAAAAGACAGATCAAAAACGTTATTTTTTTCTTTACATCCACCCAGCTTAGCAGCACAATAAATGACACATAACAGTTTCAACTTTTTCCTCACTTTCGTCACAGACGAATGTGCAGTGTAAGGCGTAGTTTTCACTTTATGTTCAGGTGTAACTCTGCATTTTACAATGCATTTTGTACCTTCACGATTCAACCGAACATATATATATATATATATATATATAGCATCTTCACGATACGAATCTCTGCCTGCCCCCTGGAAAAAATTGTGTCATATTCTCAAATCTGTACTCATATTAGACATCAACACCAATTTGTTTCAAACCTCAGTAGGATATCGCACATTTTACAGCTAGCCGTGATAGTATAGCAGTAGGCATAAATCCTTACTTCCAAAGTTTCACAAATTTTATTTCCGCGCTTGTATATATAATCATTTTTTCACTGGTTGATTATATTTCATCTATATTTTGCTGATATGTCATTACTTATGCGATTCTGAACATCACGAAACTTCTCCATTATCGGAATCCTTATATCTTAATGGAAGTACAATAACATGACCGTTCTTGGACTTCCTTAGGTCTACGTTCTGGATTTTTACCAATATGGCAAATTAAATTTAAATTAGCAATAGCTTGAGATACAGTCATACTTGTTGTGCCAATTAATTAATAGTAACTCTACATCATATTGTACTCCATATTCGTAAAACAAAGGGATTTTTCAAGCGTATTTTTGATTTGTTTACAAGTTTTAATTTCAAAAAATTTTGGAAAGATATAGTCGTGGAAAATTTGAAATGCAAGATTTTCGTTCATAAGTGAGGAAGAAGCTCCTGTATTTATGGGTATCAGTAGGTCTCAATAAGTACTACACAAATACGGAAGGTGGGTATCTTGATAATTATTAAAGTCTATGTTAATACGGAGTCGTTATGGGCTTAATGAAAATTTTCGAATATTTCTTCTAGGTTTTCAAAATATTCAAATTGATCATAATTTTGATATTGATCATACTAATCCTCTTGAAAATATTGAGAGTCATTATTTTCATGATCAGAAGGATCCTGACGGTAGAAGTATTAATCTAAAGCTGATTCATTGTTACTAAATTCTTCGGAAACAAAATTACTTGTTTGGCCATTATTGTTAAAAAAGCCTAGGTGTATTCACGGGACGATTATTATTATTCGGTCCAACAGTTTTGGTTATTTCGATTGGGGGCATCACAATTTTGATTAGCTTGGGGTCTCGAGCTAAAAGCTGGGATATTTGTGGGCAGACGAGGGGCGTTGTTCATTATAAGTCTGGGCATGTTCATGGGACTAGTTGGGAATCGTGGTTGATTCATTTGAGTAGGTCTCCATGAGTGTTTATTTTGGAGTGTAGGAGGGCGTGGCTGCATAAAATTTGGTCTAGGGTTTTGCAAATTTGGACTTGTTTTAGAAGGTTTGATGTTTTAGTTAGCAAAGTCTTTGAAGCTAGATTGCAACTGCAAATTTTCATAGTCGTGACAAGCAGAGATAACGACTTCCAACGTTTCATGCTGGAGGCGTAACAGAATAGAACGATAGGGTTCGCATAGCCAATTTCTTATAAAAACCTAGTTTAGAGTTTTGAATGATGACATCTGGGTATTCTAATTTGGCATGTTCTCGTAGAACATGTAATTTTCTCAAAACTTTATTATAAAAGGTAATATAATCAGAAGTTTGTTTTAGCATGTTTAGCATTTGTTGATCAAAATAATCTCACTTCTGCGTTCTCTATAATTGCGCATGAAAGTGGTTGTGACTACATCCCAAGTATCAGAACAAGCCTGTAAAACCGATTATTTTGCTTCACCTTCTAGTAGTCAGACAACGTAGATCAAAGCGTCTTGTTGGAAAGGGGATCGATCAAATGCGATCAAAAATCGTTCGCAATTTTGAATATATTTAGATAGATTGTTAGTTTCATGTGAAAATGTTGGCAAACTATTTTTTAATAAATCAAATCCTGATGTAACGGGGGGTCTGTCTCAAATTTCTGTAACTGAATTTTAGTTTGAAATTGGCGAATTTACTTGTGGTTCCCTTCTTACACATATAGTAAAACGATTTTGTAAAGGCATTCAAATTAGTATCAGGAATACAGAATAAAAGTTTCTTACTTAAAATTTACTTACGCTAGTAGCAATAATTTCTGCATGGGTTCTCCTGGAATACCAGTGATGGTCAATTCTGTAGACTCAGCTGGAAATCTGTTGGAGTGTCGCTATACTTGCATTGGGCGTCGTCTTGTTCTTGTACTAGGTAGGGGCCGGTTGAATTCTCGCGGAGATGGAGTCTTCACTGGTTTCCAACCTTGTACTATCGAGCTTTTTCGTGGCGAGATACTTCAAAACTCGTCAGCTTCTTCGGATAGCTTCTTCGGGATGATTAAAATCTTCCTCCTCGTTGAAATGGTAGAACTTCTCAAATGGATGGAGCTTGGGTCACCCCAATAGCTCAAACGATAATTGGAGTACTCACTTGCCTCGGGTTACAGCTTCTAGATCTTCTGATACTCGATTGAGTAGTACTTGGTATCTATCCGACTAGACTACACTCGAAATAGCAAACCGATTTTCAACGGATAAGCTATCCTGTTCGCAGCGCTAATTAAATAAAATAGGCGACGAACCACTTCAAAAATTATTTATTGAGATGTTGAATGTTATACAGCAAAACATCTTATCTCTAACAATATGCGTATTTATAATAAATCGGCATCTTGAAGAAATGTGTTATTATTGGAAAGTATATAAAAACATTTGCTCATCAATATAAGAAACTATACACAGATATCATTGACCTCATGATTAACAAGCACTCCTAAGAAAACTAAATACCGGGAATATATAGGAACAATAAGATGTTCACTAAATATACGAGGGTGGTACCATAATTTATATAACATGTTTCTTCTTGACGATGTCTAATAGTGAAAAATAAAGACGGTTCCATTATCAGAGAAAGAATACTTTTAGATCTTTTCAGAACCTAATTTGTATTCCCTTTATTGGAGGTCCTGTGTTATTATTTAAACCCTATTTCACGAGTATCCATCACACTTTGACGTCTACTGAAGTGAACAGCTCATCAGCAAGTGATATTCTTGTGTTAGTCTACAACATTGGCAATAATGAATCGGGTGTAAATCTAGTAAAGCTTGTTTGTAGCATTTGTTTTTTGTATGCAAATTAACTTATTGTAAATAAAAGACCTGTTAGCAAGTGCAAAATGAATCTGTAGCCTACAAAAAACCAAAACGTCTACCTGGCGTTCACGGATCTGTCAAAATTATGTAACCTTTGCCGATACGGTGAATTTTTAAATATTACTAGATAATCAGCTGTCATTCTACCGTAACGGATACCCGTGAAAAATATATTATCCAACTATCTAAGTAAATACCAATAAAGTAAGTCCCTTGCTACAAGAAAACCGTTACAGATTGTACAAATATAATAAAGATATAAGTATAGGAGAAATTAGAGATTATTTAATTTGATTTTACACTTAGGGATAGGATTATATATATATATATATATGAAATTTACATACAATCCCACGATAAATTCAAAAATTCGATGTCCAATTCAAAATAATCAAGTTGGTATCTACTTCTGGTATAACCGGAAGTACTGCTATTTTGAAGACAGTTTTACCGAATTTCTAAAATCAATTTTATTGTAACGCCAAGCTTTCGTAATCGTTTGACGACTACTTTCCAGGCAATTGATTGCTGTAGTTCTTTACGGGACACACTATATACAGGTTTGTGTGCAACTGGTCTTATAATTCGAACAGTGGGTGCAAACAAAAGCACTCCAGGGCGTCAGAATATCCTTGATATCTGATCTGTTATTTTCCTTCTAACATGAAAGATTTTTATATCAGATTCACAACGACATGAAGCACTGCACCACTCTGTTATCATGCATGCGCATTGGCACTTACATATCAGTACGGAGAAAATATTCAATCCATGACTTGTTGAAACTAAAAACTTAAAAAACTGGGAATGTTTATCCAATTTTAATATAAGCTACCTGCACTATTTTTCAATTTAACCTATATAACCTAATAGACCTCACTTCTCTGAATGAATTAGTTTCGACTTTTACACATTTATTTTCGGTATGATATACTTGTAATTTGATTCTTATTTCATAGTTTATGTTGGTTTATCAGCGAGATACAGTATACTCATCTTCAAGGAAGAAAAAGAAATAGATTATCTATCACCGTTTTCGAGGCATTTGGGAAATAATTGAGAAACCCTGATAAACCAACTATATCGTTGAAAAAATTTGAGAAGGTCTGCACTTGATATAACATAACAAATTGATCGTATTTTCAAAATTCAATGTTACTTGAACTTAAGTTGTGTTAACTGTCTTATAGATTGTATTTATATATGTCTAATATATTTTAATAATCCACGATGCCATTTGCTGTTTAAAAATAAGCTAAATTTTACATACAGGGTAATATAGTAGTGTCGAAGTAAATGAATTATAAAGTTAATCAGTGATAGAAATTGATTTATTGCCCAAAATTAAAGCTACCTATAAAATTGTTGTAGTGCAAAATTAATCACGAAAGAGTTTAACCGAGTATCCTTATTATTCTAGTGAATTAAAACAAAAATTAGTTTCTACGTATGCCCTGATATTTGATTTTGACTTGATTGTCTTTCCAGTCCATTCCGATATAGTTCCATCTTGTAGAAAATATCCCATAGACTTAATATCGCACTCATTCAGATTGTCCTGATATTGCCCATCCTTAAAAAACTGACAAGAACTCTTGCTGGGAAAAACACAAAATTATTTTGTGGGATCGTCAACATGCTATTAAACGTTTCTCATCAAAAAAGCTCCATAGTATCAGACTTATAAAAATATATCATACATTTTCACAAAGCTGCGATAATTACATGATCAAACGAACTTACCTGTAAGTGATGTTCGATCTTAATTATGTGAAGTCCTCGTCGAAGTAAATACTTAGAATACATATAGTAGTACGCTCGTATAGTCAAAATCACGAAAGATGGCCATTACGTCATACCATAAATTGTACTGAAGTAATCATTGGACGTACGTCGATGATAAAATCACGAGTCAGAAACATACTGACAACAAATTTATATCATGATTTTGCGAAGTTAGGTTATTTCACTGATTATTTTTATTTTCATTTTATTTCATGGTTTTGAGTGATACCTTAATAATAATTTTAGTGAGGAGGTTTTGTTTTAACAAAAACAGTTGTGAGTAGAATACCTTAAGACAGGAACACCAAACACCAAATTATTATTCGAAAACAACATAACCTGCTTCAACATAACCTAACTATTGATCTTTCAAATATGATCGATCATGCAACATGAAAACATCGTCTATCTTTGTCTGATACATGCAAATTAGCAATACAGTTTGTTTAGACAATAAAATTGTGTTTGTCTCTGTCTAACATATCAGAAACTTCATTAAATATATTCACAAATCGGTGTCGTTTGTCTTTACTGCAGACTAAAATGATTCCGTGATTTCGACTATAGTAGTACCCAACCGCCACGATTTCAAAGCACACACGCAGCGAAAGAAAGCGGCACCGCGCCCCTTCCCCCTACCCTTCTCCCCTCTGGCCGCCTATAAACCTTCATTTACTGCACAAAGCCAAGTTGTTGCAACAATTGGGTGATACATAGGGAGCATGGGAGCTATTTACTTCGACGAGGACTTCACATAATTAAGATCGAACATCACTTACAGGTAAGTTCGTTTGATCACGTTATGTTCCATCCTCGTCGCAGTAAATATTTAGAATACATATCGTAGATGTTCAAAGCTAGTTGCAACAACATACTACTAACGCTCTGCAATAGTAAACGATAGGTTATACACAACTACACAAATTGTACGCAATGTATGTGTCAACTAAATGTACATTTCCACTGTAACAATTCAAGTTAAGGCTTTTAGCAACAGGTAATATGACGTACCTGGTTAAAAATTACCATCCATTTCATGGTAATTAGCAAATAACGTAATAACATAATTATGTTTAAGGTGTGATGAACCGATTCTCCGGTGAGTGACCCCTAAACTTTCAAAAACTGAGAAATCCCAATTTCAGTATTATTCAACCCAATCCGGATACTGTTTGTTTCAATTAGTTTACACACTCTGACCTGAGGTTAGAGCTAGCAGTGTTGCTGATTTCCTCATCCAAATATCTACAGAGCCTACCAACAACCATTTTGGTTGGTTGAGAACAACCACAGTATCTATATTTCAATTGAGATGGCCTCAGCCTGTAAATGCCCTTCAAAAACCATCTTATGTCTGCATCGTTAATAACATTTTGGGTAAAAGACTGATAGCTCAAACAATTATATCTTGATCTCTTATCACCTGTAAGGTAAGAAATTTCAAGGTAGGAAACCAGACATGTATTTCTTCCCGACAAAGGTCCTACCGTAATTTAAGCCCACAATACATGATGGATTATCGATGCTGATTGGAATGACAGCTTTCCAGTGAGGATAACCACGGAAAGCTTCAGAATTAGTGGAAGCGGCGGCCAGGGTCCCTCCGTCAAATCCTTGCGTTACTTCTAGAAGTGAAAATTCAGAAACGCCGAATACCAACCAAAATCAGGACGATGACAGGTACAGCTCCCACTCCGTTTTCACGTCCCAGTGACGCAAAAGCTCATCTGTACCAGTATTACTCCCAGATTCTTCACACATTTGCCTTAGTTTTCCCGCAACCTGATCCAGACGAGGAAACTAGAAGCTCTCCATTCTATTGATGTACGATGGGGTATAATATGCGATAGCCCATCAATTCGGTAGCAAAGCATTCACCAAAGAAAAAAACTACCAGTGATTCTTGATGATTAGCATGCGGGATCTTCTTCTCGGGTAACAAAAAACTAGAGACTTCTCCCTGGCCAATGAATGTCCCAGTCCGAGAAATTATACAACTAAAAATTGGATAACTCAATACCTCTGACCACATCTGCCAGTTTCTTTGAGACCCAGCCGAAGTAGACCTTAAGTTATATTATGTTAGTGGTCTAGTAGCGTTAAAATTTCCTTGAGAATTTTATAAGGCCAGAAATTTCACTCGTTAGTGTATAGTCGGCTGTAATGAAATGAAAGACAAACTGACACCAGGATCCCGATGTTCACCGCAAAGCTTCGGACTCTGTCTTTGCTGCCGTCCATTATTGCCCTTACTAGGATTAGTAATGTCTGCATCATCCGTTCAAGTAAAGTTACTTTCTTTCTGTCACAATTTAATACTGAGCCTGAAAGTTCTCATCTTTTCCTTGAAGTATTCCAGAAATGGTTTAATTAACTTTGTGAACACATAAGGGGCACAATTTACCCTAAGCGGTACTGCATTGTATTGGAACAGCTGTCCCTTGAATATGAATCTGAAATATATTCTATGACTCTACCTAACGGGTACCAAAATCCTTTCATATTCCAAATCCAGATTCGTTAAGAAATTATCTCTATGGAGAAGTCTTATCCCAGTTCAATAGCTCAGACAAAGTGTCTTGGCGTAAGGAATCGAACGTGTTGACCCATCAGACTTGCGGACAAGAAAAAGTTAGACTAATGAGATTCAGCTAAAGTGCTAAACATGGCAACTGACCACTTGAGTCCAACTCAGGACATTAGCGCCACTCCTAAAGCTCTGCCATTGACGATGAATATGCGGTAATGTCCATGCTGATCTACACACCTCATCTGCAATAGTGGGTCGATGTTGTCAGTACGTTGTCTGGCCTTATGGCCTTCAGTTGCTGCTCAGTTTATCTGATTCCCATTTAGAATTGACTTACTTGGTCAGACCTACACCGAAGAACAAGATATCACTGGAAGCCTCTGTCAGAGTACTACTGAGTTCTTTGCTTTAATGTGAATATCTGCCATCATCCACTCCTCTCCCTTCTTTGAACCTAGAGGATAGAGTATTGCCTAGTGATGCGCGATATTGTGATTTTGAAATCATGTCGTGATTCGTGATTGTGATTGTTCAGTAGCAGTGATTCTAAACTGTGATTCAATCACGACTTCCGTAATGTTATAATAGCAATAGCACTAATAACAGTTTAAGTACTTTAAGTTCCTTGGGAGAACATAGCGTTTGTAACATTATTAAAATGTGTCTATACTTTACAATCAATTATTACTATATGAAAAAATGCTACCATTGCTAAACAATAAACATGACTGATAAATATATTAACATATTTTATTAACGCCATTGCAAAAAATATAAACTTAAAACTTGAATATAACAATAACTGCAGTAAAAAAATAAAAATAAAATAGATAAATCAAATAACGAAATAACGTATGGCAAATTTGAGTCTATGTTCATAAATGCTTATTTTTTATTAGCATTTAGAAATAGCAACATTTGCACCTTTTTATCGGACAGACGATTCCTCCTTTCAGTTAAAATTTGCCCCGCCTTGGAAAATAAACGTTCGCATGGAACTGATGATGCCAGGGCACATAATCTTTCTTGGGCTATTTCGGAAAGAGTAGGTAACATTTGCTTATGCTGTTTCCACCAAAGTAGGGTATCGCTTTGTCGAGGTGTAATATCAACGGGCCACTTTAGGTCTATTTAACATCACTAATACGTAAAAAGAAGGTGGTAGACAAGGACCAGTCGACCGAGGCAGTACCACCCGCTAGCTTTTCCCAGGGTGTCTTATAAATGTCCGCATGTTTCCACACCTAAGCTATGCAGTCGGTTATCTACCAAAACAAAGAAATTAATGATGATGGATCCCTCGAGCACTAAAAACTCCGGACGTAAACTCACTCCACTCTCGGAATGTCCGGGTGGAGGGTGGGCTCGAGGGAACAACATCGAAGATAAAATTTGTTTTTCGAACATCTGCGGGATCAACAGCTACATTGATGCTGTTCATCACTACCTGCAATCCAATCGTCCCGCCGTGCTTTTCTTGGCGGAGACAAAAATCTCAGAGGCTGCACCGATTAACCATCTCAACTTCCCAAACTACGAGGTGCACTCCAATCTGAGAAAGAACGGGGGAGTTGTGGCTTTTGTCCGCAGCAGTCTTTCCTGCTCCAGGGATCTTTCTTTGGAATCAGACCGGAAGGACATTCTGTGGCTTCGCCTCAACTCCAAAACATCACCCAAATTTATTTGCTGCCTTTATCGCTCTCCCTCGAACCATAACTGGGATGACCTACTCGAATACCTCGCCGTCCAGATCGACTTCCTGAACATCAATCACCCCGCTTCAGAGGTAGTTCTTCTCGGTGATTTCAATGCCCATAATGAGCTTTGGTTGGGCTCAAATTAGACCGATGCAGCAGGTCGTGCAGTCGAAGCGTTCGCTCTTACTCAAGGGCTGACCCAGCTGGTGACGAGCCCTACTTTTTTCCCCCGCGTCTCGTCACACGCCAGTAGCCTGCTGGATCTCTTTCTGACCACGCATCCTGCCCCTTACAGCACTGCCGTCCTGTCCCCCCTGGGTAACTCAGATCACGGTGTTGTGGAGGCTAGGTTTCGGTCAGAAGCCGCTGTGGCCGCAGAAACTCGCACAGGCCGCAAAACTTGGCATTACGGACATGTCGACTGGGAGGGGCTCAGAGACTTCTTCTCTAGCTTTCCTTGGAGAGATGTCTGTTTCACTGACTCGGATGCGTCGACTGTCTGTTCTTCAATAACCGAAATTATCCACGTCGGAATGGAGGAATACATCCCTCACACAGTGAAAGTTCCTAAACCAGGGTCCAACGGCTGGTTCAACAAATCGTGTGACACTGCTCGCCAGCAGAAGATCAAGGCCCACAGAACCTACGTACAAAACCCCACTGTAGAGAACAGACAAGCCGACGTCGAGTCCAGAAACAAATATAACGCAGCAGTTCGCAATGCCAAAACCCAGCATGATATAAAAGTTAGGCACAGGGTAATGTCGCAGCGCAATGGCAGTCGGTCTTTCTGGACGCTGGCCAAGCAGATTGAAAAGAACTTCTCACACAGTAGCCTTCCACCACTTACGTGTCAGGATGGAACTATTGTATTCGACTCAAAGGCCAAGGCGGAAGTGCTAGCCAAGATCTTTGCTGCCAACTCCACCATGGACGTCCCCACCAACGCCCAAGTGCCGTCAATTCAAAGGGTTCCCCACACTATGCGGGAGGTAACATTCAGGCATAAGACCGTAAGACGAGTGCTCTTGTCGCTCGACATCAACAAAGCTTCTGGTCCGGACTTGATTCCTGCCATTGTACTGAAGAGATGTGCAGCTGAGCTTGCTCCAGTTCTTTCGCGTCTCTTCCAGATATCTTATGAATCCGGCACCTTCCCAGAAAACTGGAAATTTGCTCATGTACAGCCCATCCCAAAAAAGGATCTAAAACCGACCCTTACAACTACAGGCCTATAGCTCTGCTTTCTGTTATCAGTAAAGTGATGGAGCGGTGCATAAATCGCGAGCTTCTGGACTACCTCGAACGTCACAGCTTGATTAGCGACAGGCAGTACGGTTTCCGGCACCAACGATCCACAGGGGACCTCCTAGCTTACGTCACGCAACTGTGGAGTAAACTCATCCAGTCTCATGGTGAGGCTCATGTCGTTGCTCTTGACATCACGAAAGCGTTCGATCAGCTGTGGCACGCTGCCCTCTTGAGCAAACTTCCATCCTACGGCCTCCCAGAAAAGCTTTGCAGATGGGTGGCTGACTTTATCTCTGGCCGCAAGATATCCGTCGTAATTGACGGATGCTCCTCTTCATCCCACAACGTCAACGCGGGTGTTCCCCAGGGATCGGTCTTGGCTCCAACACTGTTTCT
Source organism: Acanthoscelides obtectus (assembly GCA_963669975.1). NCBI lineage: Eukaryota > Metazoa > Arthropoda > Insecta > Coleoptera > Chrysomelidae > Acanthoscelides > Acanthoscelides obtectus. The sequence continues at coordinate 47,697,916 of CAVLJG010000006.1, read as the reverse complement.
CTTACATATCAACGACCTCCTTTCCTGCACGATCAACCCAATCCACAGCTTCGCTGATGACAGCACTCTACATGCAGGAATTCAGAGTGACAAGCCGATCTCTGCCGCTGAGCTGGAAAAAAGAAGACTAGCGACGACTTCTTCTCTGACAAGAGACCTGGAGGCTATCACTGCTTGGGGACGCAACAATCTTGTACAGTTCAATGCTTCCAAAACACAGTACTGTACTTTGACGAACAAAAAGCGTCCTAGCGCTCATACAGTTTCGATGGACGGTCGAGTTCTACCAAAGAGCCATTCATTTCGGCTGGTCGGAGTCCAGATCACCGAGGACCTGATCTGGCACGAACACATCTCTTCAATAGCTGCAGCTGCTGGGAAAAAGCTAGGCTATTTGTTTAGGGCTAAGAAGTACTTTTCTCCGCATGACCTTCTCACTCTATACAAGGCCCAGATAAGGCCTAGCCTCGAGTATTGCTCACACATTTGGGGTGCTGCCGCCCCGACTACATTGTCCATGCTCGATGCTGTCCAGAGGAGGGCGGTCCGACTGATCGATGACTCTTCTCTAACAGACAGTCTCGGGACTCTTTCGCACCGGCGGGCCGTCGGCGATCTAGCTCTTTTCTATCGCTACACCAACGGGCTTTGCTCCTCAGAGCTCTCTTCCATGATGCCGCCGCGCGATGTGCCTGCAGACCCGCCTGACTTCGGCGTCCCATCCTAACCGTGTCAAACTTCGTACATCCAGAACTGGCCGATACGACCGCTCCTTTGTCCCGAGGGTGTCTAGATTGTGGAACAAACTACGGGAGGAAGCTTTTCCCAGTTCTACTAACCTTAGGCAGTTCAAAAATCGTATTAACAGAATTTCTTTGGGATCATCATAGCAGCCGCGGTGTTCCGGCATTTAGGCTTCTGCCTGCGCGGCTGTTTCGATATATAAAAAAAAAAAAATATTTTCTTCCATGTATCTTTGCATCTCTATAATTGCTCGCGAGGTCGATGTTCCTTAGGTTCCTAGGTTGAGAGGTCGCAACTTTTTTGTCATAATCTACCCAAATTGACAACTCCTTATGTGCTTGATCATCTTCACTCGGCTCTACTACATTCACTTGAAGCATCTGTCCCTTCTTACTGATCTTTTCTGCCATCAAAGAAATTACATTTTTCTTTGTCCGTTCTGCAATCACATCATCAAAAAAACCAATATTTTTAAATCGAGGATCCAAGTACGTGCTTAGACAAAATGTGTTGCTGTTTCGTACCGTTCCGAGTCTTTCCTGCAAACCTGATGATAGTAAATTTATCACTTTTTTAACAGGTTGAGTAAACTCTTTTCTCGACAATTTTTCTAACACATTTGTCAGACCATTATACATAGGTATTACCAGAGCAGCCGTGCAATACCTTTCGCCACTTAAAGTTTTTGAGGCATTTTCGAATGGTTTTAGGACTTGGCACAACTCTTTAATTACCTTCCATTCTGTGGCCGTAATGGGTGGAAATTCTTTATCAATTATAGCTACAGTGGATTTTACTGCTTCTTCTAATTCGATAAATCTTTGCAGCATATAAAATGTGGAATTCCACCTGGTCGGAACTTCCATTATAAGTTTCAGAGGGCTTTTCCCTAAATTTTCCTGGTATGTCCTCAGCTTCCCATTAGCAATATTGCTTTTTCTGAAATGCCTAACAATTACTTTTACTTTTTCTATTAGAGATCCTATTTCTTGGATTGCTAATGAATCTTTAACGATTAAATTGAGTGTGTGTGCAATACAACCAAAGCTTTTCCAACCAATATCATTAATTGCTTTCTGAACATTCCTCGCATTGTCGCTGACAGCAAATATTATTTTATCTGTAATATTCCAATTTGTAACCACTCGTTGTAATTCTGCAGCTAAATTTTCTGATGTGTGTCGAATATCAGAAGATGAGCATTCCAGTAATAATGAATGTAACTCGAAATCTTCATCCAAAAAATGGGCAGTAATAGCAACAAAATTAACTGTATTTATTGATGACCATGAATCTGTTGTGATACAAAATGTTTTCCCTGTTTGTATTAGTTCTTTAGTATTCGTCAAGCATTCTTCATACATTGCTGGTAACAACGTTTTTGACACAACGTTTTTGACACAACGTCTCTACTAGGCAACTGATAACTCGGATTTAATGCAGCAATAAATTCTCTAAACCCAGGGTCTTCGACAATGCTAAATGGCTGCAAGTCTTTAATAAACAAATTAGGTAATTTCTGGTCTATAAATTCTTTTGATCTGACTGAAATTTTTCTGGGCAAAAATGTTTCAACTGTTACCTGCCGCAACATTCGTGGTGATAATACTGACTCGCTGTCAATATTTAATTTTTGCTGCTTGGAAGTAGATGGTTGTGAATTAGATAAATCAGATTGTTGTTCTTGTAACTCACCGGAAGTAGTTATGGTATCTGTTTCCATTACTGTGGGTATCTATTGAAATAAAAATATAAAACTATAATTAATTGTACCATAATATATTCATTAAATTTATCTTACCTTAGGTTTATCCTCAAAAAGATGCACAGTAGGATGTTTGCTTTTTAAATGCTTATTAAGATTCGTAGTACTTGTCCTATATGAAAACTTGCTTTTACACATATTGCATTTTGCGTATTCTGAGTCTATTTGTTCAAAAAACCTCCACACCTGACTTGTTTTTGTTTTACCCTGTATTTTAGGTGGCATTATGAAATTTAAACAAGTGATTTGATTTCACTAAACACTATCACTAGTACTTGATGTATACTGAACTAGAAATACTAAATCACAATGTTCCTATTATTTTTTGAATGTCCGCTGGTTGGTAAAAAAATACGTGCGCTGAAATCATAACATCCAGATAATAAATAAAAAATCGGCGTCGCTTACGCTTCAGGTCGCAGCAGGTCGCTACAATCATGTTAAAGAGAGAGAGAGAGATAAGGAGATAGGAATATCGGGTATCGGCATCGGCCGCCAGCGGGCAGCAAGCGCCAAGCAGTAAGCGGAGTGCGGAGCGGAGTATTCCGCCAGTGAATCATTGAACTGAAAGCCAGCCTACTGCTATTCGCTTTACTTAGTAGACCGATATGGGAATGTCGTGATTTGAATCACAGTTTCGTGCATCATGGAGTAGCAGTAGCAACTTATGATTGACTGATATCTGTGATTAAGTAACAGTCCGTGATTTTGCTCCCATCACTAGACCTGAGCCATAGGTTGTCGGTCCATCAAAGTGAGTACCGGCTGAACCGTGCCTCGTTCGTGCGCAGTGTGTACGGAATTTTCGATCAGCATTTGCCTCAGGGCGAATGTAGAGTCTATTTTTAGCTATTTACAAATTGTGGCACTAACTTCTGTACTTAAATCTACGCGACTGCGATCTGAAAGATAAATTATTAATTTGATTTTTATTTCAATTCCCAGGTTTGAAAAACTTCATTCCAGCCAGGATTTTTGATTTCTTACCTTTCATCTTTCACCCATAAGCAATTCGTCTATAAAATACTGAAGTTGATGATTCCTTTATTACCAACGATAGATTTGAGGGTGGAAGAAGTTGCGGCGGTTTTGGAAATAATAATACAAACAGGGTGTCCAATGAGTACCACGACAAACTTAAGGATAAGGTAGGCTTTGGACGGACCTCCCAAATAACAAAAACTTACCTATATAAAAGTGTCACCGTTTTTGGGATATTGAATTCTTTCTCGAATTTTAAAAAACGAACCTTTTCATCTGTGGTCTTTAGCTGCATGTACAAATAAGGTTATACTTTATTCATTTTTTCTATAAAATATCAAAATAAATATCAAATAAGGACTATTTTGGGATTTATAACCTTCTGATATTTTTTCCTCAACTTTGACCATCTGTGGTGAAACAAAAATGTACTGGGCTATAACTGCATTATATTGTTGTGTTGTACTATTTAGAATGTTATTGGTCAGTAACTTAAATTTAAATCCAATAATCACATTGAAGTGTGTGTCAGACACTTACAAATATCACTTTTTTCTATTCCAAATAGTACGTGTGGCGCCGTTCTGAAATCTCTATTCAATTAGCAATCTTTTGTTCAATAAATGCAGTTATAACCCAGTACATTTTTGTTAGACCACAGATGGTCAAAGTTGAGGAAACAATATCGGAAGGTTATAAACCCCAAAACAGTCCTTATTTTATCATTGTTCCTTAATATCTTTTAACTACATTGTATTTGTATATGATAAAGCAACTATCTAGAAGCATTTTATAGAAAAAATGAACAAGTATAACCTTATTTGTACATGCAGTTAGAGACCACAGATGAGAAGGTTCGTTTTTTTTTTAAATTTAAGACAAAATTCAATATCCCAAAAAAAGGTGACACTTTTATATAGCTAAGTTTTTGTTATTTGGGAGGTCAATCCAAAGCCTACCTTCTCCTTAAGTTTGTCGTGGTACTTATTGGACACCCTATATATCATCTTTCCTATTTTTAAATCGTGAAAGATGAAAATATGAAATATATACACTCCTTAAAGTGTTTTGAAGGGTATCCATGTAAAATTTGCTAGGCTCAAAACTCTTATTGTTATTGTAACCTGTTTATCGCATGTCCTTTAGAAAAACATGTATATTAAGCTTTTGCTTGGAGTGATCCACCTGGCAGCGGTAGCACTATCAGGTGGTTATCAAATGCTTAGATAACCGCCAAAGGAGATGAAAAAAACCAGCAATAAATTATACTCGAAAAAAGAGGGGTGCTCTACATACGGACAGGTCGCAGGACGAAGTGTGTCTGGTGTCTGCTCCCCAGATCACTCATTGCCGATGGTTTTGTTTAATATGATCCCAAGCAGAGATTAAGAGATGCATTTTTCTATGGTAGGTCAAATGTTTGGTATTTATTAGACAAGCCAAAAAGGTAGGTTGCGCAAGCAATAAATTATAATCCACCAGTTCACTGTTATAATAAGGTAGTGGTTCAATGAGAATGCATTTACTTTCTTCTCCAAAACGATTGCACTCCAAAACACTCAAACAACAACTGATTATCCATGCTAAATAATCCACTTAACGTAAGGGTTGAAAAGAAAATTACGTCTGTTATTCTAGCTACTGTTTCTCAAACTGATAACTTCTTTGATTAATGCATTAATATGTAAATTTACTCAAGAAGGACTATTAATGTTCTACTTACCTCGTCGCAGCCACAGGAGCGGTGCAATCCCAAAGATATAAGAGAGTAGTGTGAAAATGTCCACGCACGCAGATAGGCCCTTGCAAAAGAATATTGATATGATATACTATTGACACAACTTAGGGTCATATAGTCAGTTCCTACAATTAATTGTAGGACGCCTATATGGCTTCCTTGATTTCCATAATATCATGTCTTCTTCGGTAAGGTACTTGTACAGTTCTGACTATAGGTTATGTTGTTATTCTGACGTTTAAGAAATTTTAGACACATGAATCGAAGGCAGAAGCATAATTTATTATTTTCTTGCAAATAATGCTGATCGATCAATAATAATTCCCTACATTGAATAAATTCCACAAGCTGTGGTATCTTCAAATCCCATTATTATTAGCGATCTGAAAATATACATCGTTTTTCCCCAGAATGGAATAAAAATGATTATTTCAGCTCTTGCCTAGGCTTGACCTTTAATGAGATTACACTCGCGATCTTGCCCCATAACCGTGGCGCTTTTCCCCCAATGTCGGAAGTCAGGACACACTTGGCAACGTTGCGTCGAGCCCTTCGGCGCTTTTGCGCTGCTCAAGTGTGTGTTCCTCAGTACCTTCTCCCATTAAGGCGTCAGGACTTAATCGGGTCAAGCCTAGGCAAGAGCTGAAATAATCGTTTTTATTCCATTCTGGGGAAAAACGATGTATATTTCAGATCTGTGCCGTCGGCTTGACCTTTAATGAGAAGTGTTTGTACACCTGACGACGTAAAAAAGCGTACTGTGAGTAAAGAGAAAGAGAACAAAAATAATATATATATATATATATATACGCATTTTGTGCGTACTGTAAATAAATCTTTTTATTGTGGCACGCATAACAAAACTTAAAAGTGATACTCTGATTCATAACAAGAATATGTAATAGAAAAATATATGTAATTCTATCTGCCTTATCCTTTACAGCATAAGCCTATCACACAACTGAGAAGGAACTTTGTATTAAATCAGTCTGTGTTTATCGTACTGAAGGTTTTTGAATTTCCTTGTAGTAATACTTGTAGAAGTTTTGGCTTCCTTGCCCGTTGCCCTTCTTCAGAATGATGTCCAGTGGGACGTTGTTTTCAAATCTTGCCGATGCCACTGCTGACCTGATGCTGCCTGGTGAAAATGAGATTCCCGCCTCGCTAAATGCTGTTTTAATCCATCCCGCTATCACAGTGCGGGATGCCGGTTTCACTTGACCTCTGGTCGTTATGAACAAGTTGGTAAGCCCATCTTTGACTTTACGGCGAGTAGATGTAACTGCGACCATCTGATGTATCCAGAATACCGGATCATGTTGTATCTTGGAGCACCGTTTCAGGAACCATCCTAATTGGCGATACAGGCTCTTGTCTGTCTTTGAGCCGAATTCTGGAATAACGGTGGCATCCTGTAACTCCATGGAGTATTGGTCTACTTTGAGTAGAGTCAGGTCATGGATCCTACGACCAGAAGCTAGTAAGAGGATTACAGACAAGTGATGAGATACTTGAAATATGCTACCTCGAACGACATCATCAGCTTCCAACCATGATAGAAGTTTGTTGACGTCCCACGTCTGTTTCCTGTTAGTGACGGGAAGCCTTGACAGATCGATCGCTTTAAGCATGTGCCTTACTATGGGATTTCCAGCGAGTCTTCCCGAACTCATAGGGTTGGCAAACACCGTTAGAACGGATTTATAGAGCTTTATTGTTGAGGGGGCGAGTTTCTTTTCCCTGTGTAAAAATCCCAGGTATTGTGCTAGTTGGTCTGGAGAGGGATCTCATGGAATGTTGTTTCTAGAACACCATGCTAGCCATTCCTTCCATGGTGCTGAATATGTTTTCAACGATGACATTTTCCAGGAGATAGTAAGCAGTTGGACGTCTTTTTCTTTCCAATGAGTTAGGGCCCTTGCCCACCCCGTATTTTCCAAGCTTCCAATCTTAGTGAGCGGCTTTGGGAGAGTGGTTGATTCGTCGACAAGTCTATTAGATGATGGTGCAGATTCCGTATATGAAGGGGAGGGGCTAACGCTCGCGCTTTTAGATCTATTCTCCAGAAAACTTTTTCCCATCTCGGCGCTATGACAATGTACGTTCCTGAAGCGTGATTGAGATATCGCAGCACTCGTGGGATCAAGCATGGAGGAGGAAATATCCATGCTAGTTGGAAGTTCCACTGCCTGCTGAAGGCATTCGTGAAGGTTGCTTGCTGATCTTTGGCATTCCTTGCAGCATAGGCTGGCACAACCCGCGATCGATTTGTCGCAAACAAATCTATCGTGGGCGTGCCCCATTTCTTGAAAATCATGAGTGTGACTCTCCGTGATAAGTGCCAGTCTGGAAGAGGTTTTTGACGAGAAAGCCTGTCTGCTGTGGTGTTGAATACACTCGGAATGTATTGAACCTGAATATCCCTTTCTAATTGGTTCGCCAAGTTTAGGATCTGATGTGTGAGGTCCAGCATCTGAAGGGATTTGGTTCCACCTTGATTCCGAATATATGAAACCACCGTTCTGTTGTCTGACTGTATCATGATTGATCGGTTCTTTAGCTTGCTCTGAGAGAATTGGAGCGTCGCCAATACCGCATATAATTCCTTCCTGTTGATGTGCCAGGGTTTTTGGTGATTCATCCACGTTTTCCTGATTAGCGTATGATTTATCTGCGCCCCCCAGCTTGTGTTGGATGCATCCGTTGTGATAAAAACTGTGGGGGCTTTCCGAAACATCGCCGTTTCCCATTTCAGATTCCTCAGCCACCAGCTGCATTCCGACAGAGCAGATACTGGAACTGGATTTTTTTTTCTTCGCGAGCACTCGGACAGGAGCAGGCTGACCCGCTGCAAGTGTCTGGTGTACAGCCGTCCTAGTGGTATCGCACTGCAGGCAAAATTTAGTTTTCCTTAGAGTATGTTTGCCTTCATCCAATTTCACTGACTATTTTTCAAGATGGCTCGGATGTCTTGCCCTAGAGACCTGCGTTTTCGTAGAGGAAGCGAGGTGGTGCCCTTTTTCGTGTCCCATATGATTCCTAGATATTCCATCCGCTGCTTTGGGTTTTCCGAACACTTGTCCAGGTTTAGGTACCACCCCAAGCTTCGTAAGAATTGCTTGGCATCTTGCACTTGCCTGGTTATTGTTTCCTGACATTGGTTCGATAATAGAAAATCGTCCAAGTAAACGATGACTCTTATGACCATATTTCGCAGTTGGTTCGCCAACCAGTTTGATATTTTTGCGAAAGTAAGGGGTGTCGAAGCCAGACCGAATGGGAGGCATGTCATCTGATAGACAGTTTCCTTGTGTACTACTGAGAGAAAGCGACGATGATTGGAGTAAATGGGAAGGTGGAAATATGCCTGATGCAGATCTAGTTTTACCATGAAATCCTCTTCTTGCAAGAAATCCGGTACCCTCAGGTGGCTGATTAGGCGGAATTTCGAAATTTGCAGGTACTGGTTCAAACGTTTTAAATTGAGAATCGGTCGGATCTTCCCATCTGGTTTCAGCCGAGGGAACATTTTGGATACGAACCCGGCGACGAACTCGATTTCTCTAGGATGCACTGTTTTATCATCGTTTCTACTTCTGCCTCCATGCCCATTGTAGAAAATTTTGTTAGATGCCCCTTTTTGAAACTTGTTAATGGTGGGCGTTTGACGAAGTGTAGTTTGTACCCCTTTATTGTATTTAGTATGTGTTGTGGTGCTTTCATCTCTTCCCAGAATTCGACGTAATCTGATAAACATCCCCTTTGAAAAGGATTGTCATTGCCGTCTCGTACGGCTTGATAAAGTAGTTTTCTTGGATGGGTTATACGGTTCTGTTGTTTGGAGACGCATTCTGTAAGTTTTGGAGGTAGTTTTCGTGTAACTGCGGGAATTTGTTGGTTGCTGAGCGTTTCTTTCACGAGATCCAGTTTGTCTAGAATCTGATGGATGTCCACTGTAACGGATATTTCTGTTGTATCCTGTGGTAATATGAGTACGGCGTGCTGGGACGAAAAAACCGACCATGTATTTTGTAAAAATCTTCAAACTGTGCTTCATCGAAAATGAAAGTTTCTGATGGGGGAATGTTTTCTAGTTGAGAAGAAACTGCATCATGTTTTGGCTTAAAAGATTTTCGCCTTTGTTCAATGGCCTCAGCACGTCGACCGCATTTATATTGGAGTATGTCATCAGAAATTTCGCGAAACTCGCCCTTAAGCAACAGTTTCTGGATGTCATCCCTAGCTGACGGTTGATTGGCCATTATGGTTTTAATAGAGTTCGTAAAGGCATCTCTTTGGAGAAGTAATCCGTGCGAGATAGTTCCTAGGCACGAATCCATTTTAGCATGGAGAAGTTGTATGTTAACTCGCAAAGCTGAGAAAACCGGTGCGGCTTGGAGTTTTTTCTGTACCTCTGAGTATCTGATTTTGTTGAAGGTGGCGAGTCCAAGTATTTGACATTCCTTACCCTGTAACAGTATATGTGGTTTTGGGGGTGGAATAGCTGGTTCTTGTTCCTTCGTAATGGGAGTAAAGTCCACGCACATGTCATCCTCCTGGTGGATGTCTGGAGCCGACCAAGGGACTTCATCTTCTGAGTCTGGATGTTCCGAATATATATCGGAGTCTACTGGCGCTGCAACTCTCATTATGGATATTTCTGAGACTTTTTTCCAATTTTTTAATTCTGTTTACTTTCTTTGAGCGTTTTGCTACCTGCTCACTAGAGCTGCTTCCCTGATCCGAAAGATCCTCAGATAGGAGTGATGAGGCTTCTTTCCATGAAATCATTAAATGTTTCATATCTTCTAGAGCTGCCAGAACTAGTTCGTTCTGTGCTATCGAGCCTCTTATCTTTGCGGCTAGACTTGATGGTGCCGTCACAAGGCACAGACAGAATGGCCAGTTTAGCATTCTGATCTTCATGTCGCGATATGCTTTTTCTGAAAGGCATGAGATTGTAGGGTTGAACGCTCGTGCTATGCCTACTGTTGGTAGAGCAAATATAAGCTTATTTAAAATCTGCGGATCTATAGGTTCCTCTAAGACATCGACCTTGGTTGTCGCTGCTATTCTTCATTCTTTCCATCCTGCAGGGAGATGTTTCACAGCCAGAGCTTTGATCCTATCTAGGATGATGTTATCACTCGTTGATTCTGCCTGTTTGTCGAACAGATCCCGGAGTGTAGTCCCAGCTACTGGTGATACCATCTGCAAGGTAAAAGCTTCGTATTAACGTACAGACCTAGATAGAATGGCAGTGTATACTTTATCTGAAGTCACTTGAAATACTGTGAAATACCGGGTGCGTTTTATATATCTATATTTAACACGCTCTGTTGCTGCAAAAATCCCCAAATTTCGCAGCAAATATCCCCCGTATAAGAGATCAAAGGCAGTTTCACCGGTCCACGTGGAGTAAAGCACGCCTATGCGTGGACATAGCCAATGAGAAAGCGTGTATTTCAGAGCTCGGAACAAGTGCAGGTGGCTACTGAAAATTGAAACAGTTTAGCCAGTGCCGTGTAGCGGTGAATAAACGTGTTTTCTTTAGTCTGTCCGTGTTTTTTCAAAGATTTTATTAGTTTGTGTGTTTTTGACATTTGAATACTCAGTTTACTTGTTGATTTAATTGTTGTGTTGATTGTTCTTGTGTGTCCTAAATATGGCTCTTTGGAGACCTTGGGAAAATGCTCCAAGCCACGAGGAGATGGTTGATGAACCTGTGCAGGCAGAATTCTTTCATAAAGATTTAGAGGAACAGACCCAAAGAGTAATCCTAAATATGTATGATTGTCTGAAAAACGAAAATCCAGATTCCTCGCAAAATCAAATTTTAAACAGAATTTGTATCCTGACAAAAATCAGTCGGTCTACCATTTATCGGGTTATAAAAAGGGGAGATGTAGTCAACCATTCCTTCCACAGAAAGCGCATAGGGCAAAAATTAAAACGAATAGACGTGGGTTTTCAGGAAGATATTCGTCGTATAATATAAGGATTTTATAAAGAAAATTTGGTGGCCACGTTGGAAATGATACGGGATAAATTAAAAGATTATCCTGAAGATTTTTATAATTACAAATGCTTAGACTCACTGCACTGTATTGTAAAACTGTGTGGTTTTCAATACAAAAAATTAGATAAAAGAATGGTGATTATGGAGTCGTCTCGAATCGTTGAATTGCGCCAAGAATTTTTGCACAAAGTTAAAATCTATAGAGAGCAGAAAAGAAATCTGATTTACCTGGATGAAACGTGGTATGATACCCATGATGTTGTGCAGTACGGCTGGGTTGACGACAGCAACAAGTGCATTTTAAATGCACCATGCAACCGTGGAAAACGAATCATTATTCTCCATGCTGGCAGTGAAAATGGATTTATACCTAATGCCTTGCTGTTATCTGCCAAAAATATCAAAGAATCATGTGCCGACTATCATGAGGACATGACCTCCGACTTATTTGAAAAGTGGATAGAGCAGCAGTTAATACCAAACATTTCCCCAAATTCAGTGATTATTATGGACAATGCGCCATACCATTCCCGACAGAAAAACAAAATTCCGAATACAGGCACAAAAAAACAAGACATTATTGATTTTATGAAGGATAAGGGAATGGAAATACCACAAAAATCAACCAAAGCCATATTATTGGATCTTATTAAAAGACAAAAATTTGAAAAAGAGTATGTTGTTGACAATCTGCTTCAGCAAAATGGCCATAAGTATTACGTCTACCTCCCTATTACTGCATTTTTAACCCGGTTGAGTTGGTCTGGGCTGCTTTAAAAAAAAAGTAAGAAAACATAATCAGACCCCTCAATTAAGTGAATCGCTATTGGCCACAATAAGAGATGCAGTATCTCATATTGCTGCCACAGACCTATGGAAGCAGTGTTCTAGGCATATTATTGAAAAAGAAAATGAATATTGTGTTTTGCTTCCTGTAAATCCCGTTGTAATTCCTCTACAAGATGACTCTAGCGACAGCTCCGAAGGCGAGGATGATATATAAATACCTATAATGTAAGTCTTTATATACCTTTTTATATACCTACCTGCTATGTAAATATTTGCCTATGTCAAACGTTGGAATTCTGTAATTTTTCCATTTCTTAACTTTCAGTCAACATAAATTAAACTCCCAATATAAGTATTTTTTATCCCAAATCAAAAAAATAAGAAGATAGTAAAATCCATTTATTGTGATATAAAAACATTATTATTATCGTTCTAAATAAATGCCGCACGCCTATGATACGTCATGAAATTACAAAGGACGCGCCGACCAAAGGTTTTTATGCTATTTCAAGTGACTTCAGATACACCATACATCCGTATAGGTGTGCCCCCGCTCAGGGTTAGGCACATGTGCGGCGGCTCCTCGGCAGAGCCGTCGTTTAAACCCGACGACGGTTCGGGGAATCGAGCCCTCGGCTGGAGCCGCAGGGTCAGACAATTTGCACACCGGCTCGGAGATTGAGGCGACGTCTCAAGAAAATGGGCCGACGTCTCAAGAAGGTAGGCCGACGTCTCTGATGTTCCAGCCGGCGGCTCGAGATGTTGAGCCGACATTGCAAAACAGGCAGTGTGCGCTGAGTTAGCCATCATAAATTGTAACCCTTTGGGTCTTAATAGTTTCTATGGATGTAATGACAAGCCATAGGATTAGTCAGCTTAAGCGCCCCAAGGTTTTGTCTAGGTGCTCACAATCTGGGTCTGCCTACACTCTTTGACTGCATGCTACCTGGTAATATGTATTAAGTACGACCTACCTTATTGACAAAACACGTATCACGCACTGGTCTTTCACAAATATTACAGTTTGATAAATGGAGGGGTCGATTCGAACGGCACACGCCCTTAATATTTAGCGGACGGTACGGGAGCAAAATCCGAAGCGTACTGAGGAACACACACTTGAGCAGCGCAAAAGCGCCGAAGGGCTCGGCGCAACGTTGCCAAGTGTGTCCTGACTTCCGACATTGGGGGAAAAGCGCCACGGTTATGGGGCAAGATCGCGAGTGTAATCTCATTAAAGGTCAAGCCGACGGCACAGATCTGAAATGAACACTTTGACGCAAATGGATGTGTATTTCTATATATAAGAGCCCAACAGCTTACAACCAAGCTGTTGCCTTGATTAAGGTAGGTAAGTTACAAAACAAGTCATTGCATATTCATATTATATACTTATCGCATTATTTTCAGGTGTGGTTCATTCTCATAGACTTTATGAGATGTTAGATAAGAAACATTGTATCCCAAGTGCAACTGCATTGTTGATGTCGGAAATGTGTGTTCACAAATCATTGTTGGCCTTTGGATTGCTTAGTATCAGGCTACAAGTATGACCGGTGTGAGAAAGCTTCTGAAATGCTGACAGATAAAAAATATGCTAAAAAAATTCATTTTCACCCCCAAGGAAATGATTCCCCAAAATCAGTTGTAACTCAAAAAATACTCTATTATAGAGGCTATCTATATTCTAGATGGCATGGTGTGAGAAAGCTTCTGAAAGGCTGGCAGATAAGAAAATATGCTAAAAAATTCATTTTCACCCCCAAGGAAATGATTCCCCAAAATCAGTTGTAACTCAAAAAATACTCTATTATAGAGACTATCTATATTCTAGATGGCATGGTGTGAGAAAGCTTCTGAAAGGCTGGCAGATGAGAAAATATGCTAAAAAATTCATTTTCACCCCCAAGGAAATGATTCCCCAAAATCACTTGTACCTCAAAAAAATACTCTATTATAGAGACAATTTATAGGCTGGGTGGCATGGTGTGAGAAAGCTTCTGAAAGGCTGGCAGATAAAAAAATATGCTAAAAAATTCATTTTCACCCCCAAGGAAATGATTTCCCAAAATCAGTTGTACCTCAAAAAAATACTCTATTATAGAGACAATTTATAGGCTGGGTGGCATTGTGTGAGAAAGCTTCTGAAAGGCTGGCAGATAAAAAAATATGCTAAAAAATTCATTTTCACCCCCAAGGAAATGATTCCCCAAAATCAGTTGTACCTCAAAAAAAATACTCTATTATAGAGACAATTTATAGGCTGGGTGGCATGGTGTGAGGAAGCTTCTGAAAGGCTCATTTCCTTGGGGGTGAAAATGAATTTGTTAGCATATTTTTTTATCTGCCAGCCTTTCAGAAGCTTTCTCACACCATGCCATCTAGCCTATAAATAGTCTCTATAATAGAGTATTTTTTTGAGGTACAACTGATTTTGGGGAATCATTTCCTTGGGGGTGAAAACTAATTTTTTTAGCATATTTTTTATCTGCCAGCCTTTCAGAAGCTTTCTCACACCATGCCACCCAGCCTATAAATTGTCTCTATAATAGAGTATCTTTTTGAGTTACAACTGATTTTGGGGAATCATTTCCTTGGGGGTGAAAATGAATTTTTTAGCATATTTTTTTATCTGCCAGCCTTTCAGAAGCTTTCTCACACCATGCCACCTAGCCTATAAATTGTCTCTATAATAGAGTATTTTTTTGAGGTACAACTGATTTTGGGGAATCATTTCCTTGGGGGTGAAAATGAATTTTTTAGCTTATTTTTTTATCTGCCAGCCTTTCAGAAGCTTTCTCACACCATGCCACCTAGCCTATAAATTGTCTCTATAATAGAGTATTTTTTTGAGGTACAACTGATTTTGGGAAATCATTTCCTTGGAGGTGAAAATGAATTTTTTAGCATATTTTTTTATCTGCCAGCCTTTCAGAAGCTTTCTCACACCATGCCACCCAGCCTATAAATTGTCTCTATAATAGAGTATTTTTTTGAGGTACAAGTGATTTTGGGGAATCATTTCCTTGGGGGTAAAATGAATTTTTTAGCATATTTTTTTATGTCATTTTTTCAGAAGCTTTCTCACACCATGCCACCTAGCCTATAAATAGTCTCTATAAGAGGGTATTTTTCTGAGGTACAACTGATTTTGGGGAATCATTTCCTTGGGGGTGAAAATGAATTTTTTAGCATATTTTCTCATCTGCCAGCCTTTCAGAAGCTTTCTCACACCATGCCATCTAGAATATAGATAGTCTCTATAATAGAGTATTTTTTGAGTTACAACTGATTTTGGGGAATCATTTCCTTGGGGGTGAAAATGAATTTTTTAGCATATTTTTTATCTGTCAGCATTTCAGAAGCTTTCTCACACCATGCCACCTAGTCTATAAATAGTCTCTATAATCGAGTATTTTTTTGAGGTACAACTGATTTTGGGGAATCATTTCCTTGGAGGTGAAAATGATTTTTTTAGCATATTTTTTTATCTGTTAGCCCTTCAGAAGCTTTCTCACACCATGCCACCCAGCCTATAAATTGTCTCTATAATAGAGTATTTTTTTGAGGTACAAGTGATTTTGCGGAATCATTTCCTTGGGGGTGAAAATGAATTTTTTAGCATATTTTATTATCTGCCAGCCTTTCAGAAGCTTTCTCACACCATGCCACCCAGCCTATAAATTGTCTCTATATTAGAGTTTTTCTTAAGGTACAACAGATTTTGGGGAATCATTTCCTTGGGGGTGAAAGAAAATAAATTTTTTAGCATATTTTTTTATCGGCCAGCCTTTCAGACGCTCTCTCACACCATGCCACCTAGCCCATGAATTGTCTCTGCAATGGAGTATTTTTTCAGATATAAATCATTTTGGGGAATCATTTTTTTGGGGGTGAAAATGAAGTTTTATTTGTATTTTTTCATCTACCACCCCTTTAGAGATTTTCTCAGTATATGCTATTTAGCTCATTAATTACTTTCAATACCATATATATAATGATCGGTAAGTGAAAAGTCGAAGAAAGGTTTTGGGTTAACTCTTGTTCCTGCGAATTATTTAATTAGGGTGGAAAATGATTCTTCGTATAGGGGTGCTTATTCTCGTGCATATATATTTATTGTTGCGAGCTGTTAGCTGTATCCTTCACAATCAAAGTCTGGTCGAAGATGTCGACGTCACTGGTCATTCGGGTATCTTCGGCAAATTGTTCGCTAAATTTTGTTTGCCAACTTCACACCGGTACAAGTATGTATAAAGTGTAAATGCTTTGAAATTGAGTTAAAACGTGATATTTTTTTTATATTAGTGGGAACCTTAACCTAAAAATTTGAGACTATAGCTCTAGAAACTATTTTTATAAGCTTCCATGCCACACAAAGTGTGAAATTTTTAATGTCTCTTGAATCTATGGGAGGATAAAGAGACGAATGATGTTCCTAAGAATGGATTCATGCATCCAGGCACTTGAAAGCATACTTGAAGGAGCCAACCTTGCAGAAATAAAAAGTGAATTTGATTTTTGAAACTGACATGTGTTACACTGCAATTTGTAAATTAAAGGTAGGCATAAGCATGTATAATCACAAAAGTTAAAATCTATCGAGTTCAAGAGGAGCTTTGTTCGGCCTGGACAGGGGGTTCTCGAATGTCTGATGGTTACTGTTGCATGTGAGATAGCTAAAATGTAACACGAAACTCGATAAAGTGCCTTCTTGAATATTGTAATCGACATTTCTATTTAACAAAATCTCACTAAGCTTATGCCATGGGTTTGAGATTGAATACTTGACATCACAGCACAGTGGCAAATGATGACAATCACAAAAATAAAATTCCAGTTATCTAGCAAAAATGCGATATGAAATACTTATTTAAACACTTATGCTTATATCGCTACTTAGGACTAAAACGTAAGAGATCACTATTACTTGTAATAGTATTTTTTCAGATCTATTTGCGTTGCTGAAAGATACATCCGATCCTGACAAACCGAGGGTACAAGATACTGTTCCAAGACAGAATAACTCCAGTGTAAGGAACGTTATTAGAGGAAAAAGAAGAGTCAATATATTTAAATTGGATATTTCAAAAAGTTTGGTACCTACAGTTAATTAACTTTCCAAATATGATCTAATGTCCCCCCAAACTAGAAAGTTTTGTTTGTAATATTAGATATACTTTTAGCAGCTTGTAATTTAGAAAATAGCATATAATCTAGTTATTTAATGAAGTTTTCATCTTAAAAGTGACCTGAAACCACCCCTCTAGATATGATCATTCAATTAGGACACACACTGAATTGCAGCTACTAATACTACAAGAGAAAATGCCGACTTTCCACTCAGAGATTTAATTTTTTTACTGTGACTATAACTAGCAGTCTGCTTTTCATATGAGTATTTCAAATGCCAAACCTGTTCAGTTTTTGATATTCCTTTCTCAAACAGACAATGTTTTTCTTTCCTATGCCACAGTGTTAATAGATTTTCCCTTTTATGTTAAGATTACCAGTCAATTAACGAACGAATTGGAAAAGAAAGTGTATTAAAGTTTCCTCACTTTTTTTTCATATACCACATGCTACAGCATTAATATATGGTGCAACATATTCGATAAATACAACATACTGTTTTAGTATGCTATAGTCATAACCTATAGTCAGAACTGTCAGCATGCCGGAAATATAAAGCAGTACACACAAGTACCTTACCGAAAAGAAATGATATTATGGCCTCCTTGATTGTCAAAGACTCCTTCAAAAATTGATTGTACGTATCTGTTCCGTGTCAGCGTCAGCGCTCTCCTATTGTTAAGATGTGCTTTCTTTTTGAATTGTAGGAAATTTCAGGCTGATTAAATATGATATAAATTAAAAGCATGAACAATTTGATGCAAATACATATTTGTGACATAACCTCAAAATAGATCGCTGACACGGAAAAGTAGCTAACCTCACCTATCAGTGTCAAAAATGCCCACCATGTCGGCGAAGAAAATCGCATGTAAATTCTCCTAGTACAACGATGAAAGAGATTTCAAGGCCGTATCGTCAGTCGCTCCTACAATAATTATTCTAGGACGCCTTTATGGCCTCCTTGATTTTCAAAGTATTTTCTCTCCTTCAGAAAGGCTCGGTTATTTCTAGATTTATACTGTTCCATGTTAGCGTCAGCGCTCTCCTATTGTGAGGCTATGTTTTTCTTTTTGAATTGTAGGAAATTCGAGGCTGATAGATATTTATAACGTAACCTCAAAATAGAGCGCTAACATGAGTTATGTTGCTGTCATTTAACACTTTATTAATTGATACAATAATTGCATTGTATTCCTTTTTACTAGCTCATCCCTTTTGGTTTATATTAACGATTGTATCTTAACTATGAGTCAGTCATTCAATCTCAGTCACAGCGAACACGCACACCGTAATTCCGGTTCAGTCCATGTACACTATTGTTAGAATCAATTAAAGTTTTTTAAAAACGAAGTTTGAAGTTCCAACTACATAATTAGCGCAGAACGCAGTAGCATTCCCAAAGAGATTTTCTCCGATTGGCCCTTGAGTCCGAACTCTTAATTGGGAATCACGAACCTCCGTGACGAGCCAGTACGGCTGAAGAAAGAAGAAATAACTTGGACCACAAGTGCCCTTTGTCCTGTTGAAGTCGACGTACACCTGAGGAACCTAGGCCAAGAACGGGATGAAGTACTGGACCTATCAGTAAGTGCTTATTGTATCCTTATTTTTCATGAGTGACTCACCCCGACCTGTACATCCTTTCGAAGGTGCAGATCAAATCGCTAATCGCATAGCAAGCTTAGAATTAGGAAGTAGAGAAATAAGACAAGAAAAAATAATAATGACGAGCCCCAGTAGAAATAGTGCCCCCCAGTTCGACATAAAATTGCTCCAAATTGTCCCAGAATTTGATGGAAATCCCTGTAGACTATATAGATATTTAGAAATAAGCACAGATTTATTAAATAACTATTGGAACACTGACGATACAGGATGTGTCCAAAACAAAATACTGCTGCATGGCATTTTCTCGAAATTGACTGGTGCTGCAGAGCAAGTATTTTCTCTTAGCGGTTCCACAGACTGGAACAGGATCAAAAATTTGCTAATTGCTCATTTTGGTGGTCATGTTATAAATACAGACTTCCGCGTTTTAAATGGAGACTTCAACATAAACATCTTAGATACCTACCAACAATATGCTTGTTCATGAATATCTTAACATGTTGTCTATACCAAACTTCACCTCAATTGTGAATATTCCGAATAGATTGTTCTGCACCTCATGTACTTGTACTGACCACATTTTTTTAAGAAGTAAACAAGAAAATCAATTGTAAAGCTTTCGTAATAAAATCAGATATTACTGATCACTATAGTACAGTATCAACTCTACCCGTCAACCTTGAAGATTTTGTACATACTAACCGTAATAAAGCGAAATATAAAGAATATATAGACTATAAAAAATTAATAATAAACTTAAATTCTGAAACCTGGAACAACTTATATAATATAAAAAATGTTCACGCAGCAACTAAATATCTGACTACAACATTCACTGAAAATATATCAAAAAATACCAAAAAAATTAAAATAAATCATAAAGGCAGTAAAATAAAAACTGGGTAACTGCTGGACTAATTAAATCTATCAAAGGAAAAAACGAGAAATATAAATTATATAAGACAAATCCACGAAACAAAACAAAATTATTTGTACTATAAAACTAAACTCTGACAATTGATCAACATTTGGAAACCAAAATATTACACAGAAAAACTACAAAACAACAAATCTGACTTTAAAATCAAACCTGAAACAAAAATTGAAGAAATAAACTTCCATAATATTACACTTAACACAAGTAAAGGTATTGCTGATGCATTCAATAATTATTTATAGAAGTAGGGAAAAAATTAGCAATGAGAATAAATAAACCTAACACAAATATTCGTTCTAGAAAATGTATAGATCAATCGATTTTCTTAGAACCTGTGTCTGAAAATGAAATAACAAATACCATACACAGTTTGAAAAATAAAAAGCCCAGGTCTTGATGGTATACGATCAGAAATGTTAAAGAAAATTTCATCCGAAATTAGTAAGCCCTTGACGTACATAGCGAACTTGATAATTGAATCGGGAGGATTTCTAAATGATTATAAAATAGGAGTAGTATAACCCATCCACAAATCCGGTAACAAAACAGATACTAACAATTACAGGCATATAACTCTAATATCAAGCCTTGCAAAAATTATTGAGAAAATTATAAACCACAAGGGACAGTGTTAGGCCCCTTATTATTTACACTTTTCATTAATAACCTGCTGAGCTTAAAATCTAAAGGGACAATCATATGTTTTGCAGACGATTCTGCTATCATTTACTCGGATAACAACTCGTGGGATGATCTAAAAGTGAAGGTTGAAAGAGACTTAACAATGATTGCAGACTAGTTCAGACATAAATGCCCAACTATTAACTTTCAAAAGACTATGTTCATGCCATTCACAAATCACAGAAACAAATTACCATCCTTTGTATCTATACAGATTAACTGTGATAATATAAATACTCAAATAAATTTACCAAACAAAATAAAATATTTAGGTGTATATTTAGACTCACATTTAAAGTGGAATATACATATTGATCATGTAATAACCAATTTGTTTAAATTCAAGTATCTAAACTAATATTTGGATAAAAAACAATGAAAATTTTATATAATGCTATGATCGAAAGTCGTATAAGTTACGCAATATTAGGTTGGGGAAGAGCACTTATTAACCAAATTAATAAATTAGAAATTATTCAAAAACAATTTTTAAAAATAATCTTTGACAAACCAGTCTTATACCCATCTAATCTGTTGTACTCTGAAGCAAAACTATTAGACCCTAGGCAACAATTTTTTTATAATCATAAATTATCAATTTCACCATAGAAATAAACTTATTCCGTTAGTTCACTTATATCAAAGTAGAAACAAAATCAACAACATTAAGCAAACACCTTTCAACTCAAAAAGTATAGGCCAAAGATGTCATACTTACCTTTCCAGTAGATTATATAACATATTACCAAATTATATAAGATATGTTTCAAATAAAACAAAATTTAAAATTGAAACCAAAAAATTTATAATTGAAAAAAATCGACATCAAATTGCAAACATGATACGTATGGAAGAAATTTAAAATTAATGTAATAGTAAAAACCCTGCAACGTTCATATACTCGTATATGTGTATATGTATCTTAAATCATTAGATTTAGAAATAACTTTTTAAAAAAATTTTATTTGAGGACTGAAGCTTCAGTCCATATAAAATACAAAAGGTTTACAAATGTGACATTTACGGAGTCTAACCTGGTATTGAACATAAAGTTTACATAAGTGACTGTTACGGTGCCTAGCCGGGTAATGAACGACATGAAATGGGCGCAAGGCCTATTTATACTATTGGTGTGCTTACAAAGCACTTCTATTAAATAAAGCGTAAACAACGTGTTAGCGAGAAGTCGTTATCTGTTGCTGAGCTAGCGTCTGGTGCAACATTGTATGGAATAGTAAGTCCATTGTTTTGAGTGCATATAACAACTTCCCCCTATTACAAAAAGTTGTTGCCATGCGACAACTTTTGATAAAATTAGAAAAGTGTAAAAGATGTAAAAATTCAAAAATGTAAAAATGTAGAAATGTAAATTGTAAACATTGTAAAATATAAAAATATAAAAGTAGGAGTAATAAAATTGCAAAATAACATCAGAAAATATAGATTCTGAAAAATAAAATTGTTAACATAAATGCGGTACATTGGCGATGCTAAATAACATCTAAAAGCAAAGCTGGAACAAACAAATAATAAGATACAATCGTACAGTCGTACGGGCAAAATCACATGGTAGATAACACAAAAATTGGAAATGTCTTTTTGAACAGTGAAAACACTTCACGGAACACTCACTGCAGTTCGATGTCTTCTTCATGTGGCTGGATGGTTGGTCTACGTCGAGGAAAAGGTCTGGGAATGTACCGGACTTTTGGTGCTCCTGGAGATGGACCATCGGCTGGATAATTTGATGCGCAGATGCTGAGTGGTCTACGTTTTCTGCACTTGCAGAACAGGTACAAAGCTACGATGATAACTAACAGGGTGATGATGAAATACGTGAACCAGAGATGTCTTGAAACAAACGGCTCGTTCATAATTTTGTCCAGTTGTTCAGAATATTGGTTTAATTTGTGATTGGCAATTTCGAGTTCTTCAGTATCGATCTTGCTTAGCTTGATCGGTTTTAATTTTGGTAAATTTTGTTTCTCTGGGAGATGTTCACAGCATTTGTAGGGTACTTCTACAGGGTGACTTTTGTATGTGATATTCTTGTAGGTGCTAACAGAATATCTAGAATGTAATCTCGTGGTGCCTACAAAGCCACTGCATTCGGGTTGCATTTTTAAAAGTGAATTAACTTTTATCACTTTGGTGGTAGTCTCTCGTTGTCCACACTTCATCGTAATTGGCAGAGGGCTAGATATGTGATTAGCCAAAAATTGGTTGCAAGTTCTTGGATTTGGTAATCTTGCAATGCCACAATTGCTATTTGGCAGGCTGTCGGCAGATCGACCGGATTTCGCAACAACTGTGCTTCGCAGACTGCATTACTGTCTATTGGATACGGCAAGAGGTTGAAACAGATTTTCACCTGAGACTGAAGAACTTTACAACTACCTAAGTTTTGAAAGGAAACGTACAAAAGAGAATCGCTATCTTTAGCAATGTACCTCTGTATAGTGGAGACTACATGAAACAAACCAGTACGTTTATCGAGAATGGGTAGAGGAATCACTGTGTATAAAGTATACATTTCGGGCTCTAATAACGGGATGCGTAGAACGAATACTACTCTTGTTTTAGTTTGATATGCTTCGAGTTCCATAAGATTAAGGTACTCTAACACTGTTGCTAAATTAACCGGAAGGGGTAAATTATTTCTCGACAAAGTGTGACAAATTTCTTGAAGAGATTTTACTAAGTCTTGAGGAGTGATAATAGAAGGATGTATTATTTTTAAACGTGCAAAAGTAATTGAATTTAGAATATCATTAATTGTCTCTTCCAGAAACATGTAGCTTTCCATTAATTGTTCGCAAACTTCTAAAAATTGGAATTTAGCTTCATAAAATGCAAGATCGTCTGTAATTTCATAAATTTTGTTTTCAATAACCTTAATATCTTCATTAAACGTAGTTTCATCAATCATAAGTTTTTGAATAGTGTTATTAAAATTCTTGATAACCGACATGGTAACAGAAATTTGGTTCTTCATGAGGTTTTCGAGCTCATGTTCATCTTTAGAAATTTTGTTAATACAATCGTTATAGTATTCACCGTCCGATGAATCGAGGTTGCCGGTTATTGCTTTCCATACAGTACCTATAGCGTTAATCAGACCGCGTTTCATCCGCGATGCGCTTACAGTGTCATCGAAGATTGCGTAATATTTAGATTCCAAGGAACGAGAAATTTGATAAAGGAGACTTGTATGAGTTTTAATTTCACCACTAAACATTTTCATACGATTGGTGGGTTTGTCTACGAGATATGATAAGTGTTCCAGAATATTGTTGTTATCGTCAAGTGCTTTCTTAATGAGTTCTAAGTCTTTATATACAAGGAGTGTCCAAATGTCGTTGGAAATCTGAAGAGGGGCGTCTTCATGAAAATAGATACCTAAGGTGTTGTTAAGCGGTTTGATGTCTATCTGGGCTGTGACAGCCGCAAGAAACAGCAGACTGCACCTGAAAGAGAAACTAAGTCTCAAAACATGGTTTCAGTCTGTCAAAATTAACTTTACTTATTCTTTTTGTTTCCGGGTTCTTAAGGAGCGCAGAATTTTCAAAAACTTGAGTAATTTCGAATGGACCATCAAATTTGTTCTGAAGTTTGTTTGAAATTTGAGACTGTTTCACAAAGACTTCATCGCCAATTTTATATGATTGTAAATTGGGTGACACTCTACTATCAAAGCGAATTTTTGCTTTTTGCTTCTGTTCGTCAGTTCTCACGCGGGCAATTTTGTAGTAATATTCGAGTTTATTCCGAATGTCTCGAACATACTTGGACATCAATTCTTTTTCTAAATATACGTGTTCGGGCGGACGACCAGAGGTGTGGCCAAACACGAGCTCGTATGGTGTAAAGCCAGTAGTTTTATTTCTAGTACTATTGTAGCACTGAACAGCGTAGGGAAGAATATTGAAGGGATGTTCGTCGGGATTTTCGGATACATGGGATCTGATAATTTCCAATAAAGTGGCGTGAAATCGCTCAATCGAGCCATTGGACTGGGGATGACTGACACTAGAAAAAGTTAATTTAATGTCATAAAGACTACAAAGGTCTTTCATGAGGGCGTTGTCAAATTCTTTTCCGTAATCACAGTGTATTCGGAGAGGTGTACCATAATGTTGGAAATAGAAAAGTAGAGTATTTACTACAGATTTTGCAGATTTGTCGCTAATTGGATAGGCTTGAGAAAATTTTGTTAGCTCGTCTCGGATTGTGAGCGCGTAGCATTTAGGTGGGACTTCCAAAATGTCAATGTTGATTCTTTCGAACGGGGCTTTAGGGGTTTCAGTTACTACAAAAGGGGCACTGAGGTTTTTACGACAAATTTTGGTCTTTTGACAAATTTCACACTTTTTGATGAAATGCTCTACGTCTTTAGTTAAGCCGGGCCAATTATATCGTTCACGAATTCGCCTAATTGTTTCATTAATTCCTCGATGAATGTTTTTCTTACCACAATGGTATTGATCTAAAATGACGGGGATTTCATCGGGACTAGGAGTTTTGGTGACGTTTTGGCAAACGACAAGTTTGATATTATCATCCGAAAAAATAAAAGAGAAAATTTCTAAAATGGGTAAGTCCAAAGTATTTTCAACGTAGATTTGTTGGGATAGGTCGAATACACCTTTGTTGGTTAAAATTACAGAGAAAAGATGCTGTATGCAAGTTACGGGATCGTATGGCACAGGAATAATATAGTATTTTCTATCTTTAGTTGTTTTGCTAGACGCGATGTTAATTTTATCTGCAGAAAAATCAAGATTTTCCTCGAATATGTCTTCGATAATTTTTTCGTGAAGATCAGATAGAGTGTTTTGTCTGAAAAACGTGACGTTATGTTTATGACTTTTGTCTAGGAGTTGGGAATTTGAAAATTGGATTTTGGAATAATCGATCAGGGATGTGGTTTTGTAAAGGCGGGCAAAGATATCAAATTCACTTTCGGAAAATTGGGTAGAAGGTTCTCCTTCTTCGTCACTATGGGTAAGGGCGTTAACAGTTTTGGGTAATTTGATACGTGATAGGGCATCGGCATTTTTATTAGCCTTGCCTGGCTTGTACACTATTTCGTAGTCGTACTCCTCTAGTTTGAGGCGCCATCTTGCTAATCTACTTCCGGTGTCTCGGCAAGAGAAAAGCCACGTAAGGGGTCTATGGTCTGTTACGAGTTTAAACTTTCGACCATACAAATAAGGTCTAAAATGTTTTACACTCCAGACAATAGCTAGAAGTTCTCTTTCAATGGTGGAATATCTCGTTTCTGCTTTACAAAGTGTACGAGATGCATAGGCTATCGGGAGATCTTTACCTATGGGACCTTGGGAAAGAACGCCAGATATCGCAAAAGCGCTTGCGTCTGTTGTAAGCACAAAAGGCTCTTCAAAGTTGGGGTAGATCAGTATAGGAGATGTTGTTAAAGCATTTTTTAAAGTATCAAATGACTTAACACACTCGCTATCAAAGTCAAATACTGCGTCTTTCTGTAATAGTCTGGTAAGGGGTTTCGCAATTTTGGCAAAGTTTGGTATAAAGCGTCGGTAGTAACCTGCAAGACCTAAGAAAGATTTTATTTCTTTAGGATTCTTGGGTTGAGGGAAATTTTTTATGCAATCCACTTTATCTGGATTGGGCTTAACGCCATCAGGGGTTATTACATGACCAAGATAGGCTACTTCCTTTCTGAGGAATTCGCACTTATCAGGCTGGATTTTGAAATTCGACTTCCGAAGACGCGTAAAAATTTCGGTAAGCCTACTGATGTGTTCTTGGATGGAGGGGGAATAGACAATTATGTCATCCATGTATACAAGACATCTTTCGTTTTGTATACCCATCAAGATGTTGTCCATGACACGTTGAAACGTGGCAGGAGCGTTCTTGAGACCAAAAGGCATCCTCAAGAATTGGTAATGTCCGTTTTCAACTGAAAATGCAGTTTTAGGAACATCAACTGGATTTATCTCGATTTGATGAAATCCAGATGCCAAGTCCAGTGTACTAAAGTACTGGCATTTCCCTAATTGATCAGGTAGATCGGAAATGTTTGGCAGGGGATATTTATCATCGATGGTGATTTCGTTAAGCTTACGATAGTCAATCACCATACGCCATTTCTGTTTACCAGAGGCGTCCATTTTCTTTGGTACAACCCACACCGCAGAATTCCATGGCGATGTGCTAGGTTCGATAATACCTTGTTTTAGTAATTTTGAAATTTGATCTTTGACTTCTTGCTTGTGGACATAAGGGTATCGGTAGGATTTGGTAAAAATTGGTTTACTGGTAGTGGTATCAATGGAATGCTTAATTTCGTTTGTAAATGACAGGCTATCACCATCTAAATAGAATATGTTCGAAAAATCTAAGCAAAGGTTCGTAATTAAACCTTTTTCCTCTTCGTTGAGATGATCGAGACGTAATTGATCTCTAATAACATCTCTACGGTTATACTGACTTTGATTTTGTAAAGAAGTGTTGAAATTATTGATAGAAGTTTCGTTAAAGGGCTCGAAAGTTAATTGGGGTAAAATTACATTTTTTGGAATGGCATTACAGTTTAATACTGTAGTAAGGAATTCGCCTTTAGAATCAATTTTAACTATGGAACTGGGTAGACGGACTTTTTCTACCTCACACGCCAGAAGAATGGCTTCAGTATTTCTAAGCTCGGATTCGAGCTTGACAACTTGTTCAACTCTGGGAGAAATGGAAATAACATTTTGAACTTGAGAATTTTCTTTAAATTGCGAAGCTTGGGACTTTTCTTTAAATTGAGAAGCTTTGGAATTATTTTCGTCACCTACTTTGAAAAGAGGGACTGTTTTGAAATTTGTAATCAATTGACGATTTTTCAAATCGATAATACAATCATAATGTTCAAGAAAATCTGACCCAAGAAGGCCATCGAATGAAATATCTAGATCATGGACATAAATTTTGTGATAATCATTGGGAGCAAATGGGACTAAGACTGCTTCGGTAATACTAATTTTTTCGTCAGTAATACCTCGGATAGAGATATTTTCTGTGACACGATTAGTATAATTTTGACAAGTGTTACGTTTGAAAATGGAGCAACCTGCACCACTGTCAATGAGAATTTTGAATTTTCCAGTAGCATCTTTAATGTAATATAGGTTGTCTGGGCTAACTGGGTGAATTGTCGACGGGACTATAAACGGAGGGTTTATATGAACATCTGATCGCGTGTGTTGCTGACGCTCGCACACGGTTTCGCGTTCGCGTCCTCGACACTGAGATTCGCTAAGTTCGCACATACTATCGCGGTACTGTCGTTGGGTTCCGCAGGGGGTTTCTCTTTCAAACACTTGGTCCGAAAATCCTGGAATTGTTGTATGTCCGAATAAGCGTTGTCAACAAATGTATCGGCGGTTTGATTATATTCGTAACAATAATCGTTACTGGGTTCTCTAAAATCATCGTATGGGGAAGGTGTGTAGGCGGAGTACTGGGTATCGTCATATTCATTAGCGTAGTCCGTGTTGTATAGGTCTGGTTCACCGTAGTCGGAATAATCGTAAGAATCGGGGGCGACATAATTAATTCGATTGGGAGGATTTTGTCTAAAACTTCTTTGAAAATTAGGGTTTTGGAAATTTGGATTGCTCTGAATTACAGAGGGTCTTGGCGCACTCGCGTTAGGCGCATTTGGTCGTATTACAGATGGTCTGGGAGGATATTGATTAGAATTTTGATGGTAGTTAGATGTAGATGGTCTAACTTGCATAGGTTGATTCGGCCTAGGGTAATTTTGAGGTTGGGGCTGGTTAAACTGTCTTGGGGCAAAGCTTGTAGGCTGTTGTCTCCGTTGGCATTCATTTGCCAAGTGACCGGGACGATTACAAAAATTACAAATTTTAGGGTTTGGTCTTCGAATAACTGAATTTTGATTCGGGTTTGGGGCCCTGGCGAATTTTTGTCGTTCCAAATATGAGAGTTGTAATTCTCGTTTGATATACGAAACTGCGGTCAAGATATCCGTGGGATGTCCTGATCGCACAACAGGTCCTATTTTTGAGTCTAATCCTGTTAATAGACAATTTAATGTCATCGTTTCGATGAGGGAACTTTGAGCAGATTTTTGCTCGCGATTTAGATTTTGTCTATTCACGGCGGAATGCATTTTGGCTGCATGCGTCTGCAGTCTAGATGCAAAGGTTAGGGGTGATTCGTTGGGGAGTTGGCGCATGTGTTGAAGATCCGCGATTAAAGATGTGAGATCTCTAAGATCTCCAAAGTGGGTTTCTAACAGGGACCGTATGTCTTCCCACGTGGAAGGGTTTCGGCTGTTCACAAGTTCGGCGGCACGTCCGCGAAGTTTGTTTTTAATATGTAAAACGACGAGAAGCCGCTGCTCCTCGACGGCCATTTGATATGCCGTTCGGCACGCGTTGATGAAGGTCGATAGCAATATCGGGTTTCCATCGTACTCGGGTACAATCGAAAATATTTCAGATAATCTATAAGGTTCAATGTTCGCATGAACGTTATCAGGAATTTCAGCTGGTTGGTAATTATCTGAACCGTTAGTAGACATTTTAATGGAAAGTTGTTTCAAAAAGATTCAATAATGTCAAGGGAAAATGCAAAAAGATATAAATGTAAAATAGAAAAATACGTGAAAATCGACAATATATAGAGTAAATGCGCAAAAATGCAAATAAAAAGTTGTAAAAATCACACACACAGAGATAAATCGCAAAAAATAGTTAGACTAAAATTGTACGTTACCAAGGGTACATCGGGAGGCAGTCGTGTTCTCCAGGCGGCTAGTGGATCTCTTGCGATGTTTCCAGTAGTCTGTCTGCAGTTGGGTGGCTGCTGCTCGCTGTGTCCCCTGTTGTTTTCCTTCTTCTTGTTGCTTTGTAGTTTCTTACTTGTAGTTTTCTTTCTTCAATGGGTTTCTTTCTTCTTAAGGCTCGTTGGTCCTTTTCAGCTTAAAGGATAGGCATCCACCACACTAGTTAGTATGCACGTGTTCTAATGCGTTGAAGCTATCCCACTTCTCTGACACCAATTTCTTAAATCATTAGATTTAGAAATAACTTTTTAAAAAAATTTTATTTGAGGACTGAAGCTTCAGTCCATATAAAATACAAAAGGTTTACAAATGTGACATTTACGGAGTCTAACCTGGTATTGAACATAAAGTTTACATAAGTGACTGTTACGGTGCCTAGCCGGGTAATGAACGACATGAAATGGGCGCAAGGCCTATTTATACTATTGGTGTGCTTACAAAGCACTTCTATTAAATAAAGCGTAAACAACGTGTTAGCGAGAAGTCGTTATCTGTTGCTGAGCTAGCGTCTGGTGCAACATTGTATGGAATAGTAAGTCCATTGTTTTGAGTGCATATAACATGTATGTACAGGTGTGTATGTGTGTATGCATATGTGTAACATATATATGTGTATAGGTGAAAAATTAAAGCTTCCGCCTTTTGTTGGGTACTTCGACAAAATTTAAGCAAAGAGGACTCTTTATACTTTTTTTAATTCTCTCTAGCTTTCAATGGACTTTGCCATCATCATCAGGAGAGTAGTATGTGAGGATGTTGCTAATTGTTGTTTACGTATAGGATGAGGGAAATGTCCAGTAACATGGTGAGAGCTGGATAGATAGTACAATGGTCAAAATTATATAAAATATGACAAGACAAGTTAAAAACAGATTAAAAATTATTTAAAAAACATCCTCACATACTGATGATGATGGCAAAGTCCATTGAAAGCTAGAGAGAATTAAAAAAGTATAAAGAGTCCTCTTTGCTTAAATTTTGTCGAAGTACCCAACAAAAGGCGGAAGCTTTAATTTTTCACCTAACTGGTCTAGACAATGACCACGTCTCAAGTTATATGTGTATATATATGTAGATATGTGTGTATATGTATATATGTGTATATGCATCTACTTATGTGTTTATTTATATGAATATATACATATACAGGGTGACTTTCAAGTTGAGTCATTAATTTTCAGATAATGATTGTAGAAGGAAGATAAACCAAAATATGTGTGTAACAATAAAAAACATTAAAAAAAATGTTACCTTGTTTTATAAAGTATCCTCCCGACTAGTATTTCATTGCGGACCTGTATTTGATCGTGCGGTCTTGGAGCACCGGCAGGTCCTCCCCTGTAAGGTCTTAAGTCTCCTGATTCACGAGCCCTTTGTACTACATTAACAAAGGCACGAGGGGTTGGTTGCACTTGATTGGGAAACCGATTCGCACAAATCCGTGATGCCGCGGCAGCATTTTGTAAAGACTCCCCGTAAATAAGAATCATGTCCACAAGTTCAGTATTTTCGTAAACATGTGCTATTTTTTATTTCGTTTGAGCCACGCAACAAACACCACTATTCACTCACGCGTTACCGACTGACGGAAAACATCGTGATAAACGTTTCAAATTCGTTCGCTTTTTTGTTTCCGATGCGATGAACCGATAAGGCGAATTATATCCGTTGTCGCCAAACACGAGCACATAATATTATTATTGAGACATGGCGGTACTCAAACTTCTAAAGGGCTATAACTTTGTTACTTTAATTTTACCAGAAAAATGTTAAAGGAAAAAAACGTTTCTTTTGATCAGATCTACTCACTGTTAAAATAAATGACTCAACTTCGAAGTATACAGGGTTATCCAAATTAAGTGTCCACCATTAGTAACTTTGTTATTAGTGAAAATACAAAGTTGTTTGAATTAGCAAACTAGTAGCATTTTTAACGCTGGTAAAAATGAGAAATAAAAAAAAACAATTGAGAGTCGTTATTTTGATTTTTTTCAGTAAAATAACATTTTTTTAAATGGAAACCCCTGTATATTATATTTTTTTCTGTTAAAGCATCAAATTTTAAACAAAAAAGCTTATAATAACTTTTCTCCTAGGTTACAAATTGTTGAAGTTATGGCCTCCAATCTGAAACAATTAAATTGTATCGACAAACTTTATTTTCAACATCAACTTATAATCTTACAAAATACAATAACAATTTTTTTTAAAGAAGATGCTCGAAAACACCACCTTGTTCTTCAATACATTTTTGGGCACGTTTTTCAACTGCTCGAACTGTCTTAAGTATGGTCCTACCATCTATCTGGGTTATCTTTTCCCTAACTGCAGTCTTTAACGCGTCAAGGTTATCGTACCTTCGCTTGTAAATTTGGTTCTTTAAGTAACCCCACAAGAAGTAATCAAGTGGGTTTAGATCTGGTGATCTGGGAGGCCACTGTATTGGGCCATTTGTTCCTATCCACTGGTCATTAAAAGTAGTACTTAGAAAATGATAAGTACCTCTGGAGTTGTGGGCAGGTGCGCCATCTTGCTGAAAATGCAGATGATGTCTACTTATAAGATCCAATTCGTCTAAGAAATTAGTCAGAATTTCTGACATAAATTCCACATATCTTTCACCAGTTAGGGTTCCCTCATAAAAGAACGGGCCAACAATTTTTGAACCAATTATACCGCACCAAACGTTGAAACTGAAACGGACTTGTGGGCCTCTTGGATGTACTAACAAAAGATTTTCTCTTGACCAATAATGGTGG
Source organism: Acanthoscelides obtectus (assembly GCA_963669975.1). NCBI lineage: Eukaryota > Metazoa > Arthropoda > Insecta > Coleoptera > Chrysomelidae > Acanthoscelides > Acanthoscelides obtectus. The sequence continues at coordinate 47,665,917 of CAVLJG010000006.1, read as the reverse complement.
TTTTTTCTATTAAACATTTCAGAATTTGAAAAATTTGATTCATCTGTCCATAAAAGGTAACGAAAGTTATTTACATTTTGGCGACAGAAGCTAAGATACCAATGGCAAAAAACAAGTCTTCTCTCTGGATCCCCTGCCAAAAGCGTTTGAACTGGTCGGTACTTATACTGAATAAATTTGTATTTTTTTAAAATCCTTTGAACAGTACCATAACTGAAATTAGAGTCCTTGAGAATATCTGCTATTGAATTCTCACGATAAGCTTCAAAATATCCAATAACTGCAATTTCCGTGGCCTCGCTTATTATGAATTCTTTTTTTGCCCTTGTTTTAGCAAAAACATTTTCGTTGCCCCTAAATTTTCGATAAAGTCTCAGAAAATATCGTTCATACGGTTGAATGCGAGCGGGATATAATTCACTGTAGTATTCTCTTGCTCTCAAGGAGGATTTTCTGCACACTAAATAGCATTCTAACATATCACACTTTTCTTCATGGGAGAACATTTTTCTTTAAATTAATGACACAATAAAGCTTATAAACAAGTATTTACACTAATGTTTGACATTATTTGATTTTATCATTGTTTCCCAAAGCCTTCTAGTTGCGAGTATGTCCAGTTTAACAATTTGTCGCTTATCTTAATGCTGTCAAATCGCGAACGCCATGTTGTTTTCATAGCCGTCTTAATATTATAATACTGCAAATAATTAAAAATATTTATCGTTATTTTGACTTTATTTTTGACTTTAGCGGAAAAGTCATTATGAACTTTTTTGTTTAAAATTTGATGCTTTAACAGAAAAAAATATAATATACAGGGGTTTCCATTTAAAAAAATGTTATTTTACTGAAAAAAATCAAAATAACGACTCTCAATTGTTTTTTTGTATTTCTCATTTTTACCAGCGTTAAAAATGCTACTAGTTTGCTAATTCAAACAACTTTGTATTTTCACTAATAACAAAGTTACTAATGGTGGACACTTAATTTGGATAACCCTGTATATATATATATGTATGTATGTATGTGTATATTTATGTAAAATGTAAGTTAGTACCCACGCACCAGAATTTATTCTTCTGTGGGTAAATTCAGTTTATTTACGTATACCTATGTTAGTTTTAGTTATATTTGTATGTTACGTGAATAAACTTATTATTATTATTATTATTATTATTATTATTATTATTATTATTATTATTATTATTATTCGCTCACTCTAAGCAAAAACTATACACATACCATGAATCAAAGCGGTCAACCTTATAGATAACTTGTTTCGAGTGAGCGAAAATTGAAAAATATTCCTTTAAAATGATTTAGTTTTGTTGATGAACAATGTTTCTTAAATCTCACAAACAATGGCGGATTAGCAAAAGTAGAAATGATACGGGCCCCGCACGGGTATTATGTAAAAAATACTAAAAAACGTCAAAAAAACTGACGAAATGTCATCTCGCAGACTAAGTAGTTTTTAGGGTGCAAATATTTAGTTCATTCCATGTTTGCTCACTATCATCGTTGTGAGCGCTATCAATAGCGACCATAAATGGATGAATGACTGAACGATACGACTCGCATGCAAGTTAAATTACTGCCACCGAAATACTTGTTTTTAAAAAAACTTTATTTCGATTAACGGTACAAAAGGACTTTTGTGAAACCTTGTCACGACGATGCGTAAAACAGGACGGTTAGACAAGAAGTGATAAGATTTCCTCACACATGGATTTAGTACAATGCAGCAGAAATATAATATGCTGATACAGAGGGTGATGATGGATATAACTCCTCCCCCCTTAAACTCTTAGAACCTCCTCGTTCTTATCGATCTCAATAGACTGATTTGACTTTCGAGATGATTTTTTTTCTTTACAGAACTTTTTTTTAATTTTACCACAAGCACAGACAATATAACAACAAATACACCTATTATAAGAGTGCTATTTATATGAGAATGGTAATTAAGACTAAAACTAGGTATATTTGTCATCTGTTTCTGTGATAAGGATATTGTGCCTTGGATGAGTCTGAGATAATCTAAAATTCTCGTAAAGGAATAAATAGTCTAAAAAATCGAACTTTCCTATTCGTTCTCAAATTTTTGTGAAATGAGCTGAGCGAATGATTTTTGATTATTGATATATAAGTTCGTTTTCCTTGTCTTTTAATGATTGAAATTTATCGTTGATTTCTGTAAGGTCATCTTGATCTAAATTTCCTGTCACATACCTAATTATGCTGCCAAATCCGTTAATAATTGCTCGACGCCTTCTACTGTGTGAATGATAATATAAGGTGATAATATTCCATTTTTACATTATTAACATTTTTGTATAGGTCCTCTAGTACCGGTTTGAGGTTGATCTCATTAGAACAGTTTACTACAATACTATAACTTACTTCTATCTGCATAATAACATCAGCTATTAAGCTGAGATTATGGCTAAAAATAAACGTATGATATAATGGCTTATTAATTCTGCGTCCCACAATGGCTCCGGGTAGAAACCCTTATTGGTTGGGACTTGATGAAGCCTCAACGGAAGACTCTGCGGCCATAGGGTTACCATGTGAAGAAAAACCCTTCTTTACTCTTTTAACCTGACGCAAATTCCTTCTAGTGCGAACTGGTTTTTTGCTTAGAGTCTGTAACCGCAAGGTATTACCTTTCTGATTTCTAACTTTGGATTTCACCTGTCTGGGGTTGATTTTCGTAGTCCTTTGTCTGGACTTGACAAAAACCGTAGTCTCTTTTGGAATTTCCAGTCGTTCAGTGCGATTTTCGTTTCTCTTTCGGAGAACCTTTTCAGCTTTTTCCTTACATTTATCGCTTACCGACTGATATAATATTTTGAGCTCGTCAACACGCTTTTGGTTGTATTGTTCATATACGTCCTTACTTAATTCAATATTTGTTACATTTGTTCTGTTAAAAGGAGTATAGATGAGTGAGTGGGGAGAAAAATTCGTTGAACTATGGAAACTTTGATTATAATTCAAAATCGTGGTCAAGATGAGCTCCTTTATATCTGTTTTCGGGTTTTGAAGCCTTAAAGCACTTAATTTTTCTTTAAGTGTACTGTGGAACCTCTCAACGGGAGAATTAGATGAAGGATTCTCAGGAGTGGTAAAATGGACTTTGATTTTATGTAACTCGCAGAATTCTTTGAAAGTTCTGGCTGTCAATCCGGCTCCGTTATCACATGTTATTTTTACAGGAATTCCATGATGGCTGATAAAATTACGTAGTTTTTCAGGCAAGGTTATTGAATTCTCGTCAGCAATATGATAGGCCTGCCCATATTTAGAAAATAAATCCAAAATAGTGAAAAACTTATTGCTATCAATTTTGAAAGTATCAACGTGAATAATTTCGAACGTTTATTTTGCAATTAGCGGCCCTTCATACGGCGGTTTGTAAGGATTTCTATCGTAGTTAGCTAAATTGCAGGTCTCGCAGGAATTCATTAATGCGTTTATAGAATTTTTCATGTTGGGCCGTTATGATTTTTTGAGTGATAATCTTGGACTAATCTTGTTTGTTCCCCTTCGCCGGTGATATCTAAAAGTAGTTTATTTGTAAAAATTAGATGAACCTCGGGGTCAAACAGGGAGCGTACCAATTGTGTGATAATCGGTTTCAAGGGTTCATTATGACAGAAGATACCATATGTATTTTTTGGATCGACGTACTCGGTAAGTGTTTGTGATATCTGAGAATGTAAACTGTTGGGCGTCACATATAATCTGTATTTGTTTTTGAAAATCTCCTTTCTGGTAACTCCTTTCTTGGTAATTTTGAACTCAAATTGACATTTAAAATAATTCAGTGGGTTTTCTGAAAAAGGAAGTACATTAATAGGGTGCTCGTAATTATTGTTCATCGTTCCCGATCTAGAAGGATTGTATAAAGATAACTGATCAGAGTGTTCTACTTCCACTTGTATAGAACTTTGGTTAGTTTCACGCTTATTCTCAAGACATGCTCTTACTAAAGGAATCTGAAGGTATTCAGGATTTTCCTTAGATGTACAGGGTAATTGGTCATCAACGGCGTTAAGTTCTGCCCTTGATAAGGCATCAGCGATGCAAGTTTCTTTACCCTTTTTATAAAGTATATCATAGTCATATTCTTCGAGCCAGGCCCTCCTGGATACCGGGTCTTTCAGATTAAAGAGCCAAGTCAGCGGTTTGCAATCTGTTTCAATTACAATTTTTTTTCCATACAGATAAGGGCGAAAATGTTTTACAGAATCTACGATTGCAAGCAATTCCCTCTCCGTTGCGCTATAGTTCCTTTCGGCAGTATTTAACGTACGAGAATAAAATGCCACGGGGAGGTCCTTCTGGTAAAGGACAGAACCAATAGCTACGCTACTATTATCGGTTGTCAGTTTGAAAGGTTGCGAAAAATCAGGGTAAATTAAAACTGGCCAATTTGTGACTAAGTCTTTTAATTTTTCAAATGCCTGAATATATTCCCTATTCGTGGTGTCTAATATGGCACCCTTCTTCAAGATTCGAGTCATTGGTTGCGCGATGCGAGAATAATCTTTAATAAATTTTCGATAGAATCCGGTGAGACCTAAGAACCCTTTAATTTGTTTTGTGGTCTTTGGAACAGGAAATTCCACTATTGCTTTTATTTTGTCTGGATTGGGTTTTAATCCTTGTTCGGTGATAACGTGACCTAAGAACGGTACCTCTTTGCGGAGAAATTACGTTTTATCTAGATTATAGGTTTTCAATTTTTTAAATATGAATTCTAAATGTTAAATGTGCTGTTCTAATGATTTGGAATATACCAAAATATCGTCCATGTAGACAATACAACTTTTATACAACTGGTCACGAAGAACGTCATCCATTAAGCGCTGAAATGTCGCCGGAGCATTTCCCAAGCCAAAAGGCATCCGGACATATTCGAGGTGCTGATTATTTACCGTAAAGGCTGTTTTCTCAATAGATTCAGGATCCATCGCAGTTTCATGAAATCCTTGAGAAAGGTCGATTGTCGAAAAAAATGAGCATTTGCCAAGGTTGTCCAGAATTTCCTCAATTCTGGGCAATGGGTATTTGTCCTATGGTTTTGAAATTTAATTTCCTATAATCAATAACAAGTCGAAATTTACGCTGACCGGATGCGTCTAAGTGCTTCGGGACGATCCATACCTGAGAGGAGTAAGGACTAATACTTGGCCTCACAATTTTGTTATCGATCAATTTTTGTACTTGCATATCAATTTCTTCCTGGAGAACAGGGGGGTACCTAAACGGTTTCTGATAAATCGGTATGTCATCGGATGTTGTGCTTAACGTGATTACCCTCGAAATGAAATATTGTTTTATATTTTTGGCAAAGTTCGAGGATCTTTTGCTTTTCATCCGATGAGAGATGATCGGTACGTATTAATTGAGTTATATTGAAATCATTTTCTTGGATATCAGGTTTTTTAATGTTGTATTCAAGCAAAGAATCTACATCAATGGGCTCTATGCAACATATCTCTTCCCGGGTACAGTGTTCTACAGGAATAGGTATGGTGACGTAGATATGCAATCAGGAAATATGATTCCATTTATTTCAAATTCCGGAACAACGACGGGACCATTCTCAATTTTGACTGGTATAGTAATATGATTGACATATTCAAGGCGAGTCGGTTTGATTGGTGTAGTCCTTTCGATAACCAATGGAATACATCGATCTTTTAACTGAACAGTTTGATTGGTATAGTCAATTTTTGCACCTAATTTCTGACGATCATCTGTCCCTAGCAACAGATCAAAGTTGTCGTGCCAATCGACTACCTTGAAACTTATGACTGTATTGATGCCAAATTCATTCAGGATTGGGTATAGAACATTTTTTGAACCATGAGAAATCTTATTTAGCGATTTTAACTTCAAATTTTTTTTCAAATTGAAATTCAGAAAAATAGGTATCTGCAATGTCGGAGTTCATAATGTTTGACGTAGCTCCCGTGTCCACCAATATTTTAAGGCCTAACTTCGGGAGAACTATATAGGGGAACTTCGAAAGCTTGTAAATGTTATTTAAGTCGAATGATTCCGTTCCGATGCTGGAATTGGAAAATTTCCAACCTGGGCACTATCATTTTCAAAAGTAGCTACCTCACTTTCCAAGTAATCAAAGTCTTGCTGGGTGGACCAACTCTGGGTCGTGACAATTGGAATTGTGGCCTAAACTGATTTTGGAAGCTATTATTGAAATTATTTGCCCTCTGATTTGGTACTGGTTTGGGAAACTCTCATGAAATTGGTCAAAGAACGCTCATACAAAAAGTTTTCCATTTCTTGAATTTTACGCAAAGCGTCTGGTAAACTATTCACGTGTGAGTGCGCAAAAATATTACCATACTGATCCTTCAATCCAAAAATGAAGCGTTTTGAGGCCTGATTACAGTACATTTCTAATTTTATCTGAATTAGTTCAGGAGGCGAATTTAATTTTACCTGTTGCAACATTTTTTGCAATTGTTCGTTTATTCGATCGAAATACTGAGATTCTTTGTTATTCTGATGCATGCGAGAAAGTTCGTAAGCTAAACAAGATTCATTTCTTTTATCACCGAATCTATTAACAAGAATATCTTTGACATCCTTCTAAGTAACCCAGGAACTGTTATTCAATAAATCTCTAGCATCGCCTTTGATTTTTGCGATAATATTATGAAAAAACACATTGAACACACAATTTGGATCCGGCTTTTTCAGCAATTCTATAAATTGGTCTGCCTTTGTGACAAAATCCAAAAGATCTTTACTACCGCCAAAATAATCAGGAACAATATCTTTCTCAAGGGACAACTCTAGACTTGTAATTTCTGAAGTCATGATTGTTAATTCACGAGAACGGTTTCGGCGCCTGTCAGAGTCAGAACGATCTGATTCGCTATCGGAATGATAAAGAGGCATAAAAATCTCAGGATGTACCAAAACTTCAATAACCAGTATCACAGAAATTTACAAGATCTAAGAAATCAAAAATATTTACAAATATTCGCGAGACAAATATAATTATTCCAGAGACGTACGATGAAATATCACCACTAGGAAATGTTTATGCAAAAAACAATGATTAACAGCAGAAATGTTCAAAAACTTACAGTAACACGACCACACACCAAAGATTCATGGGAAACATTGAAAAAACGTTCGTCTTCTACCTTTTCTTCTTTCTTCGGCTTCACTAGTTTCTACGGTAGACTGGTTGTGCCGCTAAAGATGCAGCACAAGCTCCTAGCTGAACCGCTTCTATTATCAAGGTTTTCGGGAGTTCTGGAACTTAGGGCCGACGCTCAATGCTGCTGGTTCTTAGTACCTTCACTCTGTTGTTGCTGGCTGTGGATCCCTCTAAGAACTTGAAAGTTCGCGTGTCTATGACTGGTGATTTCGGCTGGCCGATACTCTGCTCGATTGTCTCGAATTCGGACGCCGACGGTGCACGTTTCACGTTTCGCGACACGCTGAGGGATCCCGGTTGAGCCCCTAGTTAAATTACTGCCACCGAAAAACTTGTTTTTAAAAAAACCTTATTTCGATTAACGGTACAAAAGGACTTTTGTGAAACCTTGTCACGACGATGCGTAAAACAGGACGGTTAGACAAGAAGTGACAAGATTTCCTCACACATGGATTTGGTACAATGCAGCAGAAATATAATATGCTGATACAGAGGATGTTAACATGTGAACTTCAAGGCGCGAGATAAGATTCCATAGCGTTGCGACAATGCTAGCAAGAAATACAAGTACCAGGTCAAAATTATAATATTATATAAAATACAGGGTAATTATGGATATAACTTGCATTGTTAGTCTGTAGTGTTTATCTCTGAGAAGATGCCAAAGTAAGAAAGTTTGGTTGAGTAGCAAGATCGCATCTGGATGATTGTATTGGTCTGCATGAGTATAAAATCAGTGATATTTGATATGTGAGAAAATAATTACTGAATATGCTGCCAAAGAAGTATATCTATAACTGTGTCCGACAGGTTATCTATATGTCCTTTCTGAAGGCAGGTTATGGTCAAAGTTATAAATTACGATTTTTCCCGGTTTTTTTTTGTTTTCAGAGACTTTGAGGAGAATTATGAGAAATCACCACCGCGCCCAGGTTGTATGTAATTAATGTTAGCATGTATATGACTTGTGATTCGACAGTGTACAGTGAATATAACATTGCAATATGTGGCAACATGTAAGTATAAAATATAAGATTCCACATAAAGTTAATTCTCATCTGCAGTGATTGAATTAATTCATCTTTTGTATGTTACTCAAATCAGTATTATTTGTTGAACTGAAATTCTATTTGTCAGTACTCAAATATTGTGGTCGCACGTCCCTTTTGTTCAACAGCCTGTTTGAAAGAGTATTTTTAATCATTTTCATCTGATAGCTTCATTATATATATAGAGATGACTGATAAGCAATATTGGCAATTATTTTCCTCAAGAAAATGCCTTTTTTGTCCATTTTGTCTGAATTCGTGCAGCTCTAAAATTGTTAAATTACACTGCGTTATTACTTTTTTCTTGTCATTTTTTGGCAAAAAAGCTTTTGTTGTTTTTGAAAAATCAAACTGAGTTTTGAAGAAAAAAGTTACTCGGGTTCTAGAAAAAGAGCAGTACAAACCATTGCTGAAAACAACAACTTTTTTGCTCACACTGTTTTTGAGCTATTGGTGCAGATTGATATAAATTTTGAGAAAAACCCGCCTCCTGCTGGCCTCGCCTACCGCGAATGATTGATTGTAATCCGAGGCCGATCGTTACGCCGATGCGTATCTGACGTGATTCCATGTTTCAGCATATTTATTCATTCTGTTCGCTACAGTTGGAAGTGTATCAGCTTTTCAGTCGTGTACGATTTGTCACAAGTGTTTCTTAGTTTGCTATTTAGCGCTAGAAACAAAGTGCGCTCGATGTGGTTGCTTAACGAGAAAAAAGATACAACTCTAAATCTACACCAGTGCCTTAAAAATTTCAGCGGCCCTTCTACGGCAATGGAACAGAATATCATTGTCGACGGATTTTGCAATAGCATCGAGCAGCAAGGCCTCATGTACAAATACTTGATCGGTAAACACAGCATCTCCTTGTCAGTTTAAAGGGACGCCGCACCTGGGATATGTTTTGCTGCTCAGTTCCTTTTCGGTACCAGGGTATAGTGAATAATTGTCGAGGAATAACCATCTAGGCGCCACCATGATGACAGTATTTCAGCTGGTACAAGGTTAGCAAATTCAAACATGTACACATGTCACCTATAGAGCATTTAACAAAAAGCTTCGAGGAATGTTATGCTCTGGTATTCAACGCCCCAAATAAAGTCACATTATCCTTTCACAATACCTACCAAATATATCAAATATTCAAAAAAGGAATTAAGGGTAATAAAAATCAAATTGGTTTCACCATCACTATCTTACTTTGAACTTTAAGTGACTATACAAGTCCAGGAAATGTTCAACATATAATGAATACCAATCACTAACTCAAGTTCTAGATAGGCCACTGAAATTATGTATCGTTAAATTGTGATTCATGGATTTATTCTTGTGACAATTTGTTTTAGGCTCATTAGCCAATTTATGGACCACATAAAGGAGACCAAGCCTATACCATGCTGATGTGTAGCCAAGAAGCACGAAACAGCTGTCAATGGTTGACTGTCTTTTTGGTCGGACGGACAAAGCCATCTTGTACAATTTATTCAGCGGACTAGCTGTCTTATTTTGCTTATTTTGACGAAAGCATCTTGTTTAACCTGTTCAAGGCAAGTAAACCACATCTACTCTCAGCCAGAATCGTCAGCCATCTAGCGGCACTGCTATTAAACGCGAACTGAGATCCATAACAGTTCCAACTAATAGCAGCGATGCGCGTTTCACATGCTCGATTCTGGTGCGACAGATGGCGTTTTGCGCTATCTTATTCAAGCATATCGTTGGCATGACCACAGTGTCACCATACGTAGAGGAATTCCGCTATTTGTAGCGGATTATTTTGAGAAGAGCGGCTTAGCGGCGGTAGAGCAAATTAGCCCAAAATGTAGCGGAATTTATTACATACAAAACTATCATATTTATTTCACTGTTTTAACGTTAATAACGTTCTAAATCCCAAATGGGCAGTGGCTAGAGTCTGATTTATTATCACATTAATAATAAAATTGGTGCATTTGATGCCGCTTGAGCCATCTAGGAACAGAGAAGAGAATTATTCCACTTGCCTTTTTTTTTCAATAACAGATGGCGTACGTACGTACTGCTTTCAATACTAATCGTTTCTAACAGGTCTCAGCAGGCAGACAATATTAGGTTTCTCGCTTTGTATTGTATCTTTCAGCTCTGGGTATATACTGTTTAGTTTCGTTTATATTAGTGTTCTTATTTTTGTGTTGATCATTTTATTGATATATCATTTGCTGCAGATTTTAATATTAAATCTACCGGTAAGTAACAAAACTGCTTAAATATCTAACATATAGTTTGATCCAGAAATAAATCTTAGTCGCGAAATTTGTTTTTAACGCTTTTTCTTCTGAAAAATAGAAATAATGGAAAGGCGACAGCAGACCATTAACGATTTTTTTGATAAAAATCCTTCTAAAAAACAAACGGTGAAACCAAACGTGGCTGTACCATCCACTTCGACTGCATCTATGTCGGACTCGGAGCATCCCGAACCTGAATACAGACAAAATAGAAGAGCGGAATCTAGTGGAATCAGGTCTGAGCCTGATAATTCGACTTGCGAATCTCAGGATAACCAAGAGCCAGAGCAACCTGTTAGGAAAAAGACACGAAAACAAATGTTTACTTCATCATGGCTAGAAGATCCGTTATTTAAAGGCTGGTTGAGACCTATTGAAAATGACAAGTTGAAAGCAAAATGTAAAGCTTGTAATCAAATAATGGGTGCTAAAAAATCAGATTTAGTGAATCATTCGAAATCAAAAAGGCATGCCACTAATGTACAAGCAATTTCGAATGTAAGAACGTTAGATAGCACTTTTCAGTCTCGGGAAGCACGTGAGTTGGAAAAACGGCAAATATTTGCTTGCTTAAGATATAGTCTTTTAGTTGTAAGTCATTATATAAGTTTTAGAACTGTTGATCATATAACAGGAGTTAGTCAATTATGTATTAAAGACCCAGATCTCTCTAGCTCACTTAAATTAAAAAGATCCAAATGCATAAGTATAATTAAAAATGTGCTGGCTCCTGTTATTAAAGACGAAATAATTTCAGAATTGGAAAATACACCATTTTCTATTTTATTGGATGAGAGTACAGATCTGAACAATACAAGACTACTATGCATTCTTGTAAGGTATATTCATAAAAATTCAACTAAAACCCATTTATTAGATATAATTAAAATAAACGCAGATGAAGGTACCGCCAAAGGTTTATATTCTCTTTTTAAAAAATGCGTTATATCCAATCAAGTAAAAATTACCAATATTGTTGGATACTGTTCCGACAACGCTAGTGTTATGATGGGCAATAACGAATCTTTCAAAACTTATCTTTTAAAAGATAATCCTAATATAATTGTCAATGGCTGCATTTGCCACTCTGCTCATTTAGTGGCGGTGGCGGCAGCTGAAAAGATTCCAAGCAACGTTGAAGCTCTTTTACAAAACTTATATTCTTACTTCTGAAGAAGCCCAAAAAGGCAGTGTGTTCTTGAAGAATTACAGGAGTATTTCAAAAAGTCAAAATTAAAAATTTTAAGCCCTAGTAAAACAAGGTGGCTTGCTTTATCCAAATGTGTTGATAGAGTTTTAGATCTTGCTTAGCCTATTTAGATTAGCTTCCATTGAAGACAAAAATCCTGTAGCAAATGTAATACTTAATGAGTTACAGAATCCATTTGTTAAGGCGTATTTAATGTTTTTTAAATTCGTGTTGCCCATTTTTAACCAATTTAATGCTCTCTTTCAATCAGAGAAAGTTATGCTCAATATCATAGAGTGAGCGATTTGTACGTCATCTATGTACAAACTTTATGCGACCAGAATATTTTAAAAATGAGAAATTATATAATCTAAATCCTAATGATCCCCACTGCTTATTACCAATTGAACAAGTGAATGTTGGTCCGCATACAATGGATGCAATAAAACACTGCAATAACACGGCAATCGAACAATTTAAATTAAAATGTGTCAGATTTTACCAAAAATCGGTAGAAGAGTCCCTTAAAAGATTTCCTATCAAAGACAACTTCTTTTCAGAGCTAAAGTTTCTCTCACCGGTTGATGTGATGAACAATCGTCTTATTATAAGTGATACCTTTCATGACGCCGTTTTAAAAAAATTTGCCCTTCATATTGAAACCGAAAAGGCAATTTTGGAACTAAAGAAAATATGTATTTATTTTAGTGATAGTCAGAAAGAGGAAATTTTAAAAACAAAAAGAAATGTCATTGAATTTTGGTCGTTTGTAAACGACCTCAAAAATTTTAATGACGAATATTTATTTCGCAATATAGGTAAACTGGCTCTAATCATTTTAACATTGCCTCATGGAAACGCTGATGTTGAGCGAACTTTTTCTTATATGCTTGATTACAAAACAAAAAAAAAGAAATAAAATAATACCATCAACTTTGTCTGCACTACTTACAATTAAATAAGACTTGGAATCAAAAAAACAGTGCTGTTTATCCTATAGTTTTAATGAGAATCATTTAAACAAATATAAAAAGAATTTATATAATGTGAATAAGGAAGAACAAGCTGAAGAAGAAGTAATTTCTCATTCTGACTGTGAATAAAATAAGCAAACGTAGGCATTTCCACGTTTCCGCTTCTTCTTTGTCCTTATTTTTAGTTTTTTTTTTCTATTAAGATTAAGATATTGGTGATAGTTTCTATTTTTTTATTAGTTCCTAATTCTAAACCAAAGACAGTTTTGTTTTTTTAGAGGTATACTTTTTATGTTTTTACGAAAAATTGCAATTATATTATGTTACTGTTTGTATTTTTAGTAGCGTTTTTAGACAGTGTTTAAAAAAAAGTAAATATATAAAAAATATATTTGTTGTTTATTTTAAGCCTCCCCCCCCCCCCCTTAAATTTTTAGACCGTCGCGGCATGTAGCGGAATTTTGCGATACGTGTGACGGATATTTTAAACTTCGCTCTGGCAACACTGCATGACCATAATACACTAGTTTGCACCTCGGCTCCCGTTCTCCAGTGGATAACTTCGACACAAAAACCGTCGCCGGGCAATCAGCGATATGCCAAGTAACAATGCATCGTAGTGCGCTATGCGATGACGATACGAACTGGACAACGCTGGCAACATCCAAGGGTCCGACTGAAAACGCCATGTAGAACTGAGCGGGTAGAAAAGGGAGGTGAAACTCATATGGGCGAATAGGAAACAAAGCAGTGTTGCTGGTGCACAATATGACAACCATGTCGCACCATCAAAAAATGGCGGCTTATTCCCAACTGACGTTGTCTGATTGACCAGATTTAAATTTCCGGTAGGTTTCTTCCTGTGCTTTGCAAAAATAACCTTACTTTTTTCAACATGAAATTTTCGTAACATTTCATTTTAATTCAATAAAGTCCCTATTATGTTATTTGAGCCATATGTCTTTTGTTCAGAGTTGTGAAGTATAAAAATGTAAGTACACAAAGATGCAATATGTTTGTAAACACTATAAGTCAGTTTTTAAGGAGATCCAAGTCAGTAGCCAGGCTTCTGGCAGATCCTGAGGAAGATCAGAGATGCAGCGGCTACTTATTTGAGGAATATAATATTTGAAGATCGTACCTGTTTGAATCTCCACCTCACTTTTTGAACAGTGGAGCGCTACGAAAAGTTCAACAGCTGCCGTTGTCAACCCCTGAGGTGCTGAGAATTATCAGAAGTTCGGAGATTACTTCTGATCTAACCAAAAGGCACAGCTCGCTTATGACTCGATAACCAGTGATAATTTGTACTGCTTTTTATCCAAGTTAGTTTTCATACTTCGTATTGAATCAGCTATATTCAGAGCAGCAGGGTTGATATGCAGTGCTCACTATAATTTCAATTAAATCGACCCCACATGTTATTGAACAATAACATAAGGCGGTGTCAAGAGGGCCATGATCTCTCCTGGGAATCCGGTTTGCATATTTAGCATTCTTTTGTGTACAACTTTGAGAATTTTTTAGGATTTATCCCCCCTGAGAAAATTGCTACCTCTGCTCATCAACAATTTTTGGGTCCGTACAATTTCACAAAAAGTTAACTCTTGATGATGATCAGCACCGCTGAGAAACATTCCTGTGGGTACCCATGGAGAATAATATTATTGTTCTAATAAAAAAAGAAATCTATGAATTGTATTAACATTTCAACACAATTCCATTTTTTCCTAATTTTTGATTTATACAGGTGCCAACAAAAGCGAGGGGGAATGAAAACATCTGGACCATAATGATGTTAATACAGATTTGTTTGCAGAAAAATGTATGATATATATATATATATATATATATATATATAACAAATATATATTTAGGTATTTGCAGTATATGTTTTTCTTCTGAACCTTTCCAGGTTAGTAAGTAGATATGAGTGATCTTATAACAGCTTATACTGACGTTGCTATTTCAACATACAAAAAAGCACTTATTCCTCAAGAAAGCGCAAAACACATGCTGTTATTGTTAATAACACATGCTGTTATAATATCCCATATCTCACGAAATTTCTATATATAAAAGTATAGCAATCTCAGATTTATATGTAGAGCTGGCAACGTTGCGGGATATTAATGCGCAATCCACAATCATGTCGCACCGTTAAAAAATGGCCGCTGACAACCCCACAAGTCACCGTGTTGCCATTGAATAGTATGGCATTAAACCTTCTTCAGTGAATATGTTTTGTGGTGTACAATGCAATTATGATGTGAGATCTAGCGGATATTCCTGTCACCGGAATATTGCACCCATCGCCTTAACAGTACATACACAAAAAATATACACTGAAGGAATGCTTACTCAGTGCAATTCAACCAGCAACACGAATGTCGCCATGTTTTTGTGGTGGTAGAACGAATATGACACAGAAAGAACGCCTGCCTACTCAGAACAATTCGACGAATGACATATGCCGCCATGTTTTTTACAATGGCATACGGCGCTGCAATTGTGGTTGCCTACTTTGTCACCACATCTGTCACTCATTGCCATCTTTATTTGGTTGTTTTGAATGGTTTTCCTCATAGCAAAAATCAATTTTGCATTAGGAAAAACAATTCAAACACCTCACGTGTATTTGTGATTGGATTCGTTCAACAGTGATAAATTAAATAATATAATTGGGAAAATAACTTTATTCTGGTAATGTGGTGACTTTGCAATATAGTGGAATGAAGAATCAGAAACCCCGATAGGAGGTTTTTGAATAATAATTCCAATATACATCATAAAGAAACTACCAAAAACCCATGATACAACACTCAACAAAAATTCAATAACAGAAATATTGTGAAATCTGTATGTAAAGGGTACAAGATTTCGTTAATCAAACATAACATTACACTTCTAAATAAAAATTAATTTGCAAAATTTAGCCTATATAGTAATGAAAACAAACATTTAATTTACATGAGTAAGGCCTGTTTGTATATCGTACAGGCCATATATAGTAATTAAATAACTTAACATAAAATTCTGAAAAATAAAATAAAACACAATTCTATCACAATCTGGTAAAAATGTTTTGGACAGGTAAGTCAAAGCCAGGTTTGTGATGGTTCATCCATGGAATTACATGAAATAAAAAACCAGCAGCAAATATTCGGAAATGATTTACCTGGTGGCATTCAACTTTTTTATTTTCCTTGAATGACCATCAGACGTTTCAAGAGGTCTTTTCAAAGAAATTTTATGTTTAATATACTTAAAGGTTGTCAGTCTGATGCATTTGTTAATGATATTTTCGAGGACATCATGAATATTGCAAGGCTGACGATTTTCAAGCAGTTTCGTCAGACCTGTTTTGAAGGTGGCTTGAACATTAGGCAAATGTTCAAACTTATCCAAAAAAACTATACAATTTTACATGGATAACATCTAGTAGATGACTTACGAGTAGTTTGTCATTTGCGTATGTCAGCCTCTGCTTGTTGTCCTGTTCCTTGAAATGAACATACAACTGTAATGGGGTCAAATCATCAGAAAACAGTGCTTCCCGACATTTAGGGCATTGGGGGATGTTAACATTCTTTGTGTTATGGTGAATTTGATACATTTTAGATTCCCGTTCTGTTAATTTACTTTTACTTCTAATTGTGTAAGGCATCAACTCGAATTGTCTGACAGAAATCTATATTTATCTAGGTAATGAGTCTGTACCACAAAATCTGGCTTATAATAGCAGTGATCGTGTTCAATTGTACTTACATCTGTCAAGTCTTTTGGTACTTTTTTGGCAGTCAATTTACATATCTTGCTGCAGAAGTTGAAGGAGAATCACAAATGCTTGCTGAGAAACCAACAGAGCATTCCTTCAATGAAACTGCAAGACTAATGGTTTGACTTAGAATTGCACCAACATCTTTTGGAACTGCAAGACAGTTCAAATGTGAATAGGGATCCTGAAGAGAAACATGATCAGACAGTACAAAGTGGTCTTCACAAACGTAGAAGTTATCAGATTTTGTACTGGAAGCTAATCCACAGGCATAGTACCATAATTGCCTGTGACTGGGATTTTTTGGAAATCCATAAAATTTCTTGGATGGAATATATGAATGAATAACATTCAATATATATTTATTTTGGCATGAAGGATATAGGCACTGTCGTGTCCATTTCTTGCTTTTTTTTGTTTTTGCCGTAGTAGTATCAAAAGGCTTTAAGTGAAAAATAACAAATGCCATGAGCAACTTTACAATATTATCAAAACCAATGTCATGTAGGTACTCAACTGTATTTTTTTAAGCCACTCCAATCTTGAAACATGAGTGACAGAAACTGGAACTGAAAATACTGAAAATCATTTCTTGAAACACACGATTTATAAAAAATAATGTAGGCACAGAGGAACCGACTGGAGGGTGGAGTGAGATAATTTTACTCGTTTTTTTTCTCAAGGTGGACATAAACGCATGCTTCATTAAAGGTTTGATGACATACTCTAAATTCCAATAATATCAAAAGTAAAATTGCTCTATTTCATTATCACATCTTACCTATATTCATTATTTTGACAGCAGAGAGCAGTGGCGTTGAAGAAAGACGTATGAAAGACAAGTGACACTATCAAGACAAGTGATCAATTTTGACAGTGTTGACGGCCATTTTTTCACTACGAAAAACGTTGCCAGATTTCCTGTGTTGCACCTTGTCAGACCTCAGTGGACCACACGTGAGTACATAAGAACTCCAGCGCGCGTGTTATATAAATTTATTTCCATAAAACACATAAGACTCTATCTATAAGCTCTCTAGCGCAAAACATATACACTGAAGAAAGTGCAGTCACGTGCTATCATAAGGCAACACGATTGATTTATGTCAGTGTCAATCGCCTTTTTTGTCACATGGTTGCCAGATTGTGCACGAACGCCGCATGCGACGTTGCCGGCTCTTTGCATAAATCTGAAACTGTCGTATAATTTTATAATGCTAATGATATATGGAAGATTTGATAACGCCATGTGTTATTAACATAATTTTGTTGTTTTTACAAACAAGTAGTTACTTATTACAGCATGAATAAGACAGGCCATTATAAAATCATCCATACATACCAGTTATTTGAAATTTTGAGAACAGTAAAAAAAATCTATACTTGAAAATATATCTTTATCTAAATTTTTATTGTATAAACATCAATTTTATTATGGTCCAAATATTTTCATTCCTGGTGGTCTTCTGCAGCACCTGCATCGAAAAATTGTTAGAATTAGTGAGGAAAACAAATTCTGTATCCTAGAGTTACCAGATTTTTCATAAGAATTATAATACAGGAATATCTTCGCACATACCCCCAACACTGATATTCAGAATGTAAAAGTTTTATGGAAAATATGATTATATATAATTTAGGAATTCTTACAGCATCGTTAAAATATATAAGATTTTATATGATTCAAACATGTTGACTATATATTATCAGGATATCTGACTTTCGACTCACTTTTATCAGCTTCTCTTTAAGCTATCAATATTTAAATAAGTAACAAAACCCTTTATGTTGAAGTACGAGGAGGTACTCAAAAATAACCGGAATAGCATAGCAGTGGGCGGAGCTTGTGTAGTACACATTTCTGCCCCTACTGGCGTACAACGCAACTCATTACCAGTTCAGTGCCACCTGAGTTGTCGATCCGGCTTGTTTCGTTCCTCTGTAGTCATTATTTTTGCAAGAGCTGTTTGGTGCTTGTTTTGTTTTTCACGATGGCAAGCGTCAGTGAGCAATGTGCAGCTGTTAAAATTTACTTTCCAATTGGTAAAATGCTGCTGAAACTGTTTTAATGTTGAAAATAGCTTACAAAGATGATGCTTCGGGAAAAACTCTGGTGTACGAGAGGTTTGCTCGATTTAAAAATGGCGACGTGTCGATTGATGACAAACCTCGCTCTGGTTGTCCATCAACTGCCCGAATCGACGAAAATGTTGAAAAAAATCGAGTGCCTGTGCTTGCAGACCGTCGACTAACAATCGATCAACGATCCTTAAGTAGTGGGTTGTCCTGGAGTTCGGTTCAGCGAATTTTAACCGAAGATTTGGGAATGAAGGGGGCTGCTGCCAAGTTTGTTACTTGGCCTTTGACTGACAATCAAAAAGAACACCGAGTTGAAACATTTCGTGCATTGAAAAAACAGATTGAATCTGATCCAAAATGTTCTGTCAAGGATCATCACTAGTGATGAGACTTGGTGCTACGATTATGACCCAGAAACGAAGCTGTAGTCAAGTCAACGGAAGACGCTATCGTCACCCCCTCCAAAAAAATGTCGTCAAGTCAAATAAAACATCAAAACAATGCTGATTTGGTCATCATGAAGTCCATCCCGCGTTTGTTCCCCCAGGTCACACTGTCAATCAGACGTTTTATTTGGAGGTTTTAAGACGATTGCAAAACAGTGTTCGGCAAAAAGACCCAATTTGTGGCAGTCAGGCGACTGGTTCTTCCCCCACGTTAATGCAGCTTCGCACACAGCTATCCCTGTTCGACAGCTAGTGGCTAAAAATGGAATGGTTCCGCTGCCTCTCGCACCTTATTTGCTGACCTGACTCCGTGCGACTTTTTCTTATTTCCACGGATAAAAAGGGGCATGACAGGACGCCGCTTTGACGACATTGAAGAGGTCAAGAAAAAAGGAGGGAGGAGCTGACAGACATTTCTAAGGAAGACTTCAAAAAATGTTTTGAGCAGTGGAAGCACCGGTGGGACAAGTGTATCAGTTGTATTGGACAGTATTTTGAAGTAGATAAGGTTACTTTGTGAAAAAGTTGAAAATAAATAGCTTTTAAAGAATAATACCGGTTTTTTGGGTACTTCCTCGTAGATATTCAAACTTGAAATCTACGAAAATTGTCGTTAGATTCTCATATCATCTACAGAATAAGAATATTAACAGCGAATTTTTACAAATCACTCGATTTGACATAAACTTAGTATGATTGTGAAACACATTTAGCCATGGTCCTGAAGTACTCAATTGTCGAGATATATGCCCCCCTAGAACAAGTAATCTATATTCTATGTATCTATCTCTAATCACCATGGGTTGGTAGTGGAATGAAGTGCCTTCAACTCTGCTTCTTGAATGTTTCATAGCGCTCCACATATGTGACTGTTGAATCGAGTAGAAATCCTCAATAGTCGTAATGATATAACAAATACATCCTTCCAATATAGAATCTCTCTATCACTAAACCCTTTCTCAGGATGCTCCGTTTGTCGATTACAATCACCTGGAAGGAAATGGGTTGTTATACAATTTCACCGATATGTTAGGTGTTATACTCCAGATTCCGAAGTTCATCATCTCAACAAAAAATGTAGCTTAAATAAGAACTAACTAAATGTGTCGTTACGAAAAATTTACCTTCGAAGCCATCCAGTAGAGGTGTTGAAAAAGTAACTATTGGTTACTCGAGTACTAGTTGCTCATAGATACCCGAAGTAACGAGTACCAATAGAAGCACGAAATGATTTCTTTGACTACTTTGATTACTCTGTTCTCCGCATCCGTACGTTCGCGTAAAATCATTGATCGTTTAGTGGCTGGTTCCACTGTAGCGCTGCCGCTGATGCATCAGGGTTGCCAGATATGCGACATTCGGGTGGAAATCTGGAAACTCCAGATTTAAAAACAATTACCAAATTTCTGAGTCCTCTCAATGACCATCCTCTTAGCATCGAAAACGTGTTGTTCGACAAATTTGTATCGTATAAATAGCTCGATGGAAGGCATTGCCGCCCTCTCAATGATCCTTCTAATTGTAAAACCTCTTGACGCTTCGGTCCCCGATCAATAACCTATTGTATAGAAAATAGAAAAGAGTCGACTCTCAATGGGCATGATAATTCTAAAACCTATTATCGGTTCGGTCACCGACCACCAGCGTATTCTAAAATGGAAAAGAGTCGACGGGCGAGGCATTGTTGCCCTCTCAATCGCCTCTTAGCAGTTCGGTGGTGTAGAATAGAAATAGAAATGTTGACAGTATATTTTTTGTAGACTACCTGAACTATCAAATAGCTTGTATGCGTCTGTGCTGTAACGTAATCCAGCTCTGGTCATGTAAATAGCTCGACCGAACCTATGGTGGTGAGGTGAGGGGCGGGGTGTTTTCTGACTCCTCTTAATGACCATTCTCATACTATCGAAAACGTGTTGTTTGATAGTAATGTGACGAAGGACGTTGTGTGGAGAGGTGCCCTGAAGTTTTCCCCTCCTCCTCCTCCTCGACCGCACAGCCGCAAGCAAAATATTATCGGACTATCTCCCGGTCGCAGGCCATTTCTCAATAGGACAAGACAAAGTGGTCTTAACATGCATATTTTTTTAAAACCTTCTCATTCAATCCTGTATGGGAAGAAGCCTATTTTTTGTAAGGAAAGCACAATGTTTAATTTGTCACCATAGTTAACGTTAAGTCATCGAGTATTTACCGACATTATTTAGACACACATTCTACCGATTATGATGACATTCCTGGCGATGAAAGATGAGTGCGGATTGATGAATTGAGGTCAGCCCTTCAATGTTCTGAAGAGGTAATCATAGTCAGATGTGTTCATAGAGGCGATACTCAGAATTTCCACTGCTAAAACCATTGTACCAAATATTGGAAAATTTGTTGCATCGAAACGCTGTCAGAGATCATCTTAAGAATAAATGTGTTTACGTCGAATTTATGACCACTATTCTATCACCTGCGCGCTGACTCAATAATTCCAATTCAATTGTCAACACGTATGTCACTCCGCTCATTTTCCTTTGAGGTTGGCAGCCGGCGAGATTAAATTTAACCACATCGCGGATTCGACTAGACTCGATAATAATATGTATTTTTTAAGTAAATGAACAAAAGGGCTTGATATGCTTGGGGTGGATCCTGCTGACAGTACCTGTTATACCGACTTGAAGATACAACGTGACGGTAGGATTCTGCGATAACTCATACGTATGTCATATTCATTTTACATATACTTTCAAACATCTAGTAGCCATGTGTCATACTGACAAACTCAAATGAGCTTTTGAATGCAAACATAAAGCATACAAACAGGGGTATTATTTTTATCTATACCTATTTGCAATGACTGCTCTAGCTTTCAGTTGGTACGATAGGAGCTTCTGGCGGAAATAAGTTTTTCATTTCAAGTTTTTTCAAATGAGCCTAAAATTTCATTTAAACGTATGTTGTGACTTCATTGGATTCTACCAAGACGGTGACAATCTTCTTTCACGCTTTATCTTCAACTCGGTATGATAGGTACTTTCGATAGGATGCGCCCCGTCATACCGAGCTCTTCTTGTTCATTTACTTAAAAACTACATATTATTAGTAAATTTAGACGAATCCGCGATGACGGCAGATTCAGTGAGACCTGCTCCCGGACCATTTCTATTCGCCGAGCGCTACGACTACCATAAAACCTTTATCGCAATGTCCGATGTGTATGCTGCTGTCCCACCAAGCAGCTATTTTCTTTTTGAGAATTATAATACACGTATTGTACATGACGGAAAAAAATTAAATTAAAAATTAATTTAAAGGTTTATTACATTATACATAATATGTACATTTCTAAAAATCAAATAGAAGTAAAAGTGTTTCTGTTTCTTCTAAAAGCTTGCCCTTCTTCTGTTGTGCCATTTCTTTCAAGTTGTCAACCCTTTTCATCGCATCATCCACTTGCCTTTTCCTCCTATTTTTCTGTTCTGTGATTATTACTAAAATATACACACCGAGGATTTCTATGAGTTCATTAGGAATCATATCAATGAATTTGACACATCGAATTATAATGAGAACAATGAATTCAATATTCCAGTGAATCATTCGATGTTCGGTAAAATGAAGGATGAGTTTCCAGCGGATCCAATAATTAGCTTTTATGGGACGGATGCAAAAGCTTATTATATTAAGTCAGATAAAAGTGTAATGAAAAAAGCAAAGGGCGTTAAGAAGTCCGTGATACAGAAGCAGCTATCTGGGAATGACTATAAAAGAATAATCGAAGTAGGTGGGCGGATATTGAGAAAGATACACACTTTTAAAAACAAGCCACATGATGTGTACATCGATGTTGCTCACATCATGATGATAAAAGGTTCATTATTCCCAACACCACAAAAACTTTACCTTGGGGACACTCTGACATTGAGTTTTACCAGACGGACCCCTCGTTGAATATTAAATATGCTATAGGTGCAACCAATGATACTCCAGAAGGCGCTTTTCCTGAAAATGGTAATTTAGACTTATTAATAAAATTAATGTTAGAGGAAGTTTGTAAGTATTAGATTTAGATTACTTCAAGCTTGTACAGGTAAATAAAAGCAACATATAGTAAGAAAGTGTGTTTTATTCCACACTTACAAAAAAAACATTTAATAGGAATGAATAAGTCCATTTTGGATAGACCCATCAAAAGCATTGTAACTGATGCATAAGTCATGAATAACTAATGCATACACCTTGGTGTGGAATGGAAATGCAGATTTCCTGGTCTCAAATTCCAAAGATATATCTACAGTTGAAAGTTGGAGATGATCAGGCTGATGACTGCAATCAATAACGAAAAGCGGATTGTCATTAAATTCTTTAATATATATAATAGATTCAGGAAAGTTCCTGTTGTAGTATGTTCTTTGAAAGTTCTCAAATGCATAATAAGCTGCGGTGTTCAGCCTTTTTTCCAACTTCAAACTTATCAAGTTAACGTCGGCATTTATGAATTTCGTTATATCCATCCAATGATTTTCTTCAACTGTAGAATCTTGAAATCCAATGATAACGAATAGAGGACTCTCTAGTTTACTGGTTGTTCTAATTGCCCAAACATCCGATGATGTAGAACGAAGAGATGGAAGCTCATAGAGATCCCAAGATCGAAATGCTACCTTGATCCTTGAGCTCACATGTTTATTCAACCTTTGCAGAAGCTTGAC
Source organism: Acanthoscelides obtectus (assembly GCA_963669975.1). Classification (NCBI taxonomy): domain Eukaryota; kingdom Metazoa; phylum Arthropoda; class Insecta; order Coleoptera; family Chrysomelidae; genus Acanthoscelides; species Acanthoscelides obtectus. The sequence continues at coordinate 47,642,219 of CAVLJG010000006.1, read as the reverse complement.
TTTGTAACGATCTTCCGGAACGATGTGTTGAACCTGCCATTCAATCTTGGATATAGTCAATTCAGCATCACATTCACCTACATAACAGTTTTTGAAGGATCTTGCAATAACCAACAGAAGCTCGTGTTTTATATTTAGAACCCCTTTTTTGTAGTCTTTTGCGAATCCCATTATATGTTTTAGGGGTATCCTACCACTAAAAACTTTGCTTTTGTCATCATATATAGCCGAGTTCTCGGCACTTAAGCTCCAACCAGTACATAAATATGCATAGTTGAAGTGTTATCCCTGTATTCTGAACTCCATAAACTTTTTCGCCATCCATCTGTAGGGAAATTTCTTGAAATAAAAAGGCCAATGCATTGTTTGATAAGTAGCAGGGTTTCGTAGCGTCGCTAGGCATAAATGTTCCTTCGACGTAAATATAACTGTCAGCAATGTTTAAAATAAGATCTTATAAGTTTATAGGGATGTGAACTATATCTGAATTCTTGAAATATGGTGATCCATATGGTTTGTATGTGTTTTCTTGTAGGCTGGCTAAGGAATGATCTATGATGGGTTCCTCAAAAACATCCAATTTCTCATTTGATACGTGTACAACCATATTTTTTTATTAGTTTCAGCCCTATAGACTCCAGGAACGAAATATTCGATGCCGTGTATTTGACGATGGTTGAACGACGATTAACGGAATTTCCAATGGTTCTTCGTCTTTTATGATTAGTTGTGCGACCTTTTTCTACATTCTTCAAATGATATATATCTAGGTTATATAGAAATCACATCGTCTTCAGCTGGCACTAGACAGGCGTCGCAGTTCTAATTTGACTGTAATTTTTTCACCACGGAAATTGACCAAATTCCCGACGTCATCCAAAATTTCCAGTGTGATGTTATCAATAAACTGGCGTCTATGCGATGTGTAGATTTTGCATCTGGGAAAAATTTTGTTCTTAAATCCAAGCAAAGTTGCCATGGAATTGGACAGAGCAATATCGAATACAGAATGGAGTTCACACTTCAAAGTATTAGTGTTGGCTTTCAAAGAGAACATTTCATCAACTTTGGATTCATATCTCTCTTTATATGTATCATTCATTGATATTATTTCATGTTGTATGTATTTATTGATATCTTCGATTTCATAAACACCTTCAGGAAGGGTTACCACATTACCCTCGTCACCCTCGTGAGTAAGAGATATTTTATTATGTTGATCATGAATATTGTACATGGTGTTGTATGAATAAAAGCCAATCAACCCCAGACCATATTCCGCACTTATATCCAACTCGATTGGTGGATAAAAATTAGCAGACAGTTTGCTAGTGTAACCCGTTACAGTAAGTGTGTTAGACATGACTAAAGAATTGATGAATGAAAACATGGTCTTATATAGGTAAACAAATATTTATTGGTTACAACAGTTATTCAGATGTATTTTTAACATTGATATCTTGCATGTTACAATAACAACAAAATATTTTTCTTGGTGGCGGTCCATCTGCTTCATCAAAACTCCTGCATATTCCATGATGTTCCCAGCAGAGCTGGAATCGCTGTATATCAGCGTCCTCCTTCAAATGCTCCGGCAGTTTGTTCCATACATGTGCTATTTCATTTGGCGTGCAGCATATGAGTACCTCTTTCGGTATGTGTGCAAGTTCATCTCGCGTCATATTCAACAGGCTTCTCTCCCTTGAAAAGGCTTTAAGAGAGTCTCTAATCTTTTTCAATCCTTCGTGATCCATTGTTTTCAGCGCTCTTATGTTCTTCAGTTAGAAATCGCAGACACAAATGACCACACCAAAACGTATTGAACTGTTGTTGTCGATTATAATTGTACAAGATCTTTATCTTTTTAGACTTGTTGGTCAAATATTTCATTAGCTCCTTGGGTGGGGGTAGATTGCCGAAACTATCATAGTACCATACAACCATCCCACGTTTTATATATGAAACCCAATGTGACCCATTCCCACTCTTGTTATCTGAATTAATTATGACTGATTCATTCTTCAGCGGACCCTGCTCGGACATTTCATCGCGCATAAATACTCCTTTGAAATATGGTATTTTTAGCTACCTAGCATAATAGATTAGATCTATATTTGTTAGCGGTCGAGGGGGAAGGGTTTTCAATAGTTTTTTGAATTCCTTAACTTGATGAATAACCCCAATCCTTTACTGTATGGTTTCAGAAAGAAACCATCCCCAACTCGATTCACATTAGAAGAAGGTGCTGAAGTGGTTTTATTTTGAATTTGCTCACGCACTGAACTAGCTGTTTTAGAAGCTCTTGTTATGTTGGCAATACCCCCAGCTAGACTACCTAATGCTGAAAGACCGGCAAAAATTGGTATCAAAGGAAGGATGCCTCCAACCTTGGGAATAGGTATAACTCGTGGAAGCTGAATCAGCCTTTTTCCACCGACGGATCTGATATACTTCCGGGCAGCAAGTAATGCAGCGAAAGTCGCCTTTGCTAATACTCTCTTGTCTGGTTTACAGTTTGAGAACCTTTTCATGTGTTTGCATACTTTATTTACTGTCCCCGATCCAAAATATACCTTTTTCTGTGATCTACTTGATTTTCTACGGATAGCTTTTCTTCCTATAGGTCCACGCCATAATGCATGTCCTCCCATAGCTATACGACGTTTGACTTTCATAATACTCGATTTTCTGCAGATGTATTTTCTTCTACTCCGTCCACGACACGATGCTAGACACATTCCTGCGTGACATTTTACCTTCATGATATTAGTAACTAACCAAGCGGCAGCTTTTTCTCCAAGTTTTGCGTCTGGAGATTTGACTCTTTTCCAAGCGTCTTGCTCAAGTTGATAATCAGCAACGTGTCTCGCTCTCAAATCAAATTTCTGATATGCAATATCATGCTGTAAGCATGCAGCGTCTAATTTATTAATGCCTTTCTGACCTAGGGCTAACCTTTTATGAAGACGTGTCCCTGGACCGCTGAACTGGTAAGAAGGTAAGTGTACTTCGAATGGTAACGTATCTATCAGCGTATAGGCAAAACCACCACCACCACCAGCAGCTTTTGGAGTGCTTTGACACCTTCTAATGCGAATTAGTGGCATTTAAATAAATAAGACATACGCAATTGCGGTTTATATATGCTCAAATCGTTGTACAATGAGGGTCACAAAACAGAAACAAGAATTATGTATCAGCAATATTGATACAAAAGCGGCGGATATACAAAACAATGCTATGCAGCGGCATGGAAGTCTCCTCCCATCCACAATCCGCTGTATTATTGTTGAACCATCGAACTGTGGAAAAAGCAACGTATTAATATCGCTACTGCTACATGAGAATGGACTCTTCTTTGGAAACCTCTATATATTTTCAAAATCATTGAATCAACCGAAATATCAATTTATACAAAAAGTACTATCTTCGATCAATGGTTTAGGATATTATGCATTTAACAACAATTCTGATATTTTACCACCATCGAAAGCCAAGCCGAATTCAATATTCATTTTTGATGATGTAATGACAGAAAATCAGACTTCTGTTCTAGAGTACTTCAGTATGGGTAGGCACAAAGGTGTGGATTGCTTCTATTGTGTGCAGAGTTACAGCTGGGTGCCCAAAAGGGAAATAAGAGACAATGCTAACCTATTTGTCTTATTCAAGGTGGATAACACTCATTTATCTCATGTTTTCTCCGATCATGTAGCACTTGATATGACCTTTAAGAAATTTCAAGACATGGGTGCAATGTGCTGGAGCGATAAATATGGATTCTTAATCATCGATAAGGATAGCGCACTAACAAGTGGTCGTTACCGGAAGGGGTTTGATAGTTTCATAAATCCACTGGAAGATTAGAAACAACATCAGTCAATCGTGGGACTGCATCTAGTACGCATCGCGGTGGATTAAAAGATAGCAAAATGAAACGGCAGCAGAACGACACCGAAATGACACTCAAGAAGGAATTAGTAGATGCAGCAGAGTCAATTCGGAAGAAATTTATTACTATCAAGAAAGGACGTGAACTCCATGATAGTGCATTGCAGCAGGTATATGAGCCCATTACTAAGCAGCTCAAAACAATAGCGGAAGCATCTACATCCAGCTTGTCGAAACAGTCAACACCCCAAATCGATAGTCCAAGCATCCTAAAAAAGTATCATTTGATGAATCAAGAAAGAAATTGTTTGATGCGACCAAAGCAGGTGTAAGAAAAACTGAGTTGCTTAAGAACAGTAGTGAGTTCAATGACCACACATTTGATCTTTCCACCGACTACAAGCACACTTAGGGCACAATCTATGGAATCAAAATAATTCAGGAAACGTATTATTCGGTGACTTGACTCATACTAAACTTTCTACTATTGCCCCGATGCAAACGCAATCTGACACACATTCATTACTCGGAGCGGACGAAGAAAATTCAATGAGTAGATACTTGTCTACTTCAAATCATAGTGAAGCATCCGGATCTTTGACCAACTTTATAAATAACCATATATCTAATTTAAAAGCAAACAATCCAGGGTATGGGGGCATATCCAATGTGATAATAAATCCACAGTCGGACAAGTTATTATTTGGCAAACTCCAAGTGAGCTTTGATGTTAGTGGACGTTACCTGCTATTGGATTCTGAGAAGAAGAAGGAGAAAATAAAATTTAAAATGCCTCCCGAATTACTCGTTTTGATATTTTTGGGCAAACTGCCAGATACAAAGAATTTGACTCCCGAAACTTGAACACATTCAAAAATATAATAATTAAAACTAATGTACTTCGTAAAGCATATTGTTCTACATATGACTTCAGAAACGATGGAACTGAATATTTCGCTAAATTACTGAATATCATATCAACATCGCCCAGATGCTTGAGATTATCCGTGGGTCGGGGTATATATTTTATAGCACCCAAATATAAAATATATAAGGATAAGCAATATGAATATGTATACTGGAATAATATTAATGAGTTAATTGATAGACTGAGGGCCAATTTCACCAACAACAGTCCGTTATTCTCCACCTATAGGGTAACAGACCGTTAAATACAGCGAATGAGCCTCAAGTTCCAATCAACAAATTGAAAACAAAAATGTTGAAAACAAAATATTGTCAAAGTATGAGATGACATCTTGTCATTAAAACATCACCAGCTTATTGAATATTAAGAAATTACATATAATTCAGTCAAAATTTAAACAAATTTTTGAATAAAATTCATGTTTTAATTACCATGTTGATTTTTTATTCATTATAATATTATTTTCTTCAATTGATATGCGATTTTACTGATTCAAGATCATCTACTGGGTGTTTTTTCCTACAAACCTGTTGCAGATAGCCATTAAGTACCTACTTGATCACTGGCTCTACCAAAAAGTTCATAGATATTGCTCGTTTCCAAACATTCATTCATTTACTTGCCGTTAATCAGAACCATTACCGGCACCTTAGATTGATATTCCCACAAAACCATTCTGGTTTTTTAATATCCATACATCCATAAAGTTGAATATTTTTCGTTGTTCAGGAACTTAACAAACATCCACACTATATTCACAGCGATTAAGAAATACGCAAATATATGTCGTAGAGCTACCAGCAAACCTAAAACCTGCAGAAAAATTAGAAATTTGCAATATTGTTCTTTGTTCACTGAGTAGATATTCTGGGTTATATTTATATTAGACGTTATTTGAATACAGCTGATTATTGCATTTCAAGGAGTGACACATGTGTGGGCTCTGTCAACTCTTGGTAACAGTCACAAAACATACTCTGAAGGTGTAATTCCATGCTATTCAATCACAACACGGTGACTTGTATGGTTGTCAGCGGCCATTTTGTGAGAGTGCGACAGGGTTGCCAGATTGTGAATTAATAGCCCGTTTCACCCTCCTGGTCCCAGTGGAGTAAGTTCCGCCAACTGTTGAAATATACTCTACTATGCTTTATAAGACTATTCGTGACATTTTTCCCAAAATCATTGCACAACACTTGAAAAAATGCAAATGAAAATTTAAAATTATTTCCATGACGCCGCAAAATAGCTCCGTCGGTACCTTGGGTTATACATCTTGACAGTAGGGATGTTCGATAGGATCCTATATTTAGAAGTATCAATATATTTTACGAGTATCGTCATCTTTCGATCCGGACTGTGTCAGAAAGAGTGACTGCCATTTGGCTGCGACATTACTCTGCCAAATCGGACATATCTTTCATCATTTTCAAAGAAATTGTACAAAATCTTCAAATTTGTGAAGTTTCACTTCATACGTTCTTACCAGACATGCCCAAATCATCAGTTGCTGCCGTGATATTCATCCCGACCACTGCATCCCCACGGCTAGGCGACCTGTATGTTAAATTTGTATTGATAGGGCAGCGGGTTATGCTATAAATCATATGTCACAGTGTTTGTACACTGATTGCAACGGTTAGATGATACCAAAAATATTTTCATAAATAGGAGATCTTTCCCATTCGGGATCGAACAATCTACCAGAGATGCTTATAATCATGATACCTAGTAAATTTTCACGAAAAAAAATTCAAAACCAGCAAATGTAAAAGATTCATTTCGCACTCTCCACCACGGGACGTGATCGTCGCCAACCTTGCGAGAGACAGATAGAAGATAGATATCCCCTCCAGTCAACGACCGCCAGTCAAAAACACAAACAATAAACATTACTAGTTTTTATGATTTTTGGACTTAGACATTATTTGTGAAACATTTGTCATAATTTTTTGTCTATGTCCATAGTAATTGCATTATGCATCAGGGAGATGTAGGGATTGACACGTCTTACACATATTATCTGTGTTTTAGGATGGAGAGGACATAATGTTTTTATTGCTTTGAAGAAATTCATTATCCCATAAATTATGACATAAAGGAAGATGAGGAATTGGATGGAATGTATTTTATATTCTATTTTCTTGCAAAATACAGACAAATCCACACTATTCAACAGGTATGTAATGATAACTTTCAGTATATTGAAGTTGGTAAATTCAAGAGTGCCATGCATTAACAAACGTCCAAATCTGCTGCCAAATTTAACAGCTTGAAAATCGACCTATTATTTGCCGCATTCCCATTCGCTGAGGGGGATAACGGATTGTTAAATGTAAACCTATAACATATATCAAAATACATAAAAGTTGTCCTGTTTTTTCTGTACAAAAGCATCATGTTGGAATCAAAAAGTGGTCTTGTTTATAATACAGTCGAATTTTCACGATTTTATTCTATATTTCAATAGAAATCACTAATATTCAGAGACCTTTGACAGCTTTCGTCAAATTGCATTTCGATAAGGTATTTTCCCATTGGTCCATAATATTAATGTTGGTGAAATTGGCCCTTAGACTTGAAAACCCTGCGAGTGACTAGATATATATCCCCACCAGTCAACAACCAAACCACAAACAACAATATTATTATTTTTGGAGTTTGGAGGCTTTATTTTTCAGCTAATTACTCATAATTCGTGGTCTATATCTAGAGTAGTTGCTTTATGCACTATGGAGATGTAGAGATTGAGACGTTTTACACATATAGGTATTTTTGGATTGGAGAGGACATGCTGTTTTTATTGCTGTGAAGACATTCATTAACCCATATATTGATAATAAATTATTATTATTACCATGTAACGAAATATGAGATCAGTAGGAAAACATTTTCTTGCAAAATACAGACAAATCCGCACATTTATTTCTACAGGTATGTCGCAATAATGATAACATGTATCACAGTCAGTATGCAGTGCTAAACAAATTCGAGATTGCCATGCATTAAGAAAAGTCCAAACATGATATTAAATTTAATAGCAAGAAAATCGACCTATTATTTGTCGCATTCCCATTGGCTGAGAGATAGATTCACCCGTTAGTTGTAAATTGATAAGAAATAGCAAAATACATGAAAGTTGTCCTTTTTTCTATGTACAAAAGCGTCACGTTGGCATCAAAGTGTTTATAATACAATTGCTTTTTCACGAGTTTATTCAATATTTCAATAGAGATTACTGATATTAGGAGAGCTTTGACAGCTTCCCTCAAATTGCATTTCGATAAGCTGCACCCTTATTGGTGGAAGCCAAGGTCAAATTTGAATCTTGGTGGTGAAATTGGCTCTATATATACAGGGTGGCCCATCCATGTGTGGACGGAATATTACTCATAAACAAATACATTTTGGGCAAATCCTATCTACGGGATGTTATACATGATATTTGAGGGCACATTTCTAAAATATTGGCCAGTATACAGAGTGTCCCAATTTCGACCTACATATCAAAGTTGTGATTTTTCAAATGGAATGCCTGAAATTTTATTGCATATTTGAATAAACCAATTCAAAAGAAGAAAATTGATATAACATACTATGAGGTTTTGATTATTAGCTACTGAGATATAAGGTGTTTTGTCTATAAAAACCCCCCACTCAGTATGCCATTTTCAAATTTGGAGTGCTGAATTTTGTATCAAAAAAAACTTACACACCTCGAATTTTAATTTTTGCTCATACAGGGTGGTCAAAAATACAAATTGTAGTTTTTCTCAAAAATTTCAACTGCATCACCTTGTATATTAGCCTGTTTGGATTCAATTTTTTATAAGCTTTTTTTGATACTAGACACATAAGAGTTTTTACGGCTATTTTTTCGGTTATTAGCAAGTCTTTTATGGAACGGCTTAATTCCCTAAAATATTGCATCACCCTTGGAAACAAATAAATTGTTGATTAGTTACAAACCTTCCAAATTAGCTTTGTGAGCATTGTAATAAAAATTTGTTTGAAAATGACTTTTTGTATAGAAGAAATGGTGAATATGGTGTTCGTAACTATTTGGACACCTAGATCACCAGATATGACACCGATTGACTTCTTTCTATGTGACTTTGTTAAGCAAGAGGTTTATAGTTATCCACCATCTACTCCGGAAAATATGAAGGAAAGGATTAAGGATGCTTTTCTGAACATAAGGGAACACATGCTGAGAGATTTGCAACGGTCATTTATCCAAAGACTACGGCTGTGTATTCAAAATGGAGATATTTTCGACCAGTTTTTGTAGATTGTGGCTTGAGTAGTGATAGTTTTTGTTTATGTTGTTGTTATAGTTGTTTATCTCTATTATGCTTGAAGCTGATTTATACTGTTCTGATTGCTATTAGTTTTTACGTCAAATCTGTACTCTTAGTGGCAATATGGAACTAGCCCACTGTTTGTCTTTTGTTTCCATGGATGATGTGATTTGTTTCCTTAATTTTGGTTGTTCTATTAAAAGCCTAATAACTCAAAATCTAGTGATTTTATCTGAATCAAACATTATATCAAAAAAAGCTCATAAAAAATTGAATCCAAACTTGCACAAATATACTGGGTGATGCAGTTGAATTTTTTGAGAAAAAGTACAACTTGCGTTTTTGACCACCCTGTATGAGCAAAAATGAAAATTCGAAAAAGTAACAAATAAGATAAAAGCTGAGGTGTGTAACTTTTTTTGAAACAAAATTCAGCACTCCAAATTTCAAAATGGCGGATTGAGGGGTTGCCGAAGTGGAAGATTTTTCTGGACAAAACACCTTACATCTAATAATAATAAATAGCTTTTATTGCTCATGTAAGTACAGAAAAAGAAAAAGTACATACATCTGATGCAGTGAGCAAACGGCAAGGTTCGCTTGATTGACAACCATTAGTTGTCAATCCACGCTCTTCCACCTAACCAAAAAAAAAAGTAGAATATCAGTAATAATAACAGCGAGAGAAAAGTTAAACGTTAACACAGATACATATAGACATATTATGTTTTAAAACTATATTATACATCCATAGATGACATATAACTGTTGCAGGCAGATCAACCGAAAGACATACAGAACAATAATTGGCAAATCAGCGTGCAGTGTTAAATTTAAGTCATCTCAAGTCTCAACATAGTCTTCACTTCTCGCTTAAATCTCAAAATTGATAGGGCTCTAATTCTATCGGGCAGCGAGTTGTAAACCTTAACTATGTCATATGAAAAAGAGCACTTATAATTTGAAGTTTTAAATTTAGGTAGTGAGAGTAGCTAATTACCAAAACCCCATAGTATGTTATATCAATCTTCTTCTTTTGAATTGGTTTATCTAAATATGCAATAAAATTTGAGGCATTCCATTTAAAAAATAACAACTTTGATATGTAGGTCAAAATTGGGACACCCTGTAAAATTACCAATATTTTTATGTATAAACATGCCATAAATAGAATTTCCTAAAATGTATTTGTGTATGAGTGATATTCCGTCCACACATGGATGAGCCACCCAGTATATACTATATATACAAGGTGGGCCATTTAAAGTGGAAGCATCAAGCAACCCTATATCTTTGACATTAGTTGTCGACTAATCGACTAATCTCATACCGCGTTGGAAGCGTCATTTCAGTACAATTTTAACCATGGAACAGTAGACACCAAAACAACGCGATGAAATAATTCAGTTGTACATTCAAAATAACTTCTCAATCGTGAAAACTAAACGTGCGTTTCGTAAAAAAAAATAAAGTCAAAAGTGCTCCAGCTGATAACACTATCAGACGTTTATAAGCAAAATTTGTGAACACCGGTAGTCTTAGTAATGCCAGTCACCTATCCAGACAACGAACAAGAAAATATCGAAGCCGTACGAGCCAGTGTTGAAGAGACTCCATCAACATCCGGTCGTCATCGTTCTCAAGAGTTAGGCATCGCTCGAACCACTCTCCGACGCATAATTCGTAAGGATTTGAAGATATACATACACAATTCAAATGGCTCATCAATTAACCCCAGCTGGTCATCCGTGTCGCTTCGATTTTGCTAAATAAATTGCCGAAAATGAATCTGACTTTTGGCGAGAAATCATGTCCGACGAGTCACATTTTTCGTTACATGGACGCGTAAATAAACAAAATTGTCGGTTTTATGCTACCGAAAACCCTCAATTAATCGAACAGCAGCCTCTTTATGACCAAAAGGTTACTGTTTGGTGCGGTATGTGCGCGAATATGGTCATCGGGCCGTACGATGATGGAGCTACGGTAACCGTCAATGGTGAGCCTTATCGAGCCATGATAACGACTAATTGTTTGTGAAAATGTCATGGACGATTACTGGTTCCAGCAGGATGGCGCCACATGCTACACAGCTCAAGCAACAATCAATTTATTGCGACAATTGTTCCCTGGACGACTGGTATCGAAAAATGGCGATTTTAAGTGGCCACCGAGATCACCTGATTTGACGCCACCAGACTTTTATTTGTGGAGCTATTTGAAATCCAAGGTATACAATATAACAAGCCAAGGAAAGGACTCTAGCTGCCCTGAAGAACAATATTCGTCAAGAAATTGCCGCCATATCCGCCGAAACATTGGCCAACGTGACAGAAAACACCGAAAAAACGGCACATTTTGTTATCAAGGCCACAGGTGGCCATTTGCGCGATATCGTTTTTGAAAAGTAATTACAACAAATCTCCTTGGATCAAAATAAAAGACTTTTCAAATGAACAACAAAAAATATTTTTTAATGTATTTTTTTATAAACAAATGCTTCCACTTTAAATGGCCCACCCTGTATATATATATATATATATATATATTGTGACGAAAAATATTTTTTAATGGTTTACATCTCTTATGTCATCATTGGCGATATTGCACCTGTCATTCTAACTTCCATCTCAATACTAATTGTACCGATTTTGACAAAACTTGAATACGGTGAATCATCACAGGTCTGAAAATGGATGTAAGAGCGAAGTTTGCATCTAAAAAAGGGCAGGCAAAAAATAAGAAAAAAGTAGTGATTTTTGGAAAAAACTTAAAAGTGGCGATATCTCGAAAGTAGACAATTTTTACTAAGGTCATGTTGATTTTATCTGATTGGTCTGAATTCAATATACCTCCCGTATCACTCTGGCGTGTCATTTCTGGGACACTCTGTATAAAAATATGTATAGCCTGCCATACCAAAAATACTGCCCTATGTTGCTGGCAGTTAGGAAATGCAGTAAAAATATTGTCCGTTTAGAAGCGGCATTGAAAGCCACCAATCCACACTATTTAAATCGACAAAGGTAGTTATTGTAATGCACAAAACAAAAAAGAGTAATCAAAGCTATTTTAATATATAATCTATTAATTTATTCTTGAAAACCGATCTATAGAGTCTATCTAGATAATAAAATTCACATACTCTTAAAATGTCTACACTTAAAAATCACAGAAAACAGTAATACAGATTTATAAAAAGTCTTATATACAGTGCAATAAGAAACATTTGAATAAGCACTATCCAAACTAATTGTCTGTATAAAATTACACTTGGAGTGATAAGACTTGTATATATAACTAATCAGGATTTTTAGAATTGGAATACCTTTAACATAATTTTCGTGACTTTGGAAGCGGTTGGCTGTATATCAGTAATACCATTTTTTATAAGTAAGTAAGTATCTACTACAAAAATATTCTGATAAATCATCCATATTCAAGTATAAAAAAATTACGATAAGGAGGCTGGGTGTTGACATCTATATTGAGTACTCATGCATGTTCTAGTAAAAAGCTGAAAATTATTTTCACTTTTCTTATGAGTGTCATCGCCAGATGATTCGTTGAAAAAAAGACATACGAACAAGTCATTTAGATTTTGTATAAACAATGTAACAGTTATGTATATTCAACGTTTCTCGGTTCCTAAAATTATATATAATTAAGAATAATACATAATACAAATAAAATGCTTTCAGTATGTACATTTACACAAATTACATGATCTGTCATAGATACGTATGTACTTTTGAAACTTATAAGCATATATAGTTCATTTTACGGTCAGGTCACACTAAAACTAGAAGCGTCACATATATCCACATCCCTCAGACATATAGTTTATTCACTGAAACAAAGCAGTTACATCATATTTAGTAAGTTTGAGTGCCAACCTTAATGCAAAATAGATCCTAAATTGGTACGTATAGTTTGATTTTCCCGGGTACATTTATGTTGGTGACAGTTTTCTGTAATGTGAAATTGTCGCAAAGCTCGCCATATAATTACGCCAACGGTTGTTGTTTATTAGTGTTCATTTTGGTTCTTCTTGCGGCAATATTTGCAGTTATTTTATAAAAACAGTTTTTTTCAAAACTTTGAGGAGTCCTAAGCATTTCCCTAAAATACCGAAACCTCTGGACCTGCAAGCAAAAAACTTCGTTATTTCTTTAACGAAATATTTTGAGACCGAACGAGATCAAGGAGCTCCATTATTGCCTTTACAGTCAGTAAGAGAGGTATTAGGTAGTAAATAGAATTCATACTACCTCTAGCGTTTACAAAACATACGCTCCGTAATGTTGGTTGCGGTCAGGCATCGAAGACAAAGAAGATTTTGTAAAACGTCCTAGGATCTAGTAGTTTCAATTAATGTAGCAACCATGTGCGTCACTGTCATTATTTGACGTTGTGACGTAACTGCTTTTTTTCGGTGAATAAACTATACATATTATGCAATCTGCCTCTGCACGCGAACGGTTGTTTGTGTAAGCACTCTACATACGTTCTTTAGCTTCATCTCGCCACCTTGAAATTGTTCTCGCTGATGTACGAGTATTTCTAGTGTATGATTGTCACCATCCGTGTGAGAACACAGCAATATCTGGAAATGCAACTAACGTACAATACCAATAGTTTATTACCAAAGATATTGGAAAGTTTTGAGAAAGTGAATGAAAGCAATGGTCCTTTATTAATCAATTCATGAGTGCAAGAGTCGCTGAGTTAATGGTCGGTTTGCCAATTTTCCTATAGAACTTCAGCACTGTAGATGCTCCAGTTAGTCGATTCGCTTATTTCGTAAGGAACTGATGGCGTAACCGCCAAAAACTGTGAAAAGAGCTATAAAACTTTACATATAGTAAAATTACTTTTATTGAGCAATTGTCTAAAATTGTAGGAAGTTAAAATTTACTCGTTTCAGATCTTTTTTTGAAGAAAGACATATAACATGAATGGAATTCAAAGATCATATGATTAAAAATAGTAAATATTATCAACCTATATCAATTCTAAGTCAAATTACATGCCTCAGTTAGAAATTTACACTGTTTGAATTACATAGTTGGGTTCTTGTTATACTTCCAATATATAGAAGGTATTTTTATTTTCGCCTGTTTTGCAAAGTGAATATTCTATAAACGAGTGAAAACAACGCCCAAAATTTGTATATTGGGTGTTCCTTAATAACGTGCTTATTATTATTTTCCAGGATATGATTCCTTAGTTAATTTTTTGGAGAACAGACATGTCTAGTGATATTTTTTTCTGGTTGGCAGTATCCATTTTGCCATTTTAAGAATAGTGTGAGAAGATTTTCATGCAGACACGTTCAAGCTAATATTAGTACAATTTTTTTTATAACAGATAACACAAGACACGTTTACAGGGACGACACTGGTTGTGCGATCAAATAATTGTTCACACTTTGTATCTTCTTATAACTTTCGAAAAATCTAAATAACATATAAAGTACTTCCGAAGATATAAACTAAAAACATTTTTTTTAATTCAACACCCTGTAGCTAAAAATATAAGCCCTTGCGTTCATATAAACTTTTCATCAAAGATTATTTGAGTAATCATATCATGAAGTATTAGCACATCATTAGGGAACACCCTGTATATCTTATATATCGAAAATGGTTGAATGAAAATAATAGTTCATATAGAGTTCAATAAAAAAATATACTTGTTTTCGAAAGATAGAATATTGCACTTGTACGCTATAAATTGACTCCCCTCTTAACTTTTTTATAAAAGTTATTTAGAGAAGTTATAGGGTCTAATATTTAAATGTTTTTAAGCTAAAGTGCTATAGACTGAATACAGTTGTATTTTTTAAAATACATATATATATATATATATATTATATACAATATACATTTATATATATATATATATATATTGTATATAATATATATATATATATATATATATATATATCCTTGAATGTCTTTGGGTAGAAGGCAAAGTTTTGCATAAGTACACTCTTATAACTTGAACTCGAGCCTTCGATGGTCTATGCCATCATCGTCTGGAGCTAAAAAACAATTTTTGAAAAATAGCAACAATAAGCAATTAGGAGGAAAAAATATAATTACTTACTAAGTCGGCGAGATTGTTGCTGAAATTGTTCTTAAATGACAGAAGAAGGGAATACATACTCAATGAACAAAAAACTGGACTGATGAGGTTCGATCAGCTATGTTTTTTTTTTATTATTTAACCACTGATTGATTTGGAGGAACTTGAAAATCTATCAGCTACTGAAAAATCCTTCGAAATTTCATTTTTCCTGATAACCTCCACATTATCCAACACGTGCCAGCCGACTGACACTCTACAGTGATTTTTTAAGTTAATCAACTGATGATATCCTCCTATTTAAATGTTAAAATTGGGGAAAATCGGTGAAATTGAAAAAAGCAAGAAAGTTTTTATAAGTTTCAAAATTTACATTACATAAAAAAAATCAAAAACTCATCGTCCCACGAATCTATAAGAAATCGCGGTTATCTACAACATAACAATGTAGCATCGCTCGTTTTTCAAAAAATGTTGAGGAAAATTGAGTCCGTAAAAAATTATTTAAGAAAAAACATTTTTGAGGTTAAGGACCCTTAGTCGCGACTTATCTAAACATTTGAATAAGGTGACTTGAACCAATGTACCTTAACTTGGATCGTTCCAGATTTGGACACGTTTAGGGGAAATTTTCATATGTAGTTTCGCCTATTGTTTTTGAGTTTTTGACCAAATTAATGAAAATAGGTTTGACAAACCATATATATTTGGAATCAGAAAAAAGTTACTATCGTTTTTATTAAAATTATACAGGGTGTTCTAATTGTAAAGTTACAACTATAATCGATAGCACTTTTCTCTATATAAAAAAGATACTGCGCGTGAAACTGTATGCTAGTTTTTTTAACGATTATAGAAAGAAGTTAGGGTGGGTCAATTTATAGCGGGACACCCTGTACAATGGACGCTAAACTGCTAGTATCTCAGTTTTATATGGGGGGAATGCAACTGACAACCCGACATAAGCAAGTGAGGGTTATGTATAGTGACAACCTCCGATAGTTTGACATATCCATACTTTCACAATAGCAGTTTTACACAGTCAAATAAATTCATGAATAAATTACCAGAAAAATTGATTAATCTCTTCAAAATAACAGGTATCAAAATTAGACCATCAAATCTATGAAGGCAAGCATACCAACACATATAATAACTTTCTGTGATACCAATATCAGGAAAAAAATATCCTGTATATATAGAGAACCTAACCTAGAAGAAACAAGATATTGATTGAAAAATTAAATCGTAATAAGGGACGAAATATGACATAATAAAATATCGCACACAAACGACACACAAAATTGCAATTTATTGGATTGTGTAAAGCAGTTATAAATTTGTCAGCGGCGTTTTCTTCCATAAAGTACGATAATAGGGCAAGCGGTCTTCGTACAAGACATTTTCATTTCAACTTGTACCGAATTTTTATAAACATGTACTCTCACTAAACTTATCTCCCGAAAAAACTTCACACCCAAGCCTACTTTCCAGTCAAAACGTCAATTTAGTCATCCTAAAAATTATTTGTATTTCAAAAACCGTATGAAGTTTGATCAACAAACACACAATCATAAAATAGGGCAGTATATTATACACATTTGAAATCCTTCAAACTATTCGTCAGTCTCAGATTTATCTTCCTTGGTTAGATCTCTCGAACCGAAGGGACTAGCCATTCGTTGATAGTGAGGCTTCAGAGTACTAAGAGGTCTTGTATAGTCTAAATGGTCGTACTGCATTTCTGAAAATAAAAGAAATATTTTACTTTCCACGAGTTATCAGCGAAAGTAGTTCAAAAAGTAAAATTATAGGTCTTCTGGATATTGGGAAAATCCCCGTTATTAATTTCTCTCCCCCGTCTAACAATTTTTCTTTTAGATTTAGATAAAATATATAATGGCTTGCTTTCACGTTTCGCATTAAGTTTATGAAGCAAATTCAAACCTCTGAGTAACACTTACCTATGGCAATTAATAAAAAAATGAGAAAAAAATATCTATTCATCAAGTTACGCTTATTTCCGTTTTGCAATACTTAGAACAACATTGATATTGTTTATATGATATCACAAAAGATTTGTTTTTTCTGTATCTCTTTTATATTTCGAAAATGGCTCTATAGTACTACATACCTAAATCCTTCATATCATTCTGCTTGATTTCATCGTAGACGTGATCTAATTTCTCTATGCTATGATAAATATTCGGATTTGTCGCATCTGCGTCTCGGTTTTTCAAACTCTTCAGTTCATCTACGCTTGGTTCATATACACCTAGAAGATTTACAGACGATTTAGAAAAATGTTCACGGCACTTACACATTAGTTCATTCCAAGACAAATGAGAGCAGTACCAAGTGCCAGATGATGCCAGGTTGTAACCCAAATGATGAATCGATGTTTTCCACAGAATAAGCTCAAATATCAGTTCTTTAGAAATGTGGCTTCTAAAACTAAGAGTTTCTAAACCGCCATTTTGAGTCTAGTCTGTTGACGAGCTGATTAGGTATCGCTTTACAGTATCGTCAAAAATTAGTGATATTCTTGCATTCAATTCCAACATATTCTTCAAGGAGATGACTAACCATATGCTGTATTTGGACATCCACTTACAACGTCCATTGTTACAGGCGTGTTGCCAAGTAGGATCGCGCCGCAAATTCCTTTAGAAGCAATAAAAACAGACTGCACTTTCCTTTTATAGGAAATTATTTATTCTTAATCACGACGTGAACCTTCAAAGGAAAGATCACCCCTCATCCTTCCTCGTCATTACCCCTAAGATCTCGTATTCTCAGAAGGTTTCATAATTTGCGGAAGCAACCATAGATCTGACATCGCTGACAAATAAAGCCGGCTATAGTTGTAAGCATGAGTGGATGACGGAGCCACGGTACATATGCTTTTTTTCACAAAGGACTTTCTATTGGATTGGGTATCTTCTGATAGAATATGTTTATCAATGACTCAACACATTCTCGGTAAGTCATATGTCATGTCCGGTTCTGGTTGGATTTGCCGAACCACCCCATCTTCGTTGTTTCACTGGCGACGTGTGACTTTTCCTAAACTGTTACCAAAAAAAGTTTATTTTGAACCTCCCAAATATAAGTTTTTTCTTATTTTAGGTATTTTATTTAAACTATTTTTAAATTAAGGTAAACATTCCTGGACTGAGCGTCTGGGGCACTTGATATGCCTCATCGTCTTATGCTATGACTAATCCAAGCCGTCCGAAAAAACAGTCGACGTTTCTAGATGTTCGGAAAATTTTTGATCTTTTTTGGCAATGAATGTTAACAATTCCCTGTAATTTCCTCTATTGTCAGAGTCATCGTCCGCTTCAAAATGAACGGTAATTCCTGTTTTTGCCAAATAACATACGGTATCTAGAAGTGTGCTGCCTAAAAGCTTGGTTAAGACAACTTTCGATTCTTGTTTTGCCAAACTGAAGTAAATTGGCTACACATCTCACATGTAACGGAGAAATTTCATGTCTATTTAAATCGTTGACTCCGCTGCTGGTCCACCCATTTTTTTTCCTGTATAAAACAGAAGACATCGCCAACAATACAATCTGTTTTTTTTGCAACCACATAACCAAGAGTTTCCATATACCAACTTAATTTAAAATATCAAACTACGTTTTTTTATTCCTTTTTAAAATTATCTAAAATAGGTGTTGGTCTTCCCTTTTCAATGATCTCCTTTTTTCTTAAAAATTATACAAGGAGAATGACTTTTCAAGTAGTTGATCGATTACGCAGCGACACTCATCCATCTTTGATTGCACGCACACTACAGCCGGTAACCAAAACGGACTGATGAGTGAGAAGTGAGTAACCAAATCAAAAAATGGTGACAAGCCCACATAATAGTCGCAGCGCCCCACGCACTCGGTCGGCTGCGATCAGACCCGAGCCGGTACCGGAGGTCCCCGACGGACTACCAAGTGTACCCATAAATGAAAATGGTAACAACCGACAACCAAGTCGAGGCGAGTCAGCTTCATCGTGTTCGCAAAACCTAGATACTATACGGCGCATTATTTTCGTGGGGCTGAAATTACTATTTTATATTGCTGTTGGTAAACAAATAAATGAAATTATTACACAGTATTTACTCATAAAATATTTATTTTCAATATTTTTACCTGTTACCAATGGTAACAATGGTTACATGGACGCTTCGCCACTGCGTTGTTTCCATGATAAGGGGGCAAGTCGGTTGAAATGTGCAATTCGGACTTTACCGCGTGGTGCCTTCTGAATTTTGTAGAGAACATCGTTGATGGCTTCCAGAATTTTATATGGCCCGTCCCAGGATGATTGAAGTTTATGCGACAACCCTTTTCGCCTCTTTGGGTCGTAAAGCCAAACCGTATCACCGTTGTCATACCCCTGGTCTTTGGCATTAACGTCATAAGCTTCCTTCATCCGGTCGCTGACACCTTGAATTGAAACACGAACCTGGTTGTGGATCGCGTCCTTTCTTCTTCGCACCTCACTTACGTAGTCTTCTCCGGCGATATCAGTTCCTGGTGGACAGCCAAACTTTAGATCGCATGTGAAACGAAGTTCTCTTCCAATAACTCTCCTGTGCTTTCATGAATCGACGATCGGTAAGCCAATAAGAAGAGGTGAAGAAAACTATCCCAGTCTCTTTGATGGTTAGAGACTACCTTAGCCAAATACCGGTTAATGGTCCTATTCATGCGCTCCACCATTCCATCTGACTGCGGGTGTAAGGCAGTAGTCCTGGTCTTCTTAATCACAAGGATTTGACAGATATTTTGGAACAGATTTGACTCGAAATTGCGCCCTTGGTCCTAACGCAACTCCAAAGGTACACCAAATCGACAGATCCATTCCTTTACTAAAGCATCGGCTACCGTAGATGCTTCCTAATTTGGAAGAGCGTATGCCTCAACCCACTTGCTGAAGTAATCCATTACCACAATGATGTATTTATTCCCTGCTTCACTTTCTGGAAAGGGTCCCGCCACATCAATAGCAATCCTTTCAAAGGGGCGCCCCACGTTTTATTGGCGCATCGAAGCTTTTGGTTTCCTTTGCGGTCCATTACTTGCCGCACACACAACGCATTTTCTGCATCAGTCTTTTACGTCCTCCTTGCTATTGACCCAGTAAAATATTTCCCTCACTTTTCCCAGGGTTTTTGTAACTCCGAGATGACCTCCTGACACACCGGAATGGATTTCTTCTAGCAGCTCCGGGATCCGACATCGGGAGATAACGATTTGTCTTATTTCCTCTTTGCCGTCGTGGTCCACCATTTTACGCAGTAAGAGTCCGTCATCCATAACGAGAGAATTCCATTGTGCCCAATATGATTTCATGGGAGGGGAATACTTGGCAACTTCTTCCCAGGCTGGTTTCCGATGTTCTTTCATCCAGTTCAGAAGTATTTGGAGATCGGTGGTTCTTAATACTTGGGCGACTTTCTCCTCTGCCCGCTGGCAATGCTTACAAACAGGGTCTCCATTTCCATGGATTTTTCCTGCTCGATGTTCGATGCCGAAGTCAAACTCTTGCAGCCTCTCTATCCATCTTGCAACTTGAGCCCCTAGATTCTTAAACTGTAGAAGCCATTTTAAAGCTGCGTGATCGGCCCGGAGTAAGAATTTTCTGCCATAGAGGAATTTTTAGAAATGTTACATTGCCTTTACGGCGGCCAGCAACTCCCTCCGAGTAACGCAATAGTTTCGCTCTGGTTTGGACAGTGTTTTGCTAAAATACCCAATGACCTTTTCTTCTTTGCCTTCCTGGACTTGGGATAATACAGCTATGCCCACATTGCTAGCATCAGTGTCTAACACAAACTTTCCTTCTGGCAGTGGATAGCTGAGTATAGGGGCGCTTGTTAAACCTTCTTTCAAGTGGGTAAAAGCTTGTTGGCAATCCTGATCCCATTGGAATTTGCGTTCCCCTTCTGTCAGCCTGGTCATTGGCTTTGCGATCTTAGCAAATCCTTCCACGTAACGTCGGTAATATGTACACAATCCTAGGAAGCTGCGTAGCTCACGTTTGGCCTTCGGAACTGGCCATTCTTTTACAGTCAGGATTTTCGCCTTGTCGACCGCGACTCCCTCATTGGAAACAACATGGCCAAGATACTGCACAGCTCTTTGAAACAGGTGGCATTTCTTTGGGCTTAATTTCAAGCCAGAACCTCGTAGCCTTATGAAAACTTCCTCTGGGTTCTTCATATGGTCCACCAATGATTTTCCCACCACGATAGTGTCATCAAGGTAAACCAGGCACGTTTTCCAGGATAGTCCTCTTAGAATCGTGTCCATCAGCCTTTCAAAAGTGGGAGAAGCATTGCACAGGCCGAATGTCATCACATTAAACTGCCATAATCCGGTGCCCACCGTGAATGCTGTCTTCTCCCGATCTTCAGGGGGCAATTCTACTTGCCAGTATCCGCTTTTTAGGTCTAGGGTGGAAAACATTTTTGACCCAGCCAGGGTATCCAGAGTGTCATCAATACGCGGTAGAGGGTAGCTGTCCTTCTTGGTCACGTTGTTTAACATTCGTTAGTCCACACAAAATCTGGTTGAACCATCTTTCTTTGTAACCAAAACTACCGATGAGGCCCATGGACTGTTGGACGGTTGAATGATTCCCTCGTTGGCCATCCTGTCTTCGATCTTGTCAGCCTCCTTTCTTTTAGCAAGTGGGAGCCTTCTTGCCATCTGCCGGATGGAGCGGGCATTTTCCGTATTGATCTTGTGCTGGACTAGATTGGTTCTTCCTTTTTGTCCAGTATCGAATACATCCCGATACTTATGTATTAGATGTTTCAGTTTCTTTCTTTGGTCTTCTTCAATGACACAGGGTAATGACTGACATTCATTAGTCTCACAGGAAAAGTTTTATCGGCACGCACAAGGGCCTTTGCAACTGCTATCCCTCGGCCAATAGCCTCGTCATGCATCCTAGGTTCAAACATGACTATTTCTCCGTCTGTACTCTGACCCTCTACCGAGCCATTCAATATAACTTCGCTTCGTTCTGGGATTTCGGTGTCTTCAGGCAATAGAAGTCGTACGTTTCCATTCCTTTCCGAGTTTAAAATGACCTCCTCATTGTTGACAAAATTCCTTGCTTAGAGTTCAACTCGACGCTCTTTGTGTCCATGATGTCCATTCTGATGATTACCTGGTCCTCAATATCAGCTACTAGCGCCGGATGTTCGAATGTAGCTTTTCCTATTCCAAATGCGATGTTTACTTCACCGTACACGTTTGCTCCGTCTCCCGTCGCCGTCCGTAGTCGCCATTTGGATGGTCGTATCTTCGCCGATGCTTTCACCATGTCGGGTCTTATGATAGTCTTTGTCGCACCTGTATCCAGCTTTACGGTGTGGGGAGTCCCATCCACAAAAGCATCGACAAAAACACTATTAGACTGATGTTTAAGAGAGGAGACTTGGACCGACCTCCCTTAGTTTTCCGGATTGGCCGGATGAGGACTAGAACCTTCAGGACAGCGTCTCCTAACGTGCCCTATTTTTCCACATTTCCAACATTCCAACTTGCTGTTCTGGCGGCGACGTTCACCATCAAGTTCCTCAAAGATGCGGTTGACGGACTCTTCGAACTCGTTATCTCGTGGTACCATTTTTCGGACTCGGATCTGGCTTTTATCGTGTTTTTAGCGGCTTCGAATTCCAAGGCCGGAGTTAGCGCATCTACTAGCTTAGGTGGATGTGCTAGTGGTAAGACTTGCCGCATCTACAAGCTTAGGTGGATGTGCTAGTAGTAAGACATGCCTCATTTCACCATCATGAAGTCCATCTAGGAATGCTTGAACTGCCAATCGCTCCATTATCCTTTCCTGAACATCGGGATATGCTCATCGTACCAACCGCGCAATATCCGCTTCGAACTCCTGCAAGGAGTCGCCTGATTTCTGGAACCGATTCTTTAGTTGAGTATGGTAGACATGTTCTAAATGTGACTGGTCATATCGCATCTCCAGATGTCCAACTAGTTGTTCGTTGCTCTTCGGGTGATATTCTTTGAAGAATAGCTGTAGCATCTCCTCGTAGGGCCAAAGTGAGTGCAGTTTCCTTTTCGGTCGATGACATCGGTAGACATTCTAAGGCGTTGTACCATCAAATCGCGGCGGTTTCATTCGCATACCCAACGCAGACCCAACAGAAGCTCGAACCTCACTTAAAGTCGACGCTGTCGTTCGTCGATGGTATTGACCTATAAAGCGGCAAACTTGCCTTACACTTCTTGAATTCTGTCCTCCAAAGTTTCTAAAATCCGTTTTTCCAACTCGCAAGATTTTTCCATACTTTTATCTTCCAATTATTTTTTTAAATTGGCAGAATTTTCCAAAAACTTGTCTTCTAATTTGGCTGTATTTTCCACGAGCTTTCCTTCTAGGTTGGCACAATTTTCCACGACTTCCTTGTAGGTTGGCACAATTTTCCACGAGCCTTCCTTCTAGGTTGGCATAATTTTCCACGAGCCTATTTTCTAACTTGATCGAAAGGTTTTGTAGCATTAAACCTATATCCCCTGCACCGGTGAAAATGACATTATCTGAGTCCTCGCCTTCTTCAATCAGTGCTTTACAAAGCTGCTCCTGTAATTTTGCTTTCTTTCCAGCCGTGTCGCACTCTCTTTCCTCCAGCTCTCTTTTTAAATCGGCAATTCTCGGCATTCTTCCTTCACTAATCTCCGATTTATTTTCACTTAATGTCCAATAATCCACACCCCACACCTGACACCAATGTAGCATTTTTCTGGGTTCTTTTGGATGTGGATTAAAACACTGAATTCCGCAAAAATAAATGCACTAATTTATTTATTTTGACTAGATAGAACATTTATGTACACCACTATTTATGTCACTCACCCCCCTCGCGCCCCCTCAGCCTGTGACCGTCCAGGGGTACAGACGTTTCATTTTGCACCAGTTGTTACCCGGGACTTCGTACGCTTTAAACTGTTACACATAAAATTTTGTTTTTAAGTAATGTGTTGTATATTTAATGTGATTATTAAACAGATCGACGACTTACATGCTTGCTGAATTTGGTTACTTGGTGACGCCATCTACACGTCTCGCGGGTAAAATCCGGGACATAAAGCTAAAAATCAATATGTGCCTCCCGGTGTCAGTTATGCACTGTTGGTAACAGTACGTCTGTTGACATTCAGAATTATTTTCACCAAATATTGAATAACTGTTTTCATTCTCAGATGACTTGGAGTGTAGTCTTCATCATTAGCTGCTTTATCAGTTGGTATGTTTTATTGTATACAAAAAAATCCCTAATTACTTTATGGAAAATAACTCACACAAGATCAACGGCGTCGCTATGAAGTACGAGATACGACTCGATTACTTGACGATATGAGGTACTTTTAATGTCGGTTGTTAGTTGCCATGTCATATTTTGACGTATTAAAGTATCAAGATAGATAGTGCATAATATCTTAGAAAATAAATGTTAGAACATACGAGTATACAAAAAATGTTAATATTTTTAGTTTGCAAATAGGCAACAAACATATATTCTATTGATCAACCTCAAGTTATTTGAAGTTATGTCATAACAAAATAAAGCTTAACTTATCACTAAATACAAGTTAAAGGCAAAATCCAAGCAAATATTGGCCAACGTAACGTTTTGTTTGAATGCAGTAACATTGATTGAACTGAAAGCATAGTTAGTAACACCCACACCTCACACGATTAAATGAGATATTCTGACAACAACATTGTGCAAATTTACGAACCCTTGGCATTATCATCGTCATCAGTGGAACAACACGCGATTCCCAAACGAGCTCTTTCCAAGTTTGTATTCGTTGGTTTATGCAGATTATTGAAGATTTTATTTGAATTGTTCAATAGATGCTCATTGTCTCGTTTGCCGCCACTCTGATACGAATAGACTGGATTATCGAAGTGATTGCGATCTAAAACAGAAGGAAACATTAAAAGTTACGTATATTCTGGTTATCCGTAAATACGTTTCTTATTACAATTTTTTTTTCCATGACGATGATCAAATGTTTACCTAAAAATGAAGATTGACTCCTATCTCGCCCAGTCACGGTATGCTCGATACTCGCATTTTTTGTACATACATCGTGTATTGGCCCTGTACAATAGTCACCTGAAGCGCTAGTAAACCATGTCTTTCATACTCGACCCTCACCATTAGGATTTTGGAAAGATAGGGAGCCGTTTAATATAGGCAAACTGGCGTATTTAGGTGTAATTAAGAAAATTTCACTTGAAAGTTTCGCAATTCAGTGTATTTTCGGCTAAAACACATTTTCCCAAAAAGGTTTTTATATAGTACTGACTTTATTTTCGCTGGGATTTCAAAATAAATTGCACATTAAAGATGTCAAGAATTCTCCTCTTCAAGGTGGTATAATTATAATTTTAATCTGACTTTTCATTTCTTATCCACATTCATAGAAACTGAAACAATGATTGCCTATATACATATATTATGAAATTATACATATATACAATGAAATTATAATTATGTCATTTCATAATGGACAAAAGTAGCAACATTAATATGCTATTTATTTTGAAATACCATTCCCTTTCTGTTATTTTTTTGTCTGGTTTGCACTTGAACATTTCAATGCTCCATTAAAATATCAGAAAAGTAATTGAATTTTCGGATTTATAAAATATTTTCGTACCAAATTTAAAATACAATATTGATGGCACCCAAATATCCTTTAGTGTAACATATCTCATAAAAAAACGTGTCAGGTAGATAAGGAATTAAACAAGTAAACCCGCCAAAATTGTGTAGGTTTGACAATCCCATTGTGATGCCACTTTTGATAAAGCATCGTATACAACTTTACTCTCTTCTTAGTAGCAGTTTTTTTCATATCGAAATGCGATAGTAGCGCTCCAAGTGGCCATTATGCTGACTCAGCAATACCGGGTGCCGGGTGCGTTTTGCACGTGTACAATTAGAAGTTGATGACGATCCAGAAGCCCTATGCTCAGTGGATCCTCGAGACTTTCTTTTGAGGGCTTCCATAAGGGGAACCTTGAGGGTGCGTATTACTTGAGTAGTATCTTTTGCAACGTGGCATTATTTACCGATGCATCCAAATGTTGGCGAATGTCAACCTCTTGAGGTTAGTTGAATTTCTCTAAGTGTCACGGGTTCTATTTTTTAAATGGGTATATTACATCAATTTTAGCTAAAATCTAAATGTATGGAACAGAAAATTCTGGGAATGGGAATATCAATGTCCGCCTCTTCAAAAATCACAAATATCATTGTGTTATATATCCGTTGACAATGCATTATATATTCCATATTTTTCTTATATTAATTTGTAATTGGAATTTGCAATAGCATTCCTCAGCAAACAGCAGAAAAAGCAGGGAATAAGTAGAGCTGCTTGATGACAGTGAAGATTTCTGGATTTAAGAAATATAGCTATCAAAAGCTACTAAGGCTTCTGTTTCCTTTTTTATTCTGGAATGCTTTCTAAGAGATAGCGTTCTTACGGAAAGTTTCACCTCTTTCGTCAATAAGTAAGCAAATGATCATAAGGGGTGTTTCATCCCTGAAAATGACCAAATTTCAAGTTGACTGCAGCTATGAAAATTTTGTACTAAAGTATTCCAGAATAAATAAATAAATATATGTATATATATGAAAGACTTGTCTTTGGGGATATCGACAAATTAAGCAAAGTGTACCCTTCCGACTTGCTGTCCTCTTCAGGAGCTAAACATAAAATTGAAAATAGTAAACAGCAAACCATGCTCAATTAATTATCATTTAATTACTTACTTCGTCAGTGAGATTGGTCTTAGTGTCAGATGTATAAAATTGTGTTTGGGAACACATGGATAGATGACAAAAAACTGGATTTACACAGATCCTTTTTTAGCAACGGTGGAGAAAATAATTATTATTTGATGATGAAATATGTATGGATTTTGACGAACATTCTTGATTAAATAAAAACTGTTAAAACTTTACAAATTCGCAACATCTTGGGCTAACCTAGAATTATTGGTGTGTTCGAGAGATTAGTGTTTTTGTGTAATGTTGGTACTATTTGCAGGTACCTATGGCCCAACTAACAATTGTCACTCCTATTAGAGTTGCAAAAATGATTATACAGTATTCCTTACACAGCATTGTATACTGTAAGAACATTGGCTAAACCCTCTTAGAACAGCTATACAAGCGGAATGGGCACACCTAATAGGACACTTCAGTCATTTAATAGGTTGTATAAGGGCTGCAGGTAACATTTATACAACAAAAGTGTAAGCCCCTTGCAGCCGCTATAGGACATTTGCGTCAGTGCAAGATTCCGTTTTTGTCAACTATACAACTATTCTGTTACGTGATTCTACTTTATTGCAACCAAACTATTTCTTATGTATTGCATAGACGAAGTGAAGAATATATAACTAACACATTACAGTCATCTTGTTTACTTACATATCGGCCATTGTGAATTTCATACACAGGTATATGATAAACTTCTACACTTTGATATAGGGCCATTGAATTACTTGCGCAGCAAATTTTTTTGTGATGATCGTGCAAAGTACTTACGCAATTTCTACGGGCTTCTTATTTCATGCATATTATGATAATGATCAAAAGTATGTCTAGATTTTTAAGATGGAAAACTGAACTTATCTGCGTCAAATCTTCCACAAATCCTATATTTAGACACAATTACACTAATGTTTATCACTTTATATCTGTAATTTCGTACTGAAACATAATTATTTAATAGTAAATAGAGGAATAAATGTTTGCCCAATATGGCTGGTAGTTGTGTATAATCATGGCATCGTCCATTTTGTCTTCAGTTTATTAGAATATTTTGGAGTTGCCTGCAGGTGTTACACAACAATTTGACAAATGTCTGAAATGAAATACCGACAGAGTCCAATGATTTACCCAGAATTTGTACCAGATCTATATCTTCTATTTGAACAGTTGATAAAACCTTTTGAACCAATATACATGCGTTCTTTGTCTTAAATCATTGGTTCTGGCATTTTAACAACAATATGACAGCAGAAAGTTAGGTTATGGTGAAGTTGTATACCGACATATTAAGCATATGTACAGCCTTTAACAGTAACTAAACAACAGTTGTATAAGTGCTTCCGTTGGGAGCAACTTGTTGGCTAAAGTAGTAATTTGCACAGCAAAACAACAAGGCTCTGGTTTGTTTTATAAATGTTACCATGGATGCCACAACACAACCATTTTGACTAACGTGCAAATATGCCGTATAAAATAGTTTTATAAACGTTTATGCAACAGTTAAAAAATTGTCCCTTAAGGTGTTGTATCACTATGCTAAACAATATTTTAAACACCTCATTTTAGAGCAAATATGTTGCAGAAAGCAAATTTGCATTCCACACAACATTAAGCCAGCATTTTGGTGTTCAGGCAACAACAATAGAGAGCTTTTATGGCTGAATCGTTCTTTTACCAAAAGCTTATAGCACTACTTTGCTAGTTGGGGGTGGGGATCAATTATCTTTGTTTAGTCTGTTACCAACGTAAGGCAGAAAGTGTGCAATACCTTATTAAGAGTTGAGAGAATTGAGAGTTACCACTTGGCAAAATTGGTTGATGTTAAAGACCTGTCATGGTGAGAAGGGGGGAAACCAAATTATTTTTTTCGAAAACTTGTTGAATTTATCTATTGAATTGTAGTACTTGTTATTGTGATAGATCAATAGATAAATTATTTTGATTCTTCACAATCATAAATGGAATCTGGTTTTTTATCTATTCCATTTTTTTTCCTCCAAAATTCCATTCCATTCAAATATTAATAATTAATGTTTTACTCATAATAAAATAATTGTTAGATTGTCTAGCTTAGTAATAATATAGTTTGTTCAACTGCCTCTGGTCATTGACAAGTCTTCATTTGGCATATCTTGAAAAAGCACACCTTCTCAAGTGATT
This sequence comes from Acanthoscelides obtectus, assembly GCA_963669975.1. Lineage (NCBI taxonomy): Eukaryota > Metazoa > Arthropoda > Insecta > Coleoptera > Chrysomelidae > Acanthoscelides > Acanthoscelides obtectus. The sequence goes on along the minus strand of CAVLJG010000006.1, from coordinate 47,613,007 downwards.
TGGCAACATAGCACAAAATTTACACACTTTCGTTCCATCCATCGACACTGACACTACCAGCCTTCTGTCATTTGTCATATGTTTCATGCTACTTATGATCTTGTCCTACACCATCTTATGCAGCATCAAGTGGTTGTTTCACGATGTAAAATGTCAATAATTTCAAATTTCATTCCAAATATTTTTAATCCATTGTAATGTGTTCCTGACATACAGCTGTGTGCGTTTTTTACCATTTTTAACTAGTGTACCATGGATCCAGCTTTCACCAGATTTCTAAATGTTTCCCTCAACTTAACCTTTAATAACATTTAGCAACAATCTCACATACTATTGTAAGTAATTTAAAATCATTTGGTACAGTAGTTGCTATTTCTTCCTAATGTTATTGTAGCTCCTGAAGATGATGGTATAGCCCGTCGAAAGCAAGAGACTAATAAAGGATAAAGAGTCCTCATCGCTTTAATCTAGTAAGTATCTTTGAATTTCTCTGGGACGTAGGAAACGTTTTGCAAAAGTACACTCTTCAACTTCGAAGTATATATAGTATCCTTGTAATTTCTTTGGGACGAGGGCAAAGTTTTGTAACGTACACTCGTTTAACTTGAAGTCAAGCTTTCGACAGTCTATGCCGTGGTAAAGATGAAAAGGTTTCCGGAAAAGATGATTGTTCGAAAGAATTTTCAATAGTTAATAAATCTTCTAATTCTTCTAAATCCGTTAGTGTTTTTTTGAGAAAAATACATAGCTATGGTTTTACCCAATTGAAGAAGCTGTTTTCAATGAAATTGAAGCAAATTCTCATAGCAGTACTCGAAAAATAGCTGAAGAACTGAATATTACCCATGTCACAGTGTGGCAGATTTTAAGAGCCCAGCTGCTAAAGCGATATCATACGCAAAATGTGCAAAACCTCTATTGCTCAGAGATTTGTCATCAAGTCTAGCCTTTTCTGAATGGTTACGCAGTGAAATGATAAGGAATCAAGATTTATAAGTCGAATATTATTTACAAATGAAGCTTGTTTTACTCGCTATTCAATTATTAACTTCCACAATAATCGAATTTGGGCCGTAAACAATCAACACGCCTTAATAAAACATATTTTTCAAGAACAGTTGCTACAGTTTCTTATGGTCGACTAAAAATTAACTACATCTTGATAGAATAAATTTTTACAATGTTTTGGAATAATAATTTTATAGCAGTTCGCAAAAACATCGAGTTTCATTTTTATAACAAACCACTTCTCTATTTAATAATGTTGTGGTAGAAAATCGTACTCGCCTCTCCATCTCGTTGGAGGTCATTTTTTATAATTTCTGTCGCCCGTAAATACGACAGCTGAATGTGACTGGGTACTATTTCCGGCGCTCTGGTGTAGAAATTTGTCTGCGGCCCACCACCCGATTTTGTGATAGTTTCGCTGAGTTGCGGATTCAAAGGGTGGTGGGGTGGTTTCTATTAGAAGCCGCAGCCGCTATAGGACATTTGCGTCAGACCCCCTTGGTGGTTTTTATTGTCGGAGGCTTTTTCTTACCCTTTTGGGGATTTAACCGTACAGATAATTACACTCAACCATCGAGCGTGTAAGTGACCATTTCCTCCAAACCACATTTCATTTCCTCAACATGATTTCTAATTCTATAGACGGGAACTGCCTACAGGGTTAGTCCAAGGCGAGGTTGAGTGGGACTCACGCCTGAGAGGAGCAGTTCCCCATTTTTGGAGAACCCTCATAGAGGTTAATGATAATTTTTTTCCTTACTTTGCTAGGCCTGTCTTAATCTCGTACAAACTGAGTCTATCATTTTATTTGTGCCAGTTTAGGCGTTCTTATGTGGCATTAGGGTTATACTTTAACCAGTCAATTATCCATTGTTTAGGTCAATATGGAATTCGTCAAGAAAATTATTAATTCATCAACCTATTTAGTAGTAAAAAGAGAGAAACATTTATATATAGTTTTGTATCATACGAGTAGTACATACACCGAGAATAATATAGTGTTATTTTTATATGGCGATAGCTTCTGATATTGGTTGTATATTTACTGAAATTTGAGTGAGCCATGCTCACGAGGTAAAATATTCCTGTGATTCTCAAATAACATTTTAATTGCTTTACTTATAAGCTGAGAGAGGACATAAAATATTATACCTCCGGATCCTTATGTTATTTTTTAAAGTTATCAGATTATTTTAATCTAGTTCGGATTAATTTAAAAATTTTGGTATTACTAGTACAATCACAATTTTCATTGTACACCGTGATTGAACAACAACCTTGTTTTAATTTTAAGTTTTCTTTTAATATTCGGGTTGGAATTGTCGGTGACCATCTCATTTGGCCTCATTTTCTTCCACCTAGACCTAATGGAGAAGAATACCGGAGGTTTTCAGCATTTGTTTTACCTGGACTTTTAGAAGAAGTTCCAGTCATAAAAAAATTTCGTATGTGTGTGCTCCACCACACTTTAGCCTAGTGGCGCGGCAATCGCTGGATTGGGAGAGCAGGCCCCCACCAATGCTCCCTAGCACGCCCGACATAAATCGCTTAGATTATTTTCTCTGGGGACACCTTAAAGCGTTGGTATACAAAACTCCTATTGAAGGTGAAGAGGATTTATGCAATAGAATCATTAATGCTCACAATGATGAGGTGGCTAGACGGTTGTATTGAAGCCGAAGGGAGCCACTCCCAACGCTTAATTTAGTTAAAGGTAGTCTAGATCTTAATGTTATTTAGTTGTGTTGTTGCTGTTACATAATTAGTAATAGAAAATTATATAAAAAAATAATTTCCAAAATAAACTTTTTCCCATATTCCTCGTGTGGCCCAAGTATATCCAATTGTGTGGACCTTTTTTCTCGAAAACTAAGCAAGATACGAAAAAAAAATTAAGAGACAATAAAGTTGTATTTCTATTCGCTTAATCCAAAGAAGATAAAAAAATGCACAAATGTCACTTTCGTACATTTTTTTGTCACAAATATTCCTTCAGATCCTGCTTGAAACGTCACTGGCCTTGATAAATGTAATCAAGTTAGGGCTAAATTAGCTCCTTAATTTTATACCACTTCCGAGTTATAACAAAATAAGGTAGAGGATATTCAAGACATTTACGAAAAAACATTTTAAATTTCAACACCCTCTATCTTGAGAACGAAGAATTTGCGGACCATGTTTATATGAACTTTTTGCCTTAAAAATACTCAAAGAATCGTCTGTTAAATTTATGGTACATACTTAATTAACACCCTGTATATTTCAAACCAACAATATTTTTATTTTAATTTTTAGTGTTTGATCTTTAAGGCGGTTCCGACGCAGTGAGTTTCAAGCCATTTACAAGGGTTCAGCTGCTTCAAAACTGACACTCCATTTTTCAATATTTTTGAATGAAATTCATACAGTATGTTGAGAAGCACTTTTTGAAATTTTGTTTTTGCACAAGTTTTATGATGGGTTGAAGTGCGCACTTTTTCTGTTCAACTTCGCGATTTTTTTAAAAAGAACCTAGTGAAAAAAATGAAAAAGTGGCTCTATAGCATCCTGTGGGGTTTTGTTTTCAGCACTCTGTGAAAATTTCATCCAAAAATATCAAAAAATAAAGCGTCAATTTCGAAGCGCGCAAACCTCTACAAATCGTATTTTGGACGAATTTTGTCTACTGTTTCGTGCTGCCAAACCAAGCGTTGCGGCGCAATGTACGGACTAAGAAAAGATGTATTCAGATAATTTGGCCCTATTTGATATAATATTCCGTAGATAAGTCGTTCTGCAAATAGGTACTCATAATCGCGATTTTAAAGCCACGTCATTGGCGAGGAAGTATTGTAATCGCGAAAAATTTCTAAAAATGAGATGTTATGTTTTTTTAATTCATATGACATCTACATCACGAAAAACTGTATCACTCATCATCAACTTGGAAATTACCGCTCGGGTTTTTATGAAATTTCCACACACATACTAGTATGCCAAAGCTTTGTAGTTATAGTCCAGTGGCAACGATGCTATAGGCAAAAATGAAAAAGTAACAATTGCTGAAACTCCGTTTTTGACGTATCAGGGGTTCCTAATCATTGACATAAAAAAATTATACTGCTTAAAAAGGGGGGGTTGAAATCAGTGAAACACGTTCTATTACTAAGAAGCTTCTGATCCCAGTGATTACAGGAAATTTAAGTATCGAAAATCCGACGAAGAATATGCTCACGATTTTAAAAAATCGGTACCTGCTCTATAGGTTTGACACCAACAGCCAACAGATCTGCAACTACCGACAGTAGGAAAGAATAAATTCGGATATCACTCCAGTCAAGTATACGGGAATTTAGCGGAGAACTTTAAAATTATCGATATGTCAAGGAAATATGTTTTTGAGAACGATCATTTGGTAGATTTTATACCTGCATTTTCATTTGAATTTCGTAACCCGTGAAATGTACCCATTTCGCCGTTACCTTTTGTGTTCTGCAGTTTGTGATGTTTTTCTGGATATAAGCAGGCCATAATTGCCTAGGGTGCTATCAGAGCTTTTTACAAAATTTTGTCCTTGTGCAAGAATTATGGTGGGTTGAAATGCTCACCATTTGTGCTCAACTTCTTGATATTTTAAAAAGATCCTAGTGGATAAAATCGAAAAAGTGGATCGCTGGCACCCTGTGGACTTTGTTTTTAGCACGCTGCAAGAGTTTCATTTGGAAATAATAAAAAGTAAGCTGTGAAGTGCAAATCGGTTTTTGGGCGAAATTCATCTACTGTTTCGTCCTGCCAGTCCAAGCGACGCGACGGTGCGTTCCGACTAAGAAAAAATGTATTCAAGTAATTTTATATCTTTCCTAAAATAAATTCAAGTACTCAAATTCTAATTCGTCATAAAAATATCTTATGCCGTCAAAATAAGAGGAAACAGTTAGATAGTTTTTGCAAAGCAATAAACAGGTAGGCTTTACCTGGATTAAGTACATGTATTGTCCACTGTAATAGGTAGATGGAGATGATGCTGCCAGAAATGGATGTGTGCGATCAATAAACAAACCACAAGATTGAATTGCCGTGTCCAATGATTTTTGTATTGCCTACTTAGAAAACTCTGTTGGTATATGATGAAGTTTACTAGAACTTTACAGCTTGTTGTTTGCCTTCTTCTACAAACTTCACCAAATCGAGACGCTGTCAACCTTATCCTCCGATGAAGACGCCACAAAGCACAGTCCTGTCATTTGGTGACTTGTTCGATATGCAAAATCTCGTCGTCACTTTTTCAAGGTTTCCCTAAAAATTCTTGCTTAGCAACCTCCAAATCAATATCGTTCAGGTTTTTGACAGAATTCGCCATAAAACTATTATATTTTCTTTGGAATTACTATCCGAATTGTTAGTTATGTTTATATCAACATTTTTTTTTTTGGTCTGAGTTTCTTTCCAAGATTCTTGCGTTTGAGTCTTTGTTCCATCTTAATGATAAGCGAGGTTAGTCTAAGCTTAGAACGCAAATGTATTTGGACCACATAGACAGGCCGCTCGATATTGTGGCTCACTACAGCTGCAGCACATCTTCCATGGTATGACCTCTTCTTGCAATAATTTATTCGCTTACTCCAATGTACGAGTATTTTGCGATTATAGAGTTGAACTGCTCCACACTATTGTTGTCCTCATCATGAATTAAACTCACTGAATTCGTAATTAAAATTGTCGCATATGACCTTTTATTCTCCATTATCAACCTTGACGAACAGTAACTAGGGTAGAATAATACTAAATGACTAGCTAAGTACCAAAATAGAAAACGATTTACAGGCTAGATCGCTAACCGAAATCCGACTCTGTTATTATAAAAAATTACCTCGGTAGGCACCCGCAGTCATCCTTTCCTCTTTTAAAGTAGCGCCGACCACCGTCTAAGACCAGCCCACAATCGTTTCCTTTTCACCCCCCCGTTACCTCAGCAGATGGTGCTCGTGATTGTAGGAGCCCCGTTAAAAGACCAAAGTCACAGTTTTGGTATTTTTATCGAAAATTTACCAATATTTAACTACTACTTATTATTATCTGTGCGCATGGTCGGAATACTTTCTATTTCAAATGTAAAACTTAGGCACACAACATATTTATATGAAATGAAAATGTAGCACAACTGGGCTCGCAATGAAAACAAAAGTTGAACTCTCGTTATGTATTCATTTGTTTCAATTTTACTGTATTTTGAACGGAATGTCTCAGCACATTCATTTGTATATATGTTGTGTTTCTGTTATCATAAATTTGGAATAAGACGTGCTGCGACCATGCGCTTATACCAAGATGGTCAAGTTAAATATTCAGAAATGCTGAATTTTGGACATAAATATCAAAATTGAGCATGGGCTTTTACAGAACAATCATGTACACAAACAAAAGGAAGAATGTTGATGGAAGTTTAAAATACACATATTTAAAAATGTCAGAAAACCGATCAGCTTAAAATCTGAGTTAGTTTAACAAACTCCTCATGGACCCTTTCTTCACTTCATAAACTATTTCAATAAAATCTATAAAATGATACTTTTCTTCTTTGACAAAGCGCACACTACAGTACAACATTTTTTGAAAATACGGCAAATCCAGCTGCGAGTTCATCTTTAACGACAACAAGAAACACAGCTATGATAATTATCAGCTTACTGACATTTCCAAGAATCGCTCAAAGGCCATAAAAAATGTTTGTTACGAGGCTCCCTCAAGATTCCCGTAAGAAACCCTAATTCTAAAGCTACGTACTCACAGTTGAAAGAGCGTGGCAGGCTTTCGATCTCTCTTTCGTGGCTCCTGTCTTGAATGAGGAGTAAAAAGTGAACCAGTTAGGGTCGTGGACAGTTCATATGTTCACGATTCAGTTTATTCCATGAAACCGACCATGAAAGAACTCCTGATCGATAGTTGTGCTCTTAAGAGTTCAGATTTTAGTGATATATTAGCGAAAAGACTGAGAGACACGTGTACAGATAAAAAATAAAAGAAAAAGCTTTGATGGGTCAGGAAGTGGATACTAGCATAAAGAAATATGAGGGAATACAATTTTGCTACAAAGGTCTGAAATTCGGTTTGATTTCCTTCTGGAACGCGTTTCAAAGTGTGTGACACCGAGTATAAGCAGAAGTGGACTTGTCTCTTTCCCGATGACATCAGATGCAAACTCGCGCGTATAACGCTAAATTCTTACGCTCCGTGAGAACACAGATTGAGGGTTCACTAAGCATATGGGTCTAAGATATCTGTATATTTGGAACTTCAAAACCATTGAAAAACTTCAAAAATTGCCATAATACCAAGCATCTCGACACTAATAAAGACGCGTTTATTGCTTAACACTAATAATCCAGAATATATCTATACATGCCGTACCATAACATATTTTCAGTCACGATAAAGCAATTAATTGTACTCGTACTATCAGCACACAAAAGGTAAATTTTAACACAAACAAAAATATACTGATACGATTTTGAAATAAGGAAAATACCAGAAAATGATTTTACATCGTTATATCATAACTGTACTGTTTCGTACTTGATTTTTAAAGAGTTTTAAATGGGAACTCCTACTAACATGATTAGACTGACGATTTACTTACCTTGGCCAAAACCATTTGGATCAGCCGTATACTGAACATGTGCCATCTCTGTTTGCAAATTAGTAACTCTTCTTCTATAGTAAAACACAACCAATGTGAAAATAGCGAAAAATATTATGGTGATCATGATCACAGCAACAGTCACTCCATATCCTGAGTTACGTTCCATAGCCTCGCTAGTTCTTGGCAGCAAATTGGACTCTTCACAGTGTTTTCCAGCAAAGCCATGTTTGCAGACACAGCCTTTGGCCGCGTGACACATAAAGTTGTCATTCTCACATTCGCAGGGAGTCATACAGTGGTCGCCGTAGTAGCCTTCTGGACATACTGAAAATGCACATACTTTGCTTAATTCACTTCAATTGATCTACTTAATCTGTTCCAGTAGGAATGATATATGTATGCTAGAGAATTGGCTGAAAATGCTAGGAACATGTTTTAAATAGTCCTAGTATGGTACGATCACCCTGTTTACAAGTTGTTATCGTAAAACTATTAGAAATGTTTAGGCATTGTAAGCAACATATTCGACTGAAATGCTGTGATAAGCAGAAAAATGACCGCGATACCTTGCACTACCTGTCGATAACAGGTGCAATGATTGCCCAACTGCACCACTAGACATCATGCTGAACCTCCCGCCAATACATTTTTTTGTAATAATGGGAGAGGCTATAATGTGCTACTCGTGGTTAGGATTTCAGACACAATCAAATACGCAAGCATGTATGAAACGACATACTTGATGCGAGGACCATATATTTCTCAAATTTGCATTTAAAATCGTTGAGAACAGTATGGAATGGAACATCAAACACAAATAACCAGGTACAAATACGGGTCAAGGACGGAACAGGAAACAGGATGTACCAGAATAGCATTTCAATCTCTTGTATGCATGTAGAACTCAAACAAATAACAAGTTCCAATAAAAAACGTCATACGGGGTTTCTCTACGGAGGTACAAGCCTCCAAACCAAACCAAAAACTACTTCGCCCCCTTTCGCCCTCGGCCCCTCAGCGTCATACATTTAAAAATGTTAAATGACGAGTAATAACTTGTTTGAAAGGTCTTTCGAAGTATTTTATTTTGGCGTTTAATTTTTTGAAATGAGTCGATTCGTTTTCGAGAAAATTAGAAATCTTTATTTATCTTAATTTGTTCAGATAGAAAATAAAAACACACGAAAATATAACTTTTTATTTCAATAAGTGTTCAAAATGTTGCCCATTAGGGTTTGCCAAATCTACAAGTTGTTTCTAGTTTAAAACGGAAACTACCAACATAAACAGCAATTAGGAAGATTAGACGTCGCAACAACCAAATAACAACCAGAATTTTTTTCCGCATTCTTTTCATCAACACAGATATCCTGGGCGATTTCTGTTTATTGTTATACCTGTTTAGTTATTTATTGCTAAGGTAAGGGAAAGAAATAATTTAATTTGCTATCAGTTACCTTTGTGACAATCCTGGGAAAGTGAAAATTAATTTATTGATGCAGATTTTACACACTAGCCGAAAGAGTGGAAATAATAATAATTTATGGTGCCCAAAATTAATGTGCTCGGCAAACTGCCGTCACGTTTAAGGCCAGACATCCGGGAAAGATAACCTCGCATAGGTATGTTTTGGACCTTGTTACTAAATTTACTCAAACTTGATCTGTTGCAAATAAAAACGTGATAATCGGAGAATTTTGGATGAAGCCGCTCAAGTTGAAGTTGTGGGTCCTTTTGTATTTCATTAAGCTCTGTACACACAGTTACTAAACTCGATAAATTTCATCCATTCAAAATGAAAATATTGCAAGAGTTAACCGAATATGATTTCGATAGGCGAGTTGAGTTTTGTGAATGAATAACTGCAGCGATTAACTATAATACCATTCATGCAAAGAATATCTGCTTCAGTAATGAATGCACATTTTATCTAAATACAGTTTGTTAATAAGCATAGCTGCAGGTATTGGAGCAATGGAAATTCTCATGCTTTTGTAGAAGGGCATACCCAGTACCCCCAAATAATTAATGTATGGGCAGGCATTTTAGGACACAAAGTAATTGGGCCATGGTTTACTAATGGAAATGTGAATGGAGACATTTATTTGAATATGTTGGTAATCTGCTAGTCACTGAAATCATTGAAAACCAAATCGAAGAGGATGGAAACCCTGTACTTGACGAGGCTGAAATATATTTCCAGCAAGACGGCGCTCGTCCTCACTATGTTCTTCCGGTTGGGCAATGGCTAGACGACGCGTTTCCAGATAAATGGATAGGGCGAAAAGGATCTATAGAATGATGTGCTAGATTTCCTGATTTGACGCCATTAGACTTTTTCTATGGGGCCATTTGAAATCTATTGTGTTTACTCCCCAACCTCAAAGTTTGGATGAACTTCGTCAACGCATCATCGAAAGCTTCCATGATATCCCACAACAAGTTTTTGAAAATGTCCGTCAATGGTCTATATCATTGTTTGGCCAATAACGGGCAACATTTTGAACACTTATTGAAATAAAAAGTGATATTTTCGTGTTTTTGTTTTCTATCTGAACAAATTGAGATAAAGATTTTTATAATTTTCTTGAAAACGAATCGACTGATTTAAAAAAATCAAGGACTTCAAAAGACCTTTCAAACGAGCTATTACTCGATACCCCTTGTCATTTAAAATTTTCAAGGGGATGACCCTGGGGGGCAGAGGGTGAAAGGGGGTGATGTAGTTTTTGGTAATAAAAGTTGTCCCCCATGACAAATCTTTTGACGTGTCTCGTCTCGTCAGTGGTTTTCGATAAATCCGTGGTGGTAAGTTTTCAAATGAACACCCTGTATGGTTTTATTCATAAACTAATACAAGTTTTTACAGTACTGGATAGACCTTAAACATAGGATACAATCTAGAGCTGCACAATATAGGCAGGATGCTACACGTACTGGCGGATAGCTTATCTGAAGGAGATGAGAGAATTATTGCCATATTGGGAACAACAATATTTGGAAATACTGACCATCAAGTTCCATTTGGTGTAAGTACTCATACATAGCTCTTGCATGAATTTAAATGGAATTAATATTAACCAATGAAAAACCAATGTATATTCTCCATCTCTATTGGCCACAAATGTTTATTTTAATTTTTCACTAGTGATGAAGTATTTTTATGGTTATTGTTTACTTGTGCTACCTACTTTTGGACATTTTAATAAGAGATATTTTCACAAATCAGGTTAAGGTTACTATATTGTTCCTATTACTGTTCTCTAATAGTGAGCTATTTTTTGTGTCAAAACTCTTAAATTTCGTAAAAATCACCACTGACCTCTTTTTTGCAATGGCACTTCCAATCTGTAAATCATTTATAACTCTAAATATGATGAAGAGTTTGTTTTCCAACAGCTTTTTAAGGCAAGATTTTTTTATTGTATTTAGAATAATAATTGCTTTACAAATTGACGAAAAGGAAATAGAAGTATCATTAAAAAAAACAGGATTTTGTTTTGGAAACCATATTTTTAGAAATGCTTTTGATAACATTTTTTAAATGAGTATTGGTTCCGATTACAAATACATTTTGCGCTGACTGATACATAATACGAAATTTGCGTGTGATAGCAACTATCGACCGATTCGGGTCGGTTGTCGGTTGGTTGGAAGTTAGATTATAAGCCTTCGGGAATCACTCGGGGAGCAACTTCTTCATTACTGTTCAGGAACACAGTTCCCCGAAAGGTAATAGAACCACTCCCTCAGTTATTCTACTTTCAAGAATTAATCCGCAGACTGCTGGATTGGGTACTGGTTGGTATTATCTCGTTTAATCATCTCAGAATGTATAATTCTGGCTGACGAAAGTCGCGTTCCAAGACCTAAGACTGTTTCTTCAAATATGATAACCCGCACATGTGCCACATTTAGTACAAAAAATCCTATGGAGCATTACTTTCAACTTACAAGGAGGGGTCATAGGTTGGCAAATTGCAAGTTTGATATTTTTATACTTGAACCACCACGAAGGCCTAAGGTCTAAACACACCTTGGGTAACGTGGCGCTATAGAGGGATACAGGGGAAAGTGACACGGACTCTAGCGAGGGAGCATACAACATGCACATACTTTGGCCCCGCCTTAGAGATCCGACGGGTGGAACCGCCGCCTTCGACAGTCGGAGACCGTCTACCACCCATGGACAATCACAACATCCATAGCCCAGAAAAAATTTATCTTGGGGCGGGATTCGAACCCGCGCAGCGCACGGTGATTAGTAGACCCATAAAGTTTACCTCTACGCCACCGCTGAGGTCGTTTTGGCTGCAAACGTATCTATTTGGTACCTAAGATAACTCACATTCAGTGCACTGGGTGCCAGTCCATCCAGGCTTGCATCTGCATACGCCATCGTTCCTCCTGCATTCACCACCATTCAAACATTTGCAGTGCTGACTGCAGTTCATACCAAATTTTCCTGGTGGGCATGGTATGGTGCAGTTACTTCCTATCCAACCAGGCAAACATTGGCAGTCACCTGAAATACAATTAAATGTGTTCATCTTGCTTCTAAGTTATAATCGGGGTTCTTTCTAATTATCAAACGTCTTAGAACAGATTGGAGAGGTCGGTATACCGAGTGCTTTGCGATCATAACTTGCCTTGGTATTATTATTATGTGCATGAAAAATTCTACAAACAAGTGGAAACCGTTTGCTGTTATCTCGCGATATAAATCGATTACTCCGTCAGATGGTAGTAGCTACAATGTTACCAGCTCTGCAGTTTTTTCGGAAACTACTTTTTAAAACTTTCTGTTATCCCTTAGTATAATCTCCAAATACCAGGATTCCGGCCAGCTTACTTGTAAAAATATAGCTACATTGCGAAGTCAGAAAACTGCCTAATGTTTCGGGAGCTTCCAAATAGCAGACCTCCATCTAGTCTACTCATAAAAATATAGCAACACAGCTTGGAAGATTATAGAATATCTTGGAAATTACTAACAAATCTTGAACAAAACAACGTTTTTATTATACCTCCATAATCCTCTCCGTTAAAATTTAGTGGATATCGTTTCGGTATTTCTCAAGATACTGAACCATATCTAGACTTGAATGTGATGAAGTTGAAGTTCAGATATATGGAGGTGATACTGCGGGAGACTGTGGAGTTAATATACGACAACAAATATACCATTAAATAACAAACAAATGGACACCTGGCAACAATGCAGTTGTACTCAGTGACATTAGAACTGTTACACCCAGAAAAAAATTCTTCTACTTGATTTTTTGGCAATATGGGGACGGGCGTAGTGTTCCTGAAAAAGGATGTGTGTACGGCCCTCTAGATACGGCAGTAAGGTGGCTTGTACGACATCATCAACATAACGCGCAACAGTCATATTGCCTTGAACAAAGAGAAGGGGTGATCGGCTTCCAAAGCAATGCTGCTAGCTAGTCAATCTGACCAGGAACAAAAATTATGATCATAAATAGCATGCAAATTGAAGATATAATTATTTAGTATACAATATGAACTCGGAATGATGGCAGCATGACTTTCTTAAATAACTAGGTCACGTAATACATTTTCTCTTTTATAATCATAATAATATGGGCCTTTTTCTGAAAGTTTCAAGGTAGTATACGTTTGCTTCTCATTAAAATCATTGAGGGTGAAATATGTTGAAAACCAAACTACAAAAAAGAAAAAACAGTACACAAATAACAACCAGTTGTAGCCAGCGAATTCAGTCTTGGTAGAAGGAGCAGGTCTAGGATGTGTTTGTCTCCAAAATCTGATAATGTATAGTCAGGATGAAAGTTCATACTACAAGTCACATGAAATTCATATTTTTCTGCCAAACCATATAAATGTGCGTGGGTTCCATACAGTTCTAGTTTCCGGGGAATGCGAAAGGCGGTTTAAAACGAATAATCCACCGAAATATTATAGTCACCGGCGTTGCGGATGGGCGTGTACCTCAACGTTGGGCTTTTACATTGGACAGCTGTGAGGTAATTTTGACTGATTTCCGTCCACTTCTTGTTTCTTTGAGTGTTCAGTCCAAATAAGGTTTGTATAATTAACAACATCACTGAAAGATGAAACTTATTGGAGATAAATCATATGTTTGGATATTGAAAAGGTCCAACTGAAACTTCAACTTTGAGTCATATTTACTTTAATTTTGAGTGTTAAAGTTTTTAGGAAAGGTATTTACTCTCAAGTTATAAATAGTAATTTCACATTTCATTTCAATGCCGCGAAATTCTAGTAAGGAAGCTCAGAGTAGGTCCCAAAAAAACTATGAATATCAAATTAATCAAATTACTTCCTAATCATTATTGGATAAGTATAGTGACAATGATATAATAGCAGTAAAAAATACATACTATAATAATTCTGCATTCAACATTCACAAAAAACAATTCGCTTAGTCTAAAGACCGTCTGTCACGATACGAAATTTAGTACGCTAAATTTCATACAAAATGAAGATTAGTGTCAGACAGCATTTAGTACATAATTTTGTATGACCAAATTCAGTGATAAATTTTGTAGAACCTGTTCTAAATAACATCATACTAAAAGTGCGTAGACAACTGCGCATTTGGAGCAGTGCAATGCCTGATATAACCTTAAACCAGAGCCGCTGTCCAGTGCTTTTGAATTGAGAGTTGTATGTGACGCTTGCGAACTACTCTAGCAAATGCGCACGGGAACGCGACGATAAATGGGTATTTCTCAGCAAATTTCCTGAGCCATTGATGCTAAGTTGCATGGATTTATCATCAATTTAACATTTTTATTATATCAATAAGTATCTACACTAATATTTTAAAAGCAAAAATTTAGATAATATATTGACACAAAAAAATACGATTAATTTATTAGTCTAAAAGTCATTCCCTCATCTCGTCTCTGGGTCTGATATTAATAATAAAAAAATATATACAATTAAATCTGTTCATATTCTTATAAATTGAATTTTACTAAAATATTTGGTAATAAGTATGGATTGTATAGTCAAGCTTTCATTTCTAAAAAATAAATATGTATATAAAAAATCTATTTAAACTATGTCCCTTGAAATGAAATCATTCCCTCACCCATTAAAATATCCGATTTGTGGTCACACCATTTGATATTTTTTAACGCAGCTGTTATGTTTTTAAAACTTGGCAATACTGCTAATAATGTCAACATGCGAAATTTAGTAATAGTGAAAAGAGTTGCTGAAAAAAGTATTGGATGTCAATAATTACAACAGTAAATTTCTCTGTGTCATTACCTCACTGTTTATATCAAAAGGTAAGTCATGATACTGTTCGAATGTTTTAATTTTTTTGTTTGTTTTGGGGAGTATAATGCATTCACAAAATGCTAAATCAATTTGAGGTGATGTACTGTTGGTTACGGTGTCGTTTATGGAAATCCGTCACTCCCTCACGGTCGTTCCCTCACTATATTAAAAGTGAGGGAATGATGTTTGCATATATAAAATTGTGGTTTGGGTGTTATTGTTTAACTCCAGGTTGTATAGCATGTGTTTTCAATTTTAACAGATATCCGTATATCAAGAATGGGGAAATGAAGTGAAGTGAAGAAGAAAAGAAATTAAAAAAGAAAGAGTACGACAGAAAGAGGCGAGAATAAATGAAACTTAATGCTGAGTCTTTAGAAGCTTTGCGTGAAAAAAAAAAGATTAAAGTATTTAAATAAGAAGAGTAAAGGTCAAGTTAATTCAATAAGTTCTATGAGTGCAAGAGAAACTAGCCAAAAACGAAAACAATGGAAAAAGAATAGTAAAGTTTATATTGAAAAGCGAATTACATTACAAACAAATTTACAGAGAATAGTTGAAGAAACACCCCCATCAAGTCCTGCACCATCTTTACAGCACAGAGCAGAGAATTTGTCTGCTCTCAATAGACGTAGAATGCGCAAGCGGCGAACTATTCTGTACGCGAAGATTAAAAGTTTGGAAAATAAAGTAAGGATCGCAGTCAAGCTTAGAGGAAAATATAAGAAGAGGTGTTTGAGATTGAAAACTAAAAATACTGACCCAAACTCTCCAGTAACTAAAGTGTCTTTGCTTTTAAATAATATACAAGTTCCTGACGTTGTAAGAAAAAGACTCATTATCGGCGAAGCACTGTCAACGAACCTCAAGAATATCTGTGAAGATCTTGGAAGTAAACATGGAGAAGAGAAAAAATATTACAAGCGGTACTAAGCTCAAATTAACAAATATCCAAGCATGATACAACAAAGGTTTTGTTTTCTCATATGGCCGTTATAGTTTTTTTCTACCAACTGCGCATGATTTCGTAAGAAATTTAGTATAAAAATTTCTTTATGTGTCAAAAAGAATTTTAATTTGTAAACAAATTGGGAACTAAATTCAGTAACGAATTTTCTCACAAAATTTGGTACAGACGGCCTTATAATAGCGTGAGAAGGAAAACACATTATCAGTAAAGCCAACATCCATGCGATGTCCTTATAGATTCAATGCTCTAGAAATCTTGCTTTTATATTTAAGCTGGTGAATGCCTTACCAGTAACGTGATGGCAGTCTCCTCCGTTCTTGCAAGAACAGTTTTGTATGCAATTTTTTCCATATTTGCCGATGGGACAAGGATGTTCACAAGTGAGTCCCAAATACCCAGGTGGACATACATATTCTCCAGTAACATGGTCACATGTCTTGTTACCTGAGAAACAATTAAGCTGCATGAAGGAAAATTTTGAAATGAATGTTCACGAATATTTACAGATATTTGTACTAGTGGGAGCTACTGCACATGTCTGTTACATCAAACCCCCGTACCAGATGAACAATTGTACATATTATAAAACATTAAGAACTGGAAAGTTAATAGACAAATTGAAAACTTTCATAGACAACAAACGCAAAATAAAATCAAAAATATTTCTTCTAAAAAATGTCCCAACGATCCCAGCTAAAAAATTACCAACATATTATCCTATTTAGACTTTGCATGAAGGATATTTCTGTTTCCCTTTTAACATCATATTTGCTAAATAGGTCCCAGGTAGTTAGGGTAGGAGTGGTGATATTTCAGGAGATGGAATTGTGCATCGTAGTTCCACATGTCTGTCTATTATTCTTGTTTTTATATAAATGATTTGTCTTTAGTCACCATATATATATTTATGCATCCTGTTATCACCCTTTCCGCAGATGACACCGTAATCTCCCTTTCTGTGCGAATTGATATTTGCTGAATCAAAGCAAAACCCAAAAGATTGTGTTCGCACTACGACATCCAGGCAACGTAAATACAAATACACCATCTGCAAAATTTCTGAGGATTCATGTCTTCCCGCATCTTAAATGGGATGTCCACATAAACCAAGTGGCGAAAAAGCTCAGGACTGTCTTATATGCGTTACGTCGCCTAACCAAGTGCGTGAACATATCTGTCATACACTTTACTGGGGATGTGCGGCGCAGTCATACCATATCTTTGGCCTGCAGTGAAAGGACATCCGGATAATGAAAGTTTGGATCGTAGACAGGCTGTATGAGAATTAGAGGTTTTAACATTGCCCTCCCAATACACCATATACTGCATTCTCCATATAAAGACTAATCTTGGCATCTTTAATACTAGAGTACTGCAGGATAAAAAGAGGTCAGAAGTATCCAGAGTATACAATTTTCCAATCATCTGTCAAAAAGCATCAGATACATGCGTGTATATAAATTAATTAAAAGATAATGTAAAAAACAT
The DNA here is from genome assembly GCA_963669975.1 of Acanthoscelides obtectus. Classification (NCBI taxonomy): domain Eukaryota; kingdom Metazoa; phylum Arthropoda; class Insecta; order Coleoptera; family Chrysomelidae; genus Acanthoscelides; species Acanthoscelides obtectus. The sequence continues at coordinate 47,595,623 of CAVLJG010000006.1, read as the reverse complement.
TTTATCTCTGATATTTACAGGTAAGGGTTTCTACGGCAGTAATTTTATAATTCTATTTTGCTGTCTGGTGTCTTATATGTATCTACTGTATTCAATGTGTTTCAGTTTTATGATTTTACATTTTTATTTATATATTCGACTTGTGCAAGTAGCAGTTTTCATACGTTGCTTATGTCATCTGTCATCAATTGCAAACGCATTTTATGTTATATAGTCTAGACAAAAAGGAGGTATATCAAGAGAAGACAGGCAGGCCAATCAAGTTAAATCAATTTAAAGGGAGAAAATAATGTTTGACCAAGTGTTCCTGTTGCCAGTCAGGTCTCTAGGGAAGGATTAAGCATTTTTGTTCAAATTTACTTTTGTTGCTCATTCAAGGTGGTGAAAATTTTCATCCATTTGCATTTTACCAAATATATTTCAAGTGGATCACATAATAAGTAGTATTATTACAATCTTCGTAAGATATTGGGTGTAACATTTTTATATTATAACAAAAAAAGATCGTTAAAATCTGTACGGAGTCAAATATAGTCGAAATCACGAAAGATGACGATTACGTCATCATTTTAGTCTGTAGTAAAGACAAACGTCAGCGATTTGTGAATATTTTTAATGAAGTTTCACATATGTTAGACAGAGACAAACAGAATTTTATTGTCTAAACAAGCTGTATTGCTAATTTACATGTATCCGATAAAGATAGACGATATTTTCATGTTGCATGATCGATCATATTTGAAAGATGAATAGTTAGGTTATGTTAAAGCAGGTTAGGTTGTTTTCGAATAATACTTTTTTATTTGGTGCTCCTGTCAATGTATTCTACTCATAACTGTTTTTTTTTTCATAACAAAAACTCCCCACTAAAATTATTATTAAGGTGTTACTCAAAACACTGAAATAAAATGAAAATAAAAATAATCAGTGAAATAACCTAACTTCACAAAATCATAATATAAATGTGTCATTATTTTCCTGACATCGTGATTTTATCATCGACGTACGTCCATTGATTACTTCAGTACAATGTATGGTATGACGTAATAGTCATCTTTCGTGATTCTGACTATATTCATTCTCTAATAGTGTGCAACATATTTGGGAAAAGTGAACGTACAGAAAATGCAACAATAATACAACTTTGTTACTTCATTCAGCTCGATAAAATATTTTCTGGCAATTTGGCAGCAGAAGATTCTGCCCTTCGTTCTGCGCCTGGTTTGGTCGTTCGCATACAGATGGCTCGGTTTTTTTTGTTAAATATGACTAGCAATGCAGTGTCAATCCAATTTAAAGGACAACATGTATAAGGCGACCTGCAAACTTCAAAGACATTCCGCGCAGTGCTTCTCTTGGAATACTTGTTTTTTGGCCCGGACTAACAGCTGGCCATCTGTATTAATATTGGCTTTTATTGGAAAATCGATAAACAGTGGATCAAATCGCAAAAAAGAGATGGTGATGTAGTGATGCATTACCTACTGACACTTCTGGACACTTTTGCCTACATCCAATGCCATAATAACCTTCCTTACAGGGCTGACTGCAATCATCACTTTGCCATCCTCTGGCACAGTAGCACTGTCCCGTTTCTGGATCACAAGAGCTGTTATTCTTACAGACGCAGATCTGCTCGCAATTCGGTCCATACTTGCCTTTTGGACATTTTGATTCGCATCTTACTCCTATAGTATGGGATCTTTCAGTTCGCTATCAAATGTCTATCAATCCACCTTCAATTGTACAAAATCGGCAGAAAATCATGGACCACCCGAATTAATGTGTAGTAGAGAGATAGAGAGAGAGAAACACATGTATCAGAGCGAGATCGCGAACGAAGTATTCCCAAAACTTGTTCGCCATCGACGGCGGTGAAGGTCACACCACGCTCACAGACACGCCTCCCGCCTAGCAACGTTGCCATATGTTAGTAAATTTATTTGAGTTGCACGATTGTTTTTAAAATAAACTGAATGTTGCTTTCTGAGCTCAGGTTCAGAAACTATTGTGATCGCACCCTTTTTCGAACTACATATAATATAATATGACTGTGAATATGCCCACATTAGTATGTTCATTCTTTGTTTGTTGGCGGTTATGACAAAATGATCGAGCTAATATGTACTAAGTCATTATTTGAATACAGTATTTTTCTGAGACGACAGAATTCTTTAAAATGGGTATAAATGCTTTCGCAATTTCCTAATTTTTACGCTAGAAAAGAAATCAAATAGGTATCAGAGCTTAAACCCTCGAACGTACATCAATATACTATGATGACAAATCAACGATAACTTGATAGGGTTTACATCCTGTTCCTTGTTTATTTAGATCTTTTTCTATTTCTGTTCTGTCATACACATCAGCAAAGCAGTGCCGATAAGCTAGCAGAGCAACAAATTAACCGAAATTTTAGGCACGAATTTTTATTTTTTTTAATATTGGCATCATAAAGCTTTCTTAATTGAAATCAGTTAAAATACGTACATTTAAATTTGTTCTATTTACGATAAAAAGCGGGGTAATATATTAAGGATCATCAGTAAATTATTTCTGTAGGTTTTTGTTTCCTTTAATCTTCTTATTTGTGTCACTCTATATTAAGCCCGCTCACACGTCGCTTCAAATTACTAGCCACAGATACTTAGCAACAGCGAGTCCGTTTGTTGCGCGACAAAAAATTAGCCCTTATCACAAAGTGGTTGTCCTTTACTCTGGAAATGCGTGCTCGCTCTAACTTACGTATTTCTCTCTCTACCTCCCACATACACATTGAAATGAATCACTGATTATCTACCAATCCTGTATGCCAATAAATTTCTCACAGATAATAGATCAATGAAATAAATCAATGTGCAATAAACACTGAAGTTGAAACAACAATTTTATACCAATAACTCAAATGATTTACGATCAAAGTAAATGTCAGCCTTATTACATTGCCCACTTTCCTCAATAATAAGGCAACATTAAAAGTCTCCAATCATGAGTAATTTTAAGATCTACCATCTAGCAGGAGATTGATGTCATTAATTCACCATCTATGATTCCATTTATAGGACAGATAAAGGTCGGAGGTTACAAATGTTACATATTAATATGTAGAGGGCTGTATCGTCAGTTGTTCCTACAATTGGACCGCGTTATGCATAACTTGACCAAGCGCCATTTGATAAATTTACAGATTTTGCTGCCATCTGATGCACAGTAGTTCAACTTACCTATAAAAAATACAGGCAGTATAGAGACCTGAGGTTCAAAAGCGAACACATTTTTAACTAAGCGCCAAGCGTAATATTTGTTATTTATTTTGCAATACATGACCAAACGACAGGATTTTGTGTAGAGTAGGTACTACCAAAATTTTGCATAAAGTGACCAATATTGAGAAAAGACGTGGCAGACCATGGAATCCTTCGATTCAAGCATTGCTTGGTAAACCGCTCGAAATCTGTGGCCAAATGGGAAACCTATGCAGAAAAGAAACTAGACGATTTAAAATCATTACTAAGTCTTATACTCAAGGATTCCAAGAAGTTCTATAGGAATCTAGTTGGCGATTCAAGTATTGAGGAAGATATAGATGGGTTTAACGCAGTGGCGACGCGTGACTTTTCCTAAACTGAAACCAAAAATAGTTTATTTTGAACCTCTCAAATATAAGTTTTTGCTTATTTTAGGTATTTTATTTAAACTATTTTTAAATTAAGGTAAACATTCCTGGACTGAGCGTCTGGGGCACTTGATATGCCTCATCGTCTTATGCTATGACTAATCCAAGCCGTCCGAAAAAACAGTCGACGTTTCTAGATGTTCGGAAAATTTTTGATCTTTTTCAAAATGAACGGTAATTCCTGTTTTGCCAAAAAAACATACGGTATCCAGAAGTGTGCTGCCTAAAAGCTTGGTTAAGACAACTTTCGGTTCTTGTTTTGCTAAACTGAATTAAATTGGCTACACATCTTACATGTAACGGAGAAATTTCATATCTCCTCTTTAGAGCCCTAAAACTATTTAAATCGTGGACCGCGCCTCCACCCATTTTTTCTGTATAAAACAGAAGCTATCGCCAACAATACAATCTGTTTTTTTTGCAACCACATAACCAAGAGTTCCCATATACCAACTTAATTTAAAATATCAAACTACGTTTTTGTAATCCTTTTTAAAATCATCTAAAATAGGTGTTGGTATTCCATTTTCAATGATCTCCTTTTTTTCTTAAAAATTATACAAGGAGAATGACTTTTCAAGTAGTTGATCGATTACGCAGCGACGCTCATCCATGTTTAATTGCACGCACACTACAGCCGGTAACCAAAACGGCTACGAACGAGTGAGAAGTGAATAACCAAATCAAAAAATGGTAACAAGCCCACATAATAGTCGCAACGCCCCACGCACTCGGGCGACCGCGATCAGACACGAGCCGGTACCGACGGATTACCAAGTGTATCCATAAATGAATTTGGTAACCGACAACCAAGTCGAGGCGAGTCAGCTTCATCGTGTTCGCAAAACCTAGACACTATAGGGCGCATTATTTTCGTGGGGCTAATTAGCTATTTACTGAATTACTATTACATATTGCTGTTGGTAAACAAATAAATGAAATTATTTCACAGCACTTAGTCATAAAATATTTATTTTTTAGATTTTTAACTGTTACCAATGGTAACAATGGTTACATGGACGCTTCGCCACTGGTTCAACGGTCAACCAGATTTCGAGCTTGAGGATGAATAATACAATTTGTCAATTCAGGTTGTTGATTCATTTCGAAAATGTGTGGTTACTTCTTGCTTCATTTTATTTTTGTATCAGTATATAATTGAGTGTATTACAACATTTGTCATTCAACACAATCGTAGCACTGATTTTTAATGAATTGTTACAGTTTATCTATCCTCCTGAAAAACAGATTTGTCGCGTGGTCAAGTCATGCCTGCATGGCCTCCTTGATTTTCATAGTTTTCTACTGTTCCGTGTCAGCGTTATATCTTGAGGTTATGTCGCTAATACCTATTTGCATCAAATTGTTTATGCCTTTGATTTATATTATCAGCCTGAAATTTCCTACAATCCAAAAATAAAACACAACTTCACCATAGGAGAGCGCTGACGTTAACACGGAATAGCAGAAATCCAGAAATACCCCAGTCTTTCTGAAGGAGAGAAAAGAGTATGAGAATAAAGGAGGCCATAAAGGCGTCCTACAATTGTAGAAACAACTGACGATACGGCCCTTAGATGCAATTCAAATAAAATGCACAATATCAAATGGAATCACGTTTAACTTTCTGGGATGAATAAAAATTCCACCTATATGTTTGAGGACTAAGAGGAATGAAGTAGAATTTTTTGTGATCTATTTTAACGATTTATATACCTTTCCATTCAGCAGCACAAATACATTTTCCTGTGACAGCATCGCAGCCGATGCTGTGTCCATCCTCACATTGACAGACTTGTTCGCAGTTTATGCCAAAATAACCCTGTTGGCATCTATTTTCACAAAACTCGCCTATATAACCGGCTCCACAAGTACAACTACCTGGCAACACACGAGACGACACAAATGCAAATCAAACAAAAACAAAATGAAAACACACGCTGACTGTAATTTGCTTGTCATATGGAATCTATGTTACAGATTGTAAGTCGAAGATCAATAGAACAAAGACGACAGTGGGTTTGAGCTGTACTGAAAAGCCATCCTTAAATCCTTTCGCGACATTATATAATTTATGAAGATCTTTATTTCAAATTTTATTATACCATAATTGAAGAGGGTGGGTTGATAAGTAGCAGTTCTGTCCCTGTGTAAATAATGTCAGTTAAAATTGTACTATGTCAATTTGATTTTATGTAAAATACTGGAAAATAAGTGATATTGAGTATATCTACTTATGTAGTTGTTCTTCTTGAATACCCCTAATAACCTATCCAATTGTGATTGAAAATAGAATATTTTGTGATATACGGTGAGATTCAAATTCGGCTGATGTCGTAATGTGTACGAGAGAAAAGTGTCCAATATCTATGTTAGAAAGAGTGCGCTGATGGTGTCCGTGGACTCGACACTCCGGTTGCTAGATAACGAGGAGCTTCCATCTCTTTTTAACACACGTATTGCACGCTTCTCGCGCTTCTCTCTCGTACACATTACAGCGTCAGTGGTATTTGGTTTTCAGTGAGTATTAGCACAGCTTAGATAATCAGCTATGAAACTCTGTCAGTGTCAAAAACTGCCGCCATTTCGGCGGAGAAAATCGAATGTAATTTTTCCCAGTCAAGCCAGTTTTGCCACGTTCCCTGCCAGAGGCAACATATATTCTTTGCCATCATAAAATGATAATATTACGGTATGATCTAGTCTAGCTTGTATGAATCAATAATAAAAGGGAGTATGTTTCTCCAAAAAGAATCCACGGATGACTATTTGTTCATGAAAAAGCTCCAAAATAAATTTGTATCGTGGAAGTATTTAGAAAAAATTAAAAATACTTTTGCTACGTATTTTACGTTGGTGCGATATAATCAATCTATTGCATTTTCAATATAAGCAGTGCTAAAAACACCAGACAAATACGACCTTCACAAGAATTTCGGTGTATTTGTCGCGGAAAAAATGAGAGCACATGAACATTTAAATGAGAGATTTATGAAACATCGGTCGTCAGTAAAACTAATCCATTTTGCACGAATATTTTTTTATTCTTTACTCATTCTAAACAAATTCGTTTAAAAAACTATGAGTTGTCATGTAATTATTATGAATCAATCACCTTGTGGGAAGCGGCATATTTTCCAAGTAAGGAGCGCATAGTTGTCTACAATTTTTATAGTTAACATTTCTAGGTATTTAAAATATCAGAACTACCGACCGCTTACACATTAAAAACTCGGCCGTGTATGGAAAAGCATTCTAGCTGAGGAGTTGTCAAAAGTGTCAGGTTTGACTGCGGTGTTTTAACAGTGTTTACATTGAAAATGGAATGGATGCATGGCAAAAGTAAATATTTTTTTGTCTATTGTAAATACTTCCACCAATACGAATTTATTTTAAAACTTTTTCATAAATAAATAGTTATCAATACTTAGTCACTTCTTGTTGGACAAACATATTCCTCTTCATTATTGGTTCACAGAAACTACACTAGATCATGTCAAAATATTACCATTTTACAATTGTAGATAATATCTGCGGCCGCTGGCAGGGTAGGTGGCAACACCGGCTGCTGCTGAGCACTAAAACCTCTTTCATCGTTGTACTGGGGGAATTTACATTCGACATTCTCCGACGAAATGGCGGCCGTTTTTACAGAGACAGTAGAGTTTCATAGCTGATTTTTATCTAAGCTGTGGTGTTAGTCTTGAGAGAAATTCTATACATACCTCGTTTGAGAAATCCATTATGGAACTCGCACATTAGCATTTATGCTGCGGGTTATAAAAGTGCTCGACCAATAATGGGTCAATTCTCAACATAGGTATATAATGTTCTATTTATTCCACAATACTTTCGCACATCTATCAGTTACATCTGTTTATGTTAAGTCTGTTTTCTTGCCAATAATGAATTTGGTGAGGCTATATAAATACTTTCACTGACTGAAAATTTTAACAATTAAATATACGAAGTACACAGAGAAATGCAATAGTGTTTGTGGATTACTGCCACGCTTTTATGAAATGCAATAATTCACAAAATTAATGCATTTCATAAAAGCGTTGTTAGAAAGTACGTGCACAAAAAACCTCGAAAATGTGCAAAGAACCTCGTCCCCTAACAATACGATTCTGTCTACTGATCCGTCAACTTCAACATCTGGCATCTCATTAACAACCGACATTTAACTACGGCATATTTGTATCAATCTCGTCATTTTCTCTGATTTAATCATTAAAGAGATCCTACTTTTTAACACATTCAAACCACTGTATATAGTTGTAAACGGTGTTATTAATTGCGACACAAAATCCAAGTTTATTAATTTGATTAGTCCAATTAGCATGTTTCGCAAGCTTTAAGTAGCGAATTACACAACATAATTATGAATGTAAATTTCACTCAGCATATGTTCAAAAATAAAAACTAGACTGCAAAAATCCGTGCGAGTAATTTAGCATAATCCATCTCTTACCATTGACAGGATTGCAGGAGGCACCGTTTTTGCAAACACACTTTTGGTTGCAGTGTTCACCAAAAGAGCTGTTGCTACAAGGTCGATCGCACTGTTGTCCTTCCCAGCCTGCCAAGCATTGACACTGGCCAGTTTCAGGAGAGCACGTCGCACCATTTTTACCTATAAATTGCTTTCCTTATTGATAATAAAATAAAATAGTTTAATTCATATAAGCAAAAGGCGCAATAAAACCTTATGAGAAATCGCTTTCCGCTGTTTTTTTTTCAAATTTAGTATGTTGTAGAGCTCAGCACGTAGGAGACCGTCAAGTTGGTTAGTCCAAACCATTTTAGACCGTATTGTAGATTCGGTAAGTCATATGTAAGTAGTTGTTTGATATTTATTTAAAGTCTCATCATCATCCCTACTAGCTAGTTCGTAAACATTGATATTCTATTACATGTACAGGGTAACCAAGACGTGTTGATGAAGCATTGCTCCAATACTCAATCTGTTTAGAATAGTGTTTACTGTTACTGGGTAACAAAGTTGCTTTTTTTAACGAATCAACGCTTTAATAAAGGTAGGTGTAAATTCTGTGTATACACTTTGTAAGACAATACGTTCCTCTCCCTCCAAAGAATAGGTAATCAACGTTAATGCTGTAAACAAGTAAGTGCAGGGCGTGGTGGTGAATGCTCTACTCAACGGCGGGTATTTGAATGCATCTTTTCTAAACCAGTACTAGTATCCTAGAATTGTTTTATTTTCATGTTTATGCACTAAAATACTAATTTTAAATTCACCAGCTACAACAACAATATGCGCTAAATATTTCAAAAAGCTGTCCATACAGATAGTATAGAAATGGAATTACACGCACAACACCTATCTTGCAATTTTTTTTTTGAATTGATTTTGCACATATGCACGTGGGTACTTCTATAAACGATTGCTCATTATGGAATAAGCCAATGTACAAAAATAATCAATCGAAGTTGCACATATCTCCTTCATCTTCTGCCTTCCAAATATACCGAATCGCATTAGCGCCTAAGGTGATTCAATAAGCATTTATACAATAAGCAAGAGGTATCTGAAATTACAAAATCCTACATGCAGTTAAACTGTGGTGTCTGTGATATAGCAGGTAGTCATGAGGAAGGTAAACATACAGGTAGTGAAGATCACCTGAAGGTAGTTGCCCGCAGAACACTGTATTAATTTACGTGTCGCGAAACTAGCAGGACGTAGGGCGCTAATCTTTCGATGCTCCGCTAATGATGTCATTCTAACATATTTGGAATTTGAGACATCATCGCTTAAGTTGTAACACCACGAAACGCAAAAAAATAACTTATGTATTTGCTTGAAAAAGACACCGGGATTGCCGGAATGTCATCAGTAGGCACTATTAGCTTATGAGGTTTCATTTGCGACTAGACAAACATGGAGGATTTTTGTTCTCCTAAAAAGTTGTTAGTTTTAAGTTACACCGTACTGGAACTCTTTTTATTGAACAACTACATTTTTGTGATTCATGGGTGGATAGTACCAAAAAGCAGAAAAGGCGATACAGATTTGTTATTAAGTTTTACATTCTACGTCAATGAGTAATGGCAAACATCTCCAAAGTAGATTGTTCAAGTATATTGCGAGAAACTTGATGTCATGTTCCATTTCTTTATTTAATTTTATACTTTTCAGTCTATATGATTCATGCTCACTGAAAAATAAATACGAACATTTAAAGTGGTTGTTTTCATCTACACTGAAAAAGCTTTTAGGATGTAAGCACACAGTTTAAAGAATCTGCTTTCTTTCTAGTTACTAAGTTTAGGGCCCCTACAGTCATTTTCAAACTTGTGACCGAAGAATATTCCATTCCAACCTCTGTTACAATTAGTATAGCAGTTATATTGCCCTACTGAGCGGGGCCGTGGCAAATGCTTGTTCCGGAAGTTGTTGTATCCAGTATACAACTTCATCCCGTTCAAGTGTTTGTACCTCAGTAGCGATTGCCGGGTGGCGGTTCAAGTCCGCCAACGGGCCACTTTAGGTCTATTTAACATCATTAACACGTAAAAAGAAAGTGGTAGACAAGAAGGACCAGTCGACCGAGGCAGTACCACCCGCTAGCTTCTCCCAGGTAAATGTCCGCATGTTTCCACACCTAAGCTATGCAGTCGGTTATCCTCCAAAACAAAGAAATTAATGATGATGGATCATTCGAGCACTAATAACTCCGGACGTAAACTCACTCCACTCTCGGAATGTCCGGGTGGAGGACGGGCTCGAGGGAACAACATCGAAGATAAAATTTGTTTTTCGAACATCTGCCGGATTAACAGCAACATTGATGCTGTTCATCACTACCTGCAATCCAATCGTCCCGCCGTGCTTTTATTGGCGGAGACCAAAATCTCAGTGTCTGCACCGATTAACCATCTTAACTTCCCAAACTGCGAGGTGCACTATAATCTGAGAAAGAACGGGGGAGTTGTGGCTTTTGTCCGCAGCAGTCTTTCCTGCTCCAGAGATGTTTCTTTGGAATCAGACCGGAAGGACATTCTGTGGCTTCGCCTCAACTCCAAAACATCACCCAAATTTATTTGCTGCCTTTATCGCTCTCCTTCGGACCATAACTGGAATGACCTACTCGAATACCTCGCCGTCCACATCGACTTCCTGAACATCAATCATCCCGCTTCAGAGGTAGTTCTTCTCGGTGATTTCAATGCCCATAATGAGCTTTGGTTGGGCTCAAACAAGACCGATGCAGCAGGTCGTGCAGTCGAAGCGTTCGCTCTTACCCAAGGGCTGACTCAGCTGGTGACGAGCCCTACTTTTTTCCCCCGCGTCTCGTCACACGCCAGTAGCCTGCTGGATCTCTTTCTGACCACACATCCTGTCCCTTACAGCACTGCTGTCCTGTCGCCCCTGGGTAGCTCAGACCACGATGTTGTGAAGGTTTGGTTTCGGTCAGAACCAGCTGTGGCAGCAGAAACTCGTACAGGCAGCAAAACTTGGCATTACGGACATGCCGACTGGGAGGGGCTCAGAGACTTCTTCTCTAGCTTCCTTGGAAAGATGTCTGTTTCACTGACGTGGATGCGTCAGCTGTCTGTTCTTCGATAACCGAAATTATCCACGTCGGAATGGAGGAATACATCCCTCACACAGTGAAAGTGCCTAGACCAGGGTCCAACGGCTGGTTTAACAAATCGTGTGACGCTGCTCGCCAGCAGAAGATCAAGGCACACAGAACCTTCTTACAAAACCCCACTGTAGAGAACAGACAAGCCGACGTCGAGTCCAGAAACAAATATAACGAAGCGGTTCGCAATGCCAAAAACCAGCACGATATAAAAGTTAGGCACAGGGTAATGTCGCAGCGCAATGGCAGTCGGTCTTTCTGGACGCTGGTCAAGCAGATTGAAAAGAACATCTCACACAGTAGCCTTCCACCACTTACGTGTCAGGATGGAGTTATTGCATTCAACTCAAAGGCCAAGGCGGAAGTGCTAGCCAAGATCTTTGCTGCCAACTCAACCATGGACGTCCCTCCCGCAACGCCCAAGTGCCGTCAATTCAAAGGGTTCCCTACACTGTGCGAGAGGCATAAGACCGTAAAACGAGTGCTCTTGTCGCTCGTCATCAACAAAGCTTCTGGTCCGGACTTGATTCCTGCCATTGTACTAAAGAGGTGTGCAGCGGTGCTTGCTCCAGTTCTTTCGCGTCTCTTCCAGATATCTTATGAATCCGGCACCTTCGCAGAAAACTGGAGATTTGCTCATGTCCAACCCATCCCAAAAAAGGGATCTAAGACCGACCCTTACAACTACAGGCCTATAGCTCTGCTTTCTGTTTTCAGTAAGGTGATGGAGAGGTGCATAAATCGCGAGCTTCTGGACTACCTCGAACGTCCCAGCTTGATTAGCGACAGGCAGTATGGTTTCCGGCACCAACGATCCACAGGGGGCCTCCTAGCTTACGTCACTCAATTGTGGAGTAAACTCATCCAGTCTTATGGTAAGGCTCATGTCGTTGCTCTTGACATCACGAAAGCGTTCGATTAGCTGTGGCACGCTGCCCTCTTAAGCAAACTTCCATCCTATGGCCTTCCAGAAAAGCTTTGCAGATCGGTGGCTGACTTTATCTCTGGCCGCAAGACATCCGTCGTAATTGACGTGTTCTCATCTTCATCCCACAACGTCAACGCGGGTGTTCCCCAGGGATCGGTCTTGGCTCCGACACTGTTTCTCTTACATATCACCGACCTTCTTTCCTGCACGATCAACCCAATCCACAGATTCGCTGATGACAGCACTCTATATGCAGAAATTCAGAGTGACAAGCCGATCTCAGCCGCTGAGTTGGAAAAAAGAAGACTAGCGATGACTTCCTCTCTGACAAGAGACCTGGAGGTTATCACTGCTTGGGGACGCAACAATCTTGTACAGTTCAATGCTTCCAAAACACACTACTGTACTTTGACGAACAAAAAGCGTCCCTGTGCTCACCCGGTTTCGATGGATGGCCGAGTTCTGCCAAGGAGCCATTCATTTCGGCTGGTCGGAGTCCAGATTACCGAGGACCTGATCTGGCACGAACACATCTCGTCAATAGCTGCAGCCACTGGGAAAAAGCTAGGCTATTTGTTTAGGGCTAATAAGTACTTTTCTCCGCATGAACTTCTCACTCTATACAAGGCCCAGATAAGGCCTAGCTTCGAGTATTGCTCACACGTTTGGGGTGCTGCCGCCCCGACTACATTATCCATGCTCGATGCTGTCCAGAGTAGGGCGGTCCGACTGATCGATGACTCTTCTCTAACAGACAGTCTCTGGACTCTTTCGCACCGGCGGGTTGTCGGCGATCTAGCTCTTTTCTACCGTTACACCAACGGTCTTTGCTCGTCAGAGCTCTCTTCCATGATGCCGCCGCGCGCTGTGCCTGCCAGACAGACCCACCTGACTTTGGCGTCCCATCCTAACCGTGTCGAACTTCGTACATACAGAACTGGCCGATACGACCGCTCCTTTGTCCCGAGTGTGTCTAGGTTGTGGAACAATCTACAAGAGAAAGCTTTTCCCAGTTCTATTAACCTTAGGCAGTTCAAAAATCGTATTAATAAAATTTCTTTGGGATCATCATAGCAGCCGCGGTGTTATGTATATATATATATATACAGGGTGACTTCGAAGTTGAGTCATTTATTTTAACAGTGAGTAGATCTGATCAAAAGAAATGTTTTTTTCCTTTAACATTTTTGTGGTGAAATTAAAGTAACAAAGTTATAGCCCTTTAGAAGTTTGAGTACCGCCCTGTCTCAATAATAATATTATGTGCTCGTGTTTGGCAACAACGGATATAATCCGCCTTATCGGTTCATCGCATCGGAAACAAAAAAGCGAAAGAATTTGAAACGCTGATCACGATGTTTTTATTCAGTCAATGTGTCAGTCGGTAACGCGTGAGTGAATAGTGGTGTTTGGTGCGTAGCTCAAACGAAATAAAAAATGGCACATGTTTATGCGGATCGGTTTCCCAATCGAGTGCAACCAACCTCTCGTGCCTTTGTTAATGTAGTACAACCCGCTCGTGAATCAGCTGACTTAAGACCTCACAGGGGAGGTCATGCCGGTGCTCCAAAATTTTTTTTTATTTTTATTTTTATTTTTACACACATATTTTGGTTTATCTTCCTTCTACAATCATTATCTGAAAATTAATGACTCAACTTCAAAGTCCCCCTGTATATACATATATATATATATATATATAAAGAGTAAATCCACTTTGCGGATTTTGCCCATTATTTTCCTATTTTTGTTATATATATATATATATATATATATATATACATATATATATATATATATATATATATAACTTGAGACGTGGTCATTGTCGTCTAGACCAGTTAGGTGAAAAATTAAAGCTTACGCCTTTTGTTGGGTACTTCGACAAAATTTAAGCAAAGAGGACTCTTTATACTTTTTTTAATTCTCTCTAGCTTTCAATGGACTTTGCCATCATCATCAGGAGCTGCAATTACAATGATAACAGTAGCAACAAAGGTGTAAAATGAATTTAAATTGACTCAACTTCCTGCCACAGACAGTTGAAAAAACTTCATTCCATACTCAATTCACTCCAAAGTGACATAATTTCTTCCACTTCTCCCTTAATTTTTGATAATTTCAAATATAGACAACTCAGACATTACAATAAAATCTTTCATAACATAAAAAACTCCAACACTCGTAAGTTTGACAGATTGTTGAATGACACCAAAAAAACCCTCCTCAACACTCAACAAAATTGGTTAAAAAATCTCAGTAACGTTGACATCCCTCATGACATATTAAAATTTCTTTCCTTAGGGCCTAAGTTCAGTGTAGAGCCGATTGTTAACAATGACATTCCAATTAGATCAATCCTAGCGGATGTAGACACAATAGCATCCTCCATAAATGATGACACTGAAAGAAACATTTTCACAACTCGTTCCACTAACCTCATCACTAACTACTATCATAATAACAATCTTAATAAAAAACATTCCTTTTATCACAACCTTTTAAACAAAACTAGAACATTTCTAAAACAACATCCTGAACTTATGGTTACAAGATCTGACAAAGGCAATGTTACAGTGATAATGCTTAAACAACACTATTTAGATCTTTGCAACAATCTCATCAATGATGACCCATCATATCATGAAATTAATAAAGATCCCACACTTAAAGTGGAAAAGAAAAGTAATGACATTGTTAAGGAACTTCTCAGCACTGGACAAATAACCCAAGAACAAAAAAGAACTTTGACCACTTATAACTCTGTCCCTCCCAAATTTTATGCACTTCCGAAAATTCACAAACCTGTACTCTCAGTAAGACCTATAGTTGCATCAATAGGTTCAGCCACCCAGGCTTTGTCTTCATTAATATCGACAACACTAAAATCAGCACATGCAGATAATGATTACTACATCAAAGACTCATTTGAAGTCTCTCGTCAGTTCAACAGATTGACAATACCAGCCGATCATATTATCGCCAGTCTTGATGTGGTGTCGCTATTCAGCAACATCTATCTGGATGCATGTACAAGAACTATTAATAAACACTGGAATGAGATAAGTCAACACTGTAACATATCTCTAGAATCTTTCACCAACATTATAACATTCCTTTTTCATAACAATTATTTCTCTTTCAACAACAAAATATATTCTCAAACACATGGTTGTCCTATGGGATCTGTTCTGTCACCAATTTTGGCAGAATATGTCATGGATGATCTGCTTGATACTGTTATTCCGACACTACCCTATAACCTCTTTTTCATAAAAAAATACGTAGATGACATTATTTTATGCCTCCCTTCCATAGGTCTGGATGGTATTGTCAGAGAATTCAACAGCTATGACCCCTACATCCAATTTACCATTGAAAAAGAAGATGAGAACCTGTCTGTCCCCTTTCTAGACACAAGACTCATTCGCACCAACAACAACAGTTTATTGGTAGACTGGTACCAGAAACCTATGGCCTCAGGTCGGTTTCTCAATTTTAGGTCATACCATAAGCTAGGGATTAAAATCAATTTGGTTAAACAGATGAAAACAAGGGTAATCAGCATCTCAAATAATACCTTCCACACCTCAAATTTACGTAAACTATCAAAACTGTTCATCAATAATGGTTATCCGAAGTGTCTGATTAACAAGATCATTTTTAGTTCACCTTCCAATATTTTGCCGAACTCTGGTGATGCAGGTAATAGTCGCACAACCCCTAATAACGGAACTGATGTAATTCCCAATAATAACATCAATCCTAACAGTACAAGCACCAACCCGGACTCCAGACCTGGTTTTGCTGTCCTGCCCTACATCAAGGAACTGACCCCTAAGCTGATCAGATTGTGCAGTCCTTTGAACTTTCGAATTGCTTGCAAATCCGTCCTCACTATAAACTGCATTTTTTCAAAAATGAAAGACAAAGTCCCGCTGCTTGGCTTAACCAACACAGTCTACTCCATCAATTGCAACCATTGTAACCAAATATACATAGGTCAGACCTCCAGATCTCTGCAAGGAAGGATTACATCACACAAAAGTGATGCTAGGCTTCATCCTGAAAGATGCGCTCTAGCATCTCATGTTAACACAACAGGGCATTCTATGAATTACACAAGTATCAAAGTTCTTGACAAAGAAAAACACCTTTCCAAACGTTTATTCCTGGAAATGTCCCACATTTTCATGAATAACAACTGTATCAACAAAAAGACATGTTAAACAACTGAGTGTCATTTACTCATATTTGCTAAACTGCGAAAAATTGGAGAACTTACATATCTCCCCAAATTTCAACTCTTCACAACCATAATTAGAATCTGTGTTTTGGCCGATTCCACCAGTAAATATCATTCCACTTAAAATATAATAATTCTCTCCTCACGATTTATTAATAATTGTTAATTTAAATTCCCATTAATAAATATAGTTTATTCAACTGCCTCTGGTCGGTTTAACAAATTCTAACATAAAATTCTGAAAATCTCATCATCTGAAGTGATTTGGCAACGTTTTGGCACACGCCCACAATTCGTTCCATCTTTCAATACTGACATTGACATCCTTCGGCCTTCTGTCAAAGGGTTTCATGTCACTCATCATTCCATGACCACTAATTTGTGCAATCATCAAGTGGCTTCACGATGTAATGCTTTAAAAAATTTTTTAAATAATTTTTAATCTGTTTTTAACTTGTTCTTGTCAAATTTTATATAAGTTCGACTACTGTACAATCTATCCAGCTCTCACCATGTTACTGGACGTTTCCCTCATCCTATACGTAAACAACTATTAGCAACATCCTCACATACTACTGTAAGTTGAGTCAATTTAAATTCATTTTACACCTTTGTTGCTACTGTTATCATTGTAATTGCAGCTCCTGATGATGATGGCAAAGTCCATTGAAAGCTAGAGAGAATTAAAAAAAGTATAAAGAGTCCTCTTTGCTTAAATTTTGTCGAAGTACCCAACAAAAGGCGTAAGCTTTAATTTTTCACCTATATATATATATATATATACAAAAAACAATGTCAAGGAAACCAGAACGACAGGTGGGTTATCGCCAATGGGTGGAACGCTAAATCACTCTATTTTTCAAGCCTATTTTCCAGAAAATGCTATTTATCATATATCGCTTAGACAGAAAAAATAATAATATGGATTACCCTGTATAAACACAATTACTCTATGACATGCCAAACTAGGAATTACTGTGTTGAAATCAATAAAATTAAAAGTAGGAAACCCATTCAGATGACCAATCCTGTAACCCTTCTTCCCTTTATTTGGATATCTTGATAGACTATTGTATAGCGGCATGTGTGTTGGTGTATCTATTCAGTTGAAGGGTGTATGTAAAGCTGGACATACACGCTAATAATATGCATAGCAGCCTGGTTTACTATTATGGATATTCAGAATCATGTTTCCGCCACAATATGATCTGTATGAATATTTTGGTGGACAAATCATAATCAACTGTCTCTACACACACTTCGCCGATACACGACGCGAATCCGTACCGAAAATTATCAGCGTTTGAAAAGCTTCATCCCAGCCAGGGACTTTGATTTCCTACCTTTCGTCTTTCACCCATAAGCAATTGGTCTATAAAACGCCCAAGTCGATGATTCCTTTATTACCAACGGCAGATTTGAGAGTGAAAGAATTTGCGTCGATTTTTAATATAATGATATATCAACTTTCCTATTATTAAATCATCAGAACACAAGAGTTGAAAATATGAAATATACACACTCCTTAAAGTATTTTGAAGGGTACTCAATGTAAAATTTCTCTGAGAATTCTGGTTGCTACGCTCAAAACTCTTATTGTTATTGTCACCTGTTTATCGCATATCCTTTCGGTAAACATTACAGTGTATGTTTGGCTTTTGCTTAGAGTGATCCATCAGACGGCGGTAAAGGAGATGAAAGAAATAAACCGGCAATAAATTATACTCGAAAATAGAGGGACGCTCTACACAAAGACAGGTCGCACGACGAAGTGTTTCTGCTACCCTGATTACTCATTGCCGACGGTCTGTTTAATAACTGGTCAGATCCCAACCAGAGATTGAGAGATGTATTTTTCTCTGGTAGGTCAAATATTTGGTATTCAATAGACAAGCCAAAAAGTTAGGTTGCGCAAACAATAAATTATAAACCATCAGTTCATTGTTATAATAAGGTAGTGAGTGGTTCAATAAACATTCAAATGATTATGGAGTATAAAATAATAATATTTTATTATTAAACAGTCAATTCCATGCAATTAAAACAAAAATAATATCCTTTAAAATACAAACAAGTAATAAATCAATCTGGAATTCTCAAAAAAAAAAACAGTTTCTGTATAAATCCATAAACAAAAGTAACAAATAAACAAAAACATTATTATAAAAATCTAATACGGGCCAGGTAGCAGTCTGAAAAAATTACATATTGTTATTCAAAATAGATTTCCAGTATACAGTCAAAATGTTTCTACTATACACTGAAAAAAATCTCCGTCCCATTCCCCCCAAGTTGGGAATATCATTTCAAGGCCTGGCTAAGTAAGTTTTCCAAAATGAACAAAAAATCAGGCCGAATTTTTTTCTTAGGATGGGATTAGAGGTAATAATAGCCATCCTTCTACATGCTAAATCCACTAAATGAAGAGTTAAATAGAAAAATACGACTTTTTTCTAGCTACTGTCAATTTCTTTGTGAGCCAAAAACACAAAATACAGCTTTTGTCTTTGAGGTGCCGCGCCGCTGACGCTTGTTTGTTCCACTTCCACATTCATAAGAAAAAATTACCTGGATTACTCTTCATACCTATTGAAATTTAAAATATTATTTTGTTTCTCAAATGTCCGGTAATATTTTATGACTAAACAGGATAATTTCTTTGATTAATGGACTAATTTGTAAATTGATACAAGAAGGACTTATTCATTTCTTATTTACTGCGTCGCCGCCGCTGGATGGGTGCAATCCGAATGATATTAGGAAGAAGCGCGGAACTCTTTGAGCTTGGCCCACAGACCCCACGCCTCTGTTCCTATTCTGGTATGGGCACACCGGCGTATTCATGGGAGGGCTTTGGGGCTCCTCGAAGTCTCCCCTCCCGAAGCGTAACAGCTCATTACGCTTCTTCTACATATTACAGCATGTTATTATATACCTTCTGTGAAGTGTAGCTACCTGGACTAAGCGACCCCCCCTCTCTGCTATGCAGTTTTCTATCTCCAAGACACCTCTACCCCCCGAGACGGAATTTTCGTGACCCTGGATCCTGAGCCTCCCCCCAGATCTTTTTCTGGATAACACCACTGCTTGATCAGTATCTCAATCTACAAGAAACAATTACTATCGCGAAATCAACCATAACAATGGTTCCTACAAATCACATTTATGAGCACATTTAAAATTTCCGTCATCGGTCATAACTGATCATAATTGTCTGTATTAGCATTGGCAGGATTTCTGAAAAAGCAAAAATTCGATATACTTGAATTTCTGCCTAAAGTGGCTGAACCTACCAGTATGTTTACAAAGTAAGAAGCATGTAGACCAGAATGCAGTTTTGTATAGACACAGAAAATGGTTAAACTAAATACTGGTGAAATTCCTTTCAGAGCTAATGAAATTAGTTGCAACTAGAACAAATAGCTAGCGCTAATTTCGTGAAATAAACGGTTTTCATATTTACATTTGAGATGTGAATGTTCAGTTTCCAAACGTAACTATGTTCTGTAGCCTAGCACTTACGGCTTGTCTATTCAATACCAAACATCCAACCTACCATACCAGAATTAATCAAACCTGCTTCTCCCTGAATATTGAAATTTGAAAGAAACATTTTGCTTTTCAAAAGCCTGCGGATATACTACAAATGAAGTTGTAATCTGCATTGAAAATCATACCGTATTGGGAATTTAATTAAGCCTGCACCTCATCAACACCAATATTCCACCGCCACTGGACACCACTCAACAAAGCCGGTTGCTTTTATCTATAATTTATTGCTCGGACATTACCGACCAGTATCAGTAATGCTTTTTAGACTGTCTTCGGCGCTAATACAAAGTTGCAATTCAGTATTTTGGGAGGCCAGAAGATGAAAGAGGTATGTGCAACTTTGATCGCTTATTTTTGTACTTTTCTACGTTGGTCGAATCATAGTATGGGTGTCAAACGGGAAATTCTATTTTTCCAGGGTGTTCGCTTTGCCTGGGTTTCCCCTATGTAAAATAAATTATGTAACGTGTTAATAAGTCATTATTTAATAGATAAGTGTGTTTAATAATAATCAATCAAAAATATGATTAATATTATTATTAATTGCTTAAGTTAACTAACACTAACTACCGGCGATACATAGAACACTGGTGTTCATTCATGTTTATACATTTGTTTACTTTCCAACATTGCTTGGCGGCCAGGGAGCAGGGACGTCACCTGGCCATCGTTCCTAAAACGCCAAAAGCCCTCCAAATACGCGAAAACCCACTTAGAACTGTTGTCGTAACACACAGGTTAGTTGTTATGCAATCGTCGACTAAAATGTGCAAATGAATTGTTTATAGTCTGAAACGCGAGAAATAATACTTCGGAATTTCAAGTGAACCATGTTGTTTGCTCTCGCGCTTTAGATCCATAAACAATGTATTTGCACCATTTTAGTCGCAGATGCATAACAATTAACCAGTGTGTTACAACAGTTATGAGTGGTTTTTTTTTTGGAAATCCTTTTGGGACGAGGGTTACGTATCTGGTACATTAAAAAACGACTGGATAAGTTTCAGATGTTACAAACAGGAAAATCTATTGGTGATATATGGAGTGTCCCAGATTCGCTTCTCTATACAGCGATCTCGGCTCCTGTTATACCTACAGCAAAATCGTTTTTTAATTTCTCGCAAACTGCCTCAACTTTCAATTTTCTTATGGACGCCATATTGGATTTTTTGATTTTTGAAAAGAGCGTAAAATTTTCAGCCTAGTGATGTCACACTAGTGCATAAAAGATTGGAGTATCATCGAAATACCATCACACGTAATGTTATGTATTATTTTTTTTCTAAGGAGGCCCTGATTTATTTGTCAAAAAATGAAATTAATAAATAACGAATGTTTTTCATCTATCGAGGCTCTGACTTTGACGTTAAATTGAAAGTATTAAAACCGTGTTTTAGTAAGTAGTAGGTACGTTTACTCTCATAAAATCATAAAAAAATTGCCAAGACCTATTGGAAATGGCCGTTATTCTCTACTCAAATCAAGAAAAGTTTGTCATGTTAGCGCTGTACTTGCAGTCACACAGAAACGCCGACATTACCTCAGCAAGGTACTTGGAGATGTACCCCAAACGACGGCAGCCTCATAAAACCCAATTTAGAAAAATAGTAGTTAATTTAATATACCATGGGGCCTTCGAACAACCTAGAAGCGGATACAATAGTGAAAATGAGTAAGAACGAGAAATTAGTGTGTCAAAATCAACAGTACAGTGAGTGTTAAATAAGAATAAGTACCATCCATACAAAAATACAATAGTTCAAGGAGCTAAGGAAACTGATTTTCCAAGGCAAATGCGCTTCTGTGAGTCTTAGACTAGGAAGTCTAATGAAAATCCCGATTTTGTAAATCATGTCTTGTGGTCGGATGAGAGTAGGTTTACGAATTGTGGAGTTTAGGCGTATTTTTTAATTCACCGGTTGAGCCACCGGTGCAACCAAAATTTCCGTCTGAGCGACCGGTTGTACACCAAACTTGTCTATAAACTATATAGACAAGTTTGGTGTACAACCGGTCGCCCAGACGGAATTGAAAGAAGAAAAATCGGTTAATTGCTTGCACCGGTGGCTCAACCGGTGAATTAAAGAATACGCCTTTTTTTAATATGCACAACACTCATCATCACTTGGCTGTGGAAAACCCTCACGAAGTGGCAGAGAGACGTCTACAGACCAGATTTGGAATTAACGTTTGGTGTGGGGTCATTAGTAATTTAATCTAACTTACCTTTTTTAATTGGGCACCTATTTGAAATTAGGTACTAATCACTTCAGGAAATCGACTTATAGGACCATTTTTGTTTGACTATAACCTAAACGGACAAAGGTACCTATAGCTTTTGCAAAACCAGGTTTTGCCGGCTTTACGAGCTAGTCTAACCGAAGATTAGTTTAGAAGAAACTGGTTTCAACAGGGTGGATGTCCGGCTCAAAACACCATTAAAGTCAGGGACTTCTCAAGAGAGCAGTTTGATGAAAGAATAATTTCATTAAATGGTCCAATATCTTGGCCTCCTAGATCCCCTGACCTTTCGCCCTTGGATTTCAACCTCTGGGGTCACACAAATAATGAAGTCTATGAATTTGATCCTCCCGCGACTATAGAAAGCCTGAGACAAAGAATTTTTAGCACAGTTAGAAACATTAACAGAAATACACTAGCTAAGGTTGTACAAAAAACAGTCACCAACTGTCAAACATGTCTGGATGCAAATGGACGTTATTTTGCAAATCTGTAAATCAATAGCCGCTTATATAATTAGATTTTACATTACATTACAATTTTGTAAAATTTTTGTTTGTTCAAGTGTGAAATAAATTTACGACGATTTTTCTGACTATTTTTTTAACACACTCACAGATGGGAATTTATACCAAAACCTTCGAATTGTTGAAAAGTCGATATTAACGTTAATATTCTATTGAAAATTCAAGGCGTTTATCTGTTTTTTATGCCTTACTCATTAATTTTATTTTCTGACAAATGTGAGACATCACTAGACTGAAATTTTTACACTTTTTTCAAAAATCTAATATGGCGGCCATAAGAAAAATGAAAAGTGGGGAAAAGGGGACGGTTGCTGGAAAACAAAAGGACGATTGAGACGTCATAAATGCTAACTCATTTTTCTTAAAAAGACATTTTGACAGCTGTCAAATTAACCATTTTGGATCTACTGGCAAAAAACAAATTCATAAATCTAAAGACGGCTACCGAAAGCACTAGTTTCCTCTAAGATTTTCCCCATTCAACCCTTGCTGTGGGTATAACAGTAGCTGAGATCCCTGTATAGAGAAGCGAATCTGGGACATATATGTTGAATTAGTGCACAAGGATTACCAGGGTTAGAAGCGTGAAAAATGAGATATACATACATACAACCCCCAATCCAAATTTTTGCCCCGCAAAAAAACTTTCCAAGTATAAATAGAAATATCCGACGCGTCAAAAAAAAAAACGAGGATTGATTTTTATATTTTTTGTTTTTTCTTCGTAGCTCGTCCGCCACTGAACCGATTTAGAATAACCACAAACATTTTCAACCTTTCATACAGCAACATAGTAACCTTTGTTTTTTTTCATCAAAATCCGATCAGTACTTTCTGACAGACAGACTAATGGAAATTAGTCATGTAACAAAAAACCATGATACCTCATTTTCGAAATTTTTCGCGTTTACACAAATCCCTCCTGGCGTGAGAAGTCGAAGTCTATCAACGCAAAAAGAGCAGATATTAAATATTGTAATGGGATTTCAGTCTTTAAAATAGTACCAAACCGTACACAAACAGTAAAGTGGAATGGATGGATGCACACTGCATAAAAAATTCAATATATAAAAGTAATAGCGGAAATAATAGTGATAAGGTAACGCAGAGCCGTAAATACTACTTACAATCACATTTATGAGCACAATCTTCTCCAAACCTTCCATCAAGACAATTCTTTTCGCAATGCTCGCCTGTAAATCCAGGTGGACATATACATGTACCATTAACTGCTGAGCACTGGGCATTATTTTGACACCTGCATAGTCCATGACATCCCTTTCCGTAAGTCAAGAATGGGCAGGGTCTGCTGCAATCACCGGAATTCCAACCTGGTTTGCAGTCACATTCACCAGTCCAAGGATGACACCTGTAGCATTTTGGAATCTTATACACATTTCAAACTAATCCAATAAAAGAAGAAATCTTAGTACGGTTGCTCGGCCAAAACGTTATCAAACAATTGGTGAAATTTTAGCTTGGCTACTCCAGCCGCATTAACTCCGCCGCTGTAGATTTTTGGGTTGTAGATTATGAATCTGGTGCTAAAAAAGGTGATAAATGTGAAATTTGTGAGATATTTACATGTTAGAATTTTTATCATATTTTTATAACCTAACTACTTTCCTTCCAATGTTTTCTCAAGACATTCACTTTAAATACTCGTAGAATCGCCAACAACTGCCATTAACCTGTGATCAACAACTGCCGTTAACCTGTGATCCACAACTGTTTTTTAGTCTAGTGTACGGCTCGACAGCTAGTCTGTTCTCATTTGAGTATATAACTTAAAATTTAGGAGAAATATTTATCCATACTAATGTGTATTTACAGCTCCTGCTCTGCCTTTTGGTCTACCTTTTCCTTTTTGCACACATAGTTTCGTTAGATCAAATATATGCACATATCCCTCTTCTCCTCTTTGGTTGCGTGTGCCTGAACAACTAAATCGCTATCAAGTCTGCTTTGTTGTGTAAAACACAAAAAATGGGGGAAGAAGTCACGCGCACATATTCTGGCCTCATCCTTGAGATCCGCAGGTGGTACCTCCACGCTCGTCGATATGGCATCGTCTACCACCTATGGACAATATCAAAATCCATAGCCAAGAGAAAAATTCTCTGTTTTCCATCTAGACAAAATGTAATTAATAGTTGAAACACATTTCTAACAAATGGTGTACTTTATACTGAGTTTTCTACGCGTGTGTGGAAAAAACGCATTTGAAATTCATACATTGGAAGAAAACTCATTCACGACTTCTGCATTTCCCGCTGGAGAAATCAATCAATAGGATTTGCTTTCCATTCCGGACAATGATAGAACATATCGACACATAGCGAACCACCAACGTTCAAAAATAAAGGTGTTTCCCTGACATATTACGGGAGTCTAACCTTCATGGTAGCGGTAGGGTCACATTCCAAAGATATATCATGCAAAAAATTATTACGTCAGGCTAGGAACTGATTACGTGCTGCTTTGTATCGAAATTGGCTTGAAGCTTCGAGAGAAAGAACACTTTGGAGGCAAAATACTGATATCCTAATATTATATAAATATTTTTCGAAATATCCCATCGTCCCTGTATATCGATATTCTTGTAAGGGCCCTCAGTTCTCGGGATGCAACATCAGTACGCTGCTAAGTATTTTAATGGGTTAGTTTGGCTATGGGTAATGTCGACGTCCCATGGTGTGGGGGGGTTCCTTATTCAAGACATCCTAAAATGCTTTTAACATAAGTATCCGCTACGTCCGATCATTAAGCATTAAATTAACCAATCATGTAAAAGAGCAATATAATTGTTTTAGAGTGCCTCAAATGAAACTAAAATTTCCTTGTTTAATTAATATAATATATAAGTACTTAAGCTGTACAGTATAAAAATTGCATTAAAAAATCATTTCATTGCCAGCTTTGAGTATTTCATGGAATTGTACATATATGCCAGATATTAATAACATCCAATTATTATGTTACTACTACCTATGCTAATGAAAGTAAATCATCTGGACCCGCTATAAAGTGATTCATTCATAGCAGATGAGTCACATCCTGTGCTAATTCTAATTAAACACAATTTCACTTACATTTCCTTATGATACAATTTTGACAGGTCATTGGAACAGCTTAGCTGAGTACTGAGAAGACGTTAATCGAAAAAATGTTTTTTTAAAAACTCTCAATCAAAAATCAAAATGGCGAATTCATTATGGCGGATATTTTCACAAAAGATGATCCGCTTGTGCTGAAAATCTTTTTTTTTATGTTTCACAGATCGCTGAAAACAAAAAAATGTTTGGATTGCGCTCCAATTAGAGTGTTGTACGTTTTTAAAAAAATGTTTCAATTGTGCTCAAATTGATGAAAAACCACACAACTTTTGTATATTTTTTTTTCGTAAATAGCCGTTTGCAAAATAAAACCAAAAACCAGTTTTTGCCCATCTTTGACCAACCTTGAAAAAACAGCAAGAATAAAACCGTTGCATTTAGTGCATTTGAATCATCTTATATTTATTTTACTTTTTCGTATAGTCGCGCCCGCCCCTTAATTTTGGCACCTAAAAACTTAATTTGCTTGGAGTAACATGGGGGACGCGCCAGAGAAGTATAAATATTAACACAATTGCACTTACATTTCCGTGTAATCCTTGCTACACCGGCATGGGCGGGCGCACTTTAGCCCGTACCATCCATCGGGGCATATTCTCTTGTCACAGTATTTGCCTTTCCATCCTTTCGAGCAAAGACAGTTGCCGTTTTTGTGGGAGCACTTGGCGCCATTTTGGCATAGGCATTTTTCTTTACAGTCGAGTCCATACGTTCCTTCAGGACACGTATCTAAACACTGAAATGAAACAAAGTTTGGAATGAACTGATTACACCTTCCAATGATTATATTTTATTGAATCCTGATGGAAAATCGGTAACAGGTTGAAATTTGGCATAATCGTTTAAACGTGGATGTATTCTTCTTTTCTTTATAACTCTAAAAATATGAACATTTTTAGAAATAGGCATCCGTAGAACAAAATTTATCATAGGAGCAGTATTTTACAATGTTTATCGGGGTCTATTAAATATTGCGCGAGTGCACTAAAAAGGAATGTATTTCAGAGTGGTGTGAGGGTGGTGCTATTTCAAGTCATGCGCCGCCTCACTTTTTGTTGAATATCAACCCATTGACTTCGCTTACATGTCTGGAAGAAATGTCAGCAATGAGCTTCTCGCCGGGCGTGAAATCCAGCGATATCTTGTAGTCTACCCATCTACCGCATTCGAGTAGTTGATTAAGAGTACCCTCCTCTTCGTTGCAATATACGCAGTTCGCGTACTCTCTCTATCCTACCCTATTCAGGTAGCTGCTAGCTCAAAACAACCATGCCCTCTGAGCAACTGTGCAGTATAGTAATCTATCCACACCGCTCCCTTGTCAATCCAAGTTTTAATATCTGGGATCAGCTTTCTACTCCATGCACCATGGCCAGTATGTCCCATGTCTCCTACCATCTAACAAAAAGCGCCTCCCTTTCATCGCTTCTAGCTTTGACGCGTTTTTATAAGAATGGATGTTTAAGAGTATAGTATGAAGTAGATTATAGTTCTTTTTTCTACATACCCTGTCTCCGGTGAATCCAGGTTGACACTCGCAAGATCCATTGATATGGTGACAGGATGCGCCGTTATAGCAGTTGCACAGTTCCGTGCAATTGACACCCCAGTGCCCGAATGGACACCTGTTGGCACACACCGGTCCCGTCCAACCGTCCTTGCAGTAACAGAAGCCAGTCTCGGGATCGCAAGTGCCGCCATTCTGGCAGCGACACTCTGATTTGCATTCAGGGCCGTGGGTGCCGATTGGACATGGATCATCGCACCTACAGATATAATAAATAACGATAAGTCTATGATAGTATAAGGGATATAAATACTAAAACTCGAGAAGATATGCTCACTTCGCGATCGAATTTCGTATCCCTTTACGCATAGCGTCACTCGATGACAAATGTTCCGCTCGTCGGTATCTAATGCACTGTATTACGAGCGTTTTCTTTTGAATATTTGGAATATTTGCCTAACATTTTTTTGTATTATAGATAGTTAATCTTTTTTATGGGTTAGGTGTCAATAGAACTATTTTGTATTGATAAACACTTTTATTCGGTTTATCTTACAATTTTCATCGTTTTTCTCTTATCAATTCTGGACTTTTCTTTTATATCTCATCCTGATATTAAAATACATTTTACATCTGAAAAAAGATGCTTGGCGTCTGCACTTACACTATCAAGCTTGGCTAAATCCATTAACGATTTTAAATATTGGTCAATTTTTATTGAAATTTCTGAAAATATGGTCCAGTTTATTACATTTAATTAGAAAATCTGGATTTCTTTTCAGTAAGCCACCTTCGGAAAGACGGTTTTGCCAGGAAAATGGCATTTCATTGCTTTCTGGAATATAATTCTTTTTTTTTTCTGTAACTTACATGCAATAAACCCCGATAAATTTTTTATACCGTCCCACTCTACTTCTTAAACACGTTATTTTCCCTTTCCGTTCACAATACAGAAATGAATGATGATGGATCCCTGTAGACTAATCGTCCGGCCATGCTTTTCTTCACCGATTAATTATCTTAGCTTCACAAATTACAAGGTGCACTCCCATCTAAGAAAGAAGGGCAGAAATATCCTTCAAATTTATTTGCAGCCTATATTGCTCTGCCTGGGACCATAATTGGAATGACCTACTTGAATACATCGCTGTCAATATCAACTTCCTCCAACTTCCCGTTCGTCACAAGCCAGTAGACTGCTGGATCTTTTCTGACCATGCATCCCGCCCCTTACAGCGCTGCTGTCCTGTCCCCCCTGGTTAACTCAAACCACAGTGTTGTGGAGGTCTGGTTTGGGTCAGAACTGGCTGTGGCAGCAGAAACTCGCCCGAGCCACAAAATACACTTTTTCTCCGCCTTCCCTTGTATAACCCGGTTGCGTCGGCTGGCTATTCATAAATAACCGAAATTATCCGCATTGTGATGGAGAAATACATCCCTCATACAGTGAAAGTACCTAAACCAGAGTCCTAGGGCAGGTTCAACAAAACGTGTGACACTGTTCGTCAGCAGAAGATCAAGGCAAACAGAACCTCCTTACAAACACCAAAGTAAAGAGCAACCTGCACCACTTACGTGCCAGGATGGCACAACTGGTACCGACTCAAAGACTGTGATGGTTCAGAGTGTTCCGACCATGTGAATTTCCCATTTCCCGCGCGTGCAGTGAACAGTTTCGTGGATAGTTTGCTCACAACGGCAACATTGTAGGAGCTGCGGAGAGTGCGGAGGCAGTTCGCCCTAGACACTCAAGAAGAGGAGACGCTCTTGCGCCGCTGCGGCCACCGTCTTGTAAAACTCTGTTTGTTGTCAGTGAATATATGTAGTGGATATTTAGTGAATTTTATTAACCACGCCCATCGCATTTTTGGCGCCCAACGTGGGGCACGATCCAGCCCAGAAGGAGAAAAAGGAGTTAGAACTACGAGGTCAGCAACGAGTTACCAGTGCTACCAACGGTTTGGGGAAATTGAAGTCACCAGTGCTACCAACGGTTTGGTGAGAGCTGAAAAGTTACCAGCAAAACGAATTAAAACAAGAATTGTTTTGAACCAAGTAAGCAAATTAGCAATCCGGCTTTGAATTAAATTTACATAAGAGGCTACAAGATCTGCTACAAGTCTTGAGTCAAGGCTTTTTCATTAGAGTTCCGTCAGCCTATAGGCGAAATTACAAACCTGCTGACATTCAGTCTGCAGGAGCGACGAGGAATTATCGGGTGAGGCTAATCCATTTTCATAGTACTGTTGCAGTGTGGGGGGTGACTTTTTTTTTCTCGGATAAATACTTTTCGCGTACAGACATTGTCATGTATTTGATGCTTTTGTTAGGTTATGAGACATTGTAAAATTCTTGTTAGTTACTGGCATACATTTTATAACAGCAATTATGGGTAAAGGTAAAAAGAGGGGAAGCGAAAGCAGAAACAATGATTCTGGCTCTGAAACCCAATGTGATATTGAATCTGTTATTGGTAAATTGACGGAAACCGTATTAGATCTCAGAACTATGGTGATCTCTTCGGCAGAAAATGTAAAGGATATTGAAAAGCGCTCAGCACAGTATCAGGGCTCTACTACTCAAACCTTAACTTCAAATTCTTTCAAAGTGGAGCAATCTGCTACATTTGTAAACAAAGCATATATTTCGCATTGGAGAGAACTAGGAGAGGGAATATTCATTTCAGTCCTGGAGGGAAATTGCATCCGCGAGCCTTCTTAAATAAAATGAAAAAGCTTCTCGCTGAGTTCCAGAAAGGTCTAAAATCAGTCTTGTTTTACCATGCCTCAAGGGCAATGCAAGTGATTTGGCCGCAATAAAAGATACCACTTTTCAAAATTATGAAAATTTTTAAAACGCATTTTTAAATAAATTCTGGGGGGTAGAACGTCAGAGAGAACTTTACCTCACTCTGAATTATGGACAGTTTCAAGGGAGAAACCGAGCAGAATATTTCCTTAATTTAGTCTGCCAATTACCGCACCTATCAGAACCAATTCCGGAGGCAAAACTGATAGAAATGTTAGCGAGACATTTTAGTCCAGAAATACGAGGTATTGTTACCATGGGGCTTAAAACAATTGACGAGGTAGAGGAATACCTTCAGAAAATTGATAACACTTATTCCGAAACTCGGCCAACTAATCAACAGCAATTAATGCGCCATAATCGAAATAGCCCTTGGCGAAATCAGCCTAACAGAAATTCTAATTCAAACGCGTTGTCGCATCCTGATCAGTCGAGAGACACCCGTAATGATAATCACAGAGCAAATAATATCACCCGCTTTAACGAAGATCACGAAAATATTTTAAGTGATTCGGATGATGAATTTGAGGAGGAAAATGATAATACGGAAATGTCATTGCCTCTCATTGATGTCCAAATTGCTGACATAGAAGCCGAAGCACTAATAGATAGTGGTAGTGAAATTACAGCCATATCGAGCGATTTTATTGATAAGATTTCCAGCCGAATTTCCGTACCTGTTTTTCCAGTTACGAATGTTACCGTGTCTATGGCTGTAGGGGGTCAAAAACATAGGGTAACCACACAGATTTTATTACCCATTAAAATTCAAGGTAGTTGTATAGAAACGCAGTGCCTAGTAATCCGCAATTTAAATAGTGACATCTTGCTAGGATACAACTGGTTAAAAGAATATCATGCATTTTTGAATTTCGGGAACAAAACTATGTGTTTCCATATCCCAAACACTGAGGAAACCTTAAAAATCCCATTTAAATCTGAGATCGCCGAAGATCCATCATAAAAATTAATTTATGCAGGTCAGAACCTGAAAACTTCAGCACGACGGAAAAAATTAGTCACGTTTCTATTTTTAGCGAAGAGACACCTATATATATATATATATATACAGGGTGACTTTGAAGTTGAGTCATTTATTTTAACAGTGAGTAGATCCGATCAAAAGAAATGTTTTTTTCCTTTAACATTTTTCTGGTAAAATTAAAGTTACAAAGTTATAGCCCCTTAGAAGTTTGAGTACCGCCCTGTCTCAATAATAATATTATGTGCTCGTGTTTGGCAACAACGGATATAATCCGCCTTATCCGTTCATCGCATCGGAAACAAAAAAGCGAAAGAATTTGAAACGATGTTTTTACTACAATGTACAATCTTATTCAGTTGTATTCAGTCGATGTGTCAGTCGGTAACGCGTGAGTGAATAGTGGTGTTTCTTGCGTGGCTCAAACGAAATAAAAAATGGCACATGTGTACGAAAATGCTGAATGTAGTACAAAGGGCTCGTGAATCAGGTGACTTAAGACCTCACAGGGGAGGGCATGCCGGTGCTCCAAGACCGCACGATCAAATACAGGTCCGCACTGAAATACTAGTCGGGAGGATACTTTATAAAACAAGTTAACATTTTTTTTTTATTTTTACTCACATGGTTTGGTTTATCTTCCTTCTACAATCATTGTCTGAAAATTAATGACTCAACTTCAAAGTCACCCTGTATATATATATATAAGTCATCAAACAATGTTGACCTGATCCTGAAAATTTTCACTTTTACAATAGCAATTTTCGTAAGTATTTTGATCGGTTAATTTCACTTGAACCTGTTTCTGAAGTCACCGTTTATAAATATCTTTATGAAATAAACTCTTGCAACTGGGGCGGATGGTATTAATGTAGGAATGATACTTTTATGCTGTCTGTACATTTTACCAGCCATAATGCATATTATTAATTGTTGCCTAATAGAAAATACTTTTCCAGACTGTTCCAAGCCTGTTCTGTGTGGGGTACCTCAAGGCTCTATCTTGGGTCCCTTACTTTTGCAGTATACTCTGCAAATATTACTAGTAGTTTGAGATATTCAACGCCTTATTTATATGCTGATGATACCCAGATAAAATTTTCGTTCTCTCATACTGATACAACAACTGCGGTTACATTATTAAATGAGAATCATAGTAATTTGACAAACGAAATCATAGCACATGAGTTATCTGTAAATCCAACGAAGTCAAATGTTTTATTGTTCGGGAAACACAAAAAGAGCGTGGCAGATTCATTCCATATTTCAATTAATAATAATGTTATTTCTCATACATCCGCTACTAGGAATTTAGGCTTGAATATGGATAGTGACCTGAGGTTTTCAAAGCATGTTGATAAGTGCATTGGCCTTGCTTATGGTCGGCTTGTAATGTTGTTTCCATATCGTCATACATTATCTTTTATACCGAACTTAAGGCTTTACTTTGCGTCACGCTTGTTCTTTCATTATTCAATTACTGCGACTCAGTTTATGGGCCTTGTATAACAAGGTACGATGTTGATCGTATACAGCGTGTCCGAAAGTCTTTTCTTAGGTTTATTTTTGGAGTGAAAAAATGTGTACCTATTTCTTATAAGTTACCCGTAATAGGATGACTAAATGTGGAAGCCAGGAGAAATCTGCACTCTGCAGTCTTGTTTCATAAGATTATTCCATATAAAACTCCGCCTTATTTATAACGGGTGGGCCATCTATCGGTTTCGATTTGAACCACGTGTTAATTTGACGCTGACAATACTTATGTCAATCTGATTTGTCATAAAATTCAGTATATTATCTCCGCTGAACGAAATGAATCGATTTACGCTTGAGCAACGTTGGGTAATATTGGAAATTTATTTCCAAAACAAAGACAATTGGGCAGAAATTGCACGAAAATGCCGTTCAAAATTCGGTCGCAACGAAGCACCAACAGCGCCCGGTATACGCAAGTTTATTAATAAAGTGCGTGAAACTGGTTTCATTGTTGATGCTCCAACACGTCAGCGTGCTCGTACAATGCGTACACCCGAAGGTATCGATGCTGTGGCTGCGAGTGTGCGTGAAAATCCATCAACGTCAACACGTCATCGTTCCCAAGAATTGAACATTTCCCGCACCAGTTTACGACGAATTTTGCGGAAAGATCTCGGTATGACGCCTTACAAAGTTCAATTGGTTCAAGAGTTGAAGCCGCGTGACCATCCACTTCGTTCTGCCTTCGCTACATGGGCCAACGAGCAACTAATCAATGATGTCGATTTTGCGAAAAAAATAATCTTTTCAGACGAAGCTCATTTTCATATTGGTGGCTACGTCAATAAGCAAAATTGCCGTATCTGGGGCTCGGAAAACCCACACGAGGTCTTAGAGAAGCCAATGCATCCCTTGCGAGTGACTGTTTGGTGTGGATTGTGGAGCGGAGGCATCATTGGCCCATATTTCTTTGAAGACGGGGACGGCGCAACCGTTTCTGTCAATGGAAACACCTATCGCACCATGATAACTGATTTTTTTGTTCCTGCTCTTGATGGTATTGATGTGGAGAATGTTTGGTTTCAGCAGGATGGTGCAACTTGTCACACATCGCATGCCACAATCAACTTATTGCGCGTAACCTTCGATGGCCGTTTAATCAGTCGAAATGGTGATGTCAATTGGCCGCCAAGAAGCTGCGATTTGACACCATTGGACTATTTCCTGTGGGGCGCTGTTAAAGACAAGTGTTATGTCGACCATCCAGAGACAATTGACCATTTGAAGACCAACATTCGTGATGCCATTGACGAGATACGGCCCCAAACACTCGAAAAAGTGCTCGAAAATTGGTCCGATCGAATGGGCTACTGTGAGGCCAGCCGCGGCAGCCATTTGAATGAAGTAATATTTCATTTCTGAGCGGAACAATTGTACTTCAAAACAAAAAAATAAATTTGGCAATATCTCAAACCGTTTTTGTTTTATTTTATTTTTAAATCGAAACTTTTAAATGGCCCACCCATTATAATAAGATTACATTTCGAAGTGATGTTCAAAATATCAATATGTTTTTTTGTTAAATCTGCCTAAAATAATTTGACGCTTATTGACGAATTATTGTTTTTAATATTATATTTAACTTATATAATTTGGTTGAGAACTCCTCTGTTGTAATTTTGTTTGTTGGGCTAGTACTTTGATCAGCTTGTCTGTTTACTAGTCCCTTTTGCAGGGAATAGATGTTGTTTCTTCATTTTTAATTTTTTTCGCTTTGTATTTTGTTTTCTCTGCGAGTAAACGCTATTATTATATTAGGAAAGCGTTCGATTAGCTGTGGCACGCTGCCCTCTTATACAAACTTCCATTCTATGAGCTCTTAGAGAAGCTTTGCAGATGGGTGGTTGACTTTCTGTCTGGCCGCAACATATCCGTCTTAATTCCTACAACGTTAACGCGGGTGTTCCCGAAGGATCGGTCTTGGCTGAGACACTGTTCCTCTTACATATCAACGACATCCTTTCATGTACGATCAATCCAATTCACAGCTTTGCTGATGACAGCACTCTACATGCAGGAACTCAGACCGTCAAGCCGATCTCTGCCGGTGAGCTGGAGAAAAAAAGACTAGCAGCGACTTCCTCTCTGGCGAGAGATCTGGTGCTTATCACTGCTTATGGACGCAGAAATCTGGTACAGTTAAATGTTTCCAAAACACACTACTGTACCTTAGCGAACAAGAAGCATCCTAGCGCTCATCCGGTTTCGATGGATGGCCGAGTTTAACCAAAGAGCCATTGATTCCGGCTTGTCGGAGTCCATATCACCGAGGATTTGATCTGGCACGAACGCATGTTAGGTTATTAGGTCTGTCAGTCTGTCGATCTGTCTGTATGTCCGCTAATCCTTGGCCCGTATATTTTGGATAGTGTCGATCAGATTGGGATGAAATCTTCAAACAGGGTTACTACTACTCCTATGCCAAGAACGAAAAAGCTATGTAGTTTTTGGAAATCGATCCATAGGCGGCGGAAACAAAGGCCACAAACAAAAAAAAATTAAAACCGCTTATACTACCTATAATTTGAGATTTGTAAGTTAAGGTTCTACTTTTAGAGATATAAAGGATTTAATATTTGAAAAAGTGCGAAATATGCCATTTTCAAGACAGAAAAACCATAAGGAATAACGGAAATGTTAATGTCGCCAAGGTTCTCAAACATTCTTCAAACATCCATTATTCAACTCCAAAAGCATCTTGGGGTGTGCTCACGTTGATTAAACATTGAGCGAGCGCTTGGTTATTAATTAAAAAACTAAAGTTCACAATAAAAAACCCTGTGTTCAGAGGGAAAATACATTTTTTGAATTTGTTAAAAAAAAAGTTCAATAATTTTAGTCAAAATTTTGGGCCTGGTAAAATGGAGATTCATTAAAAGAGGTTTTTGAATAAGATTTAGAATATTACTTGTTCCGGACAAACTGTATTATTTTAAGTTAAACAAATCACAGAAAACCGTCATTAGCAAGTATGAAGCAGTAGGTATTGCGTCTCTGTCGCTTTACGATAGAGGCTAGTTTGAATGTCACTAAATGTGTGCTGTTATTTATTGACATGTTTGGCTTGTTGAAATATCGTGGTAAGTTAAAATATAAAATTGAGGGTACTTGCAGTGGTCCCATGTACCCATCGAGGCATTTGCATTCTCCTGACACATGGTCGCAGTCGCCATGCTCACACCTGCACTTCTCCAAGCATTCTTGTCCATAGTAACCTTTGTCGCACCGCTTCTCGCAATGTTTGCCGATCCATCCACGCCTGCAGCGGCATTCGCCATTGAAGGGATCACAGGTGGAGTTGTTCTGACATTCGCATTTGTTTTGGCACTCGATGCCCCACAGGCCTTTGGGGCAAGCTGTAAATGAACAAAGTAGTATTTAGATTTGACTTCAAGACTACCAGTTCGAAGGAAACGTATGTGAGAATTTCAGGGCGTTTTACTTTTTACTTTAATAAAAAAAACTTCATATGAACACACGCATATTGAAATTTGAGATACAGGTTGACAAAGTTTTCCAGAAATTATTTACTCATGAATAAACATTTCCTGATATACATATCTTTTTTTTTTAATTTTTTCCGAGTGGCGTTCGTGCTTCGTTTGATCCGAATAGTTTTCAAGTAAAGTGAGGTAATCAACTGTTCTTTCTCGTGGCAAATATTGTTTTTACAATCCTGCTTTACTTCAGAGCAAATTTGATTTCTTGATTTTCTATCCAACTTACGGTTTTCCACGTAAAAATTAACCATTTCTTTCGCTATAACGTGGAAACTGATAAAAGATAACATAACACAGTAGTAATAATATTTCTTTATTATTATATTTTTCTAATCGAAAAAACCAGTAGCGACCATTTTTTACTTACCACGCCTACTGACTATTTTCGAAAATGGGATATTATGTTTTTTGAATGTTATATGACATGTATATCACGAAAAACCATGTCGCTCATTTCCGTCGGACTGTCTGTCTGCGGCCTGTCCGCTAATCTTATAACCGCCTATAACTCGAGAAGTAGACCTCGGATTTCGATTAAATTTTTGTACATTACTATACTATGCCAAGGACGCAAAAGCTTTGTTGTTATTTAAAATCGAGAAAAAAGCCAAAAACGAAAAAGAATAAAAATCGCTTAAACTTCGTTTTTTGATCCTCGTCATTATTGAAAAAAAATTTAGAGACAAAAAACCTGGGGTGGGGTTATAGAGGGGGGTAGATAGGGTTTATCTCATTTTATCCCCGATAGCACGAAATATTCGTTAAATATTTATTCAATATTTAATAATATTTTTATCTTTCTTAAATATTTGTTTTCTTAAACATATTTAATAAATATTTGTAATATAATATTTTTATTAGATATTTATTCAATATCTTTTAAATATTTTAAATACAATATTCCTTTTATAATATTCATTAAATATTTACTTTTCAATCAATGGAAAATATTAAATCTCCAATATTTAGAAAATATTCATTAAATATTTACGGCTACGGCGCATGTGCGTGTGACCCGGAGCGACCAATGGCATAATAGAAAGCCGGTCTGCGCCGACCCGTTTGCGCGTTTGCCGCATCCATTTTGCCTGTTACATTCACTA
Source organism: Acanthoscelides obtectus (assembly GCA_963669975.1). Lineage (NCBI taxonomy): Eukaryota > Metazoa > Arthropoda > Insecta > Coleoptera > Chrysomelidae > Acanthoscelides > Acanthoscelides obtectus. The sequence continues at coordinate 47,558,285 of CAVLJG010000006.1, read as the reverse complement.
TGATAGCGTCCTTCCTGTGTACCTCCAAGTTGTACATTATTTCAGTGTTTTTTTTTTTTGGAAAATTGAAAAGTGTAAGTTTTTCGATAATTGCATAACCTAATTTATCTGACTAATAAATATTATTGTGCCAGTTGAGTATAAAGGTATTCACAAGATCATGAATAACTAGCCTTGAAGTGTAACAGTTATTTGGTATTGGTGGATTTATCCGAGAATGGATACGAAAATTATATTCATTACAGCCAAATGAAAAGTCGTATAATCGCAACTTGATCGAGATACATGAAAAATGCTCTTTTAAATATCACAATTATTGTTATTTTTTTCGTAGTAGGGAACAGATCAGCTGTAACTATTTTAAAATTTTTAAATTCAACAGTGACGTTCCAAAATTTTAACAGTCGCAAATACTATATTTTTGTCCCTTGAATTATAATATAAAATCACAAAATAGTTATAACTAAATTAGTCCCCCTTACTAAAAAAAGTCACATTTCAACAAAATCAGTAAGTGGTCTATTTTCAAAAACCTTTTGTTTGAAAGTTAGTCAAAGGATCAAGTTGTTCCCATGGACACTTTTCATCAAGATACTTAAAATAAAAAATTAACCAAATCTCGAGCTATCATAGGCAGAAAATGTGGGGTCCTTTCAGGTGCATTATAGAGCTACTTTTCAGTGACCCAGTTGAGCTACTCGGAGTAACTCAGGTCAGCATGCTCAGCACCAATATTGTTGCACTGCATTTTATATTCCCATAAATACACTGGAAAGCAGCTTATGTATTCAATAATACTTCATAATTAGTAAGTTTGTTTTATTAGAGGAGTGAACTTGCAAGATGCAGAAGAGGCTTAGAAAGTTTTCTCAAAGATATTTTTCTAGCAAATTAAACCAGAATGAATTTTCTTTATAAACCCAATTTTATATAAGCATTCCTACAGATTTTGCTAAAATAACAAATGAATAAATTTCCTATATACACTGAAAATATGTATCAGATTAATGTTTGAAAATCCGTACATATTTACGGAAAATATTAGATATTTCATCAAAATGTAAAATTGATATTTAAAAATCTTTCCTCATATATTTTCTAAATATTTGGAAAAAATATCGCTAAAATATATGAGGTATATATATATACTATAAATATCTATAATGAATATTTTATCAATATATAAGAAATATATTTATTAAATATTAAAAAATCGGTCGCTACAAATATTTAACAAACATTTTTTTAAACTATTTAATAAATATTTAATGCTATCGGCGATGTTAGTACATTTATACGCCCTCAACCTTGGTAATGCTACGCATCTATTAGACATATTCTAGATCAGCCCTTAAAACTTTAGCCAGTTTATAGGGTGTCGACGCGAAGGGCCTATATGATTTTCCTTACTTTGAGATAATTTTTCCAAAAAAAAATCGTCATTTTCGTTTTCATTACATCTTATTAGCAACTATGAGGTTCATATAAAACACTTACTGAATTTGCAAACAGGTTGAATGCAGATAACAAATGCAATATTTTAAAATGAATGTGGAATAGTGGTAATCTGCAAAGATTTTTATGACTACTCAAAAACTTCAAAACTTGACTCCCCCCGCTACTTTCGTTTTTCTCTGAAAATTACGCAACTTCTCTGGCTTGCAGGTTGCATGAGCACGATGATTTGAGATTTATTATTATATTTCAATGTACACTCCGAAGATATTTACAATAATAATTGTAATAATAATAATAAATCGTCTTTATTTATAAAGTTACATAGTATCGGGCGAAGTTTAGCTAAATAGCTACTCTTCCACTTAACCCTATTATTTTCATGGTTGTGAACCAATGTAAATACATGTAATTAACATGTATATATATACAGTGGCCAACCAAAGGAAAACAAAAATATTGTAAGACATAATATAGAAAATATAAACAGATTCAGCAACACGTCAAATAAAATTTTTCTGGCGGTTACTAATCTAAACTACAAACTACTACTTAATTACTACTACGAGTCATTTTTGATAGCAAATGCTGCTTGACACAAACTTTAAATTTAGTTTGAGATAAATTTTTGAATGCATCAGGTAGCACGTTATACAGTTTGACACAATTATACCTAAAAGAGCGAGTAAATAAAGCCGTACGGTGCCGTGGAATATCTAATAATTTGCCATACCTGAGCATGCGATCTCTAACTGATTGCCTGAAAACAATTTTTTTGAAGAGGTATTCGGGAGTTCCCGTGATAATCAAATTATAAATGAACTTCAAGATAAGATACTCGTAAGAGCTATTAATATCTAACCATTTTAAACTACGAATACAGTGTGAAACATGGTCATATTTTCTTAAACCGTAGATGAGGCGACAGCACGAATTTTGAATCAGTTGAAGTCTGCGAATTGAGACTTGATCTAAGTAAGGATAGAAAACTATAAGGCAGAAGTTGATTTTTGAGAGAACTAGGCTTTCACAAAGATGTTTTTTCAATTTGAAATTGATGAAATGCCTATTAACAAACAATGTTTTTAGTACAACAAAGCAGTTTCTTACTAATTTAGATATATGCTCACGAAAACGTAAATCCTTGTCAAGTAAGACACCCAAATTTTTTGCAAGATCCTCATAAACTAAAGAAGTGTCATTAATCCGTACTGTCGTGTTATTTCTGATATTAATGATTTTGTTTTTTGGTGCAAAGAGAACAGCTTTAGATTTAGAGGCATTTATCGTTAAGGAGCTATGCTTGGAAAAACTAACAATAGTGGCTAAGTCACAATTCAACTCGTCAACAGCTGCTACACAGTCATCTGGATCAAAAGTTTTACATATTTGTGTATCATCCGCAAAAATCATCACTTCAGAGGAGCGTATCAGTTTACACATGTCTGATATGTAAATGGAGAACAATAGCGGTCCTAAAACAGAGCCTTGAGGGACCCCTGATATCACATTCTTATATGTCGTATATGAGTTGACCAAATGTACCCTTTGCATACGATTCATGAGATAACAAGTAATGAACTTGATAGATGCTTGAGAAAATCCAATATATTTGCATTTTGAGATCAAAAGTGAATGATTGATAGTGTCAAAAGCCTTGGAGAAGTCAAGCAGTACAAGAGCCGCTGGTTGACCCCGATCCAAAGCCTCAACAATATCATCAGTCACCTTAAGCAGGACAGTGGTGGTGCTATTCCCTACTTTGAAGCCAGACTGATTTTTTGGAATTATGTTATTCTCAGAGCAGTACTCTTTCAATTGATCATGTACTATCCTTTCCAATATTTTTGATAGAATCGGAAGTAAACTTATTGGGCGCAGGTCGGAATAAGCTGAAGGGTTATTAGTTTTTGCCAAGGGAACAATTACTGCTTGCTTCCATGCAGAGGGAAAATAGTGAAGTTCCAAACAAGAATTAATCAAATGCGTTAAATATTTGCCAATCACAGGAAGACACAGTTTTATCATATTAGGCGTAATACCATCATGCCCACAGGCATTAGATTTTATTTTAAATAAATGCGAACGTATATCTTCCTCAGTGGTCATGACCAGATCAAATTTGAGCGATTCATCAAGTATGTTATTATCATAAAATTCTATTTCACTAGCACAGTGCTGAGTATTATCTTCAAAAACAGATAAAAAATAATCATTTATCTGCGTTGCGTTACGTAAACTAACAGGTATGTGGTTACGCTTCTTAGTCTGGATGTTCAAATTCCTTATATAAAGAAGATGCATTATTAGTTTCTTGTAAGTGCTGAAGATAATCAGCCTTTTCTCTACGCTGTGATGCAAGAGCATAATTTCTCAGTTCTGTGTATTCTGTCCAGTTCTGATTTGTCCTATTGTGTTTGTATTTTATTAAAGCTGCATCCCTCTGCTTGAAAATAGCTCTTAAGTTTTGCGTGAACCATGGAGCAAAGGGCCTGCTCTTGCACTTTGTCATCAATGTCTCGAATACAAATAATATCATTCCATATACTCAGTAAGTCGGCCATAAAGTTGTCATGATCAAAATTTTTGAAATCACGGTAAGTGACAATTTTTTGTGGGGTCTGATTTACAAAAATAGGATCTAGTAATGTAATAGAAGAAGAACAAATTCTTGTAGGCTCGTCAATCAATTGTTTAAAAGAATATGAGTCGAAGCAAAGAGATATTTTGTTACTTAGATTTAACAAATTGACATTTACATCACCCAATATGATAATATGGTCGTAAACAGTAGACAAATGCGATAAAAGTGTATCCAGAGTTTCAACTGCAGAATTGAGATTAGCCTTAGGAGGTCTGTACTACAATCCTAAGGCAACTGAGGACGACTTGAATTGAAGTTTCAACCAAAATTGTTCAATTACTGATGGATCATCTCCAATATAATCAGTTATAGAAATATGTTCACACTTTATATCATCATTTATATACACACCTATTCCGCCACCCCTACTGTCTCTATCCTTCCTATGAAATGTATAACCATCTATTGACAAAGTATCTGAAGGAACCACCTCAGTGAGCCATGTTTCAGTGAGGGCAAATACATCAATTTTTTTTCTTTGATGAGGACCCACAGGTCAGTGAATGAAGGTACAAGGGAACGAATATTGACATGTCCAAATTTCACTGAGCTTACCTTAACCATAATCGATCCTACTTTTTAATTTAGAGATGTACCTTAAGTATATACGGCAAGTCATATCCCTTGCTGGTCCACTGCAATGTTTTCCTTCTTCCAATTATTATAATTAATACAGCTACTACATGATTTATTTGTAGATTTACATTCTTTTAAGCAATGATTTCCGGAACAAGAAGGGCACCTAGCAGATGCAGATCTGCACTGCTTATCAGTATGACCAAACACTGAGCACTTATAGCATTGCACAATTTGAAGATGATCGGTAACTGCACATCTCTTCCAACCGATATAGACGTATTCTTGCACCATTACTTTTTTCCGGACCTCCGGAGAGAACTACAAGGTAGTACGCCTCTGGTATACGGTACGTCACACATTTCAAAGAGGCAAACGTACAGCATGCCGTCCACTCTTCCCCTCCGCTCATGTTCCTCATTCGTTTTCTAGTGTGGTGCGCGCACATCGTGAGTCTCGCCGCTGTTAACCCTTATTTTTTTCAGATAAACCCATAGGAAACCCTTCCCATAGCAGGAAAGCAGTAAGTACTATACAAAATACGTAACGCTGTTCTCATTTTAGCCAGTGATAGGTTAACTAAGCATTAGAAGATTGAAAGAAATATAGAAGCCCATCGAGGGATCGCCATTTTAGACATGATATATGCAACGTCGTCGGCTGGATATAACTTGAAACTGCGAACTATGATAGCGGCGCCATCGCTACCGTAGAAGCCGTACCAACAGCGCTGACAGTATATAGCGCTCACGGCCCATGGTGTGGAAAATCTGGAAAAGAAGAAAAAATCTCTAGATCTAGATATAGGAAGCACCATTGCCCGAGTGGCTCTAGGCCTCCAGCAAAGACACTCAAGTACGTACAAGCAGACCTCAACGTTGCCACTTCTGGTGATAAATCTGGAAGAGAGGGAAAAACCTCTAAATATACGTAGAGCCATAGTCCGAGCGGTTGTAGGTCTTCAACCTTGAACAAGCGCCCAAATACGTAGAGGCAAACCTCATTGAGGCTCTAGGGCTCCAGCTTTGAACAGGCACCCAAGTACGTACCGTATCCTGTGCGATATGGTGCGTTCGTATAATTATTAAAATGGTAGGTTTTCACGGACCACACTTATTCGAGAAACATTCTTGGACGTCTCGGCGAACACTGATAATGACGACCGTGTTTTGGACAATACTGCAATTAAGGAGCGCCTGGGGCTCGGAACTGCACGTTCCTAGCGTTCCCAAGTCTACTATCACGTACGACGTTGTCATATCTTGTGGAAAATCTGAAAAGATGGGAAAAACGTCTAGATATGGGATGGACCGCGAAGCGTGAGTGGCTATAGGGTTCCAGATCTGAGCAGACTGTCAAGAACGTACATCAACCCTGTGCGATATGGGTGATTCACATAATTACTGGGATAGTAGTCTACACTAACACAACGCTCATTCAAGCAGCATGTCATAACGTCCCGGCGAACACATAACGACGACCATGTTTTCAATAACACGGCAGTCCTGCAAGCTCCCAGCGTTTCCAGGCAAATCCACTCCCAGGGACGCACAGGTGGATTTACAATGTTGCCAGGTTATGCTAAAAATCTAGGAAATGAGGAAAAAGCTCTTGATACTGGGAGGATCATAGCCCGAATGGTTCTACTCCTCTAGCCTCGAGCAGGCATTCAAGTGCATACCATAACTTGTAAGATACGGTTGGCTTCCATAGTTACTTTGATGGACACCTACACGACAGCACACCTGTTTGAGCAACACGTTATGTCGGTAAGACCATCTCTCGCACGTCATTGCGAACGCTTGGAACGTTGACCGTACCTTGACAAGTCGTCGCCTGATGATAATAAATTAAACAATAAGAAAGATGTCAGATGACATGGTTTCTTTACATGATAATGTACTTCTAGATGAAGACACTTGCTTTTCCAAGCAATTTTTGGCTATTCTGTTAATGAAATAAATGCCGAGAAATCGGCCCGTATACCTTGCATGTCAATACAACAGGGCACTCTATGAACTACACAAGTATCAAAGTTCTTGATAAAGAAAAACACCTATCGAAACGTTTATTCCTGGAAATGTCCCACATTTTCATGAATGACAACTGTATGAATAAGAAAACAGATCTTAAGCAACCGAGCGTCATTTACTCATATTTGCTAAACTGCGAAAAGTTGGAGCACGTACTCTCCAAATTTCGACATTTCACAAACATAAATGGAATATGTTTTTTGGTCTATTCCACCCTTTCCCTCCAAAATTTCTATTCCATTCAAATTTGAATAATTGGCCTTTTCCCATAATAAAATAATAATTGTTTAATTGAATTGTCCATCTCATCAATAACAGTTTGTTCAACTACCTCTGGTCTGTTGACAAGTTCTTATATAACATATCTTGATAAATAACACCATCTGAAGTGATTTGGCAACATAGCACGCATTTTACAAAAAATTTCGTTCCATCCATCGCCACTCACACCACCAACCTTCTGTCACCTGTCAAATGTTTCATCCTAATTGTGATCCTGTGCCCACCATTTTGTGCAACATCAGGTGGTTCACGATGTAATTTTAACTTTCGTTTTAAATATTTTTAATCCGTTTTAATTTGTTCCTGACATACAGCTGTGTGTAGGTTATATTAATTTTGACGAATGTATCATGTATCCAGCATTGACCAGGTTACTGGGTGTTTCCCTCAACCTAAACGTTAATAACAGCAAAAATCTCACATATGACTGTAAGTTAATTCAAAATCATTTTGCACAATAGTTGCTATTTCTTCTCAATGTTATTGCAGCTCCTGATGAAGATGGCAAAGTCCATTGAAAGCTAGAGATTGAAAAAGTATAAAGAGTCCTTTTTGCTTGAATTTTGTCGAAGTACCCAACAAAAGGCGGCAGCTTTATTTTCACCTAACTGGTCTAAACGACAATGACCACGTCTCAAGTTATATATATATATATATATATATACTTTTGTAGTTGCATATTATAGGCATTCATTTCGGGCCTGGTGAAGCCAACAAGCAGAAATACGTATCGCTCGGGTTACCTATCCTATTTTCTGCTCGAATCCACTTTCCATTTTTGCGGATTTTGCCCATTATTTTCCTATTTTTGTTATATACCTTTCTCCGCATGATAATTTTCTCTTTGTAGATCCTTTGGGCTTGAAGTACCACAGCAAGTGGCTATAACCGGCCGCGTGGTTGTGGTTATTTGTCCCCTTGAAAATTCGAGGTCTTCTAGCCATTTTATACTACAATGTGTAGGTTGGCTCTTGTTGAATGAAGCCAACCAGCAGAAATACGTATCGCTCGGGTTACCTATCCTATTTTCTGCTCGAATCCACTTTTTGCGGATTTTGCCCATTATTTTCCTATTTTTGTTATATATATATATATATATATATATATATATATATATATATATATATACCTTCCGCCTTTAATTGGGAACTTCGACAAAATTCAAGCAATAAGGACTCTTTATACTTTATTAGTGTCTGGCTTTCAATGGACTTTGCCATTCGGCGGTTCTCGTAGGCGGAGCCAGAATGTGTGCATGTTGCATGCACACGTGTTCCCTCGCCGGAGTCCGTGTGGCGCCCCCCCTTTCCCATGCATCCCCCATAGCCCCACGGTACCCAATGGGTGCTTAGGCCTTAGGCCTTCGTGGTAGTTGGAGTATAATCATCATCAGGAGAATAGTATGTGAGATTGTTGCTAAATGTCATCAAAGGTTAAGTTGAGGGAAACATTTAGTAACCTGGTGAGGGTAGTCTTAAAAGTTTCAGAGTTAACCAAGATACAAGACATTTTTATGACTTTTTTGATTTTTCAACATAATCTCCTTGTAACTCTACACACTTCTCCCAGCGATGCTCCCATCTCTGTAACCCGTCCAAATAGTACTTGGCACTTTTCTCTGCAAAACAATTGTTTCCAAAGGTGATTGCCTCCTCATTTGATGAAAATATCTGTCCTTCGAGCGTAATTTTTACATAATACCCAAGAGAACCTGTGAGCTGGAAAAAAGAAGAGTAGCAGCGGCTTCCTCTCTGACGAGAGACCTTGAAGTTATCACTGTTTGGGGATGCAACAATCTTGTACAGGGTTAGAATATTCGAGTAGACTGTATAGCGGCTGGTTCAAGAAATAAAATGCGGTTGTCGCCTACCTTTGATCCGATATTTTGTTCTAATTCCTGGCGTAGCGGTGATACAGGAGCGCTCCTGATGCTCTGGTCGGTGTGAAGATTGCAGGTGTGGAAGCGGTTGAAGAAGCGGGGGTGCACTCAACGGATAGCATATAAATTACTTGTGGATGCTGCGGCGGTTAGCTATTCTTTGGATTGTTATAGCGGCGCTCGCGCGCGTGGTAGGCAAGCGACAACTCATACCGCCATAAAATAAAGACAATCCAAATATCTCTAATTTACTGCTCACCATTTTGGGTTCGTGGAAACCAAGCAAAAAATTAGCGTAAAAAAAGATGGAATCTTTCAATATAAATAAAAATTAAGAAAAGCAAATATACGTTTCGCCTGAAAAAGATTACTCAAAAATTAAGCGTAAATTAAAACTAATTATTACAACATGACTGGCAAACTATTGCTCCGATAATGGGCAAAGTTTATTAATGGGGCGCTTGTAGGTACCTTGGCTTGTGCGAATTAGAGCTACTCTAGCCACTTGATTTTTACCAGGAAAAAGTTTTTCTATGCGAGCCAGTACCCATTTCATTATCTTGCTTCACAAATACCAACGCACGTACTTTAGGTTCAACACCTGGAGTATACCACTTTGCTTTGTGATGAAGAGAGTCAAGATACTCCTGTTGCCATTGCAACCAAAAATCTTTAAGTAAGCGTAAAATTAATTGGTATCTATCTACAGTCTACACGATTGATATTTAAATTAGAAAAATCAGGGCCAAGTAAACAGGATAATGGATTCAACGTTAGAAAATGACCAGGGCTCAGTGCCGTAAAGTCGTTGGTGTCTGAGCTCAAAGCAAACAGTTGCCTGGAGGTGAAGAGCGCCTCTATCTGAACCAGAACTGTATTCAATTCTTCATATGTAAAATTTTGCGATCCAATAACTCGGAATAAATGCGTTTTGGCGGATTTTATTCCAGCTTCGTAAATACCTACAAAATTAGAGGCATAAGGCGGATGGAAAGACCGTTCAATTTTTTGGGCACAATCTTTCATAATTTTAAGCAGATACTTGGTGGCGCCTGAAAAGTTAGTACCATTGTGGCTAATTATTTTTGAACATTCTCCACGTCTGGCTATAAATCTGCGTAATGCATATAGAAAATTCTCAGTAGAAAGATCTGAGTTTAATATGTAAGGCTTCAACAGCGCAACACAAATGCGCAAATGTAAGCTTTGATAGACTTGGTGCCTCTATGTTTTCCGTGGGTAATAGACAAAGGACCACCAAAATCTATCTCTACAGTGGTGAAAGGTTTTGAGCGAGTTACTCGAACAACTGGTAAGCGTCCCATAATGGGTTGAAATCGGATACGTCGACTGCGCTAGCAAGTAACACAACGTGATACTACTTTCTTTACAGCACGACGCGAAGTTAAAATCCAATTATTAGATGCAGGTTTTTAATATGCGTGTCAGTAATAATGATATGCGTTAGAGGACAATTCTGAGGCAGTAGAATAGGAAATCGTTTGTCATAACTTACGAGTGAATTGTGTAGTCTACCACCAACCCTGAGAATTCCATTATCATCTAGGAAAACATCAAGTTTCCTTAGCGGTTTAGAAGTGAGCTTATAGGCCTTTAAATTATAAATATCTGAAGAAAAGTATTGACTTGAGCAAAGCGTGTATTGCGTTCTTCAGACACAAAGCGGTGAGCGGAGATAAAATTTTTGTCTTTGGGATTCCTAGAGTTATAAATAAATCTTTGAATATTTGCAGCAACTGATTGAAGCTTGCATAATGATGAAAATTTGATCAAAAGCATATTCAATATGTTCGGATCTGGGTATGACATAAGAGCGGTTTGTCTTTGTTCATTGTCCACACAGTGTGGTATGTTTATTGGAGAACATGTGGGCCAATGTGCATATGGATGTGACAAAAAAGCAGGGCCTGCCCACCATTGGCCATAGTTTTTAAAATCTAAGAGCTGTAAACCACGAGATGCGCAATCTGCGATATTATTTTCCGAAGACACATGATACCACTGAACATCAGATAGCATTTTTTGAATGATTGATATCCTATTGGCTACAAATGGTTTCCATCTGTGTGGTGAGGAATTAAGCCAATATAAAACGATTGTAGAATCTGTAAATGCGAAAATATGTTTGGAGGAAATTTTATTGCTATATGTGTCAATAAAAAAGCGCAATAGTTGAAACAACAAAACTGCTCCTGGTAGTTCACATCGCAGTATAGAAACTTGCTTCAAAGGGTTCACCTTAGATTTCGCGCATAACAAATAAGTCTGTATCGTTGAATGCGTAAGAATTTTGTTAAAAACTACGGCTAAATGAGCGTTGAGCTGACATCTGAAAAACCAATTAAATCTATGTAGCTATAATGTTTAGGTAAAACTAAGCGGGGTATAGATATATTTGATACACAGGGCAATTGAAGTTTGTACTCTTGCCAGGTTTCCAGTATATCTTGGTTAGGCGTATCATCCCAATCTAATTTTGCTAACCATAAATTGCGTATAAGTAATTTAGCGATCGAAGTTACAGGTGTCAAATAACCCAGCGGATCATATATGCGAGCTATTTCACTAAGTAGACTTTTTTTCGTGCACAGTACGTTTCGCGGGTTTACAGAGTAAAAAACATATCAGCGAAGGGATTCCATTTCAATCCTAATATCTTGATACTAGCGTTTGCTTCAGTGTCAAAAGAAAAAGCGTAATTTGATACTTGGCAGTCAAGCGGTAAATTATTTAAAAATTCTTTCCTGTTGCTAGTCCAGTTATACTTCTTGAAACATCCTTTTTAGAAGGACAATCAATTAAATCTTCTTGCAGAGCTAAAGCTTCTGTTGTACATCCCGGTACAATCAGCCGATATCACCCTGTACACCACCCTGTATACTCAATCCAAAGTGACGCCAGGGTGTGCGCATGTGCAGACAGACATTCTGGTGCTACGATTTCGTTGCATCTCGCCCGGCTACCCCGTTGGTGAAACCGTGAACCAGGAAGAAAAAACTCACGCTTGAACCTCTGGACACAAGTCGGCTCCCGGATCTACCAATCGATCGAGCGGTCGACCAGAGGTGAAAAAGACATTACTAACCTGTGAATGTATCGCTTATACATTATAAGTTTGCACTGACGTAGCTATAGCTCTGATAAGGGGGGGGTCCCCAAAGTGAAAAAAAACAGAGCTCTAACGCCAATTGGATCTATTACTTACAGATTAAACATTTCGATTATAACACGCAAGTATAGTCGCGGGTAATCTATAATATATAACTCAGGTTACTTAGGTAGGTGCCTTTAAATAAAAAGTTTAATGTATGTATTGCAATATTTATTCAAAAGTAACAAAGTTGAAACTTTAAAATAATAAATTTAGTCTTCTACGTTTTATTGCTAACTGATTGATAATTTCTTCGGAATCTAGTTGCACCGCCAGATCTCGGTGTACGCTCATTAAAGCCAGACCAGTAAGTCTTTCATCGCCCATTTTATTTCTTAGGTAAGTTTTTAACCTCTTTAAGGTAGAGAAAGATCTTTCAGGGGTTGCAGTGGACACTGGGAGTGTGGCTAAGATAATTAGAAGCTTTTTTATTGAAGGGAAGAACTGATCATCGCAGTTATCGATAGCGTCAAGCACAGTTGCAGGTTTTTGTGCTACAGATTTCCAGTGATTGTGCCATATCTCATATTCACTCAGAAATATTGTGCCTTCATTTTCTCCACCAAGAAATGTTTGTGCAATTTTTTCAAGATTTTCTTTTATCCTGGAGTCATTACTAGTTTTTTCAGGTAACAGCATTTGAATTCCTTCGATCGTCGATTCATGTGGTTTAAAACGAGCGTCGAGTTCTGCAATAACATGATCAATGAAAGGGTAAAACACATTTCGTCGGTAGTATATTTCGGCAGTTTCTGCTGCAATATTATTGCGCAGGGTTTGCCTTCCAGTTATTCTTGGCACGACTATATCGCCTGAACTCATCTGCTGCGCTTGCTCAAAAAGGATTGCAAACTGACTTTCGTTCCGAACATTTAGTAAAGTCGTTTTTACCGTTTTTGTATATTCGCAAATGTTGGTCAAATCGACATTGACTTTCTGCATTGCTTTGTTAAGGTTTGCTGTATATGAAAAAACTTTTCTCAGTATAACTAAAGAAACAATAAACTGGCTGTTATCCATAGCGGTTTGAAGATGGTATGCTTGAGTAGCGACGTCGCTGCTTGCAGCATCTTGAAGTGCCCCAAGTGTTTCGCGTATAACGGGAACCATTTCTGCAAATCTTTCGACAGCCACGTGTTTCTCGGTCCATCTTGTCTCACAAAGAGAGATAAGCGTTGAATGAGATGAGTTGATTTGATCCGCAATTTTCTTCAAAAGTCCGTCGCGAAGCGGTGATTGGCGAAAAAAGTTTATTACGCTCTTAATGGTTCCGATACAGTTACGTATCATTGGTATCTCACATGAATGCGCTAAAACTAAGTTAAGAACATGAGCAACACAGTGTACGAATTGCGCCTTCGGGTATTGCTCTGAGATTATTGTTCTTACGCCCCGTAACCGGCCGCTCATCACTGCAGCGCCATCATAGCCTTGACCAATCCATTTATCCATATCCAAGTTATATGATAAAAGATGTGATATAATAGTCGTTGCCAAAGCTTGAGCTGAAACATCTTCTACGTGAATGAATTCTAAAAAATCTTCCTGTATAACCGATTTCCCAGATGAGCAGTGTACATATCGTAAACATAACGCTAATTGTTCTCGCCGTGAAATGTCTTGTGTTTCATCAGCAAGTATAGTAAAAAAACCAGCCTCTTTGACCCTATTAAGTACTTGCGTTTGAATAGCACTACCACATAGTTCAATCACCTCATTTTGAATTACTGATGACGTATACATGGCTCTACTGTGAATGTTTTGTGTTAGTAAATGATTCTTGAGTGCTTCATCGCCAGATCGCGCACGAAAACGAAGAAGTGCTCTAAAATTACCATCATTATGTTCAGGCTCATTTATCCCAATTTCTCCAGAATCATGACTTCCTCTTAGTGCTATTGCTTGCCTTCCGCAAAGAATAATTGTTTCAACAATGGCTTTTAATCTTTTTCTGTTCTCTTCGGCAATTTTATTGTTTTCTACATTTAAGCATTCTGTAACATCAAGCGTTTTTCCTTCCATGATCCTTGCAAAATTTGCTGCCTGCTCAACAGCAAATTTGTGATACTTTGTATCTGCATGGTGATCAAAGCTCTCTAAAGCTTTCTTCCAGTTAATAAATGGCTTACTAACAAAGGCTCCAAGTTCTTGATGACCACGACCACCTTGCGTTTTTCCAAGTAGAACACATACTTTGCAAAGTGCTCCCTGCATGAGGTTTGAATATACAAGCCATGAGTACCTGTTAGTCCAATGGCGTTGAAAAGAAAGTTTCTTTTTACCGGTGTCAGTGACTGGAAATTTAAATGTGTCCGGAGGAATCCAAGGCTCTTTTAATGCTCTCAGCTTTTCCTCGTCATTGCTTGGAGGATGACATACGTATTTCCCAATATCATAACCCGTCCTGGCTGCGGCTGCGGACGGAGCCGAACACAAATCGATCCTGGCTGTAACAAAGAAATATTTGACAAAAACTAAAAAGTTATGTTGGGAATAAGAATTTTCAACTAAAAATTAAGTCTACGCGAACACAGTCGCGGGCGCCACTTAGTTGTTAAATATAATTCTATTTCTCTTAAAAGGCGAAATGATTTTATGACACTTAGGTACATTCCGCATATACACTGAAATTACCATTTTTGTCAAATATTTTATGCTCACGGCAACACAATTGTTTACAAAAATTCTCTGGGAATAAAAATAAGAGCAGGATAAAAGTTTTTAGAGCGTCTATTAAATTCAAATAACTGGATTTCTTCCTAATTAAATAAATAAGAGACTTACCTTTCTTCACTTCATCGTCATCAGTATCTGTGGATGGCCCCGCTCTATTTATTCCTATTCTTCAATTGACAAAAGTTCATTGGGCTTTGGACTCTCTTTCTTACAAAAAAAACCCAAAAGAGATACCTGATTTGTTCGTTTCATAGCGACACTTCTTTCTATATTGTATTTATAACAACTGCGCAACGCGTCAACGCGAAGAGATAAAATAGACTAGACAGTTCTGTGGACTAGACTACTAGACTAGCTTGGTTTGGTGCGCGCCGCCGAAGCGCGGGCGACGGTGGCGGGGGAAGTGCCCATCCCCCCTCACCCCGCACTACGCGGGCATACGCATCGCGTTTTCCGATACTCGCCCTACGGACACGCTCCACAGCAACTATCGTTTATTACAATCGGCGCGGTGCATGTAATTTTTTTCTGTTGGACAAGTAAGGTGGATATGAATGGGGGGGGTCCGGACCCCCAAAACCCCCCCCTTATATACGTCCGTGTAAGTTTGTATCCAGTCCAAACCCAATAAACGTTCAAGAAATTAAAGTGTTATATGCGACATGATGAGCATACAAAACAGCTTCATCTAAATCAGCACATCCCATCTACGAATATATCATTCAGTAAAGCCAATGGATGATTGTTCTCTTCATGTTTTGCTAAGTATTGGATAGTTTTTAAAGCTAAATAAGGCGAGCAACTAATGCCAAAACTGACAGTGTTCAGAACATACTCAAGTTGAGAGCCTACAAAAATCTCCATAAGATTTTTTGGAAGCGTCTCTGCGATGGGTTAATTAAAATTTGCAAATACATTGACTTGTCAGCGGTTATAGCGATTTGTGGCAATCTAAAATTCAGAAGAATTTGACTAATAACCTTGGAATCCTCACAACTAGCATCGAAAACAACTCTTAATTTTGTGGTAGTTGATTCCGGTTCAAACACGTAATGATGCGGTGTGAAATATTCATAAAGCGAAGAAGAATGAATGTTATTAAATAAAGACATATAATTATTGTCTATCATGTCTTGTATAGAATTCGTATAAAGATCGTACAATTTTTTATAAGCTAAAAGGCGTTTTTCTAAAAAGAAAAATCTTTGTTGCGCTATTTGCTTGCTGTCATGGAAGATAGGTTCCTCATTATTACAAACATATCTCCCGGATGTTTCCCGAGAAGTTGTTTTTTCATAAATTTGTCGCATTTTAATTCGTCAGCAGACAAATATGAGCGATGTGGAACCGATTCTATTTTCCGAAAACGATTTAAAGAGTCATTAAGCGAGTTCTGAGTAAAAAAAGTTTTTGCTTATACATTCCTGATAGTCAAATTGTCCCATGAAAGTATGTCCAAAAGATGTATTTATTGATCGAGGTGAATTACTCAGAGAGGAATCAATGTGTCCACCAATAAGAATGCGTTGGAAAAAATCTGCATTCAAAATTAATTCTATAGGTTGAGAAATTAAGAATTCCGGGTCACACCATTCTAAGTCCTTGATATGAGACCATTCTCTCACATCAATCGTAGTACAAATTTTATCCAAAACAATAGCATCAAAATTTTAAGTAGGCTGCGATTTATTTAGAGGGGTAACAGTAACCGAAATTTGACCTATATTCAACATTTCCATACCTCATAATCCGTAAATAGTACCAGCACTCTTTTTTATCGGTAAACCTAGTTTTTCTGCGATTTTTTTTAGAAACATAACAATACTCACTACCTGTATCTATGAGTGCTCTACAGGTTTGCTTATTACCCAAAACATCGAAAATATGAACTTTCAGCGTAGACAATAATATTTTAGTTCAATGAGCTAAATAATTTGTATTTGGCTGGGATACAGCTGCTGATTCCGGGCGAGTGGCCAGCGTACACTGGGTATTTGAGATATTATGTTCCAACCTCGTCGAAGTAAGTATTTAGAATACATAATGTAGTACCCTCGTAGTGTAACCCCCTCCAGGATTTCAAAGCGCGCACGCCACAAATAAAAGCGGCACCGCGCTCCCCCTACCTTCCTCCCCTCTGGCCGCCAACAAACACGCATCCCTTGTTCTCGTACCAAACCGTTAACATGTCGTTTTCACGTTTTCAGCAGTGTCGAGGAACCGCTGAACATTTAGAATTAGACTACAGGACAGAAGCTTGGCCGATAGATGTGCATTATCGGCAAAATACTGACCGACGGTCGCTTCAAGGTTCCTTTCGTCGCGGAGCAAAATTAGAAATTGGCATGCAGGCCTCTTTTTCTGAAGGGGCGTCAGACATCAGGTAATTGTCGACTAACCGATCTGTTTTAGGTACAAGTTAGGTGAATATTAGTATGGACGTTCTGAAACTGTTGCTTGGGATAGCAATCTGGACCTAGCTTGTGATAACCAACTCCATACCAAGGACGAATAAAGACGTTTGGGATAACGCTGAAACATTAGACTCGGTTGTTTGGGATAGCAACGTGGACCTGGCTTGGGATAGTCAGCTCTACACCAAGGACGAATGAAGACGTTTGGGATAACGTGGAAGCATTAGACTTTGTTGCTTGGGATAGCAAAGTGGACCTGGCTTGGGATAGTCAGCTCCCCATCAAAGATGAACGAAGACATTTGGGATAACGTTGTAACATTGGACTCGGTTGCTTGTGATAGAAACATGGAGCTAGCTTGTGATAGTCAGCTCCACACCAAGAACGAATGAAGATGTTTGGGATAATGACAAAACAGAACTCCGTTGCTTGTGATGGTAACTTGTACTTAGCTTGTGATGGCTAAGATCCTACGACAAATAACAACATTGAAAGCGTTTTTCATTAATAACAGTCATAGATTAGGTTCATATATGCGAGGCTAGTTTTACATTTTGTTTGAGAAAGCAAATTCCATCTGGTTTGTGATAGCAATGTAGCAATAAAGAATTTTTCATGATTAACATAAAAATTGGGAACATCTATGTGAGACTAGCGTTACATTTTGCTTGGGATAGCAAATTCTATCTGGTTTGTGATAACTATGGAACAATATTGTAAGGGTGCACATGAGAAGTTAGGAAGTCGCCGAAGTACCATTTTTCATTAATAAACGACAGAGATTAGGTACATCTATGCGAGACTAGCGTCACATTTTGCTTGTGATAGCCACGTGGTTTGTGATAATCATGGAACAGGTGTGTAATTATGAAGGGGTTGGGAAACCGCCAATGTATATATTTTTCGTATCACCCGATAGAGAATAGGCACCTTATGCGAGGTTAGCAATACATTTTGCCTGTGATAGCATTTCATCTGGTTCGTGATAACCTTGGAACATCATTGTTAGAATGCACATGACAGTTTAGGAAACCACTAAATTACCATTTTTCGTTAATAACAGAGATTAGGTTTTATCTATGCAAAACCATATGGTTTGGAATAGCCAATTAACAGGTCAATAATATGCACATGACAGGTTACGAAACAGCTGAAGTACTATTTTCAATTAACAACATATAGAAATTAGGTACATCTATGGTAGACTAGCGTTACATTTTGCTTGTGATAGCAAATTCCACCTGGCTGGTGATAACTATGGAACAAGACTGTACGTATGAACATGACCGGTTAGGAAACCATCAAAGTTCTAAGGTTCAGTAATAACGGAGATTAAGTATCATTATTCCCGATTAGCGTTATATTTTGCATAGGTGGCACTCGAACAGGAGGGCGCTCTGGATTGTAATGTCTTAAAGGCCATGTATTCTGTTTCAATAGATGACGCATCACCACGATGATGAAGCAACCTTAGTATAATTGATGTTCGCGCGTTGCTCCAAGGCTGACATTTCGAGGGCAGGTCTTGTTGATCACGATAGATGAATAAATTTTGTTCTATTCTAGCCACCTAAGGTGAACCCTGAGGTAGCGGAAGCTATAATAGAAATTGTCGCACGCAGGAATGCGTGCTTGATCTGTGTACAGCAACATGTGAGCTGTTCATTAACTGCAAGTGGCAACACTCTCTCCTCTACGTTCAAATAAGGGCGCATGCTGGCAGATATTCACATTAAAGCAAATAACTTAGACAGAGGCTTCCATTGATATATTGTTCTTCGGTGTAGGTCTGACCAAGTAAGTCAATTCTAAATAGAAATCAGATAAATATGAGCAGCCACTGAAGGCCAAAACTGACAACATCAGATATCACCCATTATTGCAGATGAGGTACGTAGATCAGCAGGGACAATGACGCGTATTCATCATCAATAGCAGAGAGCTTTAGGAGTTACGCTAAAGTCCTGAGTTGGATTCAAGTGGTCACTTGCCGAATGGTGACTGGTTCAGCACTTTGCCATAGCTGAATCTCATTAGTCCATCTATGAACTGCCGACATTCGACAGTCTTTCAATTGCTTAGCTGCGGTGCTATCAGTAAAAAAGTTGAGCTAACTAAAAATCAGCACCTATCCAGCTTTTTTTTGCCCTCAAGTCTGATGGATCAACACGTTTGATTCCTTACCTCAAGACACTTTGTCTGTTTATAGGGATAGAACACAGAAGTCTAGGCTATTGAACTGGGATCAGACTTCTCCGTAGAGATACTTTCTTTACGAATCTGGATTTGGAATATGCAGAAATTTTGGTAGCCATTAAGGAGAGTCATAGAATATACAGGGTGACTTTGAAGTTGAGTCATTAATTTTCAGATAATGATTGTAGAAGGAAGATAAACCAAAATATGTGTAAAAATAAAAAAAAAATAAAAAAAATTTTTACCTTGTTTTATAAAGTATCCTCCCGACAAGTATTTCAGTGCGGACCTGTATTTGATCGTGAGGTCCCCTGTGAGGTCTGAAGTCACCTGATTCACGAGCCCGTTGTACTACATTAACAAAGGCACGAGGGGTTGGTTGCACTCGATTGGGAAACCGATCCGCATAAACATGTGCCATTTTTTATTTCGTTTGAGCCACGCAACAGACACTATTCACACGCGTTACCGACTGACCAGAGATAAACCCTTCGACTGACACTGACTGTATGTATAACTGAACTGAATAAAATAAACATCGTTCCAAATTCTTTCGCTTTTTTGTTTCCGATGCGATGAACCGATAAGGTGGATTATATCCGTTGTTGCCAAACACGAGCACATGATGTTATTGAGACAGGGCGGTACTCAAACTTCCAAAGGGCTATAACTTTGTTACTTTAATTTTACCAGAAAAATGGTAAAGGAAAAAAAACATTTCTTTTGATCAGATCTACTCACTGTTAAAATAAATGACTCAACTTCGAAGTCACCCTGTATGTCAGATTCATATTCAAGGGACAGCTCTGCCAATGCAATGCTGTACCGTTTATGGTAAATTGCGCCCCTCATGTGTTCACAAAGTTAATAAAACCATTTCTGGCATATCTTAAAAAAATTGGGCACTTTCAGGATCAGTATTAAATTGTGACAGAAAGAAAGTACCTTTACTTGAGCAGACGATGCAGACATTACTAAACCTAGTAAGGGCAATAATGGACAGCAACCAAGACAGAGTCCGAAACTTTGCGGTAAACAGCTTGTCTTTCATTTCGTTAGAGAATTTTAACGTTACTATGCCACTAACATAAAATATCCAATTTTTAGTTGTATAATTTCTCGGAGTAGGACATTCGTTGGGCAGGGAAAAGTCTCATAGTTTTTGGTCACCCGAGAAGAAGATCCTGCATGCTAATCATCCAGAACCACTGGGAGTTTTCTTCTGTGGTAAACGCTTTGCTCCCGAATTGATGGGCTGTCGCATATTATACCCCATCCTACATCAAGAGAATGGGGAGCTTCTAGTTTCCACGTCTGGACCAGGTGGCGGGAAGCTATGGCAGTTGTGTAAAGAGATAAATCTTACTGCCCTCTGAAATTTCACTTCTAGAAGTAACGCAAGGATCTGATTCAAGGGCCCAGGACGCCGCTCCCACTAATTCTGATGCTTACCCTGATTGTCGCCACTGGAAAGCTGTCATTCCAATCAGCATCGATAATCCATTATGTTATTGTGGGCTTAGATTATGGTAGGATCTTTGTCGGGAAGAAATACATGTCTGGTTTTCTCCCTTGAAATTTCTCACCTTACAGTGTGATAAGAGATCAAGATATAATCAAAATAGCTGCTGTAGGTTCGTTTGTGGTCCGCGAAAGTTTAGCCATGTGTCTAAGAAGATCAATGAGCTTAGATGGTTGAGGGTTGACCAGCTTTTCACAAATAATTTACTAATTTTAGTACAACGAATCAAAATCAATAGGCTACCTACTTATCTACTAAAAAGGTTGGTACCATGTGGGGATCTCAATTACAGGAATCTCAGACATAACTCTGACTTCAATATACCTAGTTATAGGAGCAACATTTTCCATCGTAGCTTCACCTACAACGCTGTCAAGGTGTATAATAGTTTTAATGACAATTACAAAAAGAAGGGAATACTTGCATTCAAGAGAGCCGTTAAGAACCATCTTCTGGGGTCTGCTAGCCAAGCTGGCTGATATATTTATTATTTTTTTTGTCTTTATTGTTTTTTTTTTGTTAGAGCGGGCTATGCAGAATAGATGTACAACATATTAAGATTACTCTATTTAAGCCTTAATTATTGTATATATTAGTTAGTCGATTGCTATTCATTGTTATCTTTTTTTTTGTATGTGTTCCTGCGCTGTGAGGTTAAGTGGTAGAGTAGCCAGCTGGCTAAACTTCGCCTCGCAGTGTGGATGGATTAATAAAGACATTATTATTATTATTATTATTATTATTATTATATAATTGTTTGAGCTATCAGTCTTTTACCCAAAATGTTACTAACGATGCAGGCATAAGATGGTTTTTGAAGGGCATTTACAGGCTGAGGCCATCTCAACTGAAATATAGATACTGAACCAAATGGGATGCTGGTAAGCTCTGTAGATATTCGGGTGAGGATATCAGCAACACTGCTAGCCCTAAGCTCAGGTCAGAGTGTGCAAACTAATTGAAATAGACAACATCCGGATTGAGTTAAATAATATTGAAATTGGGGGGATTTCTCAGTTTTTGAAAGTCTCGGGGTCACTCATGTGGCAACCACTTTTAGTTTTACCGTATTTTACCCCCAAATACCTGTGCAGTCAAAGTATTTATTTGTCATTGTACAATAACTTTATCATGGAGCCTCTGCTCCCAGATGGATGAAGTCGGTTTGAGCAGAGAGTGTCACAATTGACAGCCCACAGTACATGAAATGCGTCTACTCTGCGCCTGCTAAATTATAGTAGTCTCAGGCTCGCGGCGGGCTGAAGTGCGTTTTCTGAGACACGTCACAAATCTCTTATGCCAAACAATAGCTTTGCTCAAGCGGCATCTGAGGTGAACCAAATCTCCACACCTTAAACATAACTATGTTATTACATTATTTGCTTGTTACCAAGGATGGTAATTTTTGAACCTATGTACGTCATATTACCTGTTGCTAAAAGCCCTTACTTGAGTTGTTACAATGGAAATGTACATTTAGTTAACACAAACATTGCGTACAATTTGTGTAGTTGTGTACAACCTATCGTTTACTATTGCAGAGCGTTAGTAGTATGTTGTTGCAACTAGCTTTGAACATATACATTATGTATTCTAAATATTTACTTCGACGAGGACGGAACATAATTACATGATTAAACGAACCTACCTGTAAGTGATGTTCGATCTTAATTATGTGAAGTCCTCGTCAAAGTAAATAGCTCCCTCGCTCCCTACGTATCACCCAATTGTTGCAACAACTTGGCTTTGAAGGGGGAAATATTTACTTCGACGAGGACTTCACATAATTAAGATCGAACATCACTTACAGGTAAGTTCGTTTGATAATGTATTTATTTTCCAAACTTGAAAATTGTGCGTTTTCAACTACAGGCGATGAAGGATTATTAGAGGGTTGCGAAGTATTTGTGTATTGAATAACATGAAGTGATACTTGGCGTTACATATGCGACATGTATGAGCTGACCTACACCTACTGTTAGAATGACAATTACTCAAACAGTTTGTCCACAGCCTATGGCGGTTGACTTACAGAAAGTCTCTCCTGTGGGGATTTATCAAGTAAGAGCGGACATTTATAGATTAAGTGATCAGAATTTTTGCTTAAGAAGCAAGAGCGGGTTGGCAAAGGAGACGAATCTGTGCAGGTTAATAGGGATGAGCTAGTATGGCGGTTTAGATGAATATGATTTGTGCGTGTATGTCTCTGACGCGAGTAAGAGGCATCATTTATATTATCATATGTGTTACATTGGCGTTTTAAAAACTCTGTGAGATCTTTGAAATGCGGTATTTCGTCAGAAGCACAGTAGTTCAAATTGTGAAAGTAAATTTGAAGCGCGTTTAAGAAGCATATTGGTTAAAATAAAGTCCCATTCAGCTACGGGAAAACCAAGATTTTTCAATTCGGCAATATTTTCAGTATATGTTTCGAGTAGTTTCTTCAGTTGAGCGGGATTTTTAGAATTCCTGCGTGGCATAGTCTCAATTTCGTTGCAGTGTGATGTTGCTAAAAGCCATTTATTAGTATATTTGGACCTTAGTGCTTGATAAGCTACTAAATAATTGGACGAAGTTAAAGGATAGCGCTGCAACATACCTTTAGCAGATCCATCAGCAGATGATATCAAATGCGAAAATTTTTCTATATAGGATAGAGTTTGGTTGTTATGATTTAAAGCATCAAAACCATCCATAAATGACATGAAGGATTTAATATCACCATTAAACCTCATCAGGTTTAGTTCAGGTAGTTTCGCCCTATGTGGAAGATCGGATATTTCAGGCCGAGTGTCAGACCTCAACTTTATTAATCTCAAACAAATCATAATAAATGGATTTAATGGAATAATATTTGTTATCAACCCCAATGCGTACGTTATCCTCGACAAGAAATTCCTCATCTTGGTCAGGATCTAACAAATCAATTATTGTGTTATGGCGTTTATTGAAACCTTCATATGAATACTCTATGGTTTTATATCTTTGTATAAACTACGAATGTTAATTAAGGTCGGCTTGAGCTATATAAACAATGTCCAGGCAATCGGAAGTCTTATTTATTTCCATATTGTGGAAATTCTTTTCCTTTTTAAGTTTGTCAGCCCTGGTTATGAAACAAGACAAAATGTGCTTGAGTACTGTCCTATGGTTACCTACAGTCGCAAAATGTGAATCTAATGAATTAATGAAATTACTGAATATGAAACTAAAATTGACAAAATTCTCCAGCAAAGTGTGATAAAATGCGAATCCGTTGAGAAGGATCAAAAATATGTTAGAGTATTCGAGCGGTTGACGCGTACCTTTGATCCAGTATTTTGTTCTAATTCTTGTTCGTATTCCTAGCGTAGCAGTAATCCAGGAGCGCTCCTGATGCAGTGGTCGGTGTGAAGATTGCGGGGTTGAAGAAGCGGGGGTGTACGTTACGGATAGCACATAAATTACTTGCGGGTGCGATGGAGGTTCGCTAGTAACTCTGTCTTCTTTGGATTGTCATAGCGACGCACGCGCGCGGGGTAGGCAAGCGACAACTCATACTCGCCATAAAATTAAGACAACCCAAATAACTCTAACATATAGTATAATGCTTCCAAGACACAGTACTGTACCTTGACGAACAAAAGGCGCCCTGGCGCCCATCCGATTTCGATGGATGGCAGAGTTCTACCAAAGTGCCGATCAGCGAGATCTTCGCGAACACATCTCGTCAATAGCGGCAGCTGCTGGGAAAAAGCTGGGCTATTTGTTTAGGGCTAAGAAGTACTTTTCTCCGCATAACCCCACTCTATACAAGGCCCAGATAAGGCCTAGCCTCGAGTACGGCTCACACGTTTGGCGCGCTGCCGCCCAGACTATATTATCCATGCTTGATGCTGTCCAGAGGTGGGTAGTCCGACTGATTGATGACTCCTCTTTAATAGACAGTCTCGGGGCCCTTGCACATCGGCGGGCCGAAGGCGATCTAGCTCTCGTCTACCGCTGCACCAACGGGCTTTGCTCCTCAGAGCTCTTCTCCACGATGCCGCCGCACGATGTGCCTGCCTGACTTCGGCCTCCCATCCTAACCATGTCGAACTTTTCGTACATCCAGAACTGGCCGATCCGACCGCTACATTGTTCCCACGCTGTGGAAATTGTGGAACAATCTACAAGAGGAGGTTTTTCCCAGTTGTACTAACCTTAGACAGTTCAAAAATCGGATTTATAAAATTTCTTTGGGATCCTCTTAGAAGCCGTGGCATTTAGGCTTCTGCCTGCGCGGCTGCCTCAGTGTTAAAAAAATGTAGTTTTCGAAAATGTACTTACAAATATCACAATACGGTCCTCCGTAACCCGTTTCGCACTGGCAAGTATCCGGAGATACGCATGCACCATGTTTGCAGTTTTTTGAGCATACCGGAATACAACCGTCTTCGGCAGTGTTTTTGGCATAGCCTTTACAGCACTCTTCTATTGGCCTACTTTTCACCAGATTTTGAGTTTTGTACACAGTTTTGAACTTTATTTTGTACTTTGAGCATCTTGGCGGGAAATTCAGGCACCATACGTATTCCCTTATTTGATAAGGTTGTTCTTCTGAAACTCTTACAGTTACGGTGTATCTGTGGACAAAATAAAAAAATCGTTAATAAGTTATATCTTCGTTTAAACATTTCCAATTATGCAGTGGTCGTTAATGGTAACATGGAAAAAATATACAGCGTAATTCAATGTTAATATTTCGAGAGCAGAAAGTACATCCAAAAATAGCATGTTCATACCAACATATTAAACTCCTAATAATACGAGCACCCAAAAGGCGAGGAGTTACTCGAGCGACGTAGGAACCTATTGGGCTTTGAAGATTAGATTGCAGAAAGAAAAAAGGTTATATGATGAATACCATTTTAGTGGAGGGTTGTCAAAAGTGTAAAAAAATAGTTACATAGAAATACACGAGCGCGTCAGATATTGATATTGTATATACCCTATTTCACGACAGAATTACAGCTGGTTACCTAGTAATATTTCAAAATTCCACATATCGGCAAAGCACACATAATTCTGACGGATCCGTCAATGCCAAAGTAGACAGAGCCATATTCGGTGTTGTTTTTTTGTACGCTCCAAATTCATTTTATACTTGCTAAAAGCTCTTTTATTTAGAAAAGTTCATTTGCATACAAGAAACAAAACGCTAGAAACAAATTTTTGCAGCTGTTCACATCAGTAGGAAGTCAACGTGATGGATAATCATGAAATAGGGTATATGCTCCAAATGTGTGATGTTGGAGGTTATGATAATCTGCCGGTTTGTACCGGGACGCCAGCTGTGTATCTCAGCAACAACTGAGCCTAGAGCTATCGGTTGAAAAAATTATAAAAAACAGGCCAGGTGAAATTGCGAGACATTTTCAGCTTCCTAAAATGGCCGCAGGGAGCGTAACTTTAACCTTTAAACTGGTAATGCCGTATATTTCGAAAACATTCATAGTTAACATATATCTAAAATAACTTCATTCCATAGTATTCGCGTTTTGCAATATTTTTTGTTGACATCATCGGCAACCACTAAGCCTAAAAATTTATAAAAACCCGGCCAAGTGAAATTGCTAGAAATTTTCAGCTTCCTAAAATGGCCGCTGGGGGCGTAACTCTAACCTTTAAACTGGAAATGCCGTATATTTCGAAAACATTCATAGTTAACATATACAGGGTGGGCCATCCCTGTGTGGACAGAATATTACTCATGAACAAATATATTTTGGGAAAATCTATTCATGGGATGTTATACATGACATTTGAGGGCACATTTCTAAAATATTGGCCATTATACCTACATATCAAAGTTGTGATTTTTCAAATGGAATGCCTCAAATTTTATTGCATATTTGGATAAACCAATTCAAAAGAAGAAAATTGATATAAAATAGTCTAAAAAAACCTCCCACTTCGGCAACCCCTCTGTCCGCCATTTTGGAATTTGGAGTGCTGAGTTTTGTATCAAAAAAACTTACACACCTAAGCTTTTATCTTATTTGTTACTTTTTCGAATTTTAATTTTTGCTCATACAGGGTGGTCAAAAACGCAAATTGTACTAGACACATAACGGTTTTTACGGCTATTTTTTCGGTTATTAGCACGTCTTTTATGGAACGGCTTAATTCCCTAAAATATCGCATCATCCTTGGAAACAAATAAATTGATGATTGTTACAAACTGTCAAAATTAGCTTTGTGAGCATTATAATAAAAACGTGTTTGAAAATGAATTTTTCTATACCGCCCTGCAGACAGGGAAAAGACAAGTCAGATTTTTGCTCCTTAAAATTTTTGAGAATTTGCTGAGAGAAAAGGCGAATATAAGATGGAACGCACGTCCGAGGGGCCATCAGGCGACCCCTCCAATACAGCGAGTGGAGAAGAAGTAAAAAGCGGCGTACCTGAGAGATTGGAGAATACGAACCCTAGTGAGGCTTTGACAGCTGCAGATACTGAAAGAGACACCGAAAAGGAGAGGCTGTACCAGATCATCGCTGACCAGGCAGCGCAAATCAAGAGACTGACGGACTGCGTGGACAATCTCAATGCCCAGGTTTTTAGCCTTAGTACTTCGTTAAATAAATTCATGTCCCGTGATGACAGCTCTATTAAAATTCCCAAGAGAAGACACAACAGTCCTACCTCACCTATAGAGACAGAAAACGACAAACATGGTAGTGATTTTACCCCTATCCCGAGACGTAATAAACGACAGATTCTTAAAATTAACGAATATCCTTCCCATCCGACCAAGAAATCCCCAATCAATACCAATTCATTGGACATAACACCGCCTGTGTCTCTTTCTTCTGCTGATTCTGCAAGCCAGCCAAAGCATTCTCAAATGCAAGCACCTGGCTTAAACAAAAGTCGCAACTCTATCTCAGTCTCACAAGCTGCTTCCTTGGCTGGCAGCTACACTAATGTTGGACCAGCGAAAGATTGCAAGCCGAAAGAATGCGGACAAAAAATTGCGAAGTTGTCAGATGTTCTACATAAAATGCGGTCCATACATATTAACATATTTAAGATATAGAATTGTTCCGCTGAATTTGGCAATGTAGCTGGAAAACCCAGGCCGCAGGTAAACATCCGGTCGCTGATTGGTCCAAAACTCTTATCTTATCTGAAACTAGAATAACGTGCCGATGGCACGGTCATTTATAAACCTACTCCCATAGGCGTAGGCAGTTGGCAAATACTTTGAAAATATAATTTACTGTTTAGTGGTGATAATGGAATTCAAGCATGGGAAAGTTATTCACAGCCAGGCAAGGGAAATAATAGCAAACGTGATACGTGCTTGCGATGCAGAAGCGGCTAACAATACTTTCGTTTATCCACTGGTAGCTAGAAATGCAAGGGCGGCATATTATACGGGTGTTAGTGAACGAACTATAAGTAAAATTAGAAAAGAAGATAAAGACAGGCAAAATGCAACCTCCACACAGCCTTTAGCTTCTCCCGGAAAAAAGAGATCACGCCCTTCTGTGATCCAAAAAATTGATGGAGTCGATTTTTCCATTATTCGGAGAATGATAGAAAAATTTTACTGTGATTTTAAAGTGGTACCTACTTGTAGTAAACTTCTAATCAAACTGAAGGAAGAAATGGAATTTCCATTTGGTAAAGAATCGTTGAGGCTGCTTTTAAAAGCAAAAGGATTTTACTGGCGTAAATGCCACAACAAAAGGAAATTACTAATGGAAAGACCCAGTATTTTACATTGGCGATACAAGTATCTTAGGTCTATTAAAAAGTTCCGGGAAGAAGGAAGGCATATTATTTATTTGGACGAAACTTGGGTTGATAATGACCTCACTTTCAAGAAATGCTGGCAAAGCGAAGAAATTATGGGTGTCCTGAGCAATATAAGTTCTACAGGTAATAAAGTTTCTTTCACCTCGATTTTGCTTATTATACATTTTTCTCAATTTTGGAATATTCTTAATAAGTGCTCATTTAATTTGTCTAATTGAATACATAATCCCTTGCAAGTATTTTTTTCTCAAAAATATGTTTTTTATACATAGTGATTCAAAAAGGTGTTGGCAAACTTAAAATAACACTAAAATGAGGCTATTTATTCATTTCCAGGACGACTTATAATTGTTCATGCGGGTTCGCAAGATGGTTTTGTTCCTGGAGCCTGTCTCATTTTCAAGGCTGGCTGTGCCACTGGTGATTATCACGGTCAAATGAACCAAGAAAATTTCACGAAGTGGCTTACTGAAAAACTATTTCCTAACATTCCTCCTAATAGTATTATAATAATGGATAATGCACCTTACCATTCAGCTTTGGAAGACAAGCCTCCAACTAGATCTTCTCTAAAAAGAGACATCATCACGTGGTTGAGCAAAAAAGGTATAGAGCATGATCCTAATGCTAAAAAAATGGAGCTTTATGAAATAGCTTGTCTACATAGGCCACCATCTGATGAGAAAAATTATAAGATAGATAATTTAATAAGAAGTTTCGGACACACCCCACTTCGAACGCCACCCTATATGTGTCAGTTTAATCCCATAGAGATGATTTGGGCACAAGTAAAATTTTTCATTAGAAGCCATAATACAAGCGGCGAATTTACTATAAAAAAACTAGATGAAATTTCTAATAAGGCCATCGCTTCAGTAAGTGCCAGTGACTGGCAAAAGGTTATTGGACATGTTATAAAAATTGAAGATGAATATTGGGAAAAAGACAGTCTCATTCAAGAAATACAGGAAGAAATAATAATCAACATAGGAGGTGAAAGTGATAGCAATGACAGTTCCTCAGACAGTGATCATGACTCTAATCAGGATTGAAACTATACTAGATTGGCTACCTTTTAGAATTTTTAGATATTCATTTATTATACTATTGGTTTGTGGCTTTTAGTATCTCAGTAGAAAGTCTAATTCTATGTGTTGTTTATGGGTTATTTCATCAAGAAATTACTTTTTGTTTTCCTATATTTTTCTATTCAGTCAGATATTTTTGACTTGTTGTATTCTATTTTAGAAGAATGCATAATTTGTTTTGCTGTTCAATCATAATGCGTACATAGGAATATTACTTGTTGCCTAAAAAATATATTTATTTTGTTCTCAATATTCAGTGTTTGTGTATATTTATTTCTTATAATGTATGTTTGGTATCACGTCATTATGAATCGCAAAAAAATATTAATACTACCAGTTGTAATAAAATATAAATTCAATTAATAATTCAAGTCTCTCCGATCTCCGCCTATGACTCCATATAAAATCGTCTAATGGTAAGGTTTTTTCATCGCATTTCCCCCTTTCGTCCCTAGCAATCTTTGGCTGGTCGATCTATACATCTCCGTCATCTAACGCTACCCTCGGCACGCAGGCACAGTCGCCCCGTTAGGGGCCTGTTACACCTGTTGTGCGGGATGCAGCAAAGTGGCGCGCTGTCAACTATTCTTTTATTAGTCTTGGTAATACGTCAAAGTGACGTGACGAGCGAACATCATTTTTGGTCGATTCCGAGCTTGAATATTTAATTAGTGCCGAAACTTAGCTGTTCTGTAAGTAGTTTTAGGTATATCAAGTCTGAGCAGGAGCCCCGCAACATATATGAGTGTCTCCCAAGGGGGCTTGCCCCCTGGAAAGAAAAGGAAGGTATCGAAGGATTCAATTAATGCAATTATTGAAGATAATTCCCAGGTCGGTAATGATAATACAATTGACTACGATCTACAATCAGGAGTAATGCAGGTAGAACTTCCAACATTATCTCCCAAAAAAGCAGATCGACCGTTTTTAACATATAAGCAGACTGATAAGGGCCCCTATCATGTTTATATCGAAAACAATGAACCAAATTTCTCAGGTAAATTAAATCCAGTTAAGGTTGGTGAAACTATTCTCAAAAATATTCCTGAAGTTGACAATATGATTAAAAGAATTGAATCGATTGGACGCAATAGGGTAAGGATTGTGTTCAAAAATGCATCAGCAGCAAATGTCCTGTTAAATAAAACGATTTTATTGAAAACTATCAATTTAGACGTTTATATACCCAAATTCATTTTATATAGACAGGGTGTTATTTCGGTGGACAAAGACTTATCAGACGAATATTTGTTGGAGAGGATCAAACCTTTCGATTCTCACTGCATTTTCTCGGTGGATTCGGTTAAACGCATGCACCGGAAATCAGACCAAAATGGTGACATTAAATATCTACCTATAAATACGGTTGTAGTTACTTTTCAAGCGCA
Organism: Acanthoscelides obtectus; assembly: GCA_963669975.1. Taxonomy (NCBI): domain Eukaryota; kingdom Metazoa; phylum Arthropoda; class Insecta; order Coleoptera; family Chrysomelidae; genus Acanthoscelides; species Acanthoscelides obtectus. The sequence goes on along the minus strand of CAVLJG010000006.1, from coordinate 47,527,175 downwards.
AGAATTGCCTAAGCGTGTTGCTATAAATCACGTTCTTTTTGATGTAAATCATTATATACAGAAGGTAATTAATAATAATAATAATAATAAAGTGTCTTTATTGGCAACCTTCCATATTATGGCGAAGTTTAGTTTGATTGCTACTCTTCCACTTAACCATAATATGGACAAAACATTAAAAATTTATACAAGGAACATAATACATAGAATATAAACAATTACAGAACAATGACGAGATTATACCATTTGCTAGCCAAGCATGCCAGAAAGCAAATATCGACATGAACATTAGAAGTCAACCAAATTGAAAATATTCATTTAACAAAATCCCAAAAATAAAAATAAAATAAATTAACAACCCAAACATTGAGAGATGATTGTATCTCTAATAGCTGTTTTCTAACTGATTTTTTAAAAGAGAGTAAACTTTCTTGTTTGTTAGCCGCACTGACTGAATTGTAAAGCTCAACGGCATTATACGTGAAAGATCTCTGATATAATGAGGTGTAGTGAAGAGGAATATTGAACTGTTCATCATGACGTAACCTTCTTGAAATTAAATTCCTACGCGGAACTAACTTGTTTGCAAGGTAAATAGGTCTCTTGCTAACGACTGTTTTATGTACAAAAACCAACATATGAAACTTGAAAAGATTATTGAGCTTCAGCCACCCCAGCTCACAGATCTTGGATGTAACATGGCTGTACCTACGAAGGCCGAAAACAAAACGACAACAATTTTGAATTTTCTGCAATCTGGTTTTTGTTATGGAGTCAAGACAAGGATAAAACAGTATAAAACAGTAAAGCAGCTTAGACATAACTAAACTTTCCACCAATTTCTTTCTAGTCTTGAAATTGAGAATAGAACGATTGGAGTATAGGAGTCTTAGGCTTGCATATGTAGCTTTAGATATATTACTGACGTGGTGATGAAATCTAAGATTTACGTCTAAAGTAACACCTAGACTTTTTGCATGCGTGACGAGTGGAATATGGTCATTATTTACCCTCAAATCAATCATCCTTTCAAAATGCTCATAGCTGGTTTTGGGACAGAACAACACCGCAAAACTCTTGGTAGGATTGAGCTTCAAACAGTTAGCCTTGCAATAGTCAGTTATATTTACCAGATCTAAATTTATTTTATACGAAGCTTGATCCACATTAGTAGAGTCAAAAGTGAAGGTCAATTGTGTATCGTCTGCGTAAGTATGAATACTACAAAACTGTAATACAGTATGCAAGTCAAAAGTATAAACTAAATATAGTAAAGGACCAAGCACGGAACCCTGAGGATCACCAGAAGCAACATCGGCACTAAGAGAAACTCCTTGGCTTGTTCTTACTCGTTGCTTGCGATTATTTAAGTATGATTTAAAAAAGCAAAGAGGAACGTCAGATAGTCCGTAGTATTTTAATTTGGATAGAAGCATTTCGTGGTTAACCGTATCAAATGCCTTTGAGAAATCTAACAACACCAGCACACTGTAAATATGATTGTCTAAGTTAGAGATAATCTCATCAGTTACGTGTAATAATGCAGATGTTGTGCTGTGACCACTACGGAAACCAGACTGACAATTTGGAAATATATTGTACTCTTCAAAATATTTTACCAATTGCATATAAACAATTTTTTCCAATATCTTTGACAAGGCACACAATATACTAATGGGTCTCAAATCCGAATATTCTGTAGGATTATTATTCTTAGCCAGAGGAGTTCTAACAGCCTCTTTCCACAAACTGGGAAATACTCCTTTTTCTAAACAAAAAATGACGATATGTGTTAGATGAGGTAACACTTCAGGAATACACAAATTGATCATTCCTATGTTAATTCCATCACAACCAGTTGCTTGAGATTTGATGGAAATTATAATATCTAAAACATCTTCTGGGGTAACTAAATGAAAGTGAAAGAGCGGAATGTCTGAATTAAAAGAACTTGAAATATATTCATCTACCGTACGATTTATAAGACGGGAATTAACATTATGGGATACAAAATTTGATAAAAAATAATTGTTAACTTCGTCAGGATTGAGCAAGTGTGGGGGAATTTCTGCCTTATTTTTTTGGTAAGCTCCAAAATTTCTTAAGTGGTTCCAAAATTTTTTAGGGTTTGACTTTTCGATATGAGCTAAATATATTTTTTTCTCTCTTTTAAGTGCAGCAAGTGCGTGATTACGCAAAATTCTGTAGTTGATCCAATTTTCTTCAGTTGAATCATGTCGAAATTTGAGTAAAGCTTCATCTCTTTCCTTGAAAATACGTTTCAAGGTTGGGGTTAACCAAGGCGATGCATTTTTCGTTATACGCGCTTTACGAATAGGTGCATGTGTATCGAAAAGAGCAATTAAACTTTCAGTGAAAAATAAAACCATTTGATCGATATCATTAATATAAAAAATTTCATCCAATACATTAAGTCTTAAGTGTGCTTTGAACAAGACCATATCAATATTTTTCAGGTCCCTATATTCAATAATTTTTGGTGCATTTCTAGGAGCAGGCATTGCTAATTCACAAAAAACTAATCTGTGATCGGATATTTGATCTGCTGCTAATGTCCCAGAGTTTAAAATAATATTTACATCATTCACAAAAATGGGATCTATCAATGTGGAACTGAACTGCGTAATTCTAGTGGGCTCGGTAATAATCTGAGCATAATTATAAGAATCAAAACATCTATTTAGAAGGTTCTCATGATTGAACAGATCAATATTTACATCACCCAAGAAAATAATATTGTCATACAACGGAGTAAAAAAAGATAAATTGTCAAAATTATGTATGGCATCATTTAAATTCAAGTGAGGAGGGCGATAGGCAACCACGACCAAAAATGCAATGTTGTGAAGTTTGAACTTGCAGCATAAAATTTCCACAGAGCTATTAATAGCAGCATCAATCTCTACTATTGAACAATTTAGGTTACGCTTCGCATATAGCCCAACACCACCTCCTCTGCTCACCCGATCCTTCCGTAAAAAATCATAACCTTCAATTGAAATTACATCATTAGGTATACCGTCGTTTAGCCATGTTTCAGTCACTGCAGCGACATCAAAGTGATCTTTAATCATGTGTGTAAAATCATGGAAACCAGCTACTAGAGATCGTACATTTAAATGACAAATTTTCAATGAAATCGAATTAGCCATAGTTCACTTTTTGTCTGAGGTTGTCCATATAGTATTGGCGAGCTGCACATCCTCCGAAGTTTGAAGAGTGGTCCGTTGGTAGATTCTTCTTGTTAGTTTTGTTATAATTCATACAGTTAATATAATAATAATAAATTGGTGACTTCTTCCATCCAACAAACAAACTCTCTTTCTCCAGCAAAACTTTACGTAGTGAAGGGGTTAGTTCAATTATGATGTGAGACGCATATTTCAGCTTAGTTACAAATTTTATATCCTTCTTTTCTGTGTCAGTAAAGCTATTCAATGAAGTGATACTAGAAATGATATCTTCGGGAGTGTTCAGTCCGTTTAAATTTACGTTTTTTACAAGCAACCTGGGATTCAATTTCTTTGCTTCATTGATAGTATAGTTTTCACCAAATTTGCTGGAAAGAGTGTTTTTAAGAGTGGCAAGTGAGCTATCATCATGACAGAAAACAGCAACTCCATTCTTGATTACACGGGTTGTATTAATGCGGACGTTTAAATTACCAGGATTAATCGATGACGTCACTTCATCCATAATACGATTTGAATTAGCAACTTCAGAAGAAGATTTGATAATTAGGACGGAAGAATCATTCTTGACTGGTTTTTTCAGCACATCACTGTATTTACTAGCACCCGGTTGGGAAGGATACGTGGGAACAACGTTGCCTGCTTGTGAGCTAGAAGTGGAAGGAAGTCCCAACTTCCTTTCATTAGACTCCAACAAGGACTTCTGTAATGTTACCGTGTACTCTAGGTCCTCCAGCCGTTTATGTGCCGAGTTCAGTTCGCGGTTTAGACACTTTACCTCTTTTTGTAATACTACAACTTTCGCATTATATGACTTATTGGAAGGGAATGATTTACATTCATCACATAGCCATAGCAAATTGTTGCATTCTAAAATAATTTTCATCCAATTATCTTTAATCGAAACACACGACGGATTAAATTTTAGGTTGCATGTACCACATTTAATAGATTTGGTGGAAACAATAAAGTTATCATTGCAGACCTCGCAGACGTCTACCTCAGGTGCCATGATGAAATCATGGACCTAATCTACTGGACTATCCACAAGAATCGTAAATACAAACAATATTTTTGCTTCTCACAAATATTCAACTAAGCAAAAAAGAAAATAACACGCGATTATGAACTCTATTGAACGTACGAATAAGGAGAAACGCTACTAAAATACAAAATATTCAGTATGCATTCAAACCTTCGGGTATACAAGTTGCACTGCACATTAGAGATACATTTGCATCACTTGATGAATTTTCGCGGATGATTCTACCTATAAAAATAACTATTCAGTGCCCCGCTAGCCGGTTCACTGTTCACATTTCAGACGACGAAACGTTGTTGACGAAACTGTGTCATAACTGTATGCGTTATGGTCATTTGGGTAAGCAATGTAGAAGCAAGCCTAGGTGTGCAAAATGTCACTAAAAACATGTTACTAGCTCATGCCACAACGACTCTTTGGAACAAAAATGTTTAATTTGCGATGGCAGTCACTACTCATTTGAAACCGCAAAATGTGATGAATTTGAGAGGCAAAAGGCAATTAAAAAGCATATGGCTATGACTAATTCTTCTTTGAGACTCAAACAATGCGGTGCCAAAAACCACATATGCTTCAGTTACAAAAAATAATCCCATTACGCCTCAAGAAGTCAATAGTTCTAATCTTCCATCTCAATCATCAAACACTCAAACATCAATAAATATTCCAAATGCGAATTCGCACTTTAGACAAAGGTTGTCTAAACCTTTGAAACGGAACTCGCCTTCCTCGCCAGATTTGACAGAAGAAGCTAGGAGACAAATTGTGAGTCAAATAAACACTCCACAGGTACCCGGGGGTATCACTAATAGCCCCAGTTACTGTGTACATGAATTTAATACGAGAGATGAGACGTGCATCCAACATGTTTCAGAATTGGTTATATTTGTTCTTACAAATTTTAGAGAAACAAACATCAACAGCTTGAATAAATCAACTATAACTAATCTCATAAGAGAACGATTATATATAGACAAATAAGTTTAAGAATTAAGAAAATTACAGTATATTTTTAATCATTTTACACAAAAGTGTAAGTGGTAAAAACCAAGGTGTTCGTACGTAAACATAAAATATACTAAGTGACATATAAATCCGAACACCCAGTTTAAATGGTTTTATTTTAATAAAATTTTGTATAAGTACTTAATGAAGCATAATAAGTAAATGATAAAAATTTGAAAACGATTGCACTGCTTTAAAGCCCTTTGACCTTTAATAATGTGTGGATGCACCCTGATGTGCTGCGCATTCTCCAACGCGCCTAGGCATGCTTCTGATCAGGTGGTCAATGTCCTCCTGTGGTATCTCATTCCAGGCAACCACCAACTCCTCTCGAAGTGCTTCTAGAGTCTGAGGAGGACGTTGCAAATTGAGCAATCTCCTACCCATCATATCCCACACGTGCTCAATTGGGGATAAGTCGGGAGATCTTGGTGGCCATGGTAACAATGTGACATCATTATGTTGAAAGAAGTCTATTGTGACTCCTGCAACATGTGGTCGGGCATTATCTTGTTGGAAAGTTGGATCTGCCAGGGTGTCAAGATAGGGCAAAAGATGGGGTTCTAGAACTTCATGGATATAACGCTGCGCGTTCATGTTACCTCTGATGAAGATTAAAGGAGACCTGGAACCATAAGCTATAGCACCCCAAACCATAACTCCAACAGTGTGATGAACATGTCTTTCAACAAAAAACTGTGGATTCCTCCTTTCACCACGTCGCCTGGTACGACCATCGTGCACGCCTAAACAAAATCGAAACTCGTCACTAAAGACAATACTGTTCCATTCCTGATCCCAGAGTGACCGTTGTCTGCACCACTCAAGGCGATTACGTCGGTGTTCTCGAGTTAAAGGGAGGACCCAGTGTGGCCGGTATGAAAACAAGCCAAAACTTCTCATTCGTCGGTAAACACTTCGCATGTCAATAGGTCTTCCGTGTTCTGCAAACTATTCATTTGCAATGGACCTGGTAGTGGAGAAACGGTTCCTTAAGGCCAATAATCTTAGGCGGCGATCTTCACGGTCTGTTGTTCTACGGCGGCGTCCAGTGCCCCTTGCTCTTTGCGTACGGTCTTCTCGAAGCCATGCCTGACAACACCTAACCACAGTGTCTACACTTCTTTGCACTCAAACTGCAATTGCCCGAAAAGAAAGTCCAGCTTCCCGAAGTCCCACTATACGGCCCCTATCAAACTCACTAAGTTGACGAAATCGTACAGGTCTCAGTACTCTAGGCATCGTAACCAATCGTAAAGGATGTCAAGAACCAAAATCCGCCAACGTTGATTCTTTACTGCGGCTGAAATATTCATTTTTAGAGCGTTAGTGAATTAAAAAAAAAGCAGTATAAAAACCGGAATGTCCAACTGATAAGGCTGAAAATTTTTTCACTTGTTATTTACAGTAAGATAAATACATTCACCAACTTTTATTAAAATGAAACCATTTAAACTAGGTGTTCGGATTTATATGTCACTTAGTATAGAATCTATACAATGCATTTAGAAACCACAATGAATTTTTTGAGGATATGTCAATGGAATTGTAGATCGGCTATAGCAAATAAAGGTAATTTGGAACACCTTTTAGAAGAACAAAATGTGGACATCGCACTTTTGTCTGAAACGTGGTTTAAAATGAATACATATGTAAAATTTAAAGGTTATAACGTTATCCGTCAAGACCGGTCAGATGGCAAAGGAGGAGTGGCTATACTGATGAGAAATAGTTTAAAATATTCTCAAATATCATTAGTTGCTTGTAATAAAATAATGAAGGTATGTTCTACAGTAAAGTTTCAAGGAATCTCAGATATTACATTCGTATTAGTATATATTAAACCATAAACCAAAATCACTAAACAGGAATGGATACAATTTTTTAGTTCCTTACACAGTCCATGTATTACAGGAGGTGATTTTAATGCACATCACTTCATGGGGTTGTGCTCAGGATGACGTATTTGGGAAAATCCTGATTGAGGCTCTAGATGACAGTACTCTCAGTTTTATTAACAATGGAGATCCAACTTATGTAAAATATCAATCAAAATCAACAATAGATCTTACATTATGTTCACCTCAAATTCATCATCAGCTAGAATGGCGAACCTTGCCAGACCCATGTGGTTCAGATCATTTGCCTATACTTATCAATTTCACTCCAGAAAAATTGTCATTTGCATCAAATAGAAAATGGAACATAAACAAAGCTTGCTGGAATCAGTTCTGTTTCGAGAGTATAAATAGATCTTATGTAGAACCTGTTATAGATTACAGCACTTTCATCAAAAATGTTAACCAGTCAGCTGAAGCTTCTATTCCGAAATATGAAAACAAAAATAATGTCAAAGGAAAACCATGGTGGACCAGTGAGTGTAATATAGCAGTAGAAAAACGTAAGGATAGTTTTAGACTATATCAGACAAACCCAAACCTCGAAAACTTACTTATTTTTAAAAAACTTGACGCGAAGGCCAAACAAATATTCAAAAAGGTTAAAAGAGAAAGTTGGCGTCAATATTGTTCATGTTTAAATAGTAACACCCCACTTAAACAAATTTGGAAGCAAGTTAACTTGCATAAAAATAGGCGACAGAGTAATTATCATGTTATAGAAGCTTCAGCAGAGTGGGTACAGGAATTTCATTGTAAGTTGGCCCCAAATTATGTAAGTAACATCCAAAGAAGAATCTCAACGTGGACTAACCATGTACTGATGCAACCTTTTACCATGATAGAATTACAGAGAGTCTTCAAACAGAACAACAACACATCTCCGGGAAAGGACCAAATTCATTATTCGATGTTATACCAACTACCTACAACAACGAAACAATCGTTATTGGATATTTTCAATCAAATATATTGTGGGAATGCTGAAATACCGAAAGATTGGTACGATTATATAATTATTCCAATTCTGAAACCTGGAAAACCCGAACATCATCAAGATTCATATCGTCCCATTGCACTAGCTTCATGCGTTTTGAAAACTTACCAAAGACTCATAAAGAACAGGTTGGAATTCTACTTGGAGAAAAACCAATTGCTCCCAAGCTCGCAATATGGATTTCGAAGAGGACGGTCTACTCAAGAATTACTGATAAAGTTAACAACTGATATCCAAATTGGATTTTCGAATAACACGCATACTTCTGTAATATTTTTAGACGTTATGGCAGCTTATGATAATATAGACTTGAATATACTATACAGTAAAATTATAAATATTGGTCTTCCAAAAGAACTTGCCAACCATTTGTTATTACTGTATAGCAATAGAAACATTTTCATCAGAGCCTCTGAGCAGACTATTGGACCACGATCAACATCTAAAGGACTAGCACAAGGGAGTATATTGAGTCCCATCTTGTATATAATATATTCCTATGACTTTGAAAGAGCTTTTAATTCAAGAGATGCTAAAATATATCAGTTTGCAGATGACTACCCAGAACAAAAATGTATCTCAATCTATGGAACTTCTAGAAACAGCGACTTCCATTGCACACGAATGGTTTGAGAATAATGGATCTTCCATTGCCTACTCAAAATCTTGTGTATGTACGTTTACCAGATCTCGCCTTAGTCCTTCAAATATCATCACTCTGGCTGGGCAGAATATATCTTATATAACTTCTGTCAAATATCTAGGAGTTATGCTAGATAAAAAACTTAACTGGCAAGAACATATTACATACATTTTAAAGAGAAGTCAGAATGCTTTTAACATTCTGAAGTCCTTTTCACATCGGAAATGGGGAGCAGATCCAGCAGTGTGCTTAACCTTTTACAGGACCTTACTTCGATCAATATTGGACTACGGATCAATACTTTATGGAAATGCATCTAGAATTCATCTTCAAAAAATAGAACAGATCAAAAATAAGTGCCTTAGGCTATGTATCGGATATTTGAATAGCACTCCCATCAATGTAATGGAGGTCGAATGTATCGAACCTCCTCTTCAATTGAGACGACAAATGTTGAGCGATAAAGACCTGGTTAAACTGGTCAGCAGGGGATTCATTAACGAGATCCACCAATTGTTTATTCATGGATTACCAGCGAAATACTGGCAACACAAAAGGCTTCCTCTGATCGTAGAGAGTTATGAGTGGCTTCTTCCTACCGTCAAGAAGGTACACTCTAATCAAATCAACCCATGTTTCATACCTGAATATTCTGCATATAACTCTCCACCCGAAGTTATCTTTACGAAATATTCCGAACTAGATTTATCAACACCTTACAAATTCCGGCATGATATTCGAACACGATGGAGTGGATGGGAATATATCTTCACGGATGGTTCGAAGAAAGACAATTTAGCGGGATGTTCATTTTATCACAGCAACAATTCGTATCACCAAGAAATCAAGTTGCCACCTGAATGTTCGGTATACACAGCAGAACTGGTTGCGATCAACCAAGCTATTGAGTACTGTTTCCGATTCCATGGAAATAACAATTTTGTTATTTTTACCGACTGTAGCAGTGCTGGTTGGTCATCGACCAGTGCCAATAACAGAACAAAAAAAAAATTAGTCTTGGTATTAAGATTGATCGAGCAGTATAAACCCAAAAAAACGGGAATTTCATCAAGTACTTTTGGATGAGAGTATAGATGTGGCTCTGTTACAGGAAACATTGCTAAATCCGGGAGATCGTCTAGCTTTCCCAAATTATGATGTTATCCGAGCTGATAGATTAACTGGACGGGTGGGAACTATACAAGTTGTCTCTTAGAGAGTGCCTCAATATCCCGATCATAGATGATCAGAACGGTATAGATGCGTCTCAAGCGGAGTGGACAAGCTTCGTTCAGCAAGGTCTGCAGCGTGCAGCTGTACTTCCTGTACAACAACCCGGCAGACCTTTTCTCCCTGCAGATATTCGTCAGAAAATTTATGACAAAAGGGCTACAATTAAGCAAGCGAAAAGGTCTTGTCATCCTGATGATATTCGCAGAGCGTTGAATCTTGTTCGTGAAGTAAGAAATACTCTCCATGAATGGCGCAATAAGCAATGGAACGACTTTCTGGCGGGGATGCTTGACTCAAGTACTTCTCTCTGGGAAGTGGCGAAGTCGCTCAGAAACAGAAAGCGAGAACAAATCCCGCACATCCACGGTCCTGGGGACATAGTATTCAGGACACAGAACAAGGTCGAGGTTTTCGCTGATGCTATGGAACGACAGTTCTCTGCCTATGATCTTGATAATGATCTCGACAAGGTGAAAGAAATTGTAAGATCCGTTAGATGTTGGGCGTCAGTGATCCCGGCGCCGCCATTAGTTATTCTTCCTCAGAAGACTCTTTTTCGGAAGATTCTTCAGCTGAAGAGTTGCACAGCACATCAGCGCCTTCTCCAGAGATCCCGCATTGCACACCAGCAGAGCTTCAAGGTCATATTAAAGACCTCAAGGTGCGTAAAGCGCCTGGGGAGGATCAAATCACTAATAAGACGCTAAAGCTGCTTTCACGGAAGTCCTTGACTTATCTCGAGGCTATTATCGATGCCATGTTAAGGACCCAGTAGTTTCCATCGGCGTGGAAGGCTGCGGAAGTTATAATGATTCCAAAGAAGGTGGGTTCGATATTTCTCCAGGACTATCGTCCCATCAGCCTACTGCTTGCTCCATCTAAGCTTGCTGAAAAGGTAATTCTACGTCACCTTGCGAATTTCACGTCAGATCACCATGTGATTCCTGACGTGCAATTTGGATTTCGGTCTGAGCATAGTACGGAGTTACAGGCGGTTAGGATTATGGAGAGTAACCAGGGACTTCACCCTTAACGAAAGTACTGGCATCTTGCTTCTGGATGTCTCGAAGGCATTTGATAAGGTGTGGCACAAGGGCCTTCTCTACAAACTAATTCAAAAGGGCTTTCCATTTTGGCTTCTAAAACTTTTGAAATCCTTCCTTGAAGGTAGGAAATTTCGGATCAAAATTGTCGACAGTACGGCCCATCCGAGCCTGCGACCCCCAGGGTTCGGTTCTAGGGCTAATCCTTTACTCATTTTTCACGCATGATGTCCCTTGCCCTAGCGAATGTGAAGTTTATCTATATGCTGATGACACTGCACTGGTGGCCCAGTCGCGTCCAGGAATCTGGTTCACGACAAGTTACAATGTGCGGTGGATGAGGTATTGGAATGGGCAGATCGGTGGCTAATCAAAATTAATTACTCGAAAACGCAGGCTATCTATTGTACTAGAAAACGTAGCGACGCCCCGCCTGATGTTTCAGAGAATGGAGCTCGCATACCAAGGGGAAATTCTGCTAAGTATCTCGGTGTCACTCTTGACATAGGAATGACCTGGCAGAATCACACTGAAGCGTTAAAACCTCAATTCCAAACTACGTTTCGGCAACTCTACCCTTTACTATGTAGAACCTCAAAATTAAGTTTGGTTAACAAAGTTTGGCTATACAAGATGGTTATCAGACCAGCAATCACTTTCGCATGTTCAGCATAGTGTTTTCTTGCCAAAACGCATATGCGTAATCTGCAGGTTTTGCAGAACAGAACCTTGCGAACCATCACTAACGCATCATGGTATGTCTCCAACGAGACCCTTCACAGAGACCTCGACATCCCTTACCTAAGGGACTACATCAAACATCAGGCGCAGTTACGTTATAGTCAAGCGGAATCGCACAGCAACCCTCTGTCGAGCAAGTTCGCAAGCACACAAGACCGCGGCTCGCACTGTGAACAAAATCAAATCGTGCAATTCTAGATCCAACCAAAATTGAAAATTTTGCCACACACAACTTCCTAAATTAATTTTTAGGGTGGCCCATCCATGTGTGGACGGAATATTACTCATAAACAAATACATTTTGATAAAATTCAGTTATGGGATGTTATACATGACATTTGAGGGCACATTTCTAAAAGATTGGCAATTATGTGTCCCAAATTTGACCTACATATCAAAGTTGTGATTTAAGTGGTATGCGTCAAATTTTATTGCATATTTGGATAAACCAATTCAAAAGAAGAAGACTGATATAACATACTATGGGGTTTTGGTAATTAGCTACTGAGATGTAAGGTGTTTTGTCCAGAAAAACCGTCCACTTCGGCAACCCCTGAATCCGCCATTTTGAAATTTGGAGTACTGAACTTTGTATCAAAAAAAACTTGCGCACCTCAGCTTTTATCTTATTTCTCAATTTTTCTGTCATGAAAATGTGGGACATTTCTAAAAATAAACGTTTTGAGAGTCTTTTTTCTTTGTCAAGAACCTCAATACTGCCATAATTCATAGAGTGACCTGTGTTGTTAATATGAGATGCCAAAGCACATCTCTCTAGATGTAATCTGGCGTCACTTTTGTGTGAAGTTATCCTGGCTTTCAGTGACCTCTAAGTTTGGCCTATATAAACTAAATTACAGTTGTTGCAATTAATGCGATAGACAGTGTTGGTTGAATCAAGCCACTGAACCTTATCCTTCATTTTGGACAACAAACTGTTGACTGTAAGCACTGATTTACAAGCAAAACGACAATTAAAGGAATTTTATACAGCATGACCAATTTTGGTGTTAGTTCTTTGATGTATGGCAAGACAACATAATTAACTCTGGAAATAGGATCAACCACTGTAGTGCTGTTATTCTCATTGGTTCAAGACTTCATGGGCGTCTGGTTGGACCGAACAGTGTTGTCATTTTCACTATTGTTATTCGCCATTGGCACAATATTCGGAGGAGAGCTGAACAAGATTCTGTTAACCAAATACTTAGGATAACCATTGTTGATGAATAAGACTGAAAACTTCCTTAAATTGGAAGGATGGAAAGTACTGTCAGAGATTTTTATAACCCTGTTCTTCATTTATGTCACCAGGTTTATTTTTATTTTAAGTTCGTGGTAAGACCTGAAGTTCAGAAACCTTCCGGAAGAAATTGGTTTCCTGTACCAGTCTACCAGTAATTTATTGTCATTGGTGCAAATCAATCTTGAATCCAAAAAGGGAACCGATTGATTGTCTATATATATATACAGGGTGACTTTGAAGTTGAGTCATTAATTTTCAGATAATGATTGTAGAAGGAAGATAAACCAAAATATGTGTGTAAAAATAAAAAAAAAATAAAAAAAAATTTTACCTTGTTTTATAAAGTATCCTCCCGACAAGTATTTCAGTGCGGACCTGTATTTGATCGTGAGGTCCCCTCTGAGGTCTTAAGTCACCTGATTCACGAGCCCGTTGTACTACATTAACAAAGGCACGAGGGGTTGGTTGCACTCGTTTGGGAAACCGATCCGCATAAACATGTGCCATTTTTTATTTCGTTTGAGCCACGCAACAGATACCACCATTCACTGACACTGACTGTATACAAATGAATGAGATACTTGTAAAAACATCGTTCCAAATTCTTTCGCTTTTTTGTTTCCGATGCGATGAACCGATACGGCGGATTATATCCGTTGTCGCCAAACACGACCACATAATATTGTTATTGAGACAGGGCGGTACTCAAACTTCCAAAGGGCTATAACTTTGTTACTTTAATTTTACCAGGAAAATGGTAAAGGAAAAAAACATTTCTTTTGATCAGATCTACTCACTGTTAAAATAAATGACTCAACTTCGAAGTCACCCTGTATATATATACACCCTGTCACCCGAAGTCACCCTGTATATATATACAGGGTGACTTCGAAGTTGAGTCATTTATTTTAACAGTGAGTAGATCTGATCAAAAGAAATGTTTTTTCCTTTAACATTTTTCTGGTAAAATTAAATTAACAAAGTTATAGCCCTTTAGAAGTTTGAGTACCGCCCTGTCTCAATAATAATATTATGTGCTCGTGTTTGGCAACAACGGATATAATCCGCCTTATCGGTTCATCGCATCGGAAACAAAAAAGCGAAAGAATTTGAAACGTTTATCACGATGTCAGTCAATGTGTCAGTCGGTAACGCGTGAGTGAATAGTGGTGTATGTTGCGTGGCTCAAACGAAATAAAAAATGGCACATGTTTACGAAAATGCTGAACTTGTGGACATGATTCTTATTTACGGGGGGGGGGTTTCCCAATCGAGTGCAACCAACCCCTCGTGCCTTTGTTAATGTAGTATAAAGGGCTCGTGAATCAGGTGACTTAAGACCTCACACGGGAGGGCATGCCGGTGCTCCAAGACCGCACGATCAAATACAGGTCCGCACTGAAATACTTGTCGGGAGGATACTTTATAAAACAAGGCAACATTTTTTTTTAATTTTTTTTTTATTTTTACACACATATTTTGGTTTATCTTCCTTCTACAATCATTATCTGAAAATTAATGACTGAACTTCAAAGTCACCCTGTATATATAATAGCTTCATTCCATAGTATTCGCGTTTTGCAATCTTTTTTGTTGACATAATTTTGTTCATAAATTGTTCTAAGGATGGAGAATGGTTCAAGGTCATTTTAGAAAAAGTAGTGTAACTTGTGTCTTGGTTTGACTTGAAAGGGTTTCAATGCGAGCTCCTAACGGCTGTTGAATTTTGTTAGTTTAGTTTGTTATTCATCTGTTATGTGACGCTCAATGACAAAACTGTTGTTAATCTGGATTTTTTCGAAAGTTTCAAATGCAATGGTGTCACGTGCCAAAATCACGTAACCTTTTTTTACTTTTTTGATAACTAATAAGTTGAATTTCTCTTTATTAATGGTAGAGTTCCTATTCCTAGGTCAAACCCTTTTTAATGATTTTCTTTTGGCAAATTTCATTGTTTATTGATTGTATAATTTCACACGTATTGTATATTTCTTTCTCAGAGACTCAGGATTGTATTGAAATCTTTTGGACACTAATGTTATAATATGATTAACGGCTATCTCAGAAGTTTCTTCATAAAATATTGTTGGTCCCTCGTAGAGAATTCGTTCTGCCCATTAGCAACCAGCGCACCACCTTGTGATTTCTACACATACTAGCCGTATATGAATATTTGATCTACTATCAAGATACCTTGTTTTAGGGGTTGCGTGCATAGACGGGTCTAACGCCATTTTGCTTTTTCTTTCCGCTGTGATTTTGGTTGTGTGTGGGCGTTGTTTCGTTAACTTCCAGATTCTGGGATATTAACGCCCCAAACACCAGTTAATGGAGTAGTACCCTTTTATTTTGTACCTTACATTTAGTTGTGTTGGTTTGGGTGCTACCCCGTCCATTTTCATTTCAACCTTCAGCGGTAAGTTCTCTTTTGTATACCATCGGACCACGAGTATTAATGCATGTTCTGAAGAAGTTTGTTCAATATATGCTTCCTTTTTGTGGAAAGGCATTGCAGAGAACCACCATTCACACTCCTCCAGCTTTGTTTTGTAGCTGCCTTGTAGCTGTTTACAGCCGATTTTATTGGAAGCCACCCCTTCCCCTTGACAAAAAATCCTGATGTGAACAGGTAAAATATCATTTCAATTGAGTATTTTATAGATATTAATGTAATGATTGTTGCTAACTGAAATTCTTAGATTGTACTTGATTATTCAAATATAGGGCAGTGTCTACATGTCACCTTCTTTTGGGCTTACCACATTACATTGATCATATTTTGGAACTGCCATAACTTGATTTTAGAACAAGGGATACATTTCTGAGGGTATATCACTTTAGTACATGTTTATCTTTTCTTGCCCTTGCTTTGGTTTTCTTGTAAAAGAGAATGTACATGGTTTTTCTTCAACTTTGAGTGTTTTAAATGTCTAGTTTTGTCTCAGACATAGAGTAGAGAGTAGATTTTTAAGCAGTCTTTCTCTCTCTAGGGTTTTTTATGCCGTAAATTTTGGAAAACGAGGCAAGCAGCCCCTACTTTGTGACGTGCCCACTACTGGCCATAATTTTTTTTTATATTTGTAAAGCCTTCGTACGTATACCATGGTAAACGTTTTGCAGGGTTAATTATCACGGTCTAATAATTTTAGTGTCAGATAGTTTTGAATAATATCCTTTCTTTTAACATATGTGCTGCTTGTTTTTATAATATATTGTGATTCTTTTTTAAATATCTTGTTTTATTTGGCTCTCTGTGTACAATTCATTAGGATTTGTCATTACTGTGAGATTTTTTTTGTTTTGTGTGGGTAGTCAGGCAAAACAAGTTCCGATTGTCACCTCAGGGATTTATGGCTTAATCCGTCTCAAGTCACTGGCGCTCTTAACCCCCCTACTCTCCGCTTTATTGAGCTAGGGCTTAAATTTGCACTCACTTGACAGCTGTTTTGCATTGACTGTTACCCTTATATTTCATTTATAGTGATTTATTAATTCATTAATTAATTTAAAAAGAAAAAGGAAAGAGTAATCACACCACCATTTTCTCTTGTTTATAAAAAAGGCGTGGTAATGGTATTATTATTTTTCATTACTCAGAAAGTGGATGAAAACTGTGACTGAAAATAGAATTTATTTTCTAATAAATTTCTGTCAGAAAGCCGCAGAGTGGGGAATATATTGCAGCTGCATGCACTTTATTGACGAGTTTCTCATATTTCGGCTTGTTGACACATTATATTATATAGGGTGTCCCGAAATTGAAGGCTAATCCTGCAACTGTACATAGCTCACGTCATGGCCTACTAGATGGTGAAATTTTGTTTTAGCGAGAGTCTAATAGTTTTCGAGATTTTCTTTTTTTTTTGAAAAAAACTGGCCTATATATATATATATATATATATATATATATATATATATATAACTTTGTTCAGGTTGTTGTTATCAGGTTTGTCTCAAGACACTCAGAGCATTTCATCTTGTCTTGAGAAAAATATTCTCCGCATACGGATCGCGAACGCACCGACCGCGGCTACTGCTCCCGGGCCGCGTGACTTGGTCGGTGTTCTGGTATGGCATTACCCGTATTTTTTCCGCGCCACAGCTCTGACCTCGAAGCGACGTCTGACCGGGAAGAGGCTACGTTTCCAGGTGCACTACCAGACGGGTAGGGAAATAATATCTATGGACTACTTATATGGACCTGTTTGACTAACTTATTTCTCAGAGAGTCTAGTTTGTGCTGAACATAATCCTTTATCAACTGATAAGGGCGTTGCGTCAATCTACTTGGCACTATTATAGATAATAAAAGCCAAATCATCCACTGACTTGACCCCCAGAGTAAAATGAATACATATCAGAAATAGTAAGACACCGAATTTTATACAAAAGTTTGACATATACGAGTATATTAAAAAAAGCTATAATGACCGGTCCCAAATTTATTTATTACACCATAGTTTACATTCTGGTGGTCATTTTCATCAATTCCCAGATGCGCACAGATTATTTGAGATTTTTACAGCAGGGTCCTTGATTTATTTTTATTTTCATGTTTACACACTCTCTACAAAAATACTGTGTTACCGATACATCAGCTTATGTTGAGGTAAAACATATTAACGATTATGGTCAGATTATTTGGATGCGTCGAGATGCAAGGGTGAGAGGCCGGGGAGAACTGTGGTACATTCTGTACCCCGCAGTGACTGAAAACATGGTATATCAAGTCCGAGTCTATTTATTATTGATATTTCGAACAACTTGTATTATTTTCGATCTATAACAATAACAGTTTTAGATTCTCTAACAAAAATAAGATCACAGGCAAGTGCAGTATCCACTATTTCTTACCCGCTTTGCTTTGATTCAATCCACCTTATTTCTTTGGCTGATAAAGAAAAAGGTTGAACGAATACGACTATTTTTCTGTGATGTATTTATGGTTTGGAAGTGGAAATTCGCATTGACCCGGTTGTTCGCTTTGTCCAAGATAATGAACATTCATGCATGGTAATCTCGAACTAAAAGTGGAATCCCAGAAATGCTACGGAATTATAAAAGGTTAGAGCACTTCTTTATCTGATAGTCCTGAAATTTTCAGTTTCCTAGATGCACCCAGAATACCTCGATTTGTGGGCCACTCAGTACAAAGTGAGTCATATTGTACGTTTATGTCGTTATATTGCTGTTACATCTGACGGACGTAGTACCGTTAGGCCGAAAGTAAATTTTAGTAGCACGCCAATGAAACCGGAGAACGGTCGCAAGGTCATCCAACAAGCAGTCTGCTGCACGCTGTGTACTTCTCAAAGCAGACAATGAATGTTTCTAGCGATCTTTGGATCTTATCCCGCCACTCAAGGATAGTGACAATATTATAACATAGTTTATGCAATTCATTGGCAAATCGATTGTTATATAGAAATAGGAGTTTTATCATTATAACCTCAGGGATAGATTCTGGAATGCAATTTTCTCCTATACCCCATTCGTAGTCCATTTACGCCCAGACAAAACACAATATACCCAAAAGCAAGATTGTACAGGCCCATATTTTCCTCAATGGACTTATCTATCTAATAATCTAACAAAATAAATGATTATTTTTATAAAAAGAGGTGCACATACTTTTCACAATTCTTTATTCCCTGTAAGAATTATCGTCCGAATGGTTAATATTAATCATTACAGGTTCAATTTGAATATCGATCATATTGTCCAGATTCCACATCTTTGTTTCGATTGTCTCTTGAACGTGACGGTGCAATCTTTCCAATGGTTTGCCATCACTTTGTTGACAGCTTCATAAAACAAATTTTTCACGTCAGAAAATTTGAATGTTATATTTACCCAAATCATTTCAATGTGATTTAATTCTTATTTTGGTTTTTAGCCATTTCGTCAATAACATTAAGATTATATTTATATTTGTGCTGCCTGACTAGATAGATATGTTGTGCTTTGACCATATTTTCATTGAAACTAATGTCTTTTGATTGTTGAATTTTTGCTTTTCTTGTGGCCATTGTGGGATGTTTTCCTAGTTTTCTAGTGTGGTATGCAGCATTATCAAGTACAATGAAGGCATTGTCGTCAAGCTTTGGGAGCGTGTCTTCAAACCATTGTTCAAATGAACTTCCGTCCATTTTTTCATGGTAGCCGGTCGTTTTCTTTGACTCGAATGCCCATAGGGAACTGGGCGCAAAGCCATCTCCACTGCCAATGTGACAAATAACAAACCGTTTTCCTTTTCCTGGAAATAATTATTTCATATAATATCTAACAGGTGTTGGTTCCAAATCTACCAGATATAGCTAAGTTTAGTGCAGTTTTAAGCGTGGGCTCATAGATTCAGTCTACATTGATCCAGGTTTCATCCAAGTAATAAATCTTCCTGCCCTGGTCGCAGTATTTCTTTATTGATTTTAAATAATTTATTCTCCATAAAATAATCTCTTGGCTGTAAATCATAATACTATTTCTGCCCCTTTTTGTATAGTAGGTAAGTCTTCATCACTATTAACCTCATGTAATACTTTGTCCATGGTGGGAAGTTTCTGCCTTCCAAAAAATTGGACTTTGCCTCTGATGGAATTCCGATCAAAATAACTGTTTCCAACAGCTTCGTGTAATGCAGCCTCTTGTGTGGCGGAGACAATTTTTTGTTTTTCAATATTCTTTAACAATGTTGAAAATTGTCTTAGGACATAAGCCTGCTTTGTTCGCCTCCCGTCTTTCAATATCATGAATTTTCATTTCAGGATGCTCTAAAATTTTCGCTCTTATAAACGTTAAGAACAATTTCTTTTGCCTGAATATTCCCTTCTTGTCTCGTTGTCGGGGAGTAGTCATCATTGAAGGGAGCATTGGGAGAAATATTCTCGGTTTCATCTGCTGTATCCGGAGACGACATGCTAACGTATAAACACACGCTATACAGGGTTATCCAAATTAAGTGTCCACCATTAGTAACTTTGTTATTAGTGAAAATACAAAGTTGTTTGAATTAGCAAACTAGTAGCATTTTTAACGCTGGTAAAAATGAGAAATAAAAAAAAACAATTGAGAGTCGTTATTTTGATTTTTTTCAGTAAAATAACATTTTTTTAAATGGAAACCCCTGTATATTATATTTTTTTCTGTTAAAGCATCAAATTTTAAACACAAAAGCTTACAATAACTTTTCTCCTAGGTTACAAATTGTTGAAGTTATGGCCTCCAATCTGAAACAATTAAATTGTATCGACAAACTTTATTTTCAACATCAACTTATAATCTTACAAAATACAATAACAAT
Source organism: Acanthoscelides obtectus (assembly GCA_963669975.1). Classification (NCBI taxonomy): domain Eukaryota; kingdom Metazoa; phylum Arthropoda; class Insecta; order Coleoptera; family Chrysomelidae; genus Acanthoscelides; species Acanthoscelides obtectus. The sequence continues at coordinate 47,506,815 of CAVLJG010000006.1, read as the reverse complement.
TTTTTTTAAAGAAGATGCTCGAAAACACCACCTTGTTCTTCAATACATTTTTGGGCACGTTTTTCAACTGCTCGAACTGTCTTAAGTATGGTCCTACCATCTATCTGGGTTATCTTTTCCCTAACTGCAGACTTTAACGCGTCAAGGTTATCGTACCTTCGCTTGTAAATTTGGTTCTTTAAGTAACCCCACAAGAAGTAATCAAGTGGGTTTAGATCTGGTGATCTGGGAGGCCACTGTATTGGGCCATTTGTTCCTATCCACTGATCATTAAAAGTAGTACTTAGAAAATGATAAGTACCTCTGGAGTTGTGGGCAGGTGCGCCATCTTGCTGAAAATGCAGATGATGTCTACTTATAAGATCCAATTCGTCTAAGAAATTAGTCAGAATTTCTGACATAAATTCCACATATCTTTCACCAGTTAGGGTTCCCTCATAAAAGAACGGGCCAACAATTTTTGAACCAATTATACCGCACCAAACGTTGAAACTGAAACGGACTTGTGGGCCTCTTGGATGTACTAACAAAAGATTTTCTCTTGACCAATAATGGTGGTTTTTTCTATTAAACATTCCAGAATTTGAAAAATTTTATTCATCTGTCCATAAAAGGTAACGAAAGTTATTTACATTTTGGCGACAGAAGCTAAGATACCAATGGCAAAAAACAAGTCTTCTCTCTGGATCCCCTGCCAAAAGCGTTTGAACTGGTCGGTACTTATACGGAATAAATTTGTATTTTTTTAAAATCCTTTGAACAGTACCATAACTGAAATGAGAGTCCTTGAGAATATCTGCTATTGAATTCTCACGATAAGCTTCAAAATATCCAATAACTGCAATTTCCGTGGCCTCGCTTATTATGAATTCTTTTTTTGCCCTTGTTTTAGCAAAAACATTTTCGTTGCCCCTAAATTTTCGATAAAGTCTCAGAAAATATCGTTCATACGGTTGAATGCGAGCGGGATATAATTCACTGTAGTATTCTCTTGCTCTCAAGGAGGATTTTCTGCACACTAAATAGCATTCTAACATATCACACTTTTCTTCATGGGAGAACATTTTTCTTTAAATTAATGACACAATAAAGCTTATAAACAAGTATTTACACTAATGTTTGACATTATTTGATTTTATCATTGTTTTCCAAAGCCTTCTAGTTGCGAGTATGTCCAGTTTAACAATTTGTCGCTTATCTTAATGCTGTCAAATCGCGAACGCCATGTTGTTTTCATAGCCGTCTTAATATTATAATACTGCAAATAATTAAAAATATTTATCGTTATTTTGACTTTATTTTTGACTTTAGCGGAAAAGTCATTATGAACTTTTTTGTTTAAAATTTGATGCTTTAACAGAAAAAAATATAATATACAGGGGTTTCCATTTAAAAAAATGTTATTTTACTGAAAAAAATCAAAATAACGACTCTCAATTGTTTTTTTTTTATTTCTCATTTTTACCAGCGTTAAAAATGCTACTAGTTTGCTAATTTAAACAACTTTGTATTATTACTAATAACAAAGTTACCAATGGTGGACACTTAATTTGGATAACCCTGTATATGCACCGAATATAAACAGCCACCGCCGGCGTCGGCGATACCCCGAGCCTCAGTTCTATCCTGTCGAATCCTGCACTTGTTCGAAGTTTTATCCATGGCCGAATGACCAATAGCTATTGCAACGCTGCCGCTTTGCCGCGCTGCATCTTTGTTGTGCCGGGGCGTAAATGGACTATAGGGTATATAGAGATCGATTCTAGGGACACGTGTAACTTTTCAGTTAGGTACTGCTTTTTGTGAAAACAATGGAGATTTCATATTCACAGACGTCAAAGGCAGTATGGAAATAAAATAACACGCTACCCCAGGAAGTCAATTCTTGAGCGCAGTAAAAGAGAATGCGACGTGAGGTTGATCTCAAATTATGACAGATGTTAACATTTCTCAATCAAGTTTGTAGATGCATCCATTTTAGGCAAAACAATATTTTCCTAGAGATGACACTGATTGACGATGACGAGTCGCGACTTCCTTTTCCCGAGAATGTCGCGAGGAGGGACTCTTCTATCAGGGTTGAGGAATACGTTCCCCGAAGATAGCTGAACCACGTCCGCTTGCTCTGTTATTCTACTCAGTATTGAAAATTAGAACCAATTAAAGAAATCAAATATTTATGAAGTGACACAAAAGTAGATGATCCCTATTCAGGGAACTTGGACTAGAAAGGTGATTCCCGAAGTCAGATAGTAGCTTGACAAAAAAGGACGAGTTAATTTCTATACAAAAAATATCGTATCACAGACGATAAGGACGATCCTAGTCGCCTTCCCTAATGTGGTAGATGGGTGGGCGATCAGAGAAAACTGGAAGCGATACTCGGTGAAAGACTCACCGCTGACAGTTTTGCCAAGTATATAAGTTATGGCAAGTGGGTTGAAGTTCAACCAATATTAAGGCATATAATGCACAGTAAGGTGTATGTCGAAAACAGTAGACAAAGCAGGAGTCTTCAGCATTATGAAGTATCCTGGATACATTCACAAAAATGGTACCTATGTATTGAGAGGAAAGGGTATACAGAGATCTGATATGAACCCTACCGCGACTCTACCACCATGTTAGAATGTTGTTGTGCACAAATGTGGTGAGATACATAGCAAATTTTAGAGTAAAGTGCTTAGGAAAGGCTAAAAGTCTATCCAACTTTTTGACAAGAGGATATATTTCCCCTGTATAAAAAAGCTATTATAAACTGATTATATGACACTTGAAGAATTTAGTATAGGTCAAATATTTAGTTCTTATGGCAGCAAATCAGTGGTTTCGTCGAATTAATGTTTTCTTCTTTATTTCTTTTTACGTAAGAACCCAATTATCGAAATGGTAAACAGTGCCATTTGAAACTTAAGGAGCATTATAGCGTTACCGTATAGGGACAGAGATGTTAATTTTGGTCCCGCTAGGCGGCGCTTGTGTTGTTGGAGGTTAAATTGTCAAAAGTAGATGGAAGCAGACAGATATATATATATATATATATATATATATATATATATATATATATATAACTTGAGACGTGGTCATTGTCGTCTAGACCAGTTAGGTGAAAAATTAAAGCTTCCTCCTTTTGTTGGGTACTTCGACAAAATTTAAGCAAAGAGGACTCTTTATACTTTTATTAATTCTCTCTAGCTTTCAATGGACTTTGCCATCATCATCAGGAGCTGCAATTACATTGATAACAGTAGCAACAATAGTGTAAAATGAATTTAAATTGACTTAACTTACAGTAGTATGTGAGGATGTTGCTAATTGTTGTTTACGTTCAGGATGAGGGAAACGCCCAGTAACATGGTGAAAGCTGGATAGATGTTACAATGGTCAAAATTATATAAAATACACACAAATGTGTGACAAGAACAAGTTAAAAACAGATTAAAAATTTTTTGAATATGAAAGCATTACATCGTGAAGCCACTTGATGATTGCACAAAATGGTGGTCATGGAAGAATGAGTGAGATGAACCCTTTGACAGAAGGCCGAAGGTTGTCAATGTCTGTGTAGAAAGATGGAATGAATTGTGGGCGTGTAACACGTTGCCAAATCACTTCAGATGATGTGATTTTCAGAATGTTATGTAAGAAATTGTTAAACCGACCAGAGGCAGTTGAATTAACTATATTTTAATTAATGGGAAATTAAATTAACAATTATTATTAAATCGTGAGGAGAAAATTATTAGAATTTGAGTAGAATGAAGTTTATTGGTGGAATCGACCAAGAAACAGATTCCATTTATGGTTGTGAAGAGTCAAAATTTGGGGAGATATGTAAGTTCTCCAATTTTTCGCAGTTTAGCAAATATGAGTAAATGACACTCAGTTGCTTAACAACTGTCTTTTTGTTGATACAGTTGTTATTCATGAAAATGTGGGACATTTCCAGGAATAAACTCCAAAGTCCTGGTTTTGCTGTCCTACCCTATATCAAGGAACTGATGGGGTTTTTCAATACCATCACGGAACGTCATGGGAACCAGGCAGTAAGAATGATGAAGGACTGGATCAAGGGCAGAAAACGGCATTCTCTATGGAGCCTTCATCAGGATTCTGAAAACACAATTGTGATGCTAGCAAAGAAAACAGGACAGATTTAAATTGTCAGACAACTTACTCGTCGGTGAGGTTGCAGCCACAAGGTGTTTCAGAACGAACGTAGAGAAGATCGAAATTGTAATCAGTATAAAAAAAAGGACGGGGACATTGGGTTTGTTGTAAAACGACAGATACCTTCGTTAAATGTGAAAAATATCAATCCACCCGAACAAGTTAAAAATATTACATGTGAGACGACATTTTGTTGAAACAATCGGAATGCAGATTCTAACCTTCTCTACTCGCAACACTAGGAGAGGGGGACGGCACGGAAAAATAAAGCGTCGACAGATGACGCGACGGACCGTGGAAATGTAGACCTCTCTGTCCAGTTTTGGGTATGAAGTATACGAGGGACCCTCGGTAAACCTCCACCCAAAATTACTAAAATGCTGAATTAACTTGTCTTGGAAATTTTTTTTGTGTAGCTCGTATGAGTGTAGGAATGTGTGATATTGATACAACCTTGAAAAGATGGGTTTTGTGAATTTATATTAAAAATGTGAGTGAGAAAAAATATTCTAATTTTGTGAAGATGTTGGTTCAATTTGGATATGTAGACGGTCTAGCTTTTCGCAATTCAACGGGTAGGAATAAATGACACTGAGCTGCTTGACATCAGCCTTTTTAATCATGCAATGATCTGTCATGAAAATGTGGGACATTTCTAAAAATAAACGTTAACAATATATTACTGGTAGACTGGCACAGGAAACCAATTTCTTCCGGAAGGTAACTGAACTTCAGGTCTTACCATGAACTTAAAATAAAAATAAACTTGGTGAAACAAATGAAGAACAGGGTTATAAAAATCTTTTTTAATTCAGCATTTTAGTAATTTTGGGTGGAGGTTTACCGAGCGTGCCTCGTATACTTCATACCCAAAACTGGACAGAGAGGTCTACATTTCCACGGTCCGTCGCGTCAATCACTTGTCATCTGTCGACGCTTTATCGTTCCGTGCCGTCCCCCTCTCCACGTGTTGCGAGTACAGAAGGTTAGAATCTGCATTTCGATTGTTTCAACAAAATGTCGTCTCACATGTAATATTTTTAACTTGTTCGGGTGGATTGATATTTTTCACATTTAACGAAGGTATCTGTCGTTTTACAACAAACCCAATGTCCCCGTCCTTTTTTTTATACTGATTACAATTTTGATCTTCTCTACGTTCGTTCTGAAACACCTTGTGGCTGCAACCTCACCGACGAGTAAGTTGTCTGACAATTTAAATCTGTCCTGTTTTCTTTGCTAGCATCACAATTGTGTTTTCAGAATCCTGATGAAGGCTCCATAGAGAATGCCGAAAGCTTGATTTTATCGTCAAAAGAGTCAACTTAAGCCTAAGAGTTTTGCCAATTTTCCCAATTAACAATTAATTGTATATATATATATATATATATAACTTGAGACGTGGTCATTGTCGTCTAGACCAGTTAGGTGAAAAATTAAAGCTTCCGCTTTTTGTTGGGTACTTCGACAAGATTTAAGCAAAGAGGACTCTTTATACTTTTTTAATTCTCTCTAGCTTTCAATGGACTTTGCCATCATCATCAGGAGCTGCAATTACAATGATAACAGTAGCAACAAAGGTGTAAAATGAATTTAAATTGACTCAACTTACAGTAGTATGTGAGAATGTTGCTAATTGTTGTTTACGCATATGATGAGGGAAACGTCCAGTAACATGGTGAGAGCTGAATAAGTTGCACAATAGTCAAAATTTATACAAAACATGACAAGAACACGTTAAAACAGATTAAAAATTATTTTAAAAATTAGAACATTACATCGTGAAAACCACCTGATGATTGCACAAATTAGTGGTCATGGAATGATGAATTGATGAGTGACATGAAACCCTTTGACAGAAGGCCGAAGGATGTCAATGTCAGTATTGAAAGATGGAACGAATTGTGGGCGTGTGCCAAAAACGTTGCCAAATCACTTCAGATGAAGAGATTTACAGAATTATATGATGGAATTTGTTAAACCGACCAGAGGCAGTTGAATAAACTATATTATTATTAATGGGAATTTAAATTAAAAATTATTAATAAATCGTGAGGAGAGAATTATTATATTTTGAGTGGAATGAAATTTACTGGTGGAAACGGCCAAAACACAGATTCTAATTATGGTTGTGAAGAGTTGAAATTTGGGGAGATATGTAAGTTCTCCAATTTTTCGCAGTTTAGCAGATATGAGTAAATGACACTCAGTTGTTTAACATCTGTCTTTTTGTTGATACAGTTGTTATTCATGAAAATGTGGGACATTTCCAGGAATAAACGTTTGGAAAGGTGTTTTTCTTTATCAAGAACTTTGATACTTGTGTAATTCATAGAATGCCCTGTTGTGTTAACATGAGATGCTAGAGCGCATCTTTCAGGATGAAGCCTAGCATCACTTTTGTGTGATGTAATCCTTCCTTTAAGAGATCTGGAGGTCTGACCTATGTATATTTGGTTGCAGTTGTTGCAATTGATGGAGTAGACTGTGTTGGTTAAGCCAAGCAGCGGGACTTTGTCTTTCATTTTTGAAAAAATGCAGTTTATAGTGAGGACGGATTTGCAAGCAATTCGAAAGTTCAAAGGACTGCACAATCTGATAAGCTTAGGGGTCAGTTCCTTGATGTAGGGTAGGACAGCAAAACCAGGTCTGGAGTCCGGGTTGGTGCTAGTACTGTTAGGATTGATGTTATTATTGGGAATTACATCAGTTCCGTTATTGGGGGTTGTGCGACTATTACCTGCATCACCAGAGTTCGGCAAAATATTGGAAGGTGAACTAAAAATGATCTTGTTAATCAGACACTTCGGATAACCATTATTGATGAACAGTTTTGATAGTTTACGTAAATTTGAGGTGTGGAAGGTATTATCTGAGATGCTGATTACCCTTGTTTTCATCTGTTTTACCAAATTGATTTTAATCCCTAGTTTATGGTATGACCTAAAATTGAGAAACCGACCTGAGGCTATGACCCCTACATCCAATTTACCATTGAAAAAGAAGATGAGAACCTGTCTGTCCCCTTTCTAGACACAAGACTCATTCGCACCAACAACAACAGTTTATTGGTAGACTGGTACCAGAAACCTATGGCCTCAGGTCGGTTTCTCAATTTTAGGTCATACCATAAACTAGGGATTAAAATCAATTTGGTAAAACAGATGAAAACAAGGGTAATCAGCATCTCAGATAATACCTTCCACACCTCAAATTTACGTAAACTATCAAAACTGTTCATCAATAATGGTTATCCGAAGTGTCTGATTAACAAGATCATTTTTAGTTCACCTTCCAATATTTTGCCGAACTCTGGTGATGCAGGTAATAGTCGCACAACCCCCAATAACGGAACTGATGTAATTCCCAATAATAACATCAATCCTAACAGTACTAGCACCAACCCGGACTCCAGACCTGGTTTTGCTGTCCTACCCTACATCAAGGAACTGACCCCTAAGCTTATCAGATTGTGCAGTCCTTTGAACTTTCGAATTGCTTGCAAATCCGTCCTCACTATAAACTGCATTTTTTCAAAAATGAAAGACAAAGTCCCGCTGCTTGGCTTAACCAACACAGTCTACTCCATCAATTGCAACAACTGCAACCAAATATACATAGGTCAGACCTCCAGATCTCTTAAAGGAAGGATTACATCACACAAAAGTGATGCTAGGCTTCATCCTGAAAGATGCGCTCTAGCATCTCATGTTAACACAACAGGGCATTCTATGAATTACACAAGTATCAAAGTTCTTGATAAAGAAAAACACCTTTCCAAACGTTTATTCCTGGAAATGTCCCACATTTTCATGAATAACAACTGTATCAACAAAAAGACAGATGTTAAACAACTGAGTGTCATTTACTCATATCTGCTAAACTGCGAAAAATTGGAGAACTTACATATCTCCCCAAATTTCAACTCTTCACAACCATAATTAGAATCTGTGTTTTGGCCGTTTCCACCAGTAAATTTCATTCCACTCAAAATATAATAATTCTCTCCTCACGATTTATTAATAATTGTTAATTTAAATTCCCATTAATAATAATATAGTTTATTCAACTGCCTCTGGTCGGTTTAACAAATTCCATCATATAATTCTGTAAATCTCTTCATCTGAAGTGATTTGGCAACGTTTTTGGCACACGCCCACAATTCGTTCCATCTTTCAATACTGACATTGACATCCTTCGGCCTTCTGTCAAAGGGTTTCATGTCACTCATCAATTCATCATTCCATGACCACTAATTTGTGCAATCATCAGGTGGTTTTCACGATGTAATGTTCTAATTTTTAAAATAATTTTTAATCTGTTTTAACGTGTTCTTGTCATGTTTTGTATAAATTTTGACTATTGTGCAACCTATTCAGCTCTCACCATGTTACTGGACGTTTCCCTCATCATATGCGTAAACAACAATTAGCAACATTCTCACATACTACTGTAAGTTGAGTCAATTTAAATTCATTTTACACCTTTGTTGCTACTGTTATCATTGTAATTGCAGCTCCTGATGATGATGGCAAAGTCCATTGAAAGCTAGAGAGAATTAAAAAAGTATAAAGAGTCCTCTTTGCTTAAATCTTGTCGAAGTACCCAACAAAAAGCGGAAGCTTTAATTTTTCACCTATATATATATATATATACAGGGTGACTTCGAAGTTGAGTCATTTATTTTAACAGTGAGTAGATCTGATCAAAAGAAATGTTTTTTCCTTTACCATTTTTCTGGTAAAATTAAAGTAACAAAGTTATAGCCCTTTGGAAGTTTGAGTACCGCCCTGTCTCAATAATAATATTATGTGCTAGTGTTTGAAAACAACGGATATAATCCGCCTTATCAGTTCATCGCATCGGAAACAAAAAAGCGAAAGAATTTGGAACGATGTTTTTACAATTATTTTATTCAGTTATATACAGTCAGTGTCAGTCGGTAACGCGTGGATGAATAGTGGTGTCTGTTGCGTGGCTCAAACGAAATAAAAAATGGCACATGTTTATGCGGATCGGTTTCCCAATCGAGTGCAACCAACCCCTCGTGCCTTTGTTAATGTAGCACAACGGGCTCGTGAATCAGGTGACTTAAGACCTCACAGGTGCTCCAAGAACTCACGATCAAATACAGGTCCGCACTGAAATACTTGTCGGGAGGATACTATATAAAACAAGGTAAAAATTTTTTTTTTATTTTTTTTTATTTTTACACACATATTTTGGTTTATCTTCCTTCTACAATCATTATCTGAAAATTAATGACTCAACTTCAAAGTCACCCTGTATATATATATATATATATATATATATATATACATATATATATATATATAATATTTTTCACGACTTCGACACGTTGACCCTAAAGCTGCCCACTCATATACGGATATCGAAGGGGGATAGTACTGACGAGCTGTTAGGGAGGGGGACTGAGGGAGGATCCCCCAAAAGATCACTGGATAAAGAAAAATATGGAGTAAGTTCACTTATATTTTTTGTTCCCCTCCCCTCCACTTCAATTTTCACAAGAGCAGTTGCTCTTAGAAGCATGGGGTTGATCGAATTTTTTTGTTTAAATTCTTCTGTTGATACTTAACTTACTAGTCAGTATTGCCATTTATACTTCTTTTCATGCTCCAACCCCTTTACAACATTTTTCATAGCTTACTGTGCTGCAATCAATGACGTTTATGATACCGTGCCATCTGTCTATTTCTATGTATAGGGCATATCTGTATCTAGTGAAATAAGACAGCACAAAGTTTCATATATCTTTCGATAGACCTTATATTCTGGACAAAGGGTAATTGCTCAGTTTTCGTTCGCTGTCTTAGCTGAGACCAAGCCTAGACCGTGCTGATGAGTTACCAAATAGCACGAAACTTCTGTCTGTGGTTGGCTGTCTATCGTTGAATGGACGAAAGCTATATTACTAATTTATGTCTGTCTCTGTTCACCAAATGTAAAGCTGAAACACAGAGTACTCAACCCTCAAGCTAAAACAATAAACTGACAAGTGAGGTTCTAACTGCAGTACACAAGATTTGAATTGAGGAGCTGAAGAGGGGCAATAAGTTTTTTTCAATTTCTCAATCCAAATTTCTCAGAAAAACGTGGCAATATTCCCAAAGTAAAAAGTACCTTAAAAAATAACAAAAAAAGGTCATATAAACGTAGGTCCTAAAATGTCCCATTACCAAGATACAGGGTGGACAAAACAAGAATATTGTTCAAATAATACTACATACAATTTTATATGACTAACTTTGCTAACTTCAATGTACTTTCTAAGTAGAATGAGTTGAAATGTTTTATATATAATTACCATATATATACCAATTAATATTCAGAACAATTTTTCTTCAAAAAGTAAACTAATAAAAATTTCGCGATTCAGGTAAACCTCAATACCTTATTCAAAAATGTATAACACGGCCAACCATGTACAGCTGCTTCGTGTTATTTGTCAACTCCTGGGAGGTTGGGGCTGATACATGTCTGACTAAGTTACTCTCCTCACTCAAAGACTGGATCCACCTTCAAGCTCCCTTCCTCTCAACTTTTTTCGGGACCCGCCGGTACTTCCATCATAGATCCAACGTCTCAACGACGACGGCTTATGTGACGACAATCTCAAATCGTACTATCACGTCATGACAGTTGTTGTGACGGGTATGTTATGGTTAATCGCAAAAATTCCTCTATTGTATGACATACAATTTGCTGAATGTCTGACTATTTGTTAGAAGATAGCGCACATTGTTATCAACTTTACGATAAAAATTGAACATAAATGGTATGCAGCAGCTCGTAATACTATGCCCAGATACGTATAATCCAGAGTAATAATGCATAAACTTGGAATCGTGTAGTTTGCCTCAGTATTTCCTACATATTTATATAAACTTATTTAACAGTGATAAGTGGCATTTAAGAAATACACGATTTTAATTTTGGGTTCCACACAATGTAATTTTTACAACATCGTAAAATCTCTACAAAGGTGGAAACGTCGAAAAATTAAGTTTGGTATTTTTGAAAAACTTTAACCCATCCATTTTTTGCTTTTATCTAGCTCTGCCGCATCTAGACCGATTCTCAAAGTATTCATGATGTTGCGTCCCCAAGCAGTGATAACCTCCAGATCTCTCGTCAGAGAGGAAGTCGCTTCTAGTCTTTTCTCCAGCTCACCGGCAGAGATCGGCTAGTCACTGTCATTGGATAGATCGAACAGGAAGGAAAGTCAATAGGCATATATCTCACTTATGAAATTATGATCAAAATAAGCTCGAAACTCGAAAATTCCTGACAAATCAGAAAAACATAATTGCTAAACTAAAAACATCTTGTCATAACCATGGGAATGATTCATACTTACCATAGGGTGCTCTACCTCTGGGCTTCCGATTTTAGAGACCCTGTCTATATGCCATAACATTCAGGAAGCATAACACCACGATTTTAAAATGTTCGCGTTTAAAATACTAGGGCCACTTTCACCAACAACAGTCCGTTATTCTCCACCTATAGGGTAACAGCCGTTAAATACAGCGAATGAGCTTGAAGTTCCAATCAACAAATTTTAGCAACCAATAGCTATGAAATGCTGAAAACAAAATGCTGTCAAAGTATGAGATGACATCTTGTCATTGAAACATCATCAGCTTATTGAATATTAAGAAATTACATATAATTCAGTCAAAATTTAAAGAAATGTTTGATTTTTGAATAAAATTCATGATTTAATTACTATTGTTGATTTTTTTATTCATGTCTATATTATTTTCTTCAATTGATATGCGATTTTACTGATTCTAGATCATCTACTGGGTGTTTTTTCCTATAAACCTCTTGCAGATAGCCATTAAGCACCTGATGACTGGCTCTACCAAAAAGTTCATAGATATTGCTCGTTTCCAAACATTCATTCATCAGAACCATTATGGCACCTTAGATTGATATTCCTACAAAACCATTCTGGTTTTTTAATATCCATACATCCATAAAGTTCAATATTTTTCGTTGTTCAGGAACTTAACAAACATCCACACTATATTCACAGCGTAGAATATATACTAAGTGACATATAAATCCGAACACCCAGTTTAAATGGTTTTATTTTAATAAAAGTTGGTGAATGTATTTATCTTACTATAAATAACAAGTGAAAAAATTTTCAGCCTTATCAGTTGGACATTCCGGTTTTTATACTGCTTTTTTTTAATTCACTAACGCTCTAAAAATGAATATTTCAGCTGGAGTAAAGAATCAACGTTGGCGGATTTTGGTTCTTGACATCCTTTACGATCGGTTACGATGCCTAAAGTACAGAGACCTGTACGATTTCGTCAACTTAGTCAGTTTGATAGGGGCCGTATAGTGGGACTTCGGGAAGCTGGACTTTCTTTTCGGGCAATTGCAGTTAGAGTGCAAAGAAATGTAGACACTGTGGTTAGGTTGTTGTCAGGCATGGCTTCGAGAAGGCCGTACGCAAAGAGCAAGGGGCACTGGACGCCGCCGTAGAACAACAGACCGTGAAGATCGCCGCCTAAGATTATTGGCCTTAAGGGACCGTTTCTCCACTACCAGGTCCATTGCAAATGAATGGTTTGCAGAACACGGAAGACATATTGGCATGCGAAATGTTTACCGACGAATGAGAAGTTTTGGCTTGTTTTCATACCGGCCACACTGGGTCCTCCCTTTAACTCGAGAACACCGACGTAATCGCCTTGAGTGGTGCAGACAACGGTCACTCTGGGATCAGGAATGGAACAGTATTGTCTTTAGTGACGAGTCTCGATTTTGTTTAGGCATGCACGATGGTCGTGCCAGGGTTAGAAGGCGACGTGGTGAAAGGAGGAATCCACAGTTTTTTGTTGAAAGACATGTTCATCACACTGTTGGAGTTATGGTTTGGGGTGCTATAGCTTATGGTTCCAGGTCACCTTTAATCTTCATCAGAGGTAACATGAACGCGCAACGTTATATCCACGAAGTTCTAGAACCTCATCTTTTACCCTATCTTGACACCCTGGCAGATCCAACTTTCCAACAAGATAATGCCCGACCACATGTTGCAAGAGTCATAATAGACTTCTTTCAACATAATGATGTCACATTGTTACCATGGCCACCAAGATCTCCCGACTTATCCCCAATTGAGCACGTGTGGGATATGATGGGTAGGAGATTGCTCAATTTGCCACGTCCTCCTCAAACTCTAGAAGCACTTCGAGAGGAGTTGGTGATTGCCTGGAATGAGATACCACAGGTGGACATTGACCACCTGATCAGAAGCATGCCTAGGCGCGTTGGAGAATGCGTATCACATCAGGGTGCATCCACACATTATTAAAGGTCAAAGGGCTTTAAAGCAGTGCAATCATTTTGAAATTTTTATCATTTACTTATTATGCTTCATTAAGTACTTATACAAAATTTTATAAAAATAAAACCATTTAAACTGGGTGTTCGGATTTATATGTCACTTAGTATATGTCGCAGAGCTACCAGCAAACCGAAAACCTGCAGAAAAACTAGAAATTTGCAATATTTTTCTTTTTTCACTGAGTACATATTCTGGGTTATATTTATATTAGACGTTATTTGAATCACAAAACATATACACTGATTTCAATAACAGCTGATTATATTTTAAAACCATATCGACAAGTGACACATAATTCTGTGGGATCCGTCAACACTTCGTCCCAGTGGTAGTGGTGTTGGTTATCGTTACTTTCGAGTACTCGTTACTAATCGTTACTCTTCTACAAAGTAATCGTTTATTGTATTCGTTACTTTGATTAATATGAGTAGTATGAGTATAACAATTTGGCAATGTGCGTCGTGTGATTAATGTCGAATTTAAGCAAGTTGAATGGAACCGAATCTGGTAAGAAAATAGACGACCTTAAAATTTGCAAAATGTTATAAGCATAGTTTATTCAAGACTATCGTGTTTAATGCAAACATTGTATCTTCAAACTGTATGCTTATCGAGATGAGTTATCATAGGATGGAGTGTCATATGACTCATATGAGCCTACAAACTGAAAATACTTTGTATTTACTAGAAATACTTAAAAACATACCTTTTAGTCAGAAAGATGATCTGTATATGGGCTTAAGGAAATTCGAAATGGCATGTGACTTTTCGAAGCATTTCAATTAAGCATAATGTACCAGTATAAAAAATTCTACGTTGAGCTTGGTCTACACATACTATTGGTGGTCATACTGAATTATATTTTTTTTAGCAAAACAGTGCATGGAAACACGAGTCAGATTGACATAACTTTTATTATTGTGGTTTTCCTGAACGGTGGTGTTACCTTGTTGTCGCTTTTCTGCCTCATAATACTGCCGAACTTTGATCCGATCCAATCGACTACTTATTCCTTTTCAGGTTCCCAAGATCACAACAATAAAAGCGAATTTGTGTCACGGTGTAAATAGGTAAACTTCAGATTTAAAAACAATTACCAAATTCTATGTCCGTCAATAAAAAAAAAATGAGATTCCAGGTTTCCATCTGAATGTGGGATGTCTGACAACCCTGGTGCATGAGCGGCAGTGCTGCAGTCTAACCAAGGTTACCACTCAACGATCAACGATTATACAGGTACCGGGTAGGGATACGGAAAACAGAGTAATCAAAGTAATAATTTCGTGCTCGGATTGGTACTCGTTACTTCGGGTATCTATGAGTAACGAGTACTCGAGTTTCGTATGATTACTTTTTCAACACCACTACCCAGTGGAGCAAACTCTGCCAACTGTCGAAATGAACTTTATTAATTCCAAGTCTTATTTTTGTTTTACTGTGCCTGCTTAGATATTCAAATACGGCCAGGAATTATTAGCGCCTGGCTACTTTAGGCCTTCAATAACTCCTTATTTTAGATCTGTCCTTATTTTGTTTTTTCCACGCATTCATGGTAGAAAGAAAAATATTTTATCGAATATCGATACCGTATACCGTTTTTGTTTTTGTCTGAAATAGGCAAGTAGGCTTTGTGTGTTCATTTTTATTTTTATATCGTTTCTAGAATTTCATATTTCGCAACGATTTCAAGGGCCGGCAGGGGAAAATCTTTCTCTATCGTCGCCACATCCCTATATTGTATCCCCACCAGTCACCAGTCAAAACCTTAACCACCAATATTTTATCACTATTTATAATTCTTTTTAGCTCTTATTTTTCAGTAATTACTAATAATTGTAGGTCTATGTCTACAGTAATTGCATTATGCACCTCGGAGATGTAGGGATTAACATGTTTTACACATATCGGTGTTTTAGGATGGGGACGACCATACTGTTTTGATTGCTTTGAAGAAATTCATTAAACCATGAATTTATAACAAATGATTGCTATTATGATGTAAAGAGAGATGAGGAATTGGTTGGAATACATTTTATATTCTATTTTCTTGCGAATCTGCACAATTCAACACATATGTGTAGCTATAATGATCACATATTCACACAGTATATTGAACTTAACAAATTTCGAGATTGCCATGAATTAACAAACGACCAAACCTGCTGCCAAATTTAACAGCTAGAAAATCGACCTATTATTTCTCCCATTCCCATTCGCTGAGGGGATAACGGATGGTCAAATGTACACCTATAACATAAATCAAAATACATGAAAGTTGTCCTGTTTTCTCTGTACAAAAGCATCATGTTGGAATCAAAAAGTGGTCTTGTTTATAATACAGTCGAATGTTCACGATTTTATTCAACATTTTAATAGAAATCACTGATATTCTGAGACCTTTGACAGCTTCCGTCAAATTGCATTTCGATAAGGTATTTTCCTATTGGTCCATAATATTAATGTTGGTGAAATCGGCCCTAAATACCGTAAACACGTACTGCTTTGCCCTGATATGCCTAAGTTGTTGAAGATACTTCTTTTAATAATCGACCAAATGCTACACCAACATTATTTTGATACACAGCAACGTATTATTTATGTGTTTAGTTAAATCTAAATATTACCATTCTGGAGTGAAAAATTTTAAAGTGGGTCGGCAAAGTTGTACTGTTTAGGAAAAACTTTGCTCGTCTATGAGGGTACTACGGTAGGTTCAATTTGAAGGACATTAAAGCAACTTTAGCCAGGATTTATGTTATTAAAGCCATGTTTCATCAAGAATATCAAAAAAGTTGACAGTAATTTTATGTATTTGCTTTACTGATAATAGAAACAAATTCTTTAAATTTGTTGACGTTACAAACGGTTATTTTTATCTTGTCAATAAAGTTCACGTCACTGGGCAAAGTAGGACAAGTTTATAGTACATCGAAAAGCGAATTTTGTGGATGTTCTAAAATTTTTACCCTTTTCGTTTATAGGTTTAGTGCCCATGAATCGATTTTTGGAATCTACGAAACTTTTTCCTCATTGGCATTGTAATAACGTTGTGTTGAAATGTCGTTAAAATGCAGTGTTACTCGAATCATTACCAGATATACGACAGGCAGAGAGACGGAAAATAAGTAACTTTTTTTTCAGCGATATGATATCTCGATGTCGATGTTTCTCGCAATCACAAATCACAGTACAAATAAGCCCATAAAAATTGGCTGCTATGCAACTTTGTTTTATCTATGATCAATATCGTGGAATATGCACTATTTTTTGCAACGCGTAATTCAACTTTCCCGATCTAGGGGCCAAATGTACAAATTATACATGTGCATGTGTGCAGTTCTAATCGTTTCCTTATAGGTGTATACAATGTTCGCACGTTCACTCCGAAGTACCTACTAGAAAATGTGTCAACAAAATCAGTGCAATTAACGATAATGCTGGGTAAAGGTTAACAATACCAGTATAACCCAGAGTGATTAAAAACAACTACGGCAATCTTTCTGTAGCAGAAAATATTGCAATACGAAAATATAAAACTTGCAAATTTCTACGCCACTAACTGGGAAAAAGAACATGAATATTCTTCAAATAACATTGTGGTGAAATGGCACTACTTTATTATATGATAGCTTCATTAATTTCAGTGTATTTTCAAAATAGAATGGATCTGCATTTTTTTATACATATTACCTAGAATTACCTCGGAGTAACGAAACTCTTCGGCCATTTGAAAAATTGAGGGCCCGACACAATTTTTCATCTTAATTGCACTTTATAAAAATCGACACCTTTTAAGCTGAATACTGAAATGGTTGACCATGTAGAAAAATCTATGAATTTTACTATCTAAGCAAAGCAGCAAAGCAGATTGATTGTGCGCCTATTATAGTTTATTAGTCGAACACTTTTATTCATCAAGATATTTTATTTCTATTAGTTTATATGACGCAAAACTTTCACCCACTTGATTCTATCAAAATTTTACAAAATAGCGCTTAGGATTCAACTAGAAGTTTTTTATTTCTTTGCAACAGTCTGTAGCCGAATTTATAATAATTATACCATTAATGTATAGTTATATCACAGAAAAGGGAACAGTAATTGGGATGAATAAAAGGCAAAATTAATGGAATGCACTTCGCTTTTTTTACGCCCAGGATAACATGCAGGATATATTCGTTTAATAGGATGTAGGAGATATGGAAAACGGCAATTTTGGATGCAATTTCACTTAATCCAGATCAATTTGAAGTTAAAAATCCACAAAAATAGTAGTAGGCAGGTATTGATTAGGGGTTTTATTGCGTGATATGTCTATGTGTGCATGATGTAACTAAATTGAGTGTAGGGTTTTGGTTAGATCATATTAGACGTAACAGTAGAATCTGATTTTTGGCCTGTGTTTTTCCATAATTCCATCATAATTTTGAGTTGGTCTGAAGAGTCAAGTTTAGTGGACTAGCATATTAGATGCCATTTCCTTTTTAAGAAGAACTCACGTTGTACAACACCACTTTGTTATAACTAAATGAAATAGAATGAAAAAATAAATAGGACACATAACATTTATTTTACCTTTTATTTATATCATTTACTTACGTTTTTTTCTGCAAAATATTAATAAATTCAGATATACGTTGTAGCACTCTACACAGAAAAATACACAACCATATAAAAAACGGCCCTGGAGTTTTGAGGTACGGTTCAATTCTAAGCATATTGCAAAATTTTTAGGTAGGTATTCATTTTTAGTTTTGTGTCATATTAACTGGTAGACATAGAGTGCTTTTCACAATGTCCCCACTACTTATTTTTTGAACGTTTCAAGCTCGCAAACTGAAATTCGGAAAATTGATGCAATTGCTATATTTTTGCATCACAGTTGAAAATTTTAAGATAGCAGGTGGGCGCCATTTTTGAACATTTCTAATGGCATGTGATATCTCATTTTGAAGCTCATTATGAGTACGTTATGGCTCTAGTGCAAAAAATCACAATTTTTCAGCGCTGGCAGTCTGTCGAAGTTAAGCATTTTTGTGCACTAAGCCCTTATAGCTCAACAACCAAAACGTTATCATCTTTCCAAATACTCAATGAACTATGAAACATTTCGTATAAAAAAGTCAAAATCTGTCAATTTGTTTAATCTAAATGTTTCATATTTTATTGCACACTCAGACCACTCTAAAAGAAGAATACTAATAATATAGCATACAATAATTTTTGATGATTTTTTGTCGAGTTATAAGCGATTCAATGCACAAAAATGCTCAACTTTGACAGCGTGACAATCCGCCATTTTGAAAGTGATTTTGTATTCCAAGGTTATAAAGTACTCATAATGAGCTCCAAAATAAGGTATCGTACCTCATTCCATTTAAAAAAATACATGGTGATTATCAGCCGCCATCTAGAAATTTGAACTGTGATTTTTACGTTAGAATATAGTATTTATACATGCATCATTTTCATCCGATTAGTTTTAGATTACTTCTATTGGACTTTATCGTTGTGCAAAATTTCATCAACATCAGTTCAATAGTGCAGAAGACATGTGATATTGAAGATTTGGCGTTTTTTGAAAAATCCGTATCCGTATCTTTGAAAAATGAATTGATTGATTTTTCATATTACCTACCATTTAACTATGTCAATTTCCTATGAAGCTAAGACAAATGAAATAATCGAATTCATGCCTGTATATTGCGTTATTTTTACTTGTGAGTAATCGAATTTTTATCTTCATTATGACTCACAAGTTTATTTATATTTTATTTTCAAATATGCAGAAGCAATCAGTTGTATTGTATTGAAATATTTTAATGTACTTATACAGGGTGTTTCAATTTCGCTTCTAACCATTGAGATTTCGGAACTGTAAGAGATAGGAAGTCGCATAAATGGAGACAAAGTTGAGTATTCAGGTAATCGACAAAATACCACTTGGAAATTCTTGTACTTCCGGAGAAAGACGGAAAAAACAGAATTTTCCGAAAATCGTTTCAATTTTTTGCTGGCGTTATTTGCAATGGTATTTCAAATTAACTTGCACATTAACATTGCCACTTTTTCTCCTCTCCCAAATGGCATAATTAGAATTTCAATATGACGTTTCGTCGCTTGTCCTCCAGCATCGACTTCATTTTTTTCTTATGAACGCCATATTGGATTTTTGCACATATGATCATATGAATAGAGTTTTTAATTCGGATTCTAAAAATGTATAATACGTCATGCATTGACATTGAAAAACCTTAGTTATTTCAAAAAAGCAGGTAGGTAGGTAGGTAGGTAGGCCTTGAAATTATCATATTGTCATTTGTTTCGCATAATAGCGTTATCCAAAAATCACGTTTATATTTTCTTAACTCTGTTTGAGATGGGATTTCAAAATAAATTGCATGCTGACAGTGTGAATTATTTTTTATTTCGACTTCACCCTCTTTGTTTTTTCATATGTACGCCAAAACTGGAATTTTGTTAATTTGAATGGACTTCTCAGTCCTAAATTCAGTGATGTATTTCCTTAGTTCGACATGAATTTGTTGTTGGATTAACATTATATGATAAAACCGGAACACAAAATGAAAATTTTGTTGATGGTAATAACAATAATAATCATAAATAAGCAAAGGTATATCATAGCAGATGTTCAAAATGTTGTCCGTTATTTTGTGGACAAAGAACCACAGCAAATGGCTATAACCGGCCGCGTGGTTGTGGTTCGACATCGCCTTGAAAATTCGACGTCTTCTAGCCATTTTATACTACAATGCGTAGGTTGGCTCTTGTTGTGGACTTCGTGTATGATTTTTTCCCTCTCCATCTTCGTTTTCTCAGGTTACACCCGTTTCCGGATGTGTGGACATGTGTATCCACTTTTGTGGTTGCATATTATAGGCATAACAAGCAGAAATACGTATCGCTCGGGTTACCTATCCTACTTTTTGCTCGAATCCACGTTCCTTCTTTTTGCGGATTTTGCCTATTAAATATATTAATAACATTTAGCAACAATCTCACATACTACTGTAAGTTAATTTTAAATCATTTTGCACAATAGTTGCTATTTTTTCTCAATGTTATTGCAGCTCCTGATGAAGATGGCAAAGGGCATTGAAAGCTAGAGATTAATAACGTATAAAGAGCCCTCTTTGCTTGAATTTTGTCGAAGTACCCAACGAAAAGCGGAAGCTTTATTTTTCATCTAACTGGTCTAGACGACAATGACCACGTCTCAAGTATTATATATACAGGGTGAGTTTGAAGTTGAGTCATTAATTTTCAGATAATGATTGTAGAAGGAAGATAAACCAAAATATGTGTGTAAAAATAAAAGAAAAATTAAAAAAAAAATTTACCTTGGTTTATAAAGTATGCTCCCGACAAGTATTTCAGTGCGGACCTGTATTTGATCGTGAGGTCTTGGAGCACCGGCATGCCGTCCCCTGTGAGGTCTTAAGTCACCTGATTCACGAGCCCGTTGTACTGCATTAACAAAGGCACGAGGGGTTGGTTGCACTCGATTGGGAAACCGATCCGCATAAACATGTGCCATTTTTTATTTCGTTTGAGCCACGCAACAGACACCACTATTCACTCACGCGTTACTGACTGACACTGACTGTATACAACTGACTAAAATAATTGTAAACACATCGTTCCAAATTCTTTCGCTTTTTTGTTTCCGATGCGATGAACCGATAAGGCGGATTATATCCGTTGTTGCCAAACACGAGCACATAATATTATTATTGAGACAGGGCGGTACTCAAACTTCCAAAGGGCTATAACTTTGTTACTTTAATTTTACCAGAAAAATGGTAAAGGAAAAAAACATTTCTTTTGATCAGATCTACTCACTGTTAAAATAAATGACTCAACTTCGAAGTCACCCTGTATATATATATATATATAACGTGAGCAGTGGTCATTGCCAAAGCCAACGACCAGTTGGGCACAAAATACAAATAATTGTTAATTGGGAAATTGGCAAATTTTCAGGCTTAAGTTGACGTAGAGAAGATTGTTTTTGAAACTGTCATATATTTCATATGTGTATTGTTTTTGTTTTTATTTATCTATTTTTAGGATGCTTTTGGTAGTGTTCAAGATAGAGTACCTTGACGTGTTCTATGTCATGACGAATGATCTACAGAAACAATAAAGATTATTTATTTAGTTTATTTATTTATCATTAATACCAATTACTTCATCATATGCGGAGGTGTCGGTAACATTGGTAATTCCTTGATAAGATTGAGATTGTCCCCCATCTCAGAATTTTTAAGCAGGAGTATTGTTACAAACCGTTAAAATGCATAGTATAATAAAATTTTCCAAAGCTTGCATCAATTACGAATTCTCATGAAGGCTGAACCGCTTTTGAGCTCGACGGCAAGTGTCCTCGTCCCATCACTGTCCCATGACTCCTTTCATGACCTGCCTTTTCCTAGAGATAAGAGATGCCACATGTAAACAACTCGAGACCAATAACCATCAATACTTTGTTGCTCTCGAGGAAATCGATAAAATAATGGAAAACGTACGAAAAGTGAGTTGATTTTCTTAGAAATTGAATATCATAATGCTCTTTTTAAACTTATCAATCAGAGAAACTCAAATGCTGCACCTACATATATAATGTGCGATTATATCGATTTTTATATCTAATTAACCTACATTAACCCAAGCAGTATTCAACACTTTCGTAAACAATAATAAACTGAATGCGTATTTGTTTCCTGGAATTGCTCACACGTCATCGTAGTTTTATTGCACCATTATGTTTTCTGGATTATAGCGTGCTATAGACTACCTATATGAAGACAACATGTTCAATAAATGACGCCATGTTGTTTGACCATCTAGCTTTTGACTTATTTTTTGAACGGCTCAAGTTACTACGCTGAAATTCAGAATAATGAAGTTAATGCATGAATACTATACTTTAGCGTATAAAATGGTAGCTTGAAATTTCAAGATGTCGGCTGGGAGCTTCCTTGAAGCTTTTCTGCAAATGTGATGGAACAGTCATGTGATATCTCACGTTGAAGCTCCTTATGAGTACTTCATAGATGTAGAATATAAAATCACTATCTTTCGAAATGGTGGACTGGAAGGCAGTCTAAGTTGAGCGGGTCTGTATGTTGAATCGCTTATGACGGAACAACCAGTGATTGAAACTCTAAAAGCTATGTTATACTAATCTTACTCTCTTGTTTTCAAAATCCCATATTTTATTACATATTCAGTTAGACTTTTCCAAGAGAAGAAGACTAATATAACATATGCAGAATATACGTTTAGCGTGAGCTTGATTAACAATTAAAAAAACAAAAGTGTACAATTACAATACGCCTTAAAATGCTTTGAGATTTTGTTAATGGATGTTTGTGGAATATTAAGGAACACTGGCAACATTAACATTTTCTTTTTTTTATATGGTTTGTCGTGGTCGAAATTGGCACATTATGTAATTTTTGGAATTTGTTTTAAAAAAATATTGTCCAAATAATGTTTACGCTTTTGGGCCTGGCAACATGCTTTGTTTAAAGGGATCCTTTTTGTATAAGATGTTGCAAAAAACAGAATCATAATATTTTCCGGAGCTGATGCGAATATAGTATCTGGAGGTCTGGAATAAATAAAATCAGGATGAAGCATTACAAAAATGTCGTGTATGTACACTGTCGTGTTATTATAGGAATAGGCTAATGTCTCGGTTTTTTAAGTTCCATTGAATTTTTCAGTACACTGTATGCAGTTTTGATGTTAGTAACTCCTACAAAGTAGAAAGCCTCAACCAACAACATTAGAATGCTACTACTGATATTTCATGATCAAACTGAAAATAGATATTTAAAATAAACTTATAACTTTAAAATTTACCATATACTCGTATATTTCCAAAATATTTCATTAAGAGAGCGCAATGACTAGATATGTGATAAATATTAATGTGCATTTTAGACCTACTATTCGAGTAATTAAAAAAAAAGAAGATAAGTAATAGCTATCTCGTAATTGGAAGTAACAAACAAGACAGATAACATGCCAAAATAAATCCACTAAAGACTCTGGTAGGTATTGTATGGATGGTTGTAATTTTTTTACCTATATTACTCATAGCAGGAGAGCCAGTGACACAAAACCCTAGAGGATCTGTTAGGTTTTCCACATCCAAGTATACTGGATGCTCGTGCAACAATGAACTATGAACTTTCTGACAACCCAGCGCGGTATGTAAGAAAAGTGGATTATCTGTTTTTTTTTCCTTCCAACGCGGGCAAAATATTGTTTCTAATAAACAACAGGGGCAACTTTCTGCTAACCCAGCTCAATATGCAAGACAAATTGATTGATTCTGCTTGTTTTTACAAGTTTTTACTTAACTTGACCTGTTTGTTAGTGTGGGACAAATCTTGGAAATGATTTTTGAAACAGTTAACCTCAAACAATTGAGCCGCGCATGCTACAAAATGGTGAGTCATCATTTCTATACTAACCCCTATAATATGGATATCAAATCATAGGGAGTGATGAGAGAAACTCAATAAGCTTTAGTGACTTTAATAACCTAAATCTAATATGGCAGCCACCGCAAAATGGCAATTCACATCTTTGATATGTTGTAGGTATCAAAAAATTGCGTTAAGTATGTTGACTCTGCACTTCCCACGCAACGGCGTTATCAGTTCGTACATGATTATGTGCAGCACAAACTAGACTCTCTCAGGGAAAAGTCAGTCAAACATGTTCAAACAATTAGTCCTTAGACCTTCTTTCTGCCCTACCGGTAGTGCATCTGGAAATGTCACCTCTTCCGGATACTTAATCCTGTCAGACGTGACAGCGTGGTCAGAGCTTAGGAAACGCTATGCTGTAATGTAGCAGAAATACGTGTAATACCATACCAGAACAGCAGAGCACTCACCAAGGCCGGTAGCAGCAGCCACGGCCGGTAGCAGCAGCCACGGCCGGTAGCAGCAGCCACGGCCGGTAGGTACGCGATCGGTTTGCTAATTTTCAACGCCTAATGTACGGAGAGATCTGTGATGATGAAATATGCCTAATAGGTGAGTAGAATTACCAAGGTTGGGAACGTATAAAAGTACTAACATCGAAAATTTGATGTTTACCCTTTACAACCCCCACCGCCAAGTTTTTTTGCCTCTTAACGTTTTCTCAAAAATGATCATGATACTCTGGAACGTCAAAAAACGAAGTTTGAGCGATTTTTTTTTCGTTTTTGGCCTGCTACCACTGGACCGATTTTCTAAAACTACAAAGAATAGTAGTAAAATTATTATTATATAACATCCAAAACACATATCTGGTTTTCGAAAATTTTCACGATAACAATACTTCGCCGCCAGTAGACGTGGGAAGTACGGCTTGATGGAAGCAACACAATAAGCAAAAGTAACGCCATTCTAAGTTCAATATGGCGGCTGCTACTGAATGAAAATTTATAATTTCCATGGTCACCCATATGATATCAAGTATCAAATGAAAGAGCTTAATAAGAGAAACACAATAAGTAAATAATTTCATACTAAATTCCATATTGCACCCTCCGCAAAATATAGATTTATCGTTACCTATATGATTTATATCTATCGGAATTTCATCATACAAATAAAGAAGTCCTATTGATAAAATATATGAAAATTGTATAGAAATTACCAAACTGTTTATTTGACATCATAAATACTAAAAAGTAAAAAATAAATCAAATAAATTTTTGAAAACAAGCTTAAATTTAGCCGTTAATAAAATGAACTAAAAGTTTTAGGGTGGATTTCACCAACATTAATATTTAACAGTCACTTGGACCAATGCGAAAAGACCTTATAGAAATACAATTTCACGGAAGCTGTCAAAGGTCTCTGAATATAAGTGATTTCTATTAAAATATTGAATAAAACCGCGAAAAGGCGACTGTAGTATAAATAAGACCACTTTTTGATTCCAACATGATGCTTTTGTACAGAAAAAAACTGGACAACTTTCGTGTATTTTGCTTTTTCTTATAAATATACATATAACAGGTCGGTTATCTCTTTAACCAATGGGAATGCGATAAATAATAGATCGATTTTCTAGCTGTTAAATTTAATAGCAGGTTTGGGCGTTTGTTAATGCATGGCAATCTCGAATTTGTTAAGTTCAATATACTGAGTGTTTATATGTTATCATTATAGCTACATACCTGTTGAAATGTGCGAATTTGTTTGTATTTTGCATGAAAATAGAATATAAAATGTATTCCGACCAATTCCTTATCTTTGGTTACATCATAGTAATAATCATTTATTATCAATTTATGGGTTAATGAATTTCTTCAAAACAATCAAAACAGTATGTACTCTCCATCCTAAAACACCGGTATGTGTAAAACGTGTCAATCCCTACATCTCCGTGGTGCATAATGGAATTACTATAGACATACATCTAAAATTATAGGTAATTACTGAAAAATAAGAGCTAAAAAAATTATAATAGTAATAAAATATTGGTGGTTGTTTTTTTTTTTATTGGTGGGGACACAAAACATATATACTGAAGAAGTTTAATTCCACGGTCCATGCTATTCAATGGAAACTCGGCTGACTTATGTCATTTCTGAGGGTGCGCCGGGGTTGCCAGATTGTGCAATAATACCCCGCAACGTATCCAGCTCAACATATAAATCTGAGATTGCTAAAGTTTTATATATGCATATAGAAATTCGGTGAGATATGAGAGATATAATAGCATATGTTATTAACAATTTGCGCTATCGTGGCGAATAAGTGCCTTTTTTAATGTCAAAGTAGCAATATCAATAACACAAGCTGTTATAGGATCACTCATATCTACTAAGTAAGGTTCAGAGGAAAATAATCTATTGCAAATACCCTAATATATATTTATTATACAGGGTGGCGCAGAAGAAACGTATATTTTCTGAGTGAATAGTATTTCGCAAAGAGAAGTGGCTTGAACTTGCCTCACCGCCAGCAGATAACACAGGCAATGCAGTTTTTTTTTAGCCATGGCACCGTGGACAACTGAGCATCGTGTGTTTGCCGTCGAGCAATTTTTCCGAATGATTCTGTAGTTACCGTGCAATGTTTATTCCGTCGCCAGTTCAATGTTGAACGCCAACGGTCAATTCCAGATCGAAATAGGATATTCCGATGGTTCAAGACATTTCGAACTACTGGATCTGTAATGAAGAGGAAGCCACCTGGCCTTCCCCGTACCGTTCGAACACCAGGCAATATCGAAATAGTGAGAAGAGCGGTCCTTGATAGTCCTCAATGGTTCACTAGGCGACAAGCTCCAGCTCTGTGTATGTCCCGTCGATCGTTACGACGCATTCTGCACGATTTACAATTTCATTCCTTTAAGATAATGATTGTGCAAGAGCTAACGGAAAGTGATTTTGCACAGCGTAGACAGTTTTGTGCCAGAATGCCCGTTTCAGCGATGTTCATTGGCCTCCACGCTCCCCAGATTTGTATGCATGTGACTTCTTTTTGTGGGGTTACCTTAAGGCTAAAGTGTATCCTCACAAACCCCTTTCGTTACAGGAACTGAAAATTGCTATTCGTCAAGAACTCGCAAGAATACCACAAGAAATGATCCTACGTGTAATTCACAACTTCCAAGAGCGGTGCGGTGTGCGAGTGCGAAGAAGGGCGACACTTGAGTGGCATAATTTACCATAATTAATTTAAATGTGCACTATTATTACTTTACTTAGCTGTAGTTAAAATAAAATTATCTTAAACATAAAAAATGTTATGCTTACGTGAAAATCATGCGTTTCCTCTGCGCCACCCTGTATAAATCTCATACGTTTTTCTACAAAGTGTGCTCAAAAGAAGAAGTTCTGTTATACCTAGGCACAGCGGATTGTTTATAAGAATTTACTAGGTGTAATCATATAACCAGCTTTGGTAGATTGTTAGATCTGGAATGGAAAGATCCTCTCCTATTTCTGAAAATATTTTTGGTATCATCTAACCGTTGCAATCAGTGCATAACAACTGTGAGATATAATTTATAGCATAATCCGCTGTCTTATCAACTAAAATTTAATACACAGGTCGCTCAGCCGTGGGGATGCTGTGGTCAGGATGATAAGTCACGGCATTAACTGACGAGTTGGGTACATCGGGTAACAACATATAAAATGAAACTCGCTACAAACTTCTCAAATTTGAAGATATTGTACAATTTCTTTGAAAACAATGAAATATATGTTTGATTTGGCAATATTTTATTTAATGTAAGTCTAACAACCATGTTGTTTTGCTGTACTGTGCTATCACGACCATAGAACACATAACACTGAATCATGACTCGGATAGTGATAGGACATTTTATGCATACCGATCGGTGGACGAAAATAACTGAATCACTCACCGCACTGCAAGTGGGAAAAGTGATTGTTTTTAGACAACAAAAGGGAAGGTCAAATAAGAATTCCATCTGACACGCAATGCACATTTTTAGAAGTCAGAATTAGGCATTCACGACCTGAAGCAACTCCTGCTGGTGCTTTCTACTGTCTTGTGCTTTGATTTATATCTTTGAATGCTGTTTGCTCGTGATTTGCAAATCTTTTTTTCGATAATTCACCATAATAACACAGAAATGGACAAAGATACGAAATATCTGTTTCATTGACAGATTACTGCACGAGACACGACATGAGACTTGTTTAATGTTGTTTTGTGAACAAATTTAAGATCAACGCGAACAAACTACTTTATGCAACACTACCACAAGAAATATAGAAACATAAAAAGAGTGGATATTCCAGTATTTTAGTCAAGATTAAGTAAAAACTATTCATTCATATTTTTGAACCGTTACAATGCATTCCACTAATCTCAGACGCATTTCCCAGCACTAACATTATGAGACACTAATTTCAAATGTCAATTCCTCAATATTAAAACAAAAATATTTATATGGAAATTGGTTGAAAAATCTAGCATGTTGTGAAAATAGTAGTTACTGTAAATCGTAGTTTGGTGATGGTACACTTAACATAACCACGTATTTAGGTATTGTAGGCTTAACGTGTATACGACAGTGTAATATGTAATTCTACAGTAAAAAAATCTTGGATGGGGACTTTTTTATGGAAATTTATTTTTCCAAAATACCATTTTCCAGCAATACCTCGACGTCAAATATCAACCCAGAATAAGTGGCGTTGGAGAATAGTCCAGAGAAGATTGATTATCACAGGACGGAATGGATGCGAATTTCGACACCTCAGAGTTGCCATATTTCGCCATCTAAGAGGTGTATGGTCACATAGTGGTTTACTGTGATTTGAAATATATTAACATGTGAATTATACACGTGAGAGCTAAAAAGTTTTATGACATTGAAAATAAAATAAAAAGGTATATTTGCTTAACATGAGTGAATATGGTGCGACTGATTATACACTGAAATCAAAACAAAAAAGTTCTCAACTGCAATTGTATGTACCTGTATGAATGTTGAAAATATTGAGCAGTTTCGGATCAGTGATGTCAAAATGTCGTTGAGAAACTGTAAAGAAGTGTATGAATGTGTTGAAACGCAACAGCTAACAACAAAGGCTTTTTCATATAAGGGTTTGGAAGTGCAAGTTGCAAATGTAGGATAAACTATAAGCACACGGTAGGTGATATGAAGTTAGTATAATCACATATGGATTACAAAAGTTTCAATAAACATGGAGAAACCTTCAACTAAACTGAAAAAATGGATTTTATTCAGACATCAAGCATTTTTTGAAAATGTTGGCTCAATTGTATATAATTTCATAATATTTAATAAACTGATAACTTCAATGACAAGCTATCACTTTATATTTTACAGTGTTTTGTTTTGAATACTTTGATGCTATTTGCTGCCAAAAATCTGACGGAGAGATCTTGAGGCTCACTGAGCGGTCTGACGGTCTGCTTGGTACTATCACCCTATTGATGGAAAATAATTCTTTGTTAGATGGTGAAATCGGCCCTAAATATATTTTCTCCAGATTGGAAATATTTTAACGATAATGCACCTTTTATCTCATTTTCAAATAAAAGCTTATTACGTTTTGACAGCAGGGTGGAAAGAGGGTGTACACGCTTTAGGGTAGCATGAGATGAAGGAACTTTATTATTGATCAAACACGTCCAATCGAAAAAACATTTAAGCTTTTAGTTCAACAGCTAAATAAAAGCTTGTGTTCAAAAATGTATTTTTTATTTCATTTATTTCCTTTGTAATATTATCCATATCACGCGGAGTCCTAAAACGCGGTGGGCAAAATATGGTTTTCAATAAACAACCAGCCGCCAACTTTCTGCCAACTTAGGACAGTATGTAAGACAAATTGATTATCTATTGTGTTTGCTTGTTTTATCCCTTCTAACATGTGGGTATGAGTCCCCATACCGCGGGAGAAAACTTTTATGTGGTGCGCATAATATTGCTTTTAATGAACAATCGGCCTTTTGCCAACCAAAAGCAGTATGACAGAAAAATTAATTATGTTTTGTCTTGGTTGGTTTTCCCTTTTAACATGTAGGAACGATTACCCATCTGCGATGGCGTTGGACTATGCGAAAAAAAGAGGGGGGAAGTCAGACATAGCAGAAAGCCGCGTATCTATGCTTCAGCATGGACAGTCCCGTCTCTATTATCTTCTATCAGATAAGGTACCGGAACTCGCCAAACGTCACATTTCACCGATACTCGAACCCCTAGTATAGTGGAAAACCTTGTTTTCTAACAGATACTCTCACCAGCACTTGGATCTGAAATACAACATGGTACTTACGTTTCTTGGCGAGTGCAAACATTTGGTCCTTTAAGTAAAGCTGAACACAAGCTTGCCGAAAAGAGAAAAATAACTATGGATATTAAAGACATCCTGATCAGTTGGTTATCTATGAGGGTATGTCATTAAAGTTGTCCGTTGGTCCTATTGTTGTTATTTGTGATTCCCTTGTCTTTTCGCTACGTTGTTGGTATTCCGGATAAGCCTGTAACAAAAAAGTGATTATTAGCGAATTAAATAAAATTTGCTGAAAACGGTCTGTTATGCTAAGTGAGAGTTAAAAATTCGCATCAAAACATTCGTGCAACGTACTCCGCATGCTACATACTTGTCCACGTGACGTGTCAGCATACAACATTATTTCACGCGAGCATAACTCCACAATCATCATCCAAGATCAATAATATCATTTTAAAGTGGATTTGATTTTGTCAATGCCCAATTTCAGTAATGGTTGCAACGATATTTACGGAAAAGTATAATGCTGGTTTATGACATCACTCTCCTTTCATTATATAGACATAGACACACTGCTGAAAGTGAATGACTTACATTCTCATGAATAACTTACGCGTAGTGTAGCAGTATAAAAAGTAGCAGTAAAAAATGGATATACTTTAAAATAGCATCCCCACATGAAATAATGTATGGTAACACGTAGACAACGTACATAGCGTGCGGATAATGCCGCCTTGAATTTCCCATTAACTGTTGCCTATACCGAAAACTGGCGTCAAGTAGATTCGACAGAAGTTATCCCCTCTGAGAAAGTTAGCAACGATCATGTATAGCAGAAAATTGAACGGATCAAAGCAGTCAAACAGGTTCATACATTTGAAATTTGCATATTTGGGACCCAAATACGTGTACAGTTTTGGGGTTTTTTACTAGCCTTGGAGGCACATAAATATACCAACGTCAACCCTCTCCCACCTCCTACAACCCCCAATTTTTTTGAAAATGATCAGGAGCCTTTGACACATCAAAAAACGAAGTTTGAGCAATTTTTATTTTCTCGTTTTTTGCCTGTTGTTCACTGGGCCGATTTTCAAAACCGAGCGGTACTTTCCAAGTTATAGATGGGCCAAGGATTAGCGGACAGACCGACAGACAGATAGATATACCGATGGAAATGTGCGGCATGGTTTTTCTTAATGTTTTTTTTTTATAATGTACATGCCATATGACATCCAAAAAAACATAATATCTCATTTTCAAAATTTCTCGTGATTACTATACTTCCTCGCCAGTGGCGTAGGAAGTAAAAATTGATAGAAACAAAATAATAGAGAATTTAGTTTCCTTAAAAATTGCTGCTACTATTTTTGTACATATCGAAATGCAAAGCCGTATTCTAACTATAAGTATCTATAAAAAAATTGCTATTTCACTTTGTATAAGAAACAATTACCTATTCCCTTGAGTAATCAGTTGATGCCATCTGTGGAAATTAATGAAGACTTTAAGTAGCTTTCTGATCGTATATTCAAAACACATTGATAATTGGACAAAAATAATTCCCATTGCGTTACTGTGTGCTCTGATAGTTCGAGTGACTCAAGAAATATGTTTGCCCCGTACAAGGTGTTACTTTCAGCTAAAAAAATACTACATACGCTCATTGACTCAGCTGAGTACATTTTATTTATGAAATACGTTATTTGTGCGATTTGTCTTTCAATCCGGAATTTCAAGTCTGTTTTCGGTCTTTTAAGTACCTATAATAATCAGTGGATTTATCCACAACCTCAAAATAGCAACTAGCTGCTTGGAAGTCGCTCCGCAGGAATATAACGCAAAAATCGTTATAATTCGAGGGTCACTATTTATATTTTGAGCCGAATAGTGAAAAAAAACTAATTTGTCATTGAAAATCACTTTACTGTTCAAAATATTCTCCATTATGATTTATACACTTTTTCATGTGTTCGAACCATTTTTCATAACACATTTTCCACTCCGCTTGAGATATCTCTAAAACACGAACGACGAAAACTTGGTCTACGTAATTTATTCTTAACGTACGGGAACAAAAAGAAGTCATTGGTTGCCAAGTAGGGACTGTATGGAGGATGGCCCATTAAATCACTATTCTGAGTGCTCAAATATAGTCTATTGTTTCACGAGAGACGTGAGAGCTCGCATTGTCTTGATGAAGAACGATCCGACGGCGCTTGTTGGTTTTCCTGATTTCACTGAAGACTTTCGGCAAACAAACAATTGTGTACTATACAGAATAAACTGTTTTACGTTCCTATAAAAGTACTGTTGCCACATGACCAGTTTTTTTTTTCGAAAAAAACAGGCAACCATTTGTCTCGAAGTGCTTCGTGCGCGACGAACCTTTGTCGGATTTGACTCGTCTTGAAACCTGTTACAATCTTATACACGTCTTTTGAAGCACAGCCATTGCATTTTTTGAGCATCTGTTTGAACCAATCGACACGAGACTCTTTTTGAGCTTTTGTCAAATTATGTGGAATCCAACGAGAACAGACCTTTTTCACAGCTAAATGATCATGTAATATTTTATGTATGCTATTGGAACTAATGCCTAAGGCTGCCTCAATCTCACAATATGGCATATGACGATCTTGCATTATTAGTTTTTGCACAGCATAAATGTTTTCTGGCACAACAATTGATTTTGGACGTCCTTCACGACTTTCTTCACCAAGAGAATGGCGGCCACGATTAAATTCTTTATACCGTCGGTTCACAATGCCAAAGAATGGGGCTTCATCACCAAAAGTCGAAGTAAGTTGATCGATGCGTACCTGCCTTGATAATCCACGTCGAAAGGCGTAATAGATCATCGCACGAAAATTTTCACGAGTTAATTCCATTTTTTCACTGAGACAAAGTTTTCAAATCGCTATCAACAACTTAACTCGTGCTGAGATGACAAAACGTTCTGAAGAAGCTTATGTTTAATAATGTCAAACTTTCAAATGGAAACGTCAGATGGAGCCTAAGCACACTTGATGTTCCCGAGGTCGAGCTGCTTTTGGTAAAAACAAAATACCTATGAATGATAATACCCGGGTTAACAATGAGGTGAATTGACCTTCACTATGCGTATCGGATAGTAATTAGTAACATTTGAATAAAATAAGTAAATAAAATAGTGAATGTAACATCTGAAACTTATTCTATGGCTTACATGTCGATCATATCCCTATGTCTGACCAATAAAACCACATGTCTTGACAGGTCTTCTTTACTGTAGACGTTCAAATCACAAAGGTGACCTTCTTCAGTAGAATGAAATATTTGCTTAGCTGTCTTCCAGGTGACAGTTCATTTGTTTTTGGAAATGCCTACCCCCAGGCAGTGGTGGCCTGTGCTGGTTTTGTGAGAATGATGAGTTTGCGCAATCTCAGCATTTTACGGGTCTTTCAGACTATTGTAGTAACACATTGTAAAGGAATGTGATAATGAAAATAAAAAAGAAACGAACTGTCACCTGGAAGACAGAAAACGTTTACTACAATAAAGAAGATCTATCAATACATGCGGCTTTATCGAGAGACGCATGGGGGATTAAAATGATAGTATTCTCAATTCTAGAACTAGTCGACCTGCATCCTATCTACATCATTCCCTTAACGACAAAACAACAATGAATTCGTTGTGATATTTTTAATATTAGTTTTTTTTTAATATTAATAGGTAATTTCGCATGTGTTTAGTGGCGTATTTTACTCCTGGGGGCCCCATACCAAAATTTTTTAAGTAAATAGTTTGCCAGCGGAGTCAAGTTTGCCTGTTGGCAAGATAAATAATCGGAAATTGATCATTAATGTAACTTCAGTAAGCATACACAATATTTTAGACACCTTTCTGCATGAGAGAGATCCTGTAAAATGTTCGATTGACACTTGGAATGCTATTAAAAGAATTGCTGGCATACACATTTCAACAACCCCTTACTACACTGGTAAATTTCATGCATATTCGTGAAACCAAGGGCACGCTGATTCGCGGACCCTCTTAGTTCATTGTTCTAACAGTTGGAAGGTCCAAGTGTCTGTGTGTTGTGAATTTGTGAATAATGCCAATATCACGTTCAGGTCAAGGTTCGATCAATCAAACGGTGAGAGTTGTCACTGAGTATCTTTTACTGTTTTGCTGTACTGAATGTTGTCGTGTATTTTCTAACCATGGTATCCTTACCTATAATCACGATGATAATTGACATAAGTTAAAAACCGTCAAGTGAGATATGTTTCTCAACAGTTAAGATAAAGTTGGGCGTAACTTAGAGTCAAACATTTATAGAGGTGTGACGCCCCCAGATCCTGGAGGTTATCAGGGGGGAAATTACTGCTCGGTTTCATTTGTCAGGGGAAATGTCGGAGCGGTTTGGTTATTGACACAATGGCGTTTGGCTGACGCGGTATCCTAGGTCTATGTGCCTGCCTAGCTTCCTCTCGTGGCAATCCCTAATCCTTGGAGTCTGAAAGTATCTCATGGCAGGATGTGTATAGGGTTCGTTAGTTTAAAGTTGTATGTTGCTTGGTTATCTCTAGATCAGAGCTAACGTCGCAGCTTTCGGGTATTGACACGGCAACGTGATATCCTGGTTTCTGGACTTCTCTTCGTAACAATAAAAAACTTGGCATATTTGCCTAAGCACCAAATTATTAAAGTATCCAGATCGGGCGTGACTTCCATGCGGTAGGAAGCTACCGTTCCCCCGAGTATGGACACGGGTGTGACTTCAATGCGGTAGAATGTTACCGTTCCCCCATGCAATGTGCTTTAATATCTGATAGTATAATTTAGAAATATCAGGGCAATTGTTATATGATCAGTCAAATGTTAAGTTGGTCACAGTATAACTGTTGTTTGAAGCAGTTTGTTGCGAGATTTTGATCGTAATTCAGGGTAAAAGCTAAACATCGGCGCCGTTAAATTATTAGATATGTTCATTTGATTTTTATTATGTACATAATTAAGAGCTTTTCCAACAGATTTAACTTATTGTCACTGAACACGGGATAGTTCTTTTTTCTGTGAACGAAAATAGTATAGTGGATACCAAACAAAATCCGATGCACGTCATTAGTGATGCACTTCATAAAAAGCATGGTCTCCAACAATAGACTACATTTAAGGTCACATTTCTACTTGAAATGTAAATTTCCTGTTCTCGGTTCGGTTGGTAGCGCCGTGCACAGAAATGTTAGGTTGCCGCGTTTTATTTGCTGACATCAGTTGTCATTGCCCTTTTGTCGTACTATTCTTTATTGTTTGATTTGTTAACGAGTTTTTGCGCTATTTAAGCTTTAAATAGTCGCCTTGCAATTAAAATTTTTTCTTTTCAGAACAACATTTAGTGTGAAGTGGTGTAAAGTATACAAAATGGACATTAAAGTTTTACGGTTACCTCCATGACACTGCATTTTTAACCCAATTGAGCTAATTTGGGGAATTGCAAAAAATTAGTATACTCATAATCGACACATTGGAAGAGATGACCACACTGAAAATGACTCCCTACAAAAATAGCAAGAGGCACTGCAGACTATTTTTCCTGATAGGAGTATGTGGAATAACTCCATTAGATATACAGAGGAGATAATTATGGAATGGTATAGAAGGTAACAAGTAATGGATAGGCATGAAATTCTACTCCTTATTATCCATGTCAACGGTGACTCTACTGATTCCAGTGATTCGGAAAAGTTAAAATATCAGAATATATTATGTAAAATGTAATCAAAATAATTAAAATACTAGAGAACAATTTATGTTTTCTAAATATTTTGTGCTTTTGAATATCTATCAAATCTGGTGCTTTTATTTAGAAAGGAATTTAATTGTACAACAAGTTTATTTATTTTTAATATAAAGGTAACAAACATTGGGTATATATCCAAATTTATTTCATTTAATGATTTATTTGCTTAAAAGAAAATGTGCAACGTGCATGCACAGCTCACGACTGATGACGAGCATCGGATTTTGTTTGGTATCCACTACAGGCAAGGTTGTGTGACTTGTCAATATGTTTGGTTTAGTCTTAGAGATGCATAATAAGGCAAATATATATTTCGAGTTAGACCCAAATAACTTGAACGTTAATCAATTATGTTTCAAATGAACGAACTTGTTTAAAAGGGAAACCTTTATTTATCGTAGTAAATCGTATATCAGTACATCCTTATGCAGACAGAGCCGGATGCTCTGCTGTTCGATTTATCATCCGCCGGCACGCATGACGTCACGCTGAGAGTGATTCTCATTTGGGTTGATATGGATAACGTGCATATTTTCACCTACAGGGCAAACGGTCGGACGAATTTTCACATATGAAGTATCGTTGAATTCGTCTTAGCGGTGCGAGTGACACTGGCTACATTAAAAGTTTATACAAAATAAAATGGCGGATTTAAATAAGGGATTCCAACCATGTAATTCCTGTTTCATAGTCTATAGCTTAAACGGCTTTTTAGCTTTACAATAGAGCGTATCGTCACTTTACTGTAAAAACAAGATAAGTCCATTTTTCTACATTACCTATATCTTAGTATGTTCTGTGGAGAAGGATTAACATGCTTATGACGATAATACTGCACTACATTTATCCTTACTTCACAGAATATCCTAAATACACGTAAGTGTGAAAATTTACGCAACTCGAAAAGTAGAAAACTGGAGTTATCTTTCGAAAAGTAGAAAACTGGAGTTATCTTCTTTTTGCGGTATAACATTAAATGGAAATGTTAATCTAAGCAACAATTTTTCCTCATTTCCTTTTACGATTTTTCTGGTCTTTCAAACTTTTCAGTTCCTTGATACGGAAGAACATCCTTGACACCATTTTTTAGCTTTTTCAGGGCAGTCAATGTTGCTGCTTCTCAACAGACCTTCGCCTATAAAATGTTGCTTTTTTGTCACTATTCCCTCCTCATTGAATGTAGTAAACATCTTGTTCAGCTTCTCAATTTGATTCATGAAAGCTGTGGAAGATTTTGATAATCCACCCTCACTAAGATGGTCTATCCAGGAATAAGTATCATTTGAGGAACTTTTCAACCTCTCACCCTGCAATTTATGGTAAACAAAGTCAGTTAAATTTTCCAGCTCGTCATACTCGAGCTCATCTATTTCTTAAACAAAACGTCCTCGTTATAGTCAGCTGATACTTTAGATGAATTCAGTTTATTCGTTAATGATGCGGTTAGTGGAATGTCTGGAGTATCCTGTAACTCTACGCTGCAATACTCAGAGTATGTGCATTCGTTTCACCCCAAAATATATGACCTTATTCTATACTAAAACTCTAGGGCATAAGTTGAGCCCTTTGCCTTTTTTCGTAAGCACTTCCCCAGCAATAGATGTAGAAGGTCCAGGTGATGATAGAGACTTGGTTAAATTTTCGGTAGGAATGGCATCATCTTCTACAGCACGATATCTTTTAGGGTTATAACCCAAAAGGGTAGGTATGTATCAATTGACCTTATCGGCACAAAGGTGCTTCGAGCAAACCCTAGCGCTTTTTACATTGACTTTGTCTTTTCTTTTTGTAAGATGTAGCCATTTTTTGCTAAGGTTTGGGTTTTGAGGAAAACTGTAGAACTTCATGTCTTTGCAAGGATTCCGTTTAGATTGAATGTCGGAATTATATCCCACAACAGCACACCGCATTTTTATCAATTTATCAACCACACAGGGTATATAAAGTATGTAAATGTAACTAATACAACAAGCCACAAAACCACCAAAAATCACCAAGAAATCGCACTAGTATTAACCACGATACACGTGCACTACAGTAACGTTACGAAATGCGCAACATCCTATCTTCAGTGTGTGTGTATCGTGTTATGCAGATGATACGCAACTGTGTATGTCCTATAAACCTGACCAAGTCACTGTTGCAAATTTATAACTTTCGCGTGATGTCAACAACATTGCTATCTGGTTTCATAACCATGGTCTGTCGGTATATCCGAAAAAATCTGCAATAATAACGTGCTCGTCAAAGCATAGTAACTTTAGCGAGGACGCAGTGAAACTTTACCTAAGTGGGGAGGTACTTGTTCATAAGAAATGCGTTACCTTACATTTCATGAACATGTAACTAAAACTGTTCAAGGATCATTTGCTAAATTGAAAACTTTTTATAATTTCAGAAATGTGTTTAAAAGGATAACAAAATTAACTAACTCCCTTACATACCGAGCAAGGTTGAATATGCTGACTCTGTGTATGGTTCTTGTTTGACTCAAATGGAAGCCCAACGGATACAAAAGATCCAAAACTGTTGCATTAGGTTTATTGTCTAATTAATTTGAACGAACGTCTTTTTAAAAGTATTCGTTGGCTTACGATGAGACAAAGATGGATGTCACCTGATCTGTTTGGTTCATTCGGTGTTACTAAGGAAACAACGACTTTACTTTCATGAAAAGCTATCTTTTAGGACTGACATCCATGATATTAATTGGAGCCACTTTCCAGTACCTCATTTGTGTTACTCGGAGTAACTCGGTGCTGCCCACCACCTGTCAATACCGTTCCACTGCTCTAGAGTGTCATGCACCTGAGCTACTCATTTTTGAAATCCCCTGCCCCCCCATGCACTAGCTTTTATTCGGTGTTATATGCTCTGAACTAGCGGGAATAACGAAAATGGCAATGTGTCAAGATGTTGGGTTATTGTTTTTTCATTGTTTTTTTTTGGCATTAAACTTATTATTCATCTGTAACTAGACACTTTGAAAATAATTTTGAATGTCTACACTAAAATATGAATTAGACACATTTATTCAGAAGCATCATCAGGCATCAATTGGATAGTCTGACTGCTTCTGAAAATAAAGGCAAAATGTGTTTACATTTTCATTGTTAGTTTGGCCTGTCGTTTGGCAGTGTCATACAAATTGTCAAAGTCCAAGCAAAACATCAAAAAACAGGTTAGGTTTTTATCGTCGCATTCCCATGCACATGTGTTAGAGCAGTTCGGGAGCGTCACACTGCGGGTGTATACAACTCTCACTTCAAAAGCACTGGAAAGCGGCTTAGATGCTAACAAACACAAAACAACAGCATTTAAAAACGCCTTTTCATATCTCGCATCTAATTTGTACAACAGGGTTCTTCGCACCAATAGATTCAAGTCTTTCAGAGCATTCAAATCTGGAACCAATGATCTGATAATAGCCAGTAAATACGTATGATTTTATTTGGTTTTAAATAAATGTGACTATGTTAGTGTTTTGATTGCGACTTTTGTTTTGTCTATGTATGTAATAACCATTTTTTCAACCTAATTTCACTCCATCTTATTTTACCTCATGCTCAAGTACTCTAAGGGATATTATTCATTTCCCAGGTTTGATGAAGCATCAGATGTTAGGTTAACCAAGATTATAAAGGTTCATACTAAACCATCTATGTGCCGAAGACGATATTATACTCTATACAATGACGACCTGCGTGCGTTTAAAAGTTAGTTTGTTGTTTATTTCAAGTGCTATTTTATAAAGGATGTTGCAGAGTTAATATCAACCCCAGTTTCTTGTCTGTAACCCTATTAAGTTTGAGGAATTTGTTTCTTCTCTCAATGAAGCAGATATATAAAATTATTGTGTTCATTTTTTTAAATATTCTTCAAGATGAAATATGGCTTTTAGTAATATATAAATCGTGGACAAACTTGTTCTACTGGACGTCAAATTGACCCTAACATAGTAAAACTTTGCCCACCCACTTTATACATTGTTCACTCTCTAATGCTCTATATGGTAATATTCGTATTTAACTGCACAAATTAGTACTACATTACGGTATATTAAACGTGTAGCGATTAACCGATAACAAAAGAAATATCGAAAATTTACAAAAAATTGAGCAAAGTAGTACGTGGATAATTTCAGTTATTGACGACGCATACGAATCAACGAAACAACCATCTCTCCAAGGAAGGGTGATGAAGAAGTCTCTGAGCCCTTCGCTCTTCGGTACATAGAGGGGAGGGGGTCATGGTCTATGAGGGACAGGATACGTAAGTAGTCAGAAAGAATGCTGTGACGAAACGCGAGGAAAAAAGTAGGGCTTATGACCAGCTGGGTCAGTCCTTCGGTAATAGCGAACTCTTCAACTAGAGCTCATGATGGGCATTGAAATCACCGAGGAGAGCTACCTCTAAAGCAGGGCGAGTGATGTTTGAGAATTCTATCTTGATAGCACAAAACGATGGCAACACCGTTGACGTTGGCCTGGAAATCTGGAGGAACTATCGAAAGAATGCCGACAATGCGCCTAGAATAAGAAATGCTAGATTTGAAATCTGCTGAAAATGATATTTCCGATATTGTAGGGTTATTTGATAAAATGTAACACATAAGGGTAATATCTCTTTCAGTAGTTTTGCTGAGAACAAGGTTCAGATTAATAAAATCCAACACTAATTGTTATGAAGCACAAAATATATTTAGATTCAAAAAAATAGTCATATGCCGTTGACAAAGGTTTAAAAATTTTATTACATGAAAATATAGATAGATTTATTCCAAATTCATGGTGTGTGTTGCAAAACACAGGTGTCTCACTTCATTGAATTGCTTCTTGATAATTCTGAAACAATACAGAAAACGCTAATGTAATTCATAATTCTTTGTAAATAAGCTAGTCACTTTTAATTAGTTTGCTCAGTTCTATGCCTTTAATCTGTTCGCCTAGATGGGCAGAAGTTTGCTTTATAAAGCTTAGGACTGTACTCAGGATTATAAAGAGGCTGAACCCAGACATACATTTTTTTATAATCTACCAACTGTAGCCTATCTGTAGCACTTTATGACTTATGATAGAGTCTCCTGAATTTCTGGATTTCCCACAATACTCACAAAACCGCCTTCTTGTGCTTGTGAACGATGTTAAACAGACCTAAAGTAACCCGCTGGTGGACTTGTACCGGAACCCGGCAATCGATACTATGGTATTCCTTAACGCTCGAAAAATCACGAAATAATGATAATAATAATAAAAATAAGTCCTGAAATAAATCAGATATAAGTAGAAACAATTAAACACATCAGCGACAAAATCGCAAAAAATGGAGTCAAATAAATTGACTCTGCTCTTTTTTCCGTTTTTTGTCCCTTGCTCCACCGCCACTGAATCGATTTTTAAAAGCTACAAAGCTTTTTCGACCTTGGCATAGAAGTAATCTTTTGTCAAAATTTCATCAAAATCTAAGTGGTCCAAGTAGCAGTTAGGTATTCGCAGACTGACAAATTTTTCTCTACCACATTACTTCCGGCGTGGAAAGTAATATTGGCTCAATCTTATACAAAAGTGTCTCAAATGGAATCGAAACTTCACTGAACATAGTGACTTAAGTACGCGTACGATATATCATAAGCATCTGCATTTAAACTATGGAAAACAAATGTACCATTCTTTATCTGCTTCGATGGCAAATGTTTAGAAAATATGTGTGACTATTATGTCTAAAAAGTTATTGCGGATCAGAAACATCTTGGATAGAACATCTATCATTGATACCAAAGATGCAAAATTTCTAACCCCATACTCCCATATGCGCTACAACCCTCAAACCCCAATTCTCAATCCCTCCCAAAAAAAATTCTAAAAATGAGTAGGAGTCTTTAAAACTTTGAAAAGGAAGTTTGACTCACTTTTATTTCATTGATTTTTTGTTCGTAGCTTAAAGCTTTT
The DNA here is from genome assembly GCA_963669975.1 of Acanthoscelides obtectus. Classification (NCBI taxonomy): domain Eukaryota; kingdom Metazoa; phylum Arthropoda; class Insecta; order Coleoptera; family Chrysomelidae; genus Acanthoscelides; species Acanthoscelides obtectus. The sequence goes on along the minus strand of CAVLJG010000006.1, from coordinate 47,464,729 downwards.
TCGTCCTTAGCATATATTTAACTCTGGGTCAAAACATCAAAATCCGCCAGATGCTTTCCGAGTTATTGGCAAGCCAAGGATTGGCGGACAGACAGACAGAAATGAGGTAACATGTATGTAAGGAAACATCCAAGGAATATATTCTCATTTTTCGTAAAAGTAATACTTCCTCGCTAATTGACAAGGGGAAGGGGAGTAATCTACTGCATCATCAACCATACGTTTTCGTGAGGCCATTCACCTATTGATACGTTGACACTGGACCTGGTATAAATTTCGTACGAAATGGACGTTTTTCGTACTCAACAATAGAAATTGTAGCGACCTATTTGTAGAGCACTTATTCATCAATATTAATAACATCGCATATTGGAATAATTATCATCAATAAACAATTCATAAAATGTGATGTTCAATGATCCTATTAATTTGTATTATTGAAACAAAACCTCAGTGGTTTTGTAATAAAACGTAGACAGACAGGTGCTGCCTGCTATCAATCATAGAAGTCAGAATAATCTTCTCCAAATGGGCTGTTTTTATCAAAAATAATTAGATATTATCTGCGAAATCGCGCAGAACTGCAATGGAATTTAAGCCAGGTCAGAAATAGGACTGAACAGTTCAGGAATGCTGGTTGCTGAAAATAAATTACAAAACAAAAATAATATTATACAGGGTGGCCCATAAGTCGTTTGAGCTGGAAAAAACGGAATAAAACCAAACTAGTTACATTATGAAGAATTATTATATTTTGTTATCATCTTTATTGAATGGGAATTATGTTTTAAAAATCACATCGTCTAAATGCAATCCATTACGATCACGGCACTCATATAAACGACGTCTAAAATTGTTGATGACTGCGCGGCAAGTCAACACTGTAATGCTTGCCATTTCTCTTCGGATATTTTCTTTCAGGACATCAACTGATCGCGGAGTGGTGTCGTACACTTTACTCTTGAGGTAGCCCCATAAAAAGAAGTCCATTGGGGTCAAATCTGGGCTACGTGGTGGCCAGGAAATGTCTCCTCTTCATTCGCAAAGTTTAGTCTCTGAATAGCGTCATTATCTTTTAATTCCTGCACTAACTGAATTTTGTAAGCGTGCAGACGTAAATCTTTCCTTAAAATCCGCTGTAAAGATGTTCTGGGTACGTTTAGTGCACTGGAACGCTTACGAGTAGACTGGGTAGGATTTTGACGAACAGACTGTGCCACAATGTTGATGTTTTCTTCAATACGAGTTGTCCTTGGTCGACCCCACCGCTGTTTATCTAACGTCGAACCAGTCTCTTCGAACTTAGCATCCCAGTTCTTAATCGTGTGAGCTGTTGGACACTTTGTAAAATTGTGTAAATTGTGGTATTCTCGATATTTACGCCGCGCAATGGTTGCCGAATCATTATTTTGATAAAACGCGCGCACACAAAAAGCACGATCCGCTCCAGTGAAACACTCCATGACGACTGAATTCCCAGACACTGAAGATACTGCCCCCACCTCGCCCGCGCCGCTCACGCTCACCCGTTAAATTTTATTCAAATTTGAAATTTCAAAGGACTTATGGACCACCCTGTATTTGATATTGCTGGAAAAGCCTCTTTTGAATTAATATATTTTCTAAGCTGCTATGTATTTCAATGATAATGTACAAAATGTAAACGGCGCTCTTCAAGATAATTTGCACAATATTGATTCAACTGCCCTAACTTACTACTGCTCGGTTTTCTCTATCAGGGGGAATGTCGGAGCGTTTGGGCTGTTGACACGATGGCCTTTGGCCGACGTGGCATCCTAGGTCTGAATAACCGCTTAACCGTCTTCTCTTGGTAATCGCTGGCGTCTGAATGTATAGTATCTCATGGCAGGATGTGCGTAGGGATTGTTATTCTAAAGATTTTCATCTTGCTCGTTTATCTCTGATTAAGAGGTAATGTCGGAGCCTTTGGATATTGGCACATCGGCCGTTGCTCAACATGATATCCTGGATCCTAGACTGCTTTTCGTATCCATCGTTAAACTCAGCATATCTGTCTATACGCCTAGGTATCAACATAGGTTGCTGTGTGCTTAAAACTATGTTGAACACATAAAATTGCCTAAGTAGTCCTTCACTTAGACTGTGTGTCCCCGATCTTAGGGTATGTGGACTAGTATGTGATAAATCATAAATAAATAATGATGAATTGGTATCACTGCGGATAATTAACGTAATCCTAAGGTGGTGCATGTTATGAGTCGGTTGAATATGGGAGGTACTCAAATCATTTTTCTAAAAATAGGTATTGGCCCCGACAATCCGATCATATCGCCCTTATCGCTTGCGAAAGGAGGATAACTTGTTGTTATTCCATCACCAAGTAAGTGGCTTTAATATTATCCTGACATTGTTGCCCATATCGAATTGTTTACGTACCGCCTTTGTAGAAAAAATGAAATGGTACATGGGGGAACTGTCGAAACCTTCTAAGATGGGTTTGTGGTTTTCACGTTTATCTTTATATTCTATTATCTCTCGTTCGTATCCATGAAATCCGTGAAATCGAGATTGACCACTAATATGTTTTTACACAGCCCCTTTTCTGGATATGTAAGTGCAGGGTGGACCATTAGTAAAGGATGTCCGCTGTATTTCGGCGACCAGCCAACCTAGACGTATCAGTTAAACAATTTTATATAATAAAAGTGGCCAAGAGAAACTGCTGGAAATTATTTTCAGCTTACTAAAATGGCCGCTATGGAGCGTAACTCTAACCTCAAAAACAGAAATGCTGTTTTTGCAAATATTCATAATTAAACTATATCTAAAAATGCGTCTACTGGTGGAAAGTATTGTAATCGCGAAAATTTTCGAAAATAAGAAATAATTTTTTGATGTTATATGAACACCCATCATATAATATACATCACGAAAAACCATGTCACTCATTTCTGTCGGTGTGTCTGCTGTCTGTTGATCTGTTCGCTAATCTTATAACCTGTAACTTCAGACGTACCGCTCGGATTTCGATTATACACAATATTTCTACTATGCTAAGGGCGCTAAGGCTTTGTAGTTTTTGGAAATCGGTCCAGAGGCCAAAAACAAAAAAATAAAATTCGCTCTAACTTCGTTTTTTGACATTTCAGACGATTGTGGCCATTTTCGGAAAAAAATTTGTAGAGGTTAAAAATGAGGGTTAGGTGTTTCAGGAGGTGGTATATCTCATTTTTTTTTACCTTGGTATATTAATATGCCTCCAACCCCAGTAATTCTAAGCACATAGGCATATTTCACTCATTATAGGCATCCCCGTACATACGAAATAACATTCAATCGACGCTGCGTGCGCGATGCAATACTGCAACGCTGCATCATGGTGGAGGCTACTGCCGACTGTAGCAAGCGCAATAAATAGGTAACTAATCTAATTTTAGAAATATTTGGGTCTTAGGAGTACGTACAACTTTATCGTTCCGCGATGCTTTTGTAAATGACTTAATTAATACTAATAATAATAATAATAATAATTTTTATTGGAATGTTTATACATAATAATATAAAAACGACAACATTCCAAAAGGAAAGAGGATGGGCAGGGCCATTTTTCACCTCCCCCAAAAAAGTTAACTTCATTAGCGTTTTTTAACATCAACAGAATGATTAGTATTCACAACAAATATTATACACAACACAGTATATAATACGATATAGTCTGAGTGTTAATGGAGGGTAGTGTAGCAAGCGCCATAAATTTAATTTGTGGATTCAAATCTTTGCAGCTGTAGTAGCACTTTTTCCATCTCATTTCTGAAGTTTTCTATGGAAGGTGCTTCAAAAAGTTCTAAATGATCGTTTAGTAGATATAGTATGGTGCCGTGTAAGTAAAACATTTTTTGAATTTAGATGTTGTATGAACTGGAATATTGAAGTATTCATTGTTGCGTAAGGAAACTTTACGGAGTGAACATCTCTTCTCCAAAGCAATAAACAGATATCTGGGTAATTTATATTTTAAAACTTTATATAGTAGAGTTCCATACTGAAGTAATACACGATACTTGAATTTTAAAAGATTTTCTCTCACATAATAACCAGTAATATGTTCTTGTATATGTATATCTTTGAAACAGAATCTCATGCAGCAGTTTTGTAATACTTGAATTTTGTGCTTCATTCCTTCCGTCAGAAAATTATAATATACTGTAGCGCCATAGTCTAGGTGAGTGAGGATTAGTGCATTGGTAAGCCTTAATTTTATATCGCTGGTTATGACATGTTTGTATCTCCAAAGTGACTCGAAGTTTATTAATGACATGGTCCTCAAACCGTAAATTTGTGTCCAACAAAATGCCTAAATTCTTAGTCTCTCTACAATTTCAACAGATGTATCACCTAAAACAATGGCTGTACTCATCAATCCTTTAAATTTTGAAATATTTAACCTAGAACCAATGCAGCAAGCTTTAGTTTTTGTGGGATTCAGTTTCAAACAATAATTTTTGGAATAGTTTGCAATCATTTCTAGATTTACATTTAACTCTTTAATCAATAAATTAACTTCATTTGGCTTGCAAGCTTTATACATTTGTACATCATCAGCATATAGATGTATATTCCAATCATGTGATATAAAATTTAATAAATCAGATGTATAGAATGTAAATAGTAATGGACCTAATACACTTCCTTGCGGAACACCAGAAACTACATTTTGTGGAAATTTTGTTAAATATATTTGTGCATTGGGATCTGCCAGTCAGGTCGTTGTTGAACCACAGTAAGGCATTACTGGACAAACTATAATATTGTAGCTTTTTACATAATACTTCATGGTTGACCATGTCAAATGCCTTACTGTAATCTAACATCACCAATACGGTTACCATACCATCATCCATGATCTTGACTATATCGCTGGTTACTTTTATAAGCGCTGTGTTGTGTAGTTTTCTGAATCCCGACTGTGTATCGGGAAGGACTTCATTCACTTCTAGATGGTCACGAAGTTGGTCAGCTACCACTTTCTCTGCAAGCTTGGACATCACAGGTAAGGTGCTTACTGGTCTCAAATCCTTCATCTGTATAACGTTATTGACTTTTGCTAGTGGCGTTACAACTGATTTCTTCCATAATGTTGGTACTTCTCCTGTGTTCAGGGATTGATTTATGATATTCGTTATTTCACTACCATCTATACCAGCAGTATTTGATTTCACTTCTCTCAGTTTCTTTTCAATATCATTAGATGTAACTAGATGGAACGAACTTTTAGTTACGAGTGACTTTTTCTGCCCAGATAAAGCGTTAAGAAATAACTCATCAGGTTGAATGGTTGGCAACGAGTTCACAAAGTGATTGTTGATGGCTTCTGCGTCTTCAATGCCCTGAGATATCTGATTAGTGGATTTTTGATGAATATTCCATTTAGCGAAGTCTTTCCATAGTTGCTTGGGATTATTCCTGTTCTTATTTAGTTGATATTTTATATAAGCTGTTTTGATATCTACACATATATTTTTCTGAATTTTATTATCTTTAAATGTACCCGCCCATTTCGTCTAACCTTTATTTTGTGTTACTCAATATATGATGGTTCTCTGAATATTTCGTCAAGTAGATTGAATGAGTACGTATTACGCATTGATAGACACCAAATCACAAACTGACATAAATGAGAAACACAAACCTGCGTGAACTGAAGTTCGAAAAAAATAAAAATCGCTGGAGCATAGTGTTACAACGTTTCAGAGATTCCTGCTCATTGTTTGAAGAGGTTGAGTATTGTAGCGCGCAAGCTGGATGCATTAAATGGTTGTAAATTGATGCATGTTTGGTGTCAGTGAAAGACCTATTATTGAGAAGCTGCTAATTCCGATAATATTATGCACCTGTTAGACATAATGAGTCGCACATGTTTTCCCTACATCTACCGTGGAAACAGAATAGTTATTTACGTAACAAGTGCGGAAAATACACTTTCCGCAAGTGTTAGGTATAATATTTTTTCTAACAGCGTGTGGAAAGTACTCACTTCCAACACGCATCTGCGTGCAGTAAGTAGCTTTTTTCCGCACGCTGGTAGAAAAATATGTTTATATAGTTTGATATGTAGAGGTCGAAGATTCATCGTACCTAAGTGAACCTAACAGGTCACGATTCCGCTTTTTGAAACGACTTGACCAATCCCTTTTCTTTGAAACCTCCAACTAAAGCGTAGGTAGTAAAGAGTCAATCTACTTGACGCCATTTTTTTAGATAGATAAGAGTAAAAATATAACTTACACAAAATTTGTATATTTAGCTGGCAAAGCATTGAAGCTATGATAGTTGTTCAAATTAATGATTTGTATACCTTTTCAATATGTTAAGCCTTAAAATCATTCTCACGCTTTAGCCATGGGTGCTATACGAGTATGTACATATAACCCAAAGACGGAAACATTATTTTTTCGACAAATAAATTTTAGGGCAGAGCATACTGAACAGCTATTTAAATAATTCATTTGATACAACAATCTGTAATTCGACGCTTTGTCTAATCCAGTTAAGCTTGGCCATTTTGAATAAGTTCTATTTTTACTGACAACTTCAAACCTAATAGGGAAAACGGTCTACGGCTTTCAGCAATGTATAGGATGTTTCTTGCACTTTCTGTATAAGATAAATAATAGTACTTGAAATTGTCGGAAAAATCTAGAAAAACTGCAATTTTATCATTGAGTGCCACATAACGGACCAAAAAAGTGATAAAGCAACAAAACTCAACATCCATTAGAAGCTTACATGAATGAATGAATCTTGAAATTAGAGGCATTCCGGCCACCATAAGGAGCCAGTGCGTAGGCCGCTTAAGCGGGCCCTTATGCACCTCTACAATCCTTAGATCACAAGCCTCGCCCTTTTAGCGAAGTTGAGAATCGCCTTGAGTCCAAGCTCCTTGACGTCCTGAGGGTCCAAAGTAATGGACCCCAGTATAGTCTGCCTATAGTAGCTCAGAGCTTCACAGCGACACAAAACGTGCGCGGAGGTCTCTTCCTCTACCCCGCAGCGTTCACACAAGGGATCCTCAGCCACCCCCATCACGTGCAGGTGACGCCTTAACGTCTTATGGCCCGACAAAAGTCCCACCAGCAACCTTAGGTTGGCTCTATCCAGAGATATGCAGAAGCGTCCATCCTTAGCACTGGGCCCTTCAATGAGTTCCCGTGCCTGGCGGAGATGTTTGGAGATACTTCTCCATTTCTGAGAGTGTTGTCTTGCAACCCACGTCTCCATTTTCCTCCTAGCTTTATGCGCGGTCAATCCTAGAGCTAGCTCAGGACCAACGAGCTTGCTGGCTGATCCTGTCTTCGCCAGAGTGTCCGCCGTCTCATTGCCCCTTATCCCAGCGTGTCCCGGTACCCATATTAACGATACCGGATGCCTCGCTGCGAGGCAATCCAGAGCCTCCCTGCATTGCAATACAAGACTCGAAGTAATCTTACAGGCACTTAGTGCTTTTATTGCAGCCTGGCTGTCGGATAAGATTGTTATTCTTCTCCTAGGCCCACCCTTCTCCAGAATGTGAGATACACAAGCCAGAGAGGCAGAGATAACCTAGTTTTAGGCCCAGAGACCCCAGCACCTGAACCCTCTTCGGTGACCGAGCCGTCCGTGTACCAGATCTGCCCGCTCACTCCGGAGAGCCCCGGCTACCGGCGTCCCACTCCTCCCTCGTTGGATACTCCACAATAAACTTGCGGTTGAAGCGATATTTAGGGGTACTACGATCACCCCTGCTTAGAAGGACGGGGTCCTCCCTTTGCAATTCGACTAAGATGTCCCTTGACAGGATTCAAGAAAGCCGAGCTGCCCTGACTCCACAGTCGTTGAGCAACTACTCTGGCTTCACCGCGGATCACCAGATCCAACGGTGGGAGATCCAACAGAGCTTCCATTGCACTCAATGGCGTTGTTCGCACTGCACTTGTAACACTAATACAGGCCAAACGCAGAAGCTTACATTAAAGCTCATTTAAACAAGACTAGCTGTGAATATCAATAAAGCCAATCCGAAGATATACTGCTTTTTCTGAAAAGACCTGGAACTTCTTCGTCCCTAAGCCAGTCGAGTTACGAAAGAATGATGTTAACAAAAAAGGTCACAAACCACGAATACTATCCAAAAAAGCTATTTTGAATATATTTTGTGCATGTGGTGTTTCCTCCTTTCCCCTATATCTCCTAAAGCCCCAGGGTACCATGGGTGCCATAGGTCTTAGGCATTCGTGGTGGTTCGATTATAAAAAATGAATATCTGAGGTTAGAGTTACGCCGGCTAGCGGCCATTTTAAGAAGATTTATTTAGAATTATATATAGAATTTATATAGGAATAATTTCCAGCAGTTTCTCTTGGCAGCCGGCGTCCTTTATTAATGGTCCATCCGCGGGGGTATTACGTATCTTTGTAAGTAACATTAGGTAGGTTTTTTACATTATAAAGGTTTTTTGTGGCATTATGCAGGTTTTTCTACAAGATGTCAACTTAGCATAAGCTGTTGTACACTTGTTGTGTACTCGTTCCGTAGCTATACGTATTTCCCAAACGTCATGATGCTTCAGCTATCAATGTTTAAGATCTGCTTCAGCGATAGCATTATTGGAGGTCTAAGCGGTAAGTTGTATACCATAGCTGGAACGAAAACGGCAGTGCACAGGTGCATAGTGAGGATGTGTGTGCTAATAATCTGTTGTGTTGATGATAATTCCACTGGATTCTCTCAAATACCTTACTTGAGATGCATGCAAAGCTGAAAATTAGATGGGCATCCGCGTTTTGTTATTTTGTTATTCAACCTGGAAATTACATATTCAAATTTGCTGAATTTAAAAAAAGCGATTAGAAAAGAAAATCCCTGGTTGGTGAAGTATATTAAAACTAATTACACAACGCGGGCGCGGTGCTGATTTCCCGTAATTGAAAACGCAAAAAAACAGGGAAAATTGTAAAGTATAACCTATCTATCTTCAGAAAGGACAACACAAATAACCCGCCTGGCACAGCTAATAGCTGTATTTCATGGGCAGCATATTGAATAACAATTTTCTCGCATAGCAAATATCATTGATTTTATACACATGCGGACCATTAGACACAATCATCCAGAAGTGATCTTGATACTCTGCTACTCAACCACACATCTTCTCAGAGTATACTCTTGCAGCTTGCAGCATCGTCAATGACCGTGTCGTGTCGTTGAGTCATTCCTCCATAGATGGATGCTCACAGCGCTCATAGCAAGCAAACGCACACTAGGAACAATCTAGGCAGCAAATTGACATTTTGTCGTTTTTTACGTTTACTAGGTTTTTTACGTTATAGCTCTGCGGGTACTTGATCATACGTAGGTGCTTTATGAGGTAATAAGTAATTTTACTTAGTGTTTAAAAAAATGTGGAATAGCATGAGCAACCGGGTACCCAACGACAATGCTGACATTTTAATCATCAGTAGAAAATATTAGGAAACATATATAAAAGAATCTTGTAATAGTTTCAGTCGCGAATCTAGGATGATGGCTGCTAAACCTCCACCATAATATGCGTAATTCCATATACAAATATCATCAGTTCGATAAATAAGGACAGCTTTCTATGATGTCCCACAAATACGAGTACCGCAACAAGTACTGTGTAGCGGGGGAATGCTGGAAATACATTCTCCAACTAAACTGAACCCATAAGATAACTCATAGCTAACACAGATAAATAATAACGCAGACAAACAAATGTCTATCCTTAGACTAGTCTCAATTTTTTTCGTTTCGTGACAGACCTAGTTTCTACAGCTCACTATGTATTACATGATTTGTGTTGGTTTCATACTGAAATTAAACTCTAGTTAGCAAGTTTGCAGAACACATGATCTATTGTTTACGACAATGGTGTCAAATTACATGTTGACGGATTCATTGTGGCGATAATACGCATTAATTTTAGAAAAAACACTCGTATGCCATATTTTTTGAGTGGCGAGCACCAACCGAGAGGATTTAAAACTAAATTAGTATGTTGCTGAAATTCTTGGTGAAACTGTTTCCGTATACGAATGTAGTAGAGCCGAGTAGTTTTACTATTAAGAATAATATCTTATAATAATAATAATAATAATAATAATGACGCCTTTATTTGTTGTACAGGTGAAGGACAAAGATAGCGAAGTTTAGCCTAGGCTACTCTTACACTTAACTATCTTTGTCAGTACATTTAGAGCACGATGTAATGTGCGTTGCCTAAGATGTTATAAAAAAAATTATAGTTATAACTAAACTATGCTATAAACTAAAATACACACATATACATATATACACCCATACACAATTATAATATTTAGATACATATATACATAAGAAAAGATACTGCACAAATATCAGGTAAGGGTAAATACAAATTGTTTTATTTGTTTACGGAAATTGGCAGGAGACATTTCCTTGTATTTAAATGGTAAAGCATTGTAAAGTATGGCAGCATTATACGAAAAACAACGCTTAAAAAGTGTCATAGTGTGAGGCGGTATTCTGATTATTTTACGGTCTCTTATGCTCTTGCTATGAACTTCATGACTAAATATAATCTTACCTCTCAAATAAGCGGGCTTTGACGTAGCTATCAACTTGTGCAAAAATTTTAAGTACTTGTACTCAACTAGCTTGCCAATTTTTAGCCATTTCATATGATGGTACCTAGCGCTAACATGGTCAAATTTTCTCAGCCCATGGATAAAGCGGATGCAATTATTTTGAATAATTTGCAGCCGGTTCTTCATGAACTGGTCGAGACATGGATAGTACAGAATATCGCAATAATTTAAGATTGACATAACAAGAGACTCACACAATTTTTTCCTTAATTTATATTTTAGAAGACGGCGATTGGCAATCAATGATCTCATTCTGGCATATGTCTTTTTAGTTAGTGACATGGCATGGCCCATAAACCTTAATTTGCTGTCTACTTCAACCCCTAAAATCTTAGCTGAATGTGTTAGTTCTAACAGTGAACCATTTAGATGCACTTTGAATGAAATTTCCAAATTCCTTCTCCTTGCTTCTGAGCAAAATAGTAATATTTGCGTTTTATCTCGATTTATTGTTAGATTGTGGTCACTTGAATATGTTTGTACTTTGTTCAGATCCTGCTCTAATAGAACAGCAGCATCTTGCGAACAAGAGGTGTCAAAATAGTGTATAAGTTGAGTGTCATCAGCAAAAGTTTGTAAATCAGAATGTGCGACAGATTTGTGCAAATCAAAAGTGTATATCAAAAACAATACTGGACCTAGTATGGAACCCTGAGGGACGCCCGATGGTATTACGCTGACTCCAGACCGCCTGTTGCCCACAGAGACACACTGCGTACGCTGCTGAAAATAGTTTTTAAAAAACTGAACACTCACATTATCAAGTCCAATATAATGTAATTTGGAAAGCAAGAGTTGATGATTGATCTTATCGAAAGCTTTAGAGTAATCTATTGAGACTAGAGTTACCGCCATCTTTTTGTCCATAGCTCGGACCACATTATCGCACAGATTCAGTAGCGCAGAGGTCATTTATGTTTTTCTGGCAGGGAAGGTTTACTGCGAGAGTTTATACTAAAATTCTTTAACCCTGACCAAATTTTGCTTGAATGATTTTGCTCGGAAAGTTCTCCCAGATAAGCTTTTTTTGCTTTTCGGATATCTATAAGAACTTTGTTTCTGAGGCGTCGATAACTTTCAAAATTATTTAAAGTTCTATTTAGTCTATATCTCGCCAATGAGTCATCTTTGTCTTTCATGGCCTTTTTGAGTTCATTATTCAGCCAGGGTGCTGGAGGTTTAGATACACGAACAGTCCTAAGTGGGGCATGCTTATTGAATAGTTCAACCAAGATATTTGTTAAGTGCGCAACTTTATTGTCTATATCATCAATAAAAAATAGATCATCAATATCAATAAGGAAGGTCATTAAGGAAGGCTGCATCGTCAAAATGTTTAAAGTCTCTAAAAGTTATTACCCTTGGTTTCCTTTTAAAAGTGCCTACCTTTACGTTGCACATGACCAGCTTGTGATCAGATATTTGATCTGCATTCATTCAGCACTACACATTCATGAAGAAGGTCAGGCTTGCTAGTGAATATAGGGTCAAGTAATGTTGCTGAGTGCTCCGTTACGTGGGGTTAGGAGAGGTAATCATTTGTGCAAAGCCGGTTGAATTGAAGCAAGGAAGCAGAATCTTATTTTGATTTAAAAGTTACTCTTAATAACCCATTTCTTAATTTTTTTTAATAAAATTATTTGATAAAATGCGTTAAGCTACATATTTTTCACGGTATGCTCACTATATTAAATATTTATGTTTCAATTAGAACAAAATAACCAGCAAAACGCCACTGAAATGTCAGTCCCGTGCCATGTCCTGGCAGGAGTCTGTTGATAATACCTGCCAATTTTTGTTACCTTAAGTACTGTTTTCAAAACTTTCTATACACAGATTACAAGTATACACATAGCTAATTACAATATAGAAAATTGGCGACACAAAAAAGATAAATAATTGAGTAATTTTTGGGAAAACATTTGTCCCCAGCTATTTCGTCAGTCCCGTGCCGCGCCATAAAGTAGTGGGGGGACGGTACAGTATCCAATATATGTGTTGTCCAGTGTTGTCCCTACTGAAAATTGTTAGTATTGTCTCAATAATCGGAGGATGTGCGCAGATTTTGCATAGTTCGAGCAGAAACTGGGGCCGACGAGTAAAAAGCGTGTTGGAAACCTACCCATTGTCAGTACCGTGGTAAGTGTGTTAAAGCTGTTTTTCCTCTTTTTTCCTTTAAATGCTGCATGAGTACTGCATGCATCAAGAAATCATAATTGTTCTTCTGAAATCAATTAGTAATTTAATTCCAAGTACTTATTTTTCTTGTCGTAAATGCAATAATGTCAGTCCCGTGTCATTAGGAGAACACGGGACTGACCGTGTGACACGGGAGTAGTGACTTCAATCTATTTTTTTTCTATAAAACTATAATAAGCATGTGTTGATGCAAGTGATTTTTTACAGATCTCTCCGAGTAGGAGCTAAGGTACTCTGTTCTGAAAAAATTGAGTGACATTGACCAGTAATATTTGGTAAACACTTGTTGCACTGCTTAGGAAGAAATGTCTATATAATAACCTTTCGCAGGGTGTAAGATGGCTGGACATAGGAAAACATCTGAAGAAGAGAGAAAGCGTATCAAACGTGATCGGAAACGAGAACGGAGGCGTAAAATAAGAGAAGATCCAGAAAACCGTGAGGAGCAGCGAGAAAAAGAGCATCAGAAATACTTGCTTCAACGGAAGAACAAAGAAAGGAAGCTTGTTTCGGAAAAAACAGAAAGGGAAATTAGATCGCAGCGTAAAAAGTGGAGGGAATATACAAAATCTCATAGAGACCGATTAAAGTTAAGATCATCCGAAAGTTCAGATATGCCAGAGCATGTGACGAAACGGCTGGATGGGAGAAAGGAGCATGCAATAAAGAAGAGTAATAGGATGCAACTCAAGCGACATCGAGAAAGAAGAAAAAATGAAGCGACAATAGCAGACCTTAAAAACAAAGTCGGAAACTGGAAGAAAAAAATATTCTCGCCTGAAGAAGTCAATGTACAAAAATACAGATGTCGCTCAACAAACTAGTTCCCCATCAGTACCACCTGGAACTAGAGTACAACAGATCATAGAAAGCTCTTCAATACAGGAGAAAAATGTAGAAGAGGTTAAAAAACAACTTCTTTTTGGGGAAGCCATCAAGGACCAGCTGTCAGAAAGTTATAAATCGTTACGCCCAAATGAAAAAAAGGTTTTTGTGAAAATCATGAATCGAAGAATTATTCAAAAGTACAAGCTTCAACGAACGTGTTCCAAAGTTTTTCGATATACAAAAATAAGAGTAGTGGAATACAGCGAAGGATGTAAACGTTAATCATAGAAAAAACCTAAAAGCATCTGAAAATAGGAACAAAATTGTGGCGTTCTTACAGGAAGATGTGTACTGCAGGATTTGAAGTTACCCATCAAAAAAAAAATTTAACAAACACTTTGAAAAATATGTTCAGAGTTTTGTAAAAGATACTCCGATGTCAAGGTGAGTTATACATTTTTCTGCAGATGTAAGCCTTTCTGGATAGAGTTTATGAAGGTAGCAAATCGTGACACATGTAGATGTATGACACATAGTAACATGGAGAAATTGATTGTTGTATCTCTCTGACAAAGTAAAGTGTTGCATTGCAAAAGTGTAATAGAAGTAATTGAATGCAATGAATTAATTGTGTTTACTTAGGAAATGTTCAGTGTGTGTATCTTATAAACCTAAATATTTTGAGTAGTACGATCCTGGTAACGTTGTATCATTTAGACAGTGGAGAAAGATAAAACAAACTTATTTCAGCAAAAGATCACAAAACAACGTTACCTGCTTGAAAATTGCTAAAATCAGGCAAGAGATAGCAATATCAGATATTTTGAACAAATTTGAAAGTAGGTTACCTCTTTTTCTGGCACACGAGAGCCGCATTTTCCACCAATACAAAGCAATCAAGACTCTGAAACAGAACTTGACAAATAAAGAAATACTCATTCACTGTGACTTTTCTGAGAATTATAATCTGAAGTACGCAGAAGAAATCCAGTCTTATCATTTTGGAGGATCAAGGCAACAGATTACGTTACATACTGTGGTAATTTATAGCCGAATACCAGAAAACGACTTGAAGGTTGACAGTTTTTGTACATTATCAGAGTAGTTGGAGCATGGTCCTGGTGCCATATGGGCTCATCTGTTTCCATCTGATCAAACTTTATACTGATAATGAATCAGCTAACAGAACTTCCCGTATGTATAGATATGTGGCCTTGTGTGAAGAAGCTATTGATAGTACTTCAGACGAAGGCATGGTTACTTTCCTCAGAGAGTGTTATGCCAGAATCTCGCAACCATTTAGATTAGAAGAAGACGATAGCAGTTATTCTAGCAGCAAGGATAACGTTGAAATATTACCTAAGCCTAGCATTTTCTATAAATTTTCAACTAATATTGATGTCTTCAAAAGTGCTCAAGCCAGCAAAATTTTCATGTAGTCGCTGTTATGTTACATTATGTTGTTGAAGAATACTTCCTGTGTGTTTATTTTGTACCTGGTTCTTTTGAAATAAAAAATAAAAAGCATGTTTGCTAGCTAGCTGTTTCCTTGTCAATTCCGTTAAAGTTTGTCAGTCCCGTGTATTGAGATATTCAAAAAATGTTAAAAATTAAATATACAAACTAAAATATCGGTTATTGTACTTTTTCCAAACACAAAACTCATACTTTATTGAGTGAATGCATGATCATGTAAAAACTCAATATTTTTTATGTGGCACATTAAGAGGACTCAAATGTCCCACTTTGAAGATATTGACCCATATAGTTTTTAATAACAAATTTCACCAACTTCAGTATGGTTTCTAAGTAGAATGTTTTTATGCGGATTATATATCTTGAATATTTAAACCAATTTTACTCCAAATGGAGTCATCTGACAGGATTTTTTTAAGAGAGAATGGTTACGTAGAATTATATGAAAATGCGATAGATTTCCTTTGTCTTCTGTGGGAATCAAAGTACCCCAGTAACATTGACAGCAGTTAGCATGGAGATATAGACCCGTAAGTGGCGTCACTAAATATTGTTTTTTCTTAATCAACGAAACTACACAGATAAATTTAACGAATTATTGGTAACTTCGTAACCAATTATAGCCTGACGATAACAAGGCCAGGCAAAGTCAGATGGGCCATAAATAAATTCCAGCAATTCAAATCCCCAGGAGTAGATAGCATATACCCTGTTCTATTGCAAAAGGGGCAGCATGTGCTTATTCCGGATCTCGTTAAAGTCTTGAAGGCTTGCTTGGCCTGGAAATATACTAAGTGACATATAAATCCGAACACCCAGTTTAAATGGTTTTATTTTAATAAAATTTTGTATAAGTACTTAATGAAGCATAATAAGTAAATGATAAAAATTTCAAAATGATTGCACTGCTTTAAAGCCCTTTGACTTTTAATAATGTGTGGATGCACCCTGATGTGCTACGCATTCTCCAACGCGCCTAGGCATGCTTCTGATCAGGTGGTCAATGTCCTCCTGTGGTATCTCATTCCAGGCTACCACCAACTCCTCTCGAAGTGCTTCTAGAGTCTGAGGAGGACGTTGCAAATTGAGCAATCTCCTACCCATCATATCCCACACGTGCTCAACGTTGATTCTTTACTGCGGCTGAAATATTCATTTTTAGCGCGTTAGTGAATTAAAAAAAAGCAGTATAAAAACCGGAATGTCCAACTAATAAGGCTGAAAATTTTTTCACTTGTTCTTTACAGTAAGATAAATACATTCACCAACTTTTATTAAAATAACACCATTTAAACTGGGTGTTCGGATTTATATGTCACTTAGTATATTCTACGTTTAACTGAACATAAATATAAGCAAACACATTGTTTTTAGTTTATTTACATAATTATATTTGTTGAATGTAATTATATAATAATTATTAAACTGAATTAATAGATTTGGAAAAGATTACCTTTTGTCTTATTTATGTGAATTTCAAAATGAATAAATTATATTAAAATAAAATTCCGAATAACTGCTCTTTTCCTTAGAGAAAATTAGAAGGGTGACTTCGAAGTTGAGTCATTTATTTTAACAGTGAGTAGATCTGATCAAAAGAAATGTTTTTTCCTTTACCATTTTTCTGGTAAAATTAAAGTAACAAAGTTATAGCCCTTTGGAAGTTTGAGTACCGCCCTGTCTCAATAATAATATTATGTGCTCGTGTTTGGCGACAACGGATATAATCCGCGGTATCGGTTCATCGCATCGGAAACAAAAAAGCGAAAGAATTTGGAACGATGTTTTTACAATTATTTTATTCATTTGTATACAGTCAGTGTCAGTGAATAGTAGTGTCTGTTGCGTGGCTCAAACGAAATAAAAAATGGCACATGTTTATGCGGATCGGTTTCCCAATCGAGTGCAACCAACCCCTCGTGCCTTTGTTAATGTAGTACAACGGGCTCGTGAATCAGGTGACTTAAGACCACACAGGGGACTGCATGCCGGTGCTCCAAGACCTCACAATCATATACAGGTCCGCACTGAAATACTTGTCGGGAGGATACTTTATAAAACAAGGTACAAATTTTTTTTTATTTTTTTTTTATTTTTACACACATATTTTGGTTTATCTTCCTTCTACAATCATTATCTGAAAATTAATGACTCAACTTCAAAGTCACCCTGTATAAATAGATTATGAAAACTACGAGAAATGGCAGTAAATTTGTTTTTGCAGAGTATAAAGCAATAAAGCACTAGTTACTGCTTTTTGATTTACGATAGTTAAAGACGGAATGTCATTTATTTTAGGCTTCGACAACAATTGGGATCCAAAATTACATTTAAGTCACTCTATAAAGTCCTGTAACTTTACAATATTCATTCACTTTTATTATGTCGTAACAATACTCTTTATTTAGTTCGAAAAAATTCAGTTTTGAACTCAATTTTCACAAATCAAGCATGGCAGAATAGATTTGCTAACAAACAAAATGACGGCCGTTTTTATAGATTAAATGATTATTTTCTAAGTCTTAGGTAGTTCAAAAATCGGATTAACAAAGTGTATCAGCTCCTCATAGCAGCCACGGTACCCTCTGGTACTTAGCATTCTGATTACGCAGCTGCTTCTGTATATTGTATACTTTTTTTTTCTATAAAAACGATTACCATTTTGTTTTTCAGTGGGTCTGTCGTGAAGTCATTTCAGATCATCCTAAAAATAAATACCAGCATATGGCCAAACTTTATCACGACTTCTAACTTCCAAAAATGCTTCATACGAATTATAAATATGTAAACAAGGAACGACTTTTCTGTTACAAGTACTTCCTATTTATAGCCTAGGCTAGAACAAGGGAATTGAAAAGTGCAAACCTAAGCATCTCTACATATGAGATCATCATCACAGCACTACCGTAGTTGGCTAGAACAAAGGAATTGAAAAATGACAACCTAAACATCTCTACACATGAGATCCTCATCACAGCAGTGCCGTAATTCCTCCCTCTTCAAGAAGAGAAGGACAAATTTCATTAAGTTCAATGTCATTTTTGACTGATTGATTTTTGGGTTATTTAGTCTTCAAAACGGAGAGCAATGGCTTTTTTAAACAAATTAGAAATACAATAAATGTCAAGGTACTTAAAATAGATGCAATGCTTAACGTAGAAATTTTGTGTGAAAAATCTAAATTTTTTAATTTATCATGCAATCAAAACTTAATCCAATTGAATATCTAAAAAACCCTTCACATCAGTATTTTAAAACAACATATTCTTAGCATAGTTCACTTCCATGTTAGGTATATACAAAGATTTCGAAAAAGCAGAAGTCTTCGAATACTCAATATGAGCAATAAATGTTTTACAACTTAAAATGATAGTAAAAGAGGAATCGGTTTTTTCTTTGGTACAATCTTCATATAATAGAATATTCTTGTTAGTGTTCCCCAAATAATAATTAGCGTATTCGTTATGCAATTTGTTGAGTATATCCAAATTATCTCTTAAATCAAAGTGTTATTTTCATATCTGTCTTGTAATTGTTTTGCTACAGAGACGGTTCGAGAATTTTGTAACGATAAACTATATTGAGTTTCTTTGAGGATTTTGATATTTTAACACTTGTGCCAAATCAATAGTAGAAAAATATGTGCCTTTGCCTAAATTTTCCAAGATTTCTTTAATTAGTGAGAGCGGAAATGTATCCTCAATTCTTATTTCGTTCAATTTCCTGAAATCAACAACCATTCTGTATTTTTTCACACCGGACGCATACATTTTCTTAGGAACTACCCAGCAGGGTGATTGATAGGGTGAATTACTTTGTCGAATAACTCCATCATTCAATAATTTGGAAACTTGATTTTGGATTTATTTTTTGAGATGGTAAAGATATCGATAATTTTTTACATTAATGGGGTCTTCATTTTTCAATCTAATTTTGTGTGTAGTGGCATTACAAGTAGTTAATGATTCATTAGGCTTGAAACATACTTGTTTGAATTGCTTGCAGAAATTAAGAATATTTTCCTTCTCGTCACTGTTCATATTTTCAGTAGAAAAAGGAGAGAGGTTCAGATGACAATTGATTGGAAATATCAAGATATTGAATAATATTATTTTCTACGTTGCAGATACATTCAGGAAAATATTCGTCAGTATTTTATAGGTGAAACAACAACAGAACCATTATCCAAATTTAAAGATTTTTTGGGTTGCCATACTGAACTGGATTGTTTTCTCGAATTGGCTTAAAAGAAGTGTTATAACTAATCTTACATTTAGCAGTTATAATATGATGTCTGGTCAAATCAATAGAGCAATTAAGCTTTTATAAATCATAGAATCCTCACAAGTAATCATAACGTGAGTGCCAAGGAAGAATTAAAAATTCAATTTCAGTTTTATTCTCCCATTCAGAAAATATGGGATCTCTAAAATTGGACGTACATGAATTGATTTCAAAAGGATGACAAAAAATACGATCTGGAAAATATTTAAAAGCAATTTTTGGATTGATCAGGGATGATGTTGCACCAGTCGCGATTAGGATTATAATATTAAATTGAGAACTGAAAATATACGGATGATGAGTTTTTTGATAACCGTTTATATCTAAGCCAACTTTTGGCATTGGCTCGTCGAAAGCTTGAATGTTCGTAGGGTAATGAGGTTTAAAATTTTGTCTTTGTGGTGGTAATTGCATAGGACCTCATGGGAATGTTGGTTGTGGATCTAGCCAACTTTGACTATTTTGGGCTCTAAAAAAACTGATTGGGCTTTGGAGAAAAATTAGAAATAGATCTTTATAAATTTTGATTTGGAACTTGAGCTTTATTCTGCGAGTGAGGCTGTTGTCGTTTATACAGACTCGTTCTTAAGAAATTTTGTAATCAACTTGCATTTGCGAATTGTCATAATCTCGTCAATATTGAACACAAAAATCAATGGTAGTAGGATTTTGCTGTCTCTCAATTTAAAAGCAATATGATCGTGATTATAATGGTATTCTAAATTTTCAAATTCTTTCAGACTCTGTACCTTAAATAATTTTTTGGTAAAAGTCTTCGTATTTTTGGTTAGGTTTCTGAACTGAAGTGTGTACAGCAGTGAGAAGAGTTTCTTCGTTTCTAGGATATTTAGGAATACTTGGATAATAACAATGATTTTAAATCTGGCCAAATTCTCGGACTCGTTAGATGCACTAAATCTCTTACTTCACTTTCTAGCTGAGACTTGACATATTGAAAAGCATATGAAACAAATGGTGTATTGACAAATTCTGCGAAAAACTTGTCTGAATTATCCAAAAAATAAATAAGATCTCTATGACTTCCATGATATTGTGGTACCATACACTTAGCTAAGTTAAATTTAATTTATAAATCTTGAAGAGATATGGTTGGCTGATTACAACTAAGACGTGAGGGAGTCAAAATAACTTGTCTAACAGATTATTTTCGACTACAGAATCAAATTAAGGTTCGGACATTAAATATTAAAATGTAGTCACTTTTAGACGCTAAATAAATTCACTTATAGATAATGTTTATATCTAAATTTAATTCGGTAGAAGAATAGTATAAAAAATAGTGAAAATTGGGTGAAAAAGTTTCAAAAAATCGAAAAATGTAAATGTTGTTTCTATCGCTACACAAGGCACTAGCAGCTTCATTTGGAGAGATCTCAGATACCTCTTTGGGCCAATACAGCTCCTCCCAGTTAACAGCTTGGATCTAGCACCCCGCTCCAGTCCGCTCCTGTCGTTTTCTTAAGAGTCGTTGCCTGCTCCCAAAATACTTACCTGATCTCGCAGACTAGGTAGTTTTTAGTGTGCAAATAGTTCATTCCACGTTTGCTCGCTATGATCGCTGTTTGCTGACGTTTAAGGTCGGTTTATACATATCCGTGCCGTGTCCGTTCCGTGTTATGAAAGTGCCTGGCGAAAAAAAAAAATATGTACTCTAATGAGTATATTTATACATTGGCGTTTTCAGGACGGGGCCCGTCCGTGCCCGGCCTGACATTAATTCCAAACGATAATTTTGATTTCGGCACTGGCGATGCTCGGAAATGACACGGACCGCACGGACTTGTATAAACACGATTTTATTGTTTTGTGAACGTGAGTGCTGGTAAACAGGCAAGCAGGAGATGTTGTGCGGTTAGCGGTTAGTATGTTATGATTTTTTATATGTATTATTTATGAATTTGCATATTTTATTTCTTATTTCTGATTACATATTTTTATTGATTTTAGTGTAATATTCCTTACTGATGCCATTTACGTATTACTATTATTATGGACGATGAAAAACTTATCGAATTGGTCCGGAAATACCCGGTCATTTATAACACCTCAAATTCAAAATATCTAGACACCAAATACAAATTGGAAATCTGGAAGAAAATAGGAGAAGAAATACAAAAAACAAGTATGTAAACGCATATTTATTTTATTTGTAGTCAGTGGGTTTACATGAGATCTTTTAGTTTATTAACTGGCTTTGTGGCAACAAAAAATAATTCTTAAATACATTTCTAACTTGAAAAGCCTCTTCAGTTGCATTACCACCTTTCAATGGAATATTTTGAAATCATGACAATTGACCTGAACTATTCGGTCACCACATATTGTGAAAACGGGCCTTAGAGTGTAATATAAAAATATTTATTTTCAGGTAGTGTTTGCAAAAATAGATGGCAGAATATACGCGACCAGTTTAGAAAAATCTTGGCAAAGGAAGTGGCTAAAAGTGGACAAGCAGCGGAAAAAAGAAAAAAATATAAATATGAAGATTGCTTGCAATTTTTAATTCCGTTTTTTGCCGAGAGAGACACTCTGTCTAATGTCCAGTCTTCGAATTCTGATACTCCTTTGAACACAATACATGAAGAGACTGAAGATGAAGGAAGTCAATCACAAGCAGTGCAACCAACTACGGAGATTTTAGAAACAAGCACGCCCACAGAAAACCAACTGCGTCCTGTAATAAAATCGCCGTCAGTTTCAACCAAAAGGAAACTTCCTGAGCAGGAATCAGCCTCAACTACTTTAATGAAATATATAATCGCTAGAGAAAATAGTCAAAAAACAGAAAATGTTCATCCAGTTCTTTTTTTTCTGGACTCGCTGCCACTGTCAAGTCTTTTTCCCTATATTACCAACATTTGGCAAAAGGTAGGCTATTTCACGTGGTGCAAGAATTGAAGGAGCAACAACTACTTCGACCCATTGTCCAAAATACTGTGTACAACGTAACACCTTTGTCATCTCCGTCGCCCGCTGGAACTTCATTAGATTATACCCAAATGTCATATATGCCAACACCATCACTGGCTGGGCCATCGTCAGATTCTACCCATACGTTTCATCAGTTGTAGACATTTGAAGCCAAAAACGATAGACCAAATGAATCAACATGTAACTCTATAGCAAGCGATTATTATCACAATTTTCAATGAAATTAAATTGTAATAATAAGTAATAATAATTAAAAATAAAATGATAATCATAATTTAAAAAGGGACTTTATTTCAGTACATAAATACTTACCTTAAACAAACAGTCAAACGTTCTCTGGGCGAGATCGGTATGAGATGTAAGTTGCTTCTCAAGACGATATTTAATTTTATCCAATAAAATATTAAACGAGTACTGGGACATTCTAAAATATTCGTGAAATTTTGTTTCATCGTCCAATAATTTTCTGTATATTTTGAATTCTCCTTCGGTTTGTCTTTTTTTCCACATAGGATGCACACTCCATCTTCTTTGTTTCCGCCTTTTCTGCTCTTGCTCTTCCTCTTCATCAAGTAATAATGCCAATACGGTGAGATCTTCTATCCAAGCCGCCATATTTTCAACTATCTTTTACACAGAAATATGTAATAACGTTTTCTCTCCCTCATTCGGCCCGGTACGCATTCTGCCACAACGCGGTTGTATGTAAATATAACATTAAAAATACCCGGACTCGGCACTGACACGGAACCGACACGGCACGGATATGTATACTAAGTGACATATAAATCCGAACACCCAGTTCAAATGGTTTTATTTTAATAAAAGTTGGTGAATGTATTTATCTTACTGTAAATAACAAGCGAAAAAATTTTCAGCCTTATCAGTTGGACATTCCGGTTTTTATACTGCTTTTTTTTAATTCACTAACGCTCTAAAAATGAATATTTCAGCCGCAGTAAAGAATCAACGTTGGCGGATTTTGGTTCTTGACATCCTTTACGATCGGTTACGATGCCTAGAGTACGGATACCTGTACGATTTCGTCAACTTAGCGAGTTTGATAGGGGCCGTATAGTGGGACTTCGGGGAGCTGGACTTTCTTTTCGGGCAATTGCAGTTAGAGTGCAAAGAAGTGTAGACACTGTGGTTAGGTGTTGTCAGGCATGGCTTCGAGAAGGCCGTACGCAAAGAGCAAGGGGCACTGGACGCCGCCGTAGAACAACAGACCGTGAAGATCGCCGCCTAAGATTATTGGCCTTAAGGGACCGTTTCTCCACTACCAGGTCCATTGCAAATGAATGGTTTACAGAACACGGAAGATCTATTGGCATGCGAAGTGTTTACCGACGAATGAGAAGTTTTGGCTTGTTTTCATACCGGCCACACTGGGTCCTCCCTTTAACTCGAGAACACCGACGTAATCGCCTTGAGTGGTGCAGACAACGGTCACTCTGGGATCAGGAATGGAACAGTATTGTCTTTAGTGACGAGTCTCGATTTTGTTTAGGCATGCACGATGGTCGTGCCAGGGTTAGAAGGCGACGTGGTGAAAGGAGGAATCCACAGTTTTTTGTTGAAAGACATGTTCATCACACTGTTGGAGTTATGGTTTCGGGTGCTATAGCTTATGGTTCCAGGTCACCTTTAATCTTCATCAGAGGTAACATGAACGCGCAGCGTTATATCCACGAAGTTCTAGAACCCCATCTTTTACCCTATCTTGACACCCTGGCAGATCCAACTTTCCAACAAGATAATGCCCGACCACATGTTGCAAGAGTCACAATAGACTTCTTTCAACATAATGATGTCACATTGTTACCATGGCCACCAAGATCTCCCGACTTATCCCCAATTGAGCACGTGTGGGATATGATGGGTAGGAGATTGCTCAATTTGCAACGTCCTCCTCAGACTCTAGAAGCACTTCGAGAGGAGTTGGTGGTTGCCTGGAATGAGATACCACATGAGGACATTGACCACCTGATCAGAAGCATGCCTAGGCGCGTTGGAGAATGCGTAGCACATCAGGGTGCATCCACACATTACTAAAGGTCAAAGGGCTTTAAAGCAGTGCAATCATTTTGAAATGTTTATCATTTACTTATTATGCTTCATTAAGTACTTATACAAAATTTTATTAAAATAAAACCATTTAAACTGGGTGTTCGGATTTATATGTCACTTAGTATATAAATCGACCTTTAAGCAACAGGTACACCTACAAAACGAGTTCACAACAAGTGTATTACAGCTTGTGCTAAGTTAACATATTGTATAAAAACCTACGTTATGTCACAAAAAAACAACGAAATGTAAAAAACCGACAAAATGTCACTTTTCAGGATACGTAATACGTGATGGGACTACTCGGTCTAGCCCTCAAAGTTCTTTGTGATCGACGTCAAAACTATCAAAAACCTTGCCCGAACACACTTTTCTAGGTCTCGATTGAGCGATACTCGTGAATCAATACTGACGGTTATCGATTCGGTACTTCGATCCTCTTCGCAGCGCCAATTTTGAATGTGCAAATAACGAACGACTTTTTTTTTAAAAGCAACTTTAAACGGAAGACGAATGAGTACTGGTCACATTCTTTTACGAGTACCTCCTATTGGAGAAATTGAAAAGTGCAAACCTAAGCATCTCTACCTACTAAATGTTTAAAAGCAAATTGATTCTATAGTGCCTTTACTCAACAGTAGTTGAAGCTAATAATAGACTCCGTCGTCCAAAATGGTAAAGGTGATCACTTGGCATATTTTGTATTTGCATCTACTCGATGAAAATATAGCTAATGTTCTTGACTAGTAGAACTGCTTCTTTTAAACCTATTTTTTGAAACCAGTGTGAAGTTGGCAGCCATTTACCACTACTAGTAGGTGCAATTTTCTAAAAAGCCTAATGCTTTAGCGCAAGTGTCTCGTGAGGGGGAAATACTATATCAATAAGTGCTAATTAATAGATCACTTCTGAATTGGTATAGCCACCATAAGGAGTGAAAACAACCCTAAGTCCAAAATCGGTATACAGAGAAATCCAAATATCACTGACGGGGTAATGTGTACGACAGAGAAGCGCGAGAAGCGTGTAATACGTATGTTAGAGAGTACATCTTTCTAACATACGTATTGCACGATTCTCTCTCATACACGTTACGATGTGAAAGGTATATGGATTTATCTGGATAGGAGGTAAATCGCGATAATAAATACATATAACAAAAAGCGCCTACTAGCAATATATAAAAAACTACCCTATTGTGATTCCCTTACATCATTTCTGTAGCCATCTCTAAGGGTGGGACTCGTTCAGAAACATCGCGATCCTGGATTATTCCAACAAGACAATATTTTAGCTATGCACAACTAAAAATCGACGGTGATCGAAGTGGTAGAAAGTAAGTCTCAAAATCGAGATACACCACATGATGAAAATCGCCATCACAAGTGACTCATATAGCAAAAAGTATATTCTATTAATACAAGAAATCTCTACTGTCATTCCCATATGCCATTTCTTTAGGGATGAGTAGCCACTTGATAGCCAGCCCCAAGTGTGGTGCTCTTTTCGAAAGATATCGATCCTGGATTGTTCCTACCAGAAGATATTCTAGTTATGCCGTTGATTAACGTATTTTACTTGAAGATGACTAACCTAACACTATATTCCCGCGTTAAAAAATATTCCAGATAAATGAGATACCGTAGCGCCGTCTATGAGAATTTGTCACAGCGGTTTCTCTATTTATTACATACAGTGTTTTTGCCAGTAAATCCAAAACGGTTAATTTGACAGCTGTCAAATGCGACATTATTCGGACATGTCTCAATCGTCTTTTGTTTTCCAGCAACCCGCGTCAAGTTTCATTTTTCTTATGGCCGCCATATTGGATTTTTTGATTTTTGAAAAAAATGTGAAATTTCCAGACTAGTGATGTCTCACAAGTGCATAAAAGATTGCAGTATTACCGAAATATCAGCACACGTAATGTTATGTATTAGTTTCTTCTAAGGAGGCCATGATTTGATGATGAAAAAAAAACATAAACGCCTTGAATTTTCAATAGAATATTAACGTTAATATCGACTTCTCAACAAGTCAAATCGTTTGGGACAAATTCCCAACTATGAGTTAAAAAACACGTCAGAAAAATCGTCATAAATTTATTTTACACTTGAATAAGCCAACATTTTACAAAATTGTAATGTAATGTAAAATCTAATTATGTAAATGGGCATTAATTAACAGATTTACAAAATAACGTCCATTTGCATCCAGACGTTTTTGACAATTGGTGGAACCTGATTTCAAGAAGAACCTTCTAAACTCATAGCACCTGAGAGACTAGCTCGTAAAGCCAGCACAACCTGGTTTCGCAAAAGCTCTAGGTAGTTTTGTCCGTTTAGGTTGTAGTCAAACAAAAATGATCCTATAAGTCTATTTATTCCCTGAAATGATTAATACTTAATTTCAAATAGGTGCCCAATTAAAAATTTGGATTAAATTACCAATGCCCCACACCAAACGTTAGTTCCAAATCTAGTCTGTAGACGTCTCTCTGCCACTTCGTGAGGGTTTTCCACAGCCCAATGATGAGTGTTGTGCCTATTAAAAACTCCACAATTCGTAAACCTACTCTCATCGGACACAAGACATGATTTACAAAATCGGGATTTTCATTAGACTTCCTAGTATAGAAGCTGTTGATTTTGACACACCAATTTCTCGTTCTATACTTCTTACTGATGCACTAGAGATTTCGTTGACAACTTGTAAAATGTTTCTGTCGCGATTTTCGATTTCAATATTGTATCCGCTTCTAAGTTGTTCGAAGGCCCCGAAGGTTTATTAAATTGAGTTTTATGAGGCTGCCGTCGTTTGGGGTACATCTCCAAGTACCTTGCTGAGGTAATGTCGGCGTTTCTGTGTGACTGCAAGCACAATCCTAACATATCAAACTTTTCTTCATTTTCAACAGGTTTTGAAATTTTTTTGTCAGATTTATAATTTTAATGAGAGAACACTACGACTACTTATTAAAACACAATTTCAATACTCTGAATTATTTAACGTGAAAGTCAGAGTCTCCTTATGAGAAAAATGTGTTATTAATTTTATTTTCTATAAATCATGGCAAATTAATACACAACATTACGTGTGATGATATTTCGATGATACTCCAATCCTTTGTGCACTTGTGAGACGTCACTATACTGGCAATTTTAATGCTCTTTTCAAAAATCGAAAAATCCAATAAAGCGACCATAAGAAAAATGAAAGTTGATTCAGGCAGCGGAAAAACAAAAGACGATTGAGACATGTCATACACGCTATCTTAACTGCCTTAAAAAATGTCCTAATAATATCACATTTTGACAGCTGTCAAATTAACCGTTTCGGATTTACTGGCAAAAAACGAAATTTTCAGTTTGTCAACGATATTTCTAAAACCAACTGACCGATCGTAAATCTGAAGCCGGCTATCGAATGCATTAAGTTTCCTCTAAAACATTCCCCATTTAATCTTTGCTGTAGATGGACTCTTGTTGGGGACTTCGTGTGTCATTTTTTCCCTCTCCATCATCGTTTCCTCAGGTTTCACCCGTATCCTAATGTATGGGCATGTGTACCTACTTTTGTGGTTGCATATGTGCATTCATTTCGGGCCTGATGAAGCCAACAAGCAGAAATACGTATTGCTCGGGTTACCTATCCTATTTTCTGCTCGAGTCCACTTTCCATTTTTGCGGATTTTGCCCATTATTTTCCCCCAAAGATTCAAAATAGGAACAAGGAGATAAGTATACCGTAATTTTTAGGTATGCATAGCTAGAATATTTTCTGATAGGAATAATCCATGATAGCGATTTTTTAGATGAGCACAGCTTGGGATGGCTAGTCACCCCTACCAATATGGCGCGATTGGCAATAGGGCTATTTTTTTATTTATTGCTAACAAGCACTGTTTAATGTATGCATTATTGAAGATTGCGATTTTCCACATGTCGTATCTCTCGATTTTGACCTCTTCGGAAATGGCATAAGGAGATAAGCACACCGTCGCTTTTCAGTTGTGCATAACCATTGATTAACGTATTCTACTAGAAGACAGCCAACCGAATGCTACATTCCCTTTCCAAAAAATTATAAGGTGAATTATTTACCCTCGCCACGTGTAACAGGTATATGGTGATAAATGCAATTGTCTTTCCCAAAATGTCAAGTTTTGCCAATTTCCAATAAACAATTTAATTGTATTTTTTGTCCAACTGGTCGTTGGCAATGGCAAAGACTACTGCTCGTATATACAGGGTGACTTTGAAGTTGAGTCATTAATTTTCAGATAATGATTGTAGAAGGAAGATAAACCCAAAATATGTGTGTAAAAATAAAAAAAAATTAAAAAAAAATTTTTACCTTGTTTTATAAAGTATCCTCCCGACAAGTATTTCAGTGCGGACCTGTATTTGATCGTGAGGTCTTGGAGCACCGGCATGCAGTCCCCTGTGAGGTCTTAAGTCACCTGATTCACGAGCCCGTTGTACTACATTAACAAAGGCACGAGGGGTTGGTTGAACTCGATTGGGAAACCGATCCGCATAAATATGTGCCATTTTTTATTTCGTTTGAGCCACGCAGCAAACACCACTATTCACTCACGCGTTACCGACTGACACAGACTGAATAAAAACATCGTGATTAGCGTTTCAAATTCTTTCGCTTTTTTGTTTCCGATGCGATGAACCGATAAGGCGGAGTATATCCGTTGTCGCCAAACACGAGCACATAATATGATTGAGACAGGGCGGTACTCAAACTTCTAAAGGGCTATAACTTTGTTACTTTAATTTTACCACCAAAATGTTAAAGGAAAAAACATTTGTTTTGATCAGATCTACTCACTGTTAAAATAAATGACTCAACTTCGAAGTCACCCTGTATATATACAGGGTGACAAATATATATATATATACAGGGTGACTTCGAAGTTGAGTCATTTATTTTAACAGTGAGTAGACCTGATCAAAAGAAATGTTTTTTTCCTTTACCATTTTTCTGGTAAAATTAAAGTAACAAAGTTATAGCCCTTTGGAAGTTTGAGCACCGCCCTGTCTCAATAATAATATCATGTGCTCGTGTTTGGCAACAACGGATATAATCCGCCTTATCGGTTCATCGCATCGGAAACAAAAAAGCGAAAGAATTTGGAACGATGTTTTTACAATTATTTTATTCAGTTCAGTTATACATACAGTCAGTGTCAGTCGGTAAGGCGTGTGAATAGTGTCTGTTGCGTGGCTCAAACGAAATAAAAAATGGCACATGTTTATGCGGATCGGTTTCCCAATCGAGTGCAACCAACCCCTCGTGCCTTTGTTAATGTAGTACAACGGGCTCGTGAATCAGGTGACTTAAGACTTCACAGGGGACCTCACGATCAAATACAGGTCCGCACTGAAATACTTGTCGGGAGGATACTTTATAAAACAAGGTAAAATTTTTTTTTAATTTTTTTTTATTTTTACACACATATTTTGGTTTATCTTCCTTCTACAATCATTATCTGAAAATTAATGACTCAACTTCAAAGTCACCCTGTATATATATGTTGGCTCTTGTTGTGGACTTCGTGTGTGATTTTTTCCCTCTCCATCTTCGTTTCTTCAGGTTACACCCGTATCCGGATGTATGGGCATGTGCATTTACTCTTG
The DNA here is from genome assembly GCA_963669975.1 of Acanthoscelides obtectus. NCBI lineage: Eukaryota > Metazoa > Arthropoda > Insecta > Coleoptera > Chrysomelidae > Acanthoscelides > Acanthoscelides obtectus. The sequence goes on along the minus strand of CAVLJG010000006.1, from coordinate 47,434,605 downwards.
TAGTTTCATACGTGCATTCATTTCAGGCATGATGAAGCCAACCAGCAGAAATACGTATCGCTCGGGTTACGTATCCCATTTTCTGCTCGAATCCACTTTCCTTCTTTTTGCGGATTTTGCCCATTATTTTACTATATATATATAACTTGAGACGTGGCCATTGTCGTCTAGACCAGTTAGGTGAAAAATTAAAGCTTCCGCTTTTTGTTGGGTACTTCGACAAAATTTAAGCAAAGAGGACTCTTTATACTTTTTTTAATTCTCTCTAGCTTTCAATGGACTTTGCCATCATCATCAGGAGCTGCAATTACAATGATAACAGTAGCAACAAAAGTGTAAAATGAATTTAAATTGAATCAACTTACAGTAGTATGTGAGGATGTTGCTAATTGTTGTTTTCGTATAGGATGAGGGAAACGTCCAGTAACATGGTGAGAGCTGGATACATGGTACAATGGTTAAAATTATATAAAATATGACAAGACAAGTTAATGACAGATTAAAAATTATTTAGAAAACATTAGAGCATTACGTCGTGAAGCCACTTGATGATTGCACAAAATGGTGGTCATGGAATAATGAGTGAGATGAACCTTTGACAGAAGGCCGAAGGTTGTCAATGTCTGTGTTGAAAGATGGAACGAATTGTGGGCGTGTGCCAATACGTCGCCAAATCACTTCAGATGATGTAATTTTCAGAATGTTATGTAAGAAATTGTTAAACCGACCAGAGGCAGTTGAATAAAATATATTTTAATTAATGGGAATTTTAAATTAACAATTATTAATAAATCGTGAGAAGAGAATTATTAGATTTTGAGTGGAATGAAATTTGTTGGTGGAATCGGCCAAAACACAGATTATATTTATGGTTGTGAAAAGTCGAAATTTGGGGAGATATGTAAGTTCTCCAATTTTTCGCAGTTTAGCAAATATGAGTCAATGACACTCAGTTGTTTAATATCTGTCTTTTTGTTGATACAGTTGTTATTCATGAAAATGTGGGACATTTCCAGGAATAATCGTTTGGAAAGGTGTTTTTCTTTATCAAGAACTTTGATACTTGTGTAATTCATAGAATGTCCTGTTGTGTTAACATGAGATGCTAGAGCGCATCTTTCAGGATGAAGCCTAGCATCACTTTTGTGTGATGTAATCCTTCCTTTAAGAGATCTGGAGGTCTGACCTATGTATATTTGGTTGCAGTTGTTGCAATTGATGGAGTAGACTGTGTTAGTTAAGCCAAGCAGCGGGACTTTGTCTTTCATTTTTGAAAAAATGCGGTTTATAGCGAGGACGGATTTGCAAGCAATTCGAAAGTTCAAAGGACTGCACAATCTGATCAGCTTAGGGGTCAGTTCCTTGATATAGGGCAGGACAGCAAAACCAGGTCTGGAGTCTGGGTTGGTGCTTGTACTGTTTGGATTGATGCTATTATTGGGAATTACATCAGTTCCGTTATTATTAGGGGTTGTGTGACTATTACCTGTATCACCAGAGTTCGGCAAAATATTGGAAGGTGAACTAAATAAGATCTTGTTAATCAGACACTTCGGATAACCATTATTGATGAACAGTTTTGATAGTTTATGTAAATTTGAGGTGTGGAAAGTATTATCTGAGATGCTGATTACCCTTGTTTTCATCTGTTTTACCAAATTGATTTTAATCCCTAGCTTATGGTATGCCCTAAAATTGAGAAACCGACCTAAGGCCATAGGTTTCTGGTACCAGTCTACCAATAAATTGTTGTTGTTGGTGCGGATGAGTCTTGTGTCTAGAAAGGGGACAGACAGGTTCTCATCTTCTTGTTCAATGGTAAATTGGATGTAGGGGTCATAGCTGTTGAATTCTCTGACAATACCATTCAGACCTATGGAGGGGAGGCATAAAATAATGTCATCGTATTTTTTTATGAAGAAGAGGTTATAGGGTAGTGTCGGAATAACAGTGTCAAGCAGATCATCCATGACATATTCTGCCAAAATTGGTGATAGAACAGATCCCATAGGACAAACATGTGTTTGAGAATATATTTTGTTGTTGAAAGAGAAATAATTGTTATGAAAAAGGAATGTTATAATGTTGGTGAAAGATTCTAGAGATATGTTGCAGTGTTGACTGATCTCATTCCAGTGTTTATTAATAGTTCTTGTACATGCATCCAGATAGATATTGCTGAATAGTGACACCACATCAAGACTGGCGATAATATGATCGGCTGGTATTGTCAATCTGTTGAACTGACGAGAGACCTCAAATGAGTCTTTGATGTAGTAATCATTATCTGCATGTGCTGATTTTAGTGTTGTCGATATTAATGAAGACAAAGCCTGGGTGGCTGAACCTATTGATGCAACTATAGGTCTTACTGAGAGTACGGGTTTGTGAATTTTCGGAAGTGCATAGAATTTTGGAGGGACAGAGTTATAAGTGGTCAAAGTTCTTTTTTGTTCTTGGGTTATTTGTTATTTAACAATTTCTTACATAACATTCTGAAAATCACATAATCTGAAGTGATTTGGCAACGTATTGGCACACGCCCACTATTCGTTCCATCTTTCAACACAGACATTGACAACCTTCGGCCTTCTGTCAAAGGTTCATCTCACTCATTATTCCATGACCACCATTTTGTACAATCATCAAGTGGCTTCACGACGTAATGCTCTACTGTTTTCTAAATAATTTTTAATCTGTCATTAACTTGTCTTGTCATATTTTATATAATTTTAACCATTGTACCATGTATCCAGCTCTCACCATGTTACTGAACGTTTCCCTCATCCTATACGAAAACAACAATTAGCAACATCCTCACATACTACTGTAAGTTGATTCAATTTAAATTCATTTTACACTTTTGTTGCTACTGTTATCATTGTAATTGCAGCTCCTGATGATGATGGCAAATACCATTGAATGCTAGAGAGAATTAAAAAAAGTATAAAGAGTCCTCTTTGCTTAAATTTTGTCGAAGTACCCAACAAAAAGCGGAAGCTTTAATTTTTCACATATATATATATATATATATATATATATATATATACACAATACGAGCAGTAGTCATTGCCATTGCCAACGACCAGTTGGGCAAGAAATACAATTAAATTGTTTATTGGCAATTGGAAAAACTTAAAGCGTAGTGAACTCTTTCGACTGAAATCTCAAGCTTTTGACAAACTATGTCGTCGGTGAGGTTGCTGCGAAATGGTGTTTTAAAACGAAAGCGTGGATGAGAACACTTGTTACGATTATAAGGACAAAAGACCGGACACATTAGGTTTGTTGTGAGAGACGGAACAATAGCTATGCGCATCTGTCAATATACCCGAACAGATTAAAAAATGGAAAGAGTAATCAAGTTATTAAAAACTAGAAACTACATTTTGGGAAAGACAATTGCATTTCACCGTATACCTGTTGCACATGGTGAAGGTGAATCATTCACCTTATACTTTTTTGGGAGCGGGAATATAGCATTAGGTTGGCTGTCTTCTACTAGAATACGTTAATCAATGGTGATGCTCAACTAAAAGGCGACGGTGTCCTTATCTCCTTATGCCATTTCCGAAGAGGTCAAAAATAACCCCAAAGTCTCAAAATCGAGATACACGACATGTGGAAAATCGCAATCTTGAATAATGTATACATTAAACAGTGCTTGTTAGCAATAAATAAAAAAATAGCCCTATTGCCAATCGCGCCATATTGGTAGGGGTGACTAGCCATCCCAAGCTGTGGTCATCTAAGAAATCGCGATCATGGATAATTCCTATCAGAAAATATTCTAGCTATGCATACCTAAAAATTACGGTATCCTTATCTCCTTGTACGATTTTCCTTATGTCGTCAGTTCCTGTTTTGAATCTTTGGGGTTGGGGTTGGTTTTCACTCATTCAAAAATACCTTAAGGAGATAAGGACTTCTTCCATTTTACGCACAGCTACAACATTTTCTGGTAAGAATAATCCATGATCGCAATTTTATGGATTCCTATACTCTATTCAGATAAGAGATAGACCGGATGTAAACAAAAGGTTCGGGTGATTTTCACGCTAACGCCGCCGTCTCGACGTAAAACAGGAGCCCTCATTGGTCAATTCGAGTCACATTCAGGTTCAGACGTGTTACGTATGTCGTGTGCATCATTGCAATTTGATATTTCTTTGGACGTTTTCGTTTGTTATCTTATTAAGTTGTTGAGTTTGTCGTTGTTATTGTTATATCTTGTTATTGATTGTCATTGTTATCAACTGCTTGCGCAAAATGCCCAGTAGTACAGATACTGCCGATGAAGTTGTAAACTCCTGTAGTCCACCTAGGAAACGCTCTAAAAAAAGACACCTGAGTGCAGAAATGAAAGAGGTTTGAATATATATAAGATCGAGCGCGAGGAGAACGAGGCATCAACCATCAAAGAAATTGTTGTGAAGGTTTCTCACAAAGTTGGGATGTGTCGCGCATCAGTGTTTAATGTGTTAAGACAATACAAAAAAATCACACCTTTCCTGAGCCAATGACCAGTAAACATCGCAAAAGTATTGTTAAATCATTGGATGAAGCTGATAAGCATGCGATTAGGAGGAAAGTGCATGAATTCTTCTTTAGGAATGAAATACCTACTATAGATAAAGTACTGCAGGAGGTAAATGGAGATACAACGTTGCCAAATTTCAAACGATCAACTTTCCATGCGTTACTGAAGCATTTAAATTTCGAATGGAAAAAACGGGGTCGTAATAGTTTACTACTGGATAGAGAAGAAATTGTGCTATGGAGGAGGGATTATTTAACAAAAATTGGGAAATATAGAAATCAAAACAGGAAGATTTATTATCTTGATGAAACGTGGGTAAACGCAGGACACACTACAAGTAAAGTATGGGTTGATGATTCTGTAACTTCATCCAGGAGGGCCTTTCTAGATGGACTGTCCACCGGATTAAAAAATCCAGCAGGTAAATACGAGTAATAGACAACAATCGGATGTTTTTCAAACCTTGGGAACAAGGTTCTAAACATTAATTCCAGGGGGCAGATAAAACATATTACAAGTAACAAAACTTTTATAACTTTCGATAAAATGCGTGGATGTTTTATTGTTATTTTCATTTGTTAGAACTTTTTTAAGCCATGTTTTTATGTGTTTTCGATATTTCAATAATTTTTTAATATAATCTTAAAATATGTCGAATATTATAAACTTAAAAAAAGTTACTAAGTTTTATATTGTGTACCGTTCCTAACATTTCTAATCATTTTAATTCATACTTTAAGCTTTATAAAGTTATAATTTGTTAATATTAATATTTGCACGTATTTCAGGTTCCTGATCATTCATTTTTTAAAGGTTTATAACTTTAAATTAAATTGTGAAGCGCTGAGTAATCATACGACGTTCAATATTCTTTCTTTCAATATGACTAAATAATCCCAATTATAGCAATCTGATACTCATGTCTCAATGTTTTTTCGCTGAATGTGATGAAAACATTTGAAAAAGGTTCGCTTATTGGAATAAATCTACACCAGTTAGTACTTCGATTTCCAGGTAAAGGGAAAAGGCTCATTATCTGCCATATTGGCAGTGAGGATGGATTTGCTGTTGACGGTCTGTGGTGCTTTGAGTCTAAGAAAACTGGAGATTACCACGAGGAAATGAATGGCGAATCGTTTGAACAGTGGTTTTCAAAAATTTTACCGAACTTAGAGGAAAACGCAGTAATTGTGTTGGATAATGCGCCTTATCATTCTCGAAGAGTGGAGAAGGTCCCAACAACGGCTTCAAGGAAAGTTGATGTTCAAAATTGGCTCCGCTCGAAAAATATCAACTTTGAAGAAGCAATGCTGAAAGTACAATTATTAAGAATTGTCAAGGATCACAAGGCGGAATATCAAAAATACGCCATTGACGAAATGGCAGCAAGTCAAAATAAAACTGTGCTCCGTTTACCTCCATACCATTGCGAGCTCAATCCCATTGAGCTCATATGTGCAGAGGTTAAAAATTATATAGCTAAGCACAATACAACTTTTAAATTGTGTGACCTCAAAGGACTTTTCAAAGAAGCACTAGAATTAATAACAGCGCAAAAATGGGAAAACTGTATTAAGCACGTGAAAGACAAAGTTGAAAAGAGAATGTGGGAACTGGACAATATTTTAGAGGAACAAGTCGAGCCATTCATTATTGACGTTGGTGCTTCAGGCAGTAGCGATGATGAAAGCTCATCAAGCTCATCTTTCCAATAAAAGATGTCGTTCATCAAATTCGGTAAGTTATAAGTAATTATAAAGCTACTGTATTTTTTAATTAATTATTGAGATTTTTGAACCCATTTTGGCAAAACCTATTCAAGAATCTACTTTCTGACAATGTTCAACCATGCACATTTTTTTACGTTTTGAACGTTTTAATTTGGTTACATATTTACCTAGAAATCAAAAAATATACTAATCAATATTCTAAAAGCAATTTTAAGAGATATACGATTATTTTTAATTTAGGCTAATTTAAACGCCATTTTGAGATTATATTCGACTGTATTTCACCAAACATCAGGCGGCATCCGAAGCTGGAAATCGAAGCGAAAATTTTGAAACCCTTATGTATATTTACATCATTATATATTTCTTACCCCACCCCCACATGATCCTATATCCATCACCAATCGTATACACATCGAATTGTGCTAATTTACTACACAGTTACGCAAAGCAGCATCTACTATCTAAAATATGTACTGCGTAACTCTTAATACGTCCCTGCCGAATGTTACAGCGTTCGATGATCACGTGGTCTTGTTTATGTCCGGTCTATCTCTTATCTGAATATACTGTAGTTAGTACTTTTTGCAATATAAATTATCCCTCATCGCAATTTCCCTAGTGTCGTCTACCTCCATTTTCAGCCTCTGGGGTTGTTTTTCACTTATAAAATGGCGTCGTAAATGAGGAGACCGTCGCTATGTATAGCTAATATAATTTCTGGTAGGAATGGTACATGATTCGTTTTTTTTTTAAGAGCTCCACACTTGGGGGCTGGCCACCGTACAGAAGTGGCGTTTTTTCTGCAACAATTTCTTGTGAGTCATAGCATAGCAAAATTTGTCGGTTTATCTGTTGGTTGGGTTATTGTCAGACATTTATTTACCGACTACCTTTCAGTATTTGTTCAGACTGTTTAATCCGAACATGGTATGCGTTCGTTTCTTGGAATGCTGTATATCAGACTTTCTTTCTCTGTAATCAATTGATAAGAGATTAGCCCTGTCCGGGTGATAATCAGAAACTTTAATGCGGCGTAAATTAATAGTAGCATGTTATATGAGTCACCGCAGCTGTTTATCTCATTAAGCGACATCCCGCTCTGGTTTGAGGTCGTAACGCCAGTTAAAGTGGGCTTTTTGTCTAGCGTTTCCTTTGTATGTATAATATCTGACGTCAGCCATTGTTTCCATTCAACCTTAGTCTGCTATTTACAAAAAGTAAAAATTGAAACAAAAATAAATGGCTTCAAGCATTAATTGAAATTAGCTCACATTCACTCAAAATCCTCTTTGCACAAATTGTGTGATATTTATTTTGAATTTTAGTTTCTGGAGAATTACGGAAAACAAAAAAAATCGTAATTTAAGCCTTCAAAAATGTGATAACCAAATACAGCATATAAAAAATGTCGTCAAGTAGGTTAACTCTGCACTTCCCACGCAACGTTGTCATCAGTTCATAAACGATCATGTTCGACACAAGTTCCTCCCTCTCAACTAGCTACAAACCTCTATAATAGAAAAATGAATGGATTAACTCAGTCAAATAGGCCCATGCAATTAATCCATACTTCATAGACACCACCCATTTGATAATGCTTACGCTAGTTTCTTCCCTATTCTAAAATCAACCATCTGGCAACGGTACTGAACCACACTAGTATAGTAACTAAAGAGAACCGGTGATGCAGTCAGAGACAATCAGACGCAGACACGCTGACAGTGCTTAGCGTATAATGGTTGCGTCGCGGCCGCGTGACGCGTCTAAAAATATAAGTACTGGGAAATCTATGATGTGCGAAGTATGTACTGATAGGTGAGTAAAATTAATGGGGTTCGAGGTGTATGAATATACTGCTGCCATGAAAATAACGTATACCCTCCCCCACCTCCTACAACCACCACCCACGATTTTCAACCCCTACAAAAAGTTTTCTAAAAATTATCATGAGCCTCTGAAACATCAAAAAACGAAGTTTGGACGATGTGTTTTTCCCCTAACCGAATTTTAAAAACTTCGCGTCCTTGGCATAGTAGTAACACTTTGTGAAAATTTGATCGAAATCCAAGCGGTACTTCTCGAATTATAGGCAGTGTTAAAATTAGCGGACAGACCCTCAGACCGACAGACAGACAAACAGACAGAGATGAGTGTGACATGGTTTTCCGTGGTGTACATGCCATACAACATCAAAAAGACAATGTATCATTTTCGAAAATTTCCGCGATTACAACACTACTCCACCAATAGGTGTGCCATTTGAATTTTTAGAGAAATATACTAAGTGACATATAAATCCGAACACCCAGTTTAAATGGTTTTATTTTAATAAAAGTTGGTGAATGTATTTATCTTACGGTAAATAACAAGTGAAAAAATTTTCAGCCTTATCAGTTGGACATTCCGGTTTTTATACTGTTTTTTTTTTTTAATTCACTAACGCTCTAAAAATGAATATTTCAGCCGCAGTAAAGAATCAACGTTGCCGGATTTTGGTTCTTGACATCCTTTAAGATCGGTTACGATGCCTAGAGTACGGAGACCTGTACGTCAACTTAGTGAGTTTGATACGGGCCGTATAGTGGGACTTCGGGAAGCTGGACTTTCTTTTCGGGCAATTGCAGTTAGAGTGCAAAGAAGTGGTTAGGTGTTGTCAGGCATGGCTTCGAGAAAGCCGTACGCAAAGAGCAAGGGGCACTGGACGCCGCCGTAGAACAACAGACCGTGAAGATCGCCGCCTCAGATTATTGGCCTTAAGGGACCGTTTCTCCACTACCAGGTCCATTGCAAATGAATGGTTTGCAGAACACGGAAGACCTATCGGCATGCGAAGTGTTTACCGACGAATGAGAAGTTTTGGCTTGTTTTCATATCGGCCACACTGGGTCCTCCCTTTAACTCGAGAACACCGACGTAATCGCCTTGAGTGGTGCAGACAACGGTCACTCTGGGATCAGGAATGGAACAGTATTGTCTTTAGTGACGAGTCTCGATTTTGTTTAGGCATGCACGATGGTCGTGCCAGGGTTAGAAGGAGACGTGGTGAAAGGAGGAATCCACAGTTTTTTGTTGAAAGACATGTTCATCACACTGTTGGAGTTATGGTTTGGGGTGCTATAGCTTATGGTTCCAGGTCACCTTTAATCTTCATCAGAGGTAACATGAACGCGCAGCGTTATATCCACGAAGTTCTAGAACCCCAACGTCTACCCTATCTTGACACCCTGGCAGATCCAACTTTCCAACAAGATAATGCCCGACCACATGTTGCAAGAGTCACAATAGACTTCTTTCAACATAATGATGTCACATTGTTACCATGGCCACCAAGATCTCCCGACTTATCCCCAATTGAGCACGTGTGGGATATGATGGGTAGGAGATTGCTCAATTTGAAAATTTTGAAATTTTTATCATTTACTTATTATGCTTCATTAAGTACTTGTACAAAATTTTATTAAAATAAAACCATTTAAACTGGGTGTTCGGATTTATATGTCACTTAGTATATTACAATTAGCATTTATAAACGCCCTGTATCGACAATGTACAAAATTAAAAAACCACGGGTATACGCTATTCTCATCTTCACGAAACGGTTTTTACTCTATCTGGAAAAGTGACAAACTTACAAGCCGTCAAAATTGAATGTTTTTTTTTTCGACAAAATATCTAGTAGCTCCAGAAGTAGCAATTCAAACGTTATTGTATGCTATATAAATTACTTCCACTGAAGGGGACTTTCATATTATGCTAAAATATACAGGGTATGTCATTAGAAGATGTACGGTTTTGTTGCCAAACAGTTGTGAATCACCATGTAGGCAATGGTATACTTTATTTATAATAAAGGAGCTCTCGACCGATAACACACTCCGTTATGTTTGCATGAAACCATCATCCAACATTGGGATAATCACAAGATATATACAGTAATGGACAAAAGTATATAGACAAATCAATATTGTGCTGTATTTCATTTTTAACTTGTTTTATTAATACACCAACCTGTATACATAATTCGTTATAGCATAATACTCACTTATATATAAATAAATTCATTAGACTCCCTTCAATAAAAAAATTAATTGAAAAAAACTGGAACTATGAAGGACAAAAATATATAGACAAAGTAAAACAATAATAGAAAAAAGAAGCAAAGTTCATTGAATTATAGAAAACCAATCATGTTTGTGTTAATATTTTGTAGCAAAACCATTATTATCAATCACCGCCTGGCATCGATTCGGCATAGAGTGTAGAAGTTTCTTGTTATAAGATTTATCAATCTGTCTCCACTTTTGCTCTAAAGCCGCAAAAAGTTCATCCTTGTTTGAATAATTTTTATCTCGTATTTGCTCATCTAAATCTAAGTATTCCTATAGATTTTCAATGGGGTTTATATCGGGAGACTGCGAAGGCGATTTGAGAACTGGTATTTTTTCATCCAGAAAGAATTTCTTTGCGAGATTTGAAGTGTGCTTCGGGTCATTATCTTGCTGGAAGATTGATCATAAGGGCATATTGTCTTCCATATAGGGTAACATGACATGCTTTAGTATGTATGTGTATACAAACTTATCCATAGTGCCATCTATTCTATGTAAAGGTCCCATCCCAAACCCCGAAAAGCACCCCCAAACCATAACAGACCCGCCTCCATGTTTGACAGTGGGCAAAGTGTACTTGGGGGTCAATCTTTGTCGACTAGGACGTCTAACGTAATGAACACCATCTGAGCCAAACATATTGAACTTGGATTCGTCACTGAAACATACCCTCTACCAGTCACAGATGCTCCAATCAAGATGCAACCGTGCAAATTGTAATCGGTCCTTACGGTTTTAATCTTCTACTTATAGTTTTCGTTAAAACACTTTCAATTCCTTTTGTCTCGATTTCGGCTTTTATTTGTCTTGGGGTTTATATTTGTTCAATATTGCCCAAATTGCTTTACGCTTCAGCTTCAAATTTTTGGCAATGTCGACTTGACGTTGACCATCTTTGTATAACTCAATGATCTTAGTTTTCACATCGAAAGAAATTTCTGACCACGCGGCATGGTCTTAAAATCACTCAACTTATTCCACAATACTTGAAGAACACAAACTAATCCTCTTCTGACACGAAACTGTACTAAACTAATGTTGAAAAGAATTTGTCTATATATTTTTGTCCCTCATAAAAAAGTGCTTATATTCAGACTTGTATTGTGTTCATTGCAGATAATGTAAAAACAAGGAATTTAGTTTTTCTACTAATAACGCATTTGTTTATTCGTTTTCTAAAGGTATTTAGGTAAATATTCATATTTGTCTATATACTTTTGTCCATTACTGTATATATATATGTTAATAAACGTTGAGATGCACGCTATCACAGGTTTAAAATAGCACAATTCTATATAGCTATAAATTTCATCAAAATTGAATAGCCCTGATCCATCCCACTTTTAACCCGACGCAGTCCAATGTATACTTTTGACCAAATTGAAGGTCGAAGTGCTTATGGAAGAATGTTCAATTTTATGCAGTCTATTACCTTATCAATTGAGTGTTTAACCAGTTAAGAAAATTTAAAATGCTGTATTTTCATTGACTGTAATTACGTCCCGGGTCTAATATTCTCAAAACATTTGGTAATGACCCCATAAATTCAATGCGACTTTAAGACCAGAGGCTATGTACCTTTTTTCGACTAATAATACTATCTAATAATATATGTATTAGAGTCAGGTCCCACATCATATCGGAATATTATAGTTTTTATGATTGCAAAGAATCAAAAAGAATGTCTGTCGCCACTGGCATGGTACGCGGTAACATTGGCAAGGAACACTAAAACATATTTCATTCTTGTACTAAGAGAATTCACAGGAGGTGTCGATAACAAGCGTATACTTCTTGGGAGAGAAGTACATATCATGATATTCCGACGTTTGTTTAAATACTCCCATTGCTCGGCCTATTCGGTACAACTGCAACTGTCGTCCACACAAATATATATCATTAGGTGCGGACGTTGTTTAAATTTGAAAGCTTCTCGTTATCGCAGTATTACAAACATTTACAAATCGCAATGTGCTAAACACTTGTTTCACATTACGTCACTGTTCATGTATGTATACGAGGAAGAAATGAAAATAGGCAATAAGGTAATTAGACTCTTCCTTCACATCAAAATGATTTTCATACTTGAGGTACTTTACAGTATATTATACTTATTGTCTGAGCAACACATTTTTCAATTACATAGTGAAAATTTGATTGAAAGGTTGTAACTTTTGTTTTCCTATCCAGTTACGTATTTAATAATCTGGATTTTATTGTAAATCTAGGCAAAACACATTTTGTAAATTATGCACGTAACATTGGGAAGCTGCGATATTTTTGCTTTCATATTAAAGGATTTCATGTACATAACCATCCCCTTATCTCAGAAACCAATGAGTATACAAAAAATGTTGAAAAACGGCTGTTGGGTCAAATCAAAGTTTTATTCTATCATATTTTTGTATATCGATGGTCAAATTCTAATACCCCGTAAATGTAGTGATCGGTATTATACAGGAGAAGGTTTTTTATTTTATAAGGTCCTAAATCTGATTCAAAAGGTTACAAAACTCTTTTATATTACATTTAGACAACTAAATGATAAGTAAAAATCTTTTATTCTTAAAATTAAGTAGGATTAGAACAAAAATGTATCGATACCCATTTGGGTAAGACGTCAATGATACGGGATATTATAGTAACACTTAACACTAAAAAAACGTTTAAACTGAACTGTTATCAACTTAATTTCGCTTAATGTTGAGGAAAACATTTTTAATGGGGGCAAATTATTATAAAAGCCATGACTGTCATTCGCATTTGATGTCCTGGAGATGTTTGCACTTTACTTCTTTTACTTTTAGCCTGCGTTGATGAAGAGCTTGGTATTTGATTTCGGGATATTTGAGGGATCGCGCTGGAAGAGGCTGAAGTTCATGATCAAAGACTATCTTATATTCGATTATTTTTTTCTCAAAATTGGATTTTAAATGTAAGTCATTCTAGCTACAGTCTAATTAAGGGTGAAATGTGTTTGTTTCTTCAGAAGATATAAGGCCATGTAGACATCTTTTTCAGACGCGCCTAAGGGGTTGATTTCATCCCTTGAATGTAACAAAATGCAGTTTTTTTTTGTATTATTCGCCTAGCCAGAAAAGTTGCTACAGTCTAAAAATGTGTGAAAAGTGTTCCTTAGAGTAGTAGCTATAGACCATATATTTTAACTCCTGAAGGCGAGAAAATGCAGCTTTTCCATTTTTGGACTAGCTAAAAATGGGTGGAACGTGTTCCTTTGATTACTAGTTATAGTAGTTATAGGGCCACATAGGTCTCATCTTCTTCGGACCCGTCGAAGGTCTTGATTTCAACCCTTGTACGTGAGAAAATACGGTTTTTTGTATTTTTGACCTAGCCAGAAAAGTTAACGCAGGTTAAAAATGGATGAATGGTGTTCCATTGATTAGTAGTTATAATACCGCATAGACCTCATCTTCGGACCCGTTGAAGGGGTTGATTTTTCCACTTCAACGTGAGAAATTACAGTTTGTTGCCTAGCCAGAAAAGTTGCTATAGGCTAAAAATGGGTGAAAAGTGCTCCTTTAATTAGTAGTTATAAGGCCACAAAGGTCTCATTATCTTCGCACCCGTCAAAGGGATTGATCTCACTCCTTGCAGTTTTTTTTCACTTTTCCTCTATCCAAAAAAGTTGGTACAGGTTAAGAATGTATGAAAAGTGCTCCTTTGATAAGCGGTCATAATACCACATAGGTTTCATCTTCTTCGAACCCATCGAAGAGGTTGACTTCACCCCTTGAACGTGAGAAAATGTGGTGTTTTGTATGTATGATCTAGCCAGAAAAGTTACTACAGACTAAAAAAGGGTGAAACATGTTCCTCTGATTACTGGGTATAAGACCGCCTCTGCCTCATCTTCTTCGGACCCGTCGAAGGGGTTGATTCCACCATTTGTACCTGAACATTTTTTTTTCACTTTTCCTCTAGCCAGAAAAGTTGCTACAGGCTAGCTCAATAATACAAAAAACTGCATTTTCTTACGTTGAAGGAGTGAAATCAAAGGAACACTTAGCCTGTAGCAACTTTTCTGACTAGTGACAAATACAAAAAACCTCATTTTCTTACGTTCAAGGTGTGAAATCAACCCCTTAGGCGGGTCCGAAGAGGATGAGTCCTATGTGGTCTTATAACTGCTAATCAAAGAAACACTTTCCACCCATTTTTAAACTGTAGAAACTTTTCTGGATTGAGTAAAGGTGAAAAAAAAACTGAATGTTCTCACGTTCAAGGGGTGAAATCAGAAAAAGATGAAGTCTACATGGTCTTATAGCTAATGAAGAAACCAATACTTTTCACCCTTAATTAGACTGTAGCAACTTTTCAAGCTATTGAGGCAATACGAAAAACTGATTTTAAATATTATTTGCCCTAACGGTGAAACCACCCCTAAGGGCTATGTTGCTAATATCAGTAAGGAATACAAAGGAATCATTCTTGGTAGATACTACCGAAACAAGAGTTGAATCACATACTGCAGAGTACCTTAAAAACACGGCTCTTGAAGCAATAAAGAAAACGAAAGCCAGTTTCACGTTAAAGTAAGGGGTTTTGTTACAGATAATACAGGAAATGTACAACAAATGCGTTCCGAATTAGATAATCAAATAGGCATACTTCAATATGGATGTTCAGCTCTAATTTTGAATTAATTGGTCAAAAGATTTAGAAATTCCTTCAGCAACTGGTTATGCCTCTGGAAATAATGTGGAGCACAATGAATAATGCTCCTAAGTCCTTATTAGCCAATAGGGGATATACAGGGTGTTAATGAAGTATGTAGACAAACTATAACCATCGAATCCTTGGTTAGTTTGAAGACTAAATGTTCATATGCACATGGGTCCGTAACGGCTTTCTTTTCGAGCTACAGCAACTATCACTGAAGAAATACGAGTAATGTTCCAAATATTTCTATGAATAATGAAACGTATTTATTGAACAGTTGGTATAACCTATGATAAGTTTTGCATGTTTTACAAGTTGCTGAGGCTCAATATGAACGTGGATGAAAATAGTATTAACCTGTATTTTTGTAAAAAAAAATATTTAGGTCAATATTTTTGAACATTAACATTAAAATAGAACGATAATAATAGTAAATATCAAATAGGTTTTTTTTACAATAAATGTTCAAAGTGGCCTCGAATTATTTGATAACATAAATTAATTCAATTTAACATTATCCGTATCTACGTACATGGAGGGTCTGAAAACAACTGTAAATCATGTGATATTCACCACAGGGCATACTTAATTAAAATAAAATACGTTCCATTCTTTTACAATTTTTTAGAACAATATCATCATTTCTTTTAGTGCTAATATGCTCTAGCTTGAACACACAAATCTTTTCATTGCTTCGCGATATTGTAATATGTATTATGGATCTCTTACAAAATATTAATCCAAATGTAAGTTAAATTGAAAAAATATTTTATGTTTATGTAAGTCTGATTCTGAATTCTGTGTACATATTGCAGATAGTATGTGAAACGAACGTCATTAACGAATGGAATGAAAATGAACCAGTAAACTTAATCATTTGGAGAATGACAAGACTTGATGCCGATTCAGAAGAGGATGGTGACAATACTACTAATATGTCAAACAGAAGACAAACTTATTTCAACAGCTTTGCGATCTATTAATGACATTATCCAACGGTCTGAGGAAGACCGCGATGCAGTAGAATACAGCAGATTGCTTGTGTTGCATGATTTGAGACAAAAAATAGTAGAAATCAACTTGAAGAGAAAGTTTAAACAGCCCCAAATAACATCATTTTTCGCACAAGGTCCATAAAAATATTATCTTTTAAATGTTGTCTTCATATTTTTGTATAAACCTATATTTAGTATGCATTTGGTTCATTTGAATACAATGGTACTATTATTTTTTGCAGAATATATACTATTTCTTTGAATACGTGCCTTGAATATTACACCTCGCAAAAGTGAACACCCCCGATATAGTAAAATAGATTTGCCAGAATAAGTAAATCGCGACTCCACTATATATATATATATATATATATACAGGGTGACTTCGAAGTTGAGTCATTTATTTTAACAGTGAGTAGATCTGATCAAAAGAAATGTTTTTTTCCTTTACCATTTTTCTGGTAAAATTAAAGTAACAAAGTTATAGCCCTTTGGAAGTTTGAGTACCGCCCTGTCTCAATAATAATATGTTCGTGTTTGGCGACAACGGATATAATCCGCCTGACCGGTTCATCGCATCGGAAACAAAAAAGCGAAAGAATTTGAAACGTTTATCACGATGTTTTTCGTCAGTCGATAACGCGTTAGTGAATAGTAGTGTTTGTTGCGTGGCTCAAACGAAATCAAAAATGGCACATGTTTACGAAAATGCTGAACTTGTGGACATGATTCTTATTTACGGTCTTTACAGTCTTTACAAAATGCTCCCGGATGCATCACGGATTTATGCGAATCGGTTTCCCAATCGAGTGCAACCAACCCCTCGTGCCTTTGTTAATGTAGTACAAAGGGCTCGTGAATCAGGTGACTTAAGACCTCACAGGTCAGGGCATGCTGCTCCAAGACCGCACGATCAAATACAGGTCCGCACTGAAATACTTGTCGGGACGATACTTTATTAAACAAGGTAACATTTTTTTTTATTTATTTTTTTATTTTTACACACATATTTTGGTTTATCTTCCTTCTACAATCATTATCTGAAAATTAATGACTCAACTTCAAAGTCACCCTGTATATATATACAGGGTATTCCATAATTATTGCGACAAAATGATAGGGGTTGTAGAGGGCATAAAAATATGCAATTTTGCCTTATAAACCCCTGTTCGTAAATATGCCGTTTGAGCACCACCGCTAATTTTACCTTAAGAGCTCATAGGAGAAACAAAAAATTCACCAGCTGCAAAATGTTCGTCTAGCACATTTCATGGTCTCGCCGGTTTGTAAAAAAGCCTGTGTTTACATTTTTGTTATCATAAATTCTCCACACCGATTCACTTAATTTATCTGAGTGGTGCGTCAAACTAGATAGTAAATAACAGTATGGTATATCTGAAGTCACTTGAAATAGCATAAAAACCTTTGGTCGGCGCGTCCTTTGTAATTTCATGACGTATCATAGGCGTGCGGTGATTTATTTAGAACGATAATAATAATGTTTTTATATCACAATAAATGGATTTTACTATCTTCTTATTTTTTTGATTTGGGATAAAAAATACTTATATTGGGAGTTTAATTTATGTTGACTGAAAGTTAAGAAATGGAAAAATTACAGAATTCCAACGTTTGACATATGCAAATATTTACATAGCAGGTAGGTATATAAAAAGGTATATAAAGACTTACATTATAGGTATTTATATATCATCCTCGTCTTCGGAGCTGTCGCTAGAGTCATCTTGTAGAGGAATTACAACGGGATTTACAGGAGGCAAAACACAATGTTCATTTTCTTTTTCAATAATATGCCTAGAACACTGCTTCCATAGGTCTGTGGCAGCAATATGAGATACTGCATCTCTTATTGTGGCCAATAGCGATTCACTTAATTGAGGGGTCTGATTATGTTTTCTTACTTTTTTTTAAAGCAGCCCAGACCAACTCAATCGGGTTAAAAATGCAGTAATAGGGAGGTAGACGTAATACTTCATGGCCATTTTGCTGAAGCAGATTGTCAACAACATACTCTTTTTCAAATTTTTCTCTTTTAATAAGATCCAATAATATGGCTTTGGTTGATTTTTGTGGTATTTCCATTCCCTTATCCTTCATAAAATCAATAATGTCTTGTTTTTTTGTGCCTGTATTCGGAATTTTGTTTTTCTGTCGGGAATGGTATGGCGCATTGTCCATAATAATCACTGAACTTGGGGAAATGTTTGGTATTAACTGCTGCTCTATCCACTTTTCAAATAAGTCGGAGGTCATGTCCTCATGATAGTCGGCACATGATTCTTTGATATTTTTGGCAGATAACAGCAAGGCATTAGGTATAAATCCATTTTCACTGCCAGCATGGAGAATAATGATTCGTTTTCCACGGTTGCATGGTGCATTTAAAATGCACTTGTTGCTGTCGTCAACCCAGCCGTACTGCACAACATCATGGGTATCATACCACGTTTCATCCAGGTAAATCAGATTTCTTTTCTGCTCTCTATAGATTTTAACTTTGTGCAAAAATTCTTGGCGCAATTCAACGATTCGAGACGACTCCATAATCACCATTCTTTTATCTAATTTTTTGTATTGAAAACCACACAGTTCTACAATACAGTGCAGTGAGTCTAAGCATTTGTAATTATAAAAATCTTCAGGATAATCTTTTAAATTATCCCGTATCATTTCCAACGTGGGCACCAAATTTTCTTTATAAATTCCGTATATTATACGACGAATATCTTCCTGAAAACCCACGTCTATTCTTTTTAATTTTTGCCCTATGCGCTTTCTGTGGAAGGAATGGTTGACTACATCTCCCCTTTTTACAACCCGATAAATGGTAGACCGACTGATTTTTGTCAGGATACAAATTCTGTTTAAAATTTGATTTTGCGAGGAATCTGGATTTTCGTTTTTCAAACAATCATACATATTTAGGATTACTCTTTGGGTCTGTTCCTCTAAATCTTTATGAAAGAATTCTGCCTGCACAGGTTCATCAACCATCTCCTCGTGGCTTGGAGCATTTTCCCAAGGTCTCCAAAGAGCCATATTTAGGACACACAAGAACAATCAACACAACAATTAAATCAACAAGTAAACAGAGTATTCAAAAGTCAAAAACATACAAACTAATAAAATCTATGAAAAAACACGGACAGACTAAAGAAAACACGTTTATTCACCGCTACACGGCACTGGCTAAACTGTTTCAATTTTCAGTGGCCACCTGCACTTATTCGGAGCTCTGAAACACACGCTTTCTCATTGGCTATGTCCACGCATAGGCGTGCTTTACTCCACGTGGACCGGTGAAATTGCCAGAAGACTATCTGCCGCGTCGACGTTTTTGTCGTTGGTGGCTGCAGCAGGAGTTGAGGCAACCAAACTTTGGTCGCTACTTTTTGTTCACTGACGAGTCCTGTTTTACAAAGGACGGTTATTTTAATAGCCGTAACAGTCACATTTGGGATGAAGAAAACCCTCATGCCATAGCCATCCATAGAGACCAACATCAGTTTTCAATTAACATCTGGTGCGGCATTGTGGACGAGCATATCATCGGGCCATATTTGCTTCCACCACGTTTGGGTGGGCATGCTTATGGTCGATTCTTACAGCATGTGCTACCGGAACTATTAGAAAATGTGTCACTGAACATAAGAGCCAACATGTGGTTTCAACACGATGGCGCTCCAGCCCACTTTTCTTTACAAGTGCGGCAGTATTTGGACGACAAATTTCCAAATAGGTGGATAGGCCGAGATGGCCCTGTGCCTTGGCCTGCGTGGTCACCCGACCTGACCCCACGGGATTATTTTCTCTGGGGCCATCAGAAAGCTTTAGTGTACGAAACTCCTGTTTCCAACCAACAAGAGCTACTGGGAAGAGTGATGGCCGCGTCCGCACATGTTCAGGACGTACCGGGGGTATGCCACAGAGTTCGCCGATCATTGAACAATCGTGCACAGCTATGTATTGAGCAAGGTGGAGGACACTTTGAGCAATTACTGTAGGTAAGCTGTTTCAAGAAACTGACCTTTTTTTTGCTGCAGCCCAAACGGCATATTTCCGAACAGGGGTTTATAAGGCAAAATTGTTCATTTTGTATTGTATATATATATATAGGGTGACCCATCCATGTGTGGACGTAATATTACTCATAAACAAATACATTTTGGAAAAATCTATTTATGGGATGTTATACATGACATTTGAGGTCACATTTATAAAATATTATACAGGGTGTCCCAATTTCGACCTACATATCAAAGTTGTGATTTTTCAAATGGAATGCCTCAAATTTTATTGCATATTAGGATAAATCAATTAAAAAGAAAAAGATTGATATAAGATACTAAAGGTTTTAGTAGTTAGCTACTGAGATGTAAGGTGTTTTGTCTAGAAAAACCGTCCACTTTGGCAACCGCTATTTTGAAATTTGGGGTGCTGAACTTTGTGTCAAAAAAAACTTAGACACCTCAGCTTTTATCTTATTTGTTACTTTTCATTTTAGCTCATACAGGGTGGTCAAAAACGCGAATTGTACTTTTTCTCAAAAATGTTACATATATATATATATATATAAAGAGAAAATGACCATGCGGAGAAAGGTATATAACCTAAAGTAGGAAAATAATGGGCAAAATCCGCAAAAATGAGGAAAGTGGATTCGAGCAGAAAATAAGATAGGTAACCCGAGCGATACGTATTTCTGTTGCTTGGCTTCATCAGGCCCGAAATGAATGAAAAACCGTCAATTTCGGCAACCCCTCAATCCGCCATTTTGAAATTTGGAGTGCTGAATTTTGTATCAAAAAAAACTTAAGCACCTCAACTTTCATCTTAACTGTTACTTTTTCGAATTTTCATTTTTGCTTATACAGGTAGGTCAAAAACGCGAATTGTACTTGTTACCTCAAAAATTTGAAATGCATCACCCTGTATATTTGTGCAAGTGCGGATTCAATTTTTTATAAGCTTTTTTTTTGTATAAGGTTTAATTCAGATAAAATCACTAGATTTTGAGTTATTAAGCTTTTAATAGAACAACACACCAAATTTAAGGAAAAAATCACATTATCCATGGAAACAAAAGACAAACAGTGGGCGAGTTCCATATTGCCACTAAGAGTACAGATTTGACGTAAAAACTAATAACAAGCAGAACAGTATAAATCAGCTTCAAGCGTAATAGAGACTATAACTATAACAACATAAACAAACAACTACCACTACTCAAATATATCCACCAAGTTGAATACACAGCCGTAGTCTTTGATGATGATGATCCTTTTCTCTTTGTAGATCCTTTGGGCTGGAAGTAACACAGCAAGTGGCTATAACCGGCCGCGTGGTTGTAGTTAGTTGTCGCCTTGAAAATTTGAGGTCTTCTGGCCATTTTATACTACAATGTGTAGGTTGGCTCTTGTTGTCGACTTCGTATGTCATTTTTTTTTTCTCTCCATCTTTTTTTCCTCAGGTAACAGCCGTATCCGGATGTATGGGCAAGTGTATCTACTTTTTTAGTTGCATATGGCATTCATTTCGAAGCTGAAGAAGCCAACCAGCAGAAATACGTATCGCTCGGGTTACCTATCGGATTTCCTGTTCGAATTCACTTTCCTTCCTTTTGCGGATTTTGACCATTATTTTTCTATTTGTTATATACCTTTCTCCGCATGATCCTTTTCTCTTTGTAGATCCTTTGGGCTGGAAGTACCACAGCAAGTGGCTATAACCGGCCGCGTGGTTGTGGTTACATGTCTCCTTGAAAATTCGAGGTCTTCTAGCCATTTTATACTACAATGTGTAGGTTGGCTCTTGTTGTGGACTTCGTGTGTCGTTTTTTCCCTCTCCATCTTCGTTTCCCCAGGTTACACCCGTATGCGGATGTGTAGGCATGTGTATCTACTTTTGTACTTCCATATGTGCATTCTTTTCGGGCCTGATGAAGCCAACCAGCAGAAATACGTATCGCTCGGGTTACCTATCCCATTTTCTGCTCGAATTCACTTTCCTTCTTTTTGCGGATTTTGCCCACCCATTTTCTATTTGTTATATATACAGGGTGTCCGCAAAGTTGGGGTTTTCCTTTACACGACGTGTAGATCTTGAAAACATAAGCAATTTTTCTTAGTACCATATACACCAATGTCTTAAGGGAGCCGAGATAAAGGGCTCTGCAACATCAAAAATATCTGAATACCGTCCTGTAGCCGCGACATCCCCAAGTGGTACTAGGACACTAGCTCAACCCGACGACAGAACTGGGTCGGGGTCACTGTGTCAGGTCAGTATGCAACTTTCAACCGACGGTTACGGTCACGCGTGTAGAGGTAAACGAACACGTATAATCGATTGCGTTTCAAAAAACAACAAGCACTAGAGACGTGACTAGAGAAGTGCAAGTATCAAAAGTGTGGCAAACGCTGCGTGAAGAGGGGCTGTATCCGTTTCACGTCCAACGTGTACAAGCCCTTCAACCTGACAATTTTCCAGCAAGAGTGCGGTTTTGTGAGTGGTTGTTGCATCAACATGACAATAATCCGGACTTTTTGAAGTGCATATTGGGGACAGACGAATCTACGTTCACGCGTAATGGGGTGAATAACTTTCGCAACACTCATGTTTGGTCAGTAGAAAATCCGCACGCTGTCCGTCGGGCACATTTTCAACAAACATTTTCGGTGAATGTTTGGGCTGGCATGGTGAACGGTATGCTCATTGGACCATTTATTCTCCCAAATCGATTGGACGGGATGCAATACCTAGACTTTTTACCCAACATTTTGCCTTCCTTGTTTGCCTGCGTCTGCTCGGTAGCGCATCAGCTGATTTCATTTTCTGTTGGAGCGGTATGATTTCGGGCAGAGACGTACTTAGCCCTTCTCGTCAACTGGAGAGTGAGTACTTTTTCCTTTATTTTTTTTTACTTGGTCGCCCTCGTTTCACTACACATTACCTTTGTTATTTCAAGGGTAGTTGTTTCTGAAAAGGAAAACCCCAACTTTGCGGACACCCTATATGTTGCATATCACCGTTGCTAGGCAATATGGTGATGGCCTTCTCTTCAGCCAGCTTCTATCTGTTTCTAGCATTTGTGTCTCTCTCGAACACATTCAACTCAAGCACAAAATAAAGGTAGCCAACAAAATGAATCTGTGTTTGTTGGCAATATCTACTATTGACAATATCCTTTTAAGAGGTTATATGAAAGTGCAAAAAATAAAGTAAGTTACTTTACTCCATACTTAACACACACATACAGACATCCCCGCATATAGGTACAATAAATATCACTAGAACCATGATAAGCCACAAAAGTGTCAGAAATTCGAGTACAATAAAATGTTTACAATCATATACTTTAGCCTTAATTTTCTTAAACGCTTTATTTCTTAAATTACCAGGTAAACCATTATATACTTTGGGGTCAGTAGAAATAACATGCCTTTTGCTGCAACATGCTTTACAGAGAAATGAGAAGAGGAGGAGAGAAAGATTATGGTTAAGAATACACCTTCAATGTATAGTTGTTCTACATTTAATAAGTTGCTTTCCCTAAACAGTTGACTAGGATATCTTTTTGTTTTAGATATAATTACTTTTATAATATATTTCTAGACTATTCAAAACATTCTTACAGCTGCTACACCAAACAATAATCCCATAATTAATAAATGACTTCACAAGAGCAAAGTAAATTGTTTTTATTAACTTAAAAGCTAAAATATTCCTTAGTTCATAGAATATATATATGACGTTTCTTATTTTTTAGGCACCCAGATATTTTACATATTGCATTCTTTCTATTTCATCACAGTCACAAGCATCAATTTCCTGTTTACAATCTATGAATCTATGTTGTGTATTTTTAACTTCTGAAAGTTAGGTAATGTTTTCCCAGTAAGAGCAAAGGAAATAAACATTCTCTTGTTAATATTTAGTGATAACAGACTATCATCTGTCCAGCATTTTATTTTAGAAATTGCAATTTCTGACCTTCTAACAGTTGTTTCCCATGTTTTCCCTACCATGAATACTACAATATTGAGTGCAAAGCATTGTCCAAGATGGAAAGTATGTTATTAATATAAACACCAAATAGGAAAGGCCCAAGCACTGTACCCTGTGGTGCACCAAACTCTACTATACTTCAAGGGTGCATTATCAAGGGCATTGTTTTTTACTCCAATCCGCGTCCTTACAGATTGTTTTTATTTTTACCTGTTCCACTCACAATCGGAGTATGCATAATATTTGCAGAATTATTAGTTACATTTTACAATTATCGACGTCACTTACGTTTACAGCACAATTCTTACGATTTATACGTATATACGAGTATTGTGACTTGTGACAAATCTAAGCCTAAGCAATATATTAGCAATACAGATTGCACTTAAAAAATGATTCATCTTCTGTTTGTTGCTCAATAGTAATTTGAAAAGTGTGTAAAGTTTGACTGATTTTGTTAGAGGTTGGTGTTGCAGCGAAGCACTATTAGTCTAAGCATATTAGACGAAAATACCCCTGGTTTGCGAAATAATTCTAAAGTCTGGTTTTATTGCTGCAAGTTGCTCAAGGGTGTATTCAAAACATCGACGCGTGAAAAGGGTACACCAATTTTTGTGGGAAAACTTTTTATTCGACAACAAAGAATGAGAAAACGTGTTTTTTGGGATTCAATCGAAATAATTGGCAGGACGAAAAAACTCTCCTTATAAGATTTTTAAGTATTTATGAGACCTACAAAATGAGACCACACGTAAAAAGATCCGACTAATAGCAAAAAAGTTATCGCCGAAAACCGAGGCAAACTGCAGGTCCTGGCACGTGTTGGTAATGCGACGACGGTTTCTCGCAGATATTTGAAATTCTTCAAATGCGTAGGATTGGTACTTCTAAATAACCACAACAAAATTGGAGTAGATTGGTCAAGTAGTTTGTGAGAATGCCTAATTGTTTATCTCAAGACATCTGTTTTCAGGCCATCACTACTAGTTAGTTCAAAGAACATTTTATAGCAAAATACACTAGTTTACCTTGCCGATATGAATCGAAAACTATTCCGGACGATAAATGTTATTTTTATGCAAAAAACGATGGGTTACGTTTTTCTTATTTCTTCTAAACAAATTCAAACATTTCGTATTTGTGAGTAACTCGTAACAAAAGATGATAGACACATCCGCTTTGTTTTGAAATGTGATAGTGACGTATGTATTTCGGATATCGTACAACATTTGCTCAATTACTCACAAATACGAAATGTTTGAATTTGCTTTGAGGAAAAAAACGTAACCTTTGCTTTTCGCATAAAAATAACATTTATCTTTCTGAATGGTTTGTAATTCATATCGGCTAGGTAAATTAGTATATTTTGCTCTAAAATGCTCTTTGAACTAATCCTGTATAAAGCTCAATAAACTAGTAGAGATGTCCGGAAAACAGGTGTTTTTGGATAACCAATTAGAAATTCTCAAAAAACTACTTGACCATTATACTCCAATTTTGCTGTTGTTATTCAGAAGTATGAATCCTGTGGATTTGAAGAATTTCAAGTAGTTGCGTAAAATTATCGTCGCATTACCGACAAGTGCCAAAACCTGCATTTTGCATGATTTTTCGGCCATAATATTTTTGCTATTAGTCGGATCTTTTCACGTGTGTTCTCATTCTGTAGGTCTCATCAATTCCTAAAAATCTTGCATAAAAAGTTTTTTGTCCTGTCAACACTTTCGACTGAATCCCAAAATACACGTTTTCTCATTATTTGTTGTCAAATAAAAAGTTTTCCCACAAAAATTGGTGTAACCATTTTATGCGTCCATGTTTAAAATGCGCCCTTGAACAACTTGCACCAATAAAACCGGACTTTGCAATTATTTCGGGGAAATTTGCTAATATGATTAGACTATATGTTAGATGAACGCCTACATTGGAAATATACATTTATGAGATTTGCTTAGCGGTGCGCCTGTAGCCTGTCCAGAAAATGCGTCGATCGATGCTCAAAGTCAATGCCACACGTCCCGCATTTCTTCCCGCGTATGTTTCTATTCATGCTGCTATATTGGAATTCGTTTAAGTCACAGAGCTTCTGCACTACACGTGAATATGTACAGCCCTGTATCCCTGTTCTTGTTTCGTACAAACATACATTATCAAAATAATTACGATCTAACATATATAGTTTTATCCAAAGATTTCCAACAGTTTTACATGCGATCAACACCGGTTCGAAAACTGAGAAACCAACAACTAAGCCGTAAGTCTAAGTTCGACAACGAAAGTGTGAAGAATAACTGCCACGTGATTCTTTTGTTCTCATATAATAAAATATTGTCTTTCTGAGGATTTCTGAGCACTTTCAATATTTTTTTCCAAGTTGGCATTGAACAGATAGAACACAATGGATTCAAAGAGAAATAATAGGATAAATTCTAGAAGTTCCACTGAGGTAGATAAATTACCAGCCCCAAAGATCGTTTGCACCCCCCCTAGACGAAATCCTGGATCCGCCCCCCCTAGACGAAATCCTGGATCCGCCCTTGGTTAGTCTGCAATGTTGGCAATAATGAATTGGGTGTAAATCTAGTAAAACTTGTTTGTAGCGTTTTGATTTTTGTATGCAAATGAACTTTTCTCAATAAAAGAGCTTTTAGCAAGTACAAAATGAATCTGTAGTGTACAAAAAATCAAAGCAAAATATGGCTCTGTCTACTTGGCATTGACGGATCCTTCAGAATTATGAGACCTTTGCGGATATGGGGAGTTTTGAAATATTACTACGAGCCCAAACAACTAAATATTCGGACACTTTTAAATTTTGTGCAAATTGTTCTATAAAATAACGAAACAAGATAGAAGATAGTAAACTTGTACTGAAAACATTTATTGATAGTTTATACAAAATGTGACCTACTTTCGATAATAATATTTGTTTTTCTGGATAAGTAATTTAAATTAACAAAAAGAACTAAACTTCTCAAAAATATGTGGCAACTAAATATTCGGACACTACAAAATGTAACTTAACTAACAACTTGTTACGTCGCCCTTTGCCTTAATTACCGTCTGAATTCTTGCAGGCATGGTCTTAACTAATGCTTGACAATTTCTTGCAATTTCACTCGCAGTGGAGGGATTGTTCTCTAAGGATGGTTTCTCAAATGTTGTTTCATTTTGTGCCAGACCATTTCTATCACATTTAAATCGGAACTACTGGTGGGCCAAGAGATGACATGTATGTCATGATCCCCAAACCATTGTTTTGTGCTTTTGGCAGTATGGCATGATGCGCCGTCCTGCTGATAAATGCAATCTCCGTCAGGATATGTCTGCTATGGTAAGGCAATAATGTGTTCTCAAGGATTTCTTGGTATTGCCATCTACAAAATGAAGACGTCCCATTCCAACTGCATAGATACAGCCCCACATCTTAATACCTTTGGGAAATTTCACTATACGTTTAATGCAGTCTTTGTGGAATGTTTCAGTTTTGCTTCTGATGACCCTTTTCCGATTATCGCCTATGCACACGTCAAATTTGGCTTCGTCACTAAATATGATCTTGCTCCAGTTCTCATATGTCCAAGAGCGCTTTGATTTTGCCCAAATTAAGCGCCTTTGTTTTTGGACTTCAGTTAGAAGTGGTTTTTCTTTAGCCTAACTAATGAAAAAACATTTTAAAATTATTTTGGAACAATAATTTTATAATGCATACCTTATAAAATTTGAGTCCAGATTTATAAATGTATTTTCGGCAGCATTCTCGTGAAACCTGCATTCCACACTTTGTGTTCCACTGAGCGGTAACTGCCCTTAAAGTGTTTCGTCCACCTGATTTGCAGATTTTGACCAAAGCTCTTTGATCCCGTTCATTCGCAATCCTCGGTCGACCTGGTCTTCTACCGCGCACATCAGTACTGGCGGTTTCGCCATACTTTTTTATAATGTCCGAAACTGTAGACTTTGGGATAACAAGATCACTTGATATTTTGCGTATTGACTTGCCTTTGCAAAACTGCTGAATAATAATTTGCCTCACTTTCTGGTTAATGGCTACACCTCGCACCATTTTTGCATGAATATAAATTACCACCAGGAAAATACAATTAGATACTAAATACAATTTCTAAGGACATTGACATAAATGGTATTGCCCTCAATTGTTTTTGCATATTTCACGATATTTTAGTGATTTTGTTTGTCTTAAAGTAATAAATTTGAAATCAGAGGTGCCGCTATTAAAAATATCTGTTTATTATGCTTATCTATCAATATAAATTGATTGCCAAACATTTTTAGAAGGCAGCAGTTAATTTATGGGTCCACTTGTACAAAAAGTAAAGGTGTCCGAATATTTAGTTGTTTGGGCTCGTAGGTAATCAGCTGCCATACTAGGTAATGGATAGCCTCGAAAAAGACTGTAGTATATATGGTCTAAAGTAGAACTTAACCTCAAAAAAATCTTTTTGTAATCTTCATTATGGGGCTTGGTAAATGGTTAAAAAAGCATTTTATCAATGAGATGGCTCAAAAATCCTGCAGATGAGCGTTTGTGCATGGCCTAATGAGAGCTCTAAGACAATTGGAATAATCTCATAAACGAACATAATTATAGAGATATGAAAATATGGTATAGACGACTTTTGAAATTTATTTATTGTGGCCCTTTGGATTAGCTGAATACACGCATTCCTACAAAAAATCATAGGTACTCTCAAGTACATTCAAGTGTTCAATGACCACCAAGCGTCCACTTTAATAGGTACCATGTTTTGAGCTTTATATTTACATCAGACATTTGAGTACCAAGTAGCATATAGTTAAATAAAATTACACTAGGTATTTGCAGCAAAAACATAAATAACAAATACTAATGATCTGCATGCATCACTAAAACCCTCAACAAAACCAGCAGAAATTAACCAACGTATGGTACTTATTTTGTGGAACCCGCTTTCAATAGAACCATTTAACGTGAGGAATTCAATAACACAACATACATACAATCACCCAGTTAAAAGGCTTAAAAGACAAAAAATTTATTATACAGCCAAACTGGACCCACACTTTTGCAACTTGTATTAATTAATGGAATGTTTTGCTAGTCACCGCTGGTACGGAATAAGAACAATAAATATAGTAAATACGTTGGAAACTATCATAGTCTAATTCCACTTACTTTATTATATTCTCGTTACATTGATAACCACTAAATAAAGCACGGACACAAGTTTCAGTTACAAGCAGAACAAAAACACATTCACAGTCAACGAAAAAAGGTAAAGGAAATAAAATAAAACTGATAAAGCAGACAACGAAAAGCACAAAAACACTACGCGTCTATCCTCTACCACAATCTCATTCAACTGTCACACGGTAAACACGTCACAGCAGATCATAATATGAGAGTGGGAAGGGGAAGCCGCTATGAGGAAAATGAAAACAGGGTCAGTACTTAAAACCGGTGTTGCCACGCTACCGAGACGCTTAGCCATATGAAATTAGTTACTTGCAAAAAATACTCTAGTTCTTGTAACTTTTTGGATAGACAATTTTAGCTTGGTACGCATCAGATTTTAGCAGAGGTATATAACAAAAATAGGAAAATAATGGGCAAAATCCGCAAAAAGTGGATTCGAGCAGAAAAACAGGATAGGTAACCCGAGCGATACGTATTTCTGCTGGTTGGCTTCATCAGGCCCGAAATGAATGCACCTATGCAACTACAAAAGTAGATACACATGCCGATACATCCGGATACGGGTGTAACCCGAGGAAACGAAGATGGGGAGGAAAAAAAAAGACACACGAAGGCAACAACAAGGGCCAACCTGCACATTTTAGTATAAACTTCCACTATCCACTTTTTGCGGATTTAGTCCATTATTTTCCTATTTTTGTTATCTACCTTTCTCCGCATGACAATTTTCTCTTTGTAGATCCTTTGGGCTTGAAGTACCACAGCAAGTGGCTATAACCGGCCGCGTGGTTGTGGTTATTTATCGCCTTGAAAATTCGAGATATTCTAGCCATTTTATACTACAATGTGTAGGTTGGCTCCTGTTGTGGACTTCGTGTGTCTTTTTTTTTCTCTCCATCCTCGTTTCCTCAGGTTACACCCGTATCCGGATGTGTGTGCATGTGTATCTACTTTTGTAGCTTCATATGAGCATTTATTTCGGGCCTGATGAAGCCAACCAGCAGAAATACGTTTCGTCGGGTTACCTATCCTATTTTCTGCTCGAATCCACTTTCCTCCTTTTGGCCGATTTTGCCCATTATTTTCCTACTTTTTGTTATATACCTTTCTCCGCATTATCATTTTCTCTTTGTAGATCCTTTGGGCTTGAAGTACCACAGCATGTGGCTATAACCGGCCGCGTGGATGTGGTTAGATGTCTCCTTGAAAATTCGAGGTCTTCTAGCCATTTTATACTACAATGTGTAGGTTGGCTCTTGTTGTGGACTTCGTGTGTCGTTTTTTCCCTCTCCATCTCCGTTTCCCCAGGTTACACCCGTATGCGGATGTGTAGGCATGTGTATCTACTTTTGTACTGTATATGTGCATTCTTTTCGGGCCTGATGAAGCCAACCAGCAGAAATACGTATCGCTCGGGTTACCTATCCTATTTTCTGCTCGAATCCATTTTCCTCCTTTTTGCGGATTTTGCCCATTATTTTACTACTTTTTGTTATATACCTTTCTCCGCTTGATAATTTTCTCTTTGTAGATCCTTTGGGCTTGAAGTACCACAGCAAATGGCTATAACCGGCCGCGTGGTTGTGGTTATTTATCGATTTGAAAATTCGAGGTCTCCTAGCCATCTTATATAATGTATAGGTTGGCTCCTGTTGTGGACTTCGTGTGTCTTTTTTTTTCCTCTCCATCTTCGTTTCCTCAGGTTACACCCGTATTCGGATGTGTGGGCATGTGTCTCTACTTTTGTAGTTTCATATGTGCATTCATTTCGGGCCTGATGAAGCCAAGCAACAGAAATACGTATCGCTCGGGTTACCTATCTTATTTTCTGCTCGAATCCACTTTCCTCATTTTTGCGGATTTTGCCCATTATTTTCCTACTTTAGGTTTTATACCTTTCTCCGCATGGTCATTTTCTCTTTATATATACATATATGTAACATTTTTGAGAAAAAGTACAATTCGTGTTTTTGACCACCCTGTATGAGCTAAAATGAAAATGAAAAGTAACAAATAGGATAAAAGCTGAGGTGTCTAAGTTTTTTTTGACACAAAGTTCAGCACCCCAAATTTCAAAATAGCGGTTGCCAAAGTGGACGGTTTTTCTGGACAAAACACCTTACATCTCAGTAGCTAATTACCAAAACCCCATAGTATGTTATATCAATCTTCTTCTTTTGAATTGGTTTATCCAAATATGCAATAAAATTTGATATGTAGGTCAAAATTGGGACACTCTGTATAACTGCCAATATTTTAGAAATGTGCCCTCAAATGTCATGTATAGCATGCCATAAATAGATTTTCACAAAATGTATTTGTTTATTAGTAATACTCCGTCCACACATGGATGGGCCACCCTGTATATACAGGGTGTAAAGTTAGTAGTTGATCAACGGAAGTCAGGTAATAGAAGGCCTCAAAACCTATCGAATGAACCCCTATATGTGTGTTCCGAAATTGGGGGTATTTGCAATTTTGTGAAATTTCGAAAAAAAACGGGATAATGAACTTTCAATCGCAATTACAACTAAACCATTAGGTTTAGGGCTGTAATTTTTTCTGAGATGAGCTAAATGGTTAGCTTTAGCAATGGTTATGTGACTTTTTAACAGAGCTTATTAGAAATCAACGCAAAAAATCTTAAATTCATTTTTTTGTGAAAAATCTCTTCCATCCCTCAACTTTGGAGGGCAGTAAAAAATTGTAAAAACTATTTCAATCCATGTAGAATAAACCCTGAAAATTTCAGCTTGATACGATGAGTGTATCATGTCACATTCGTTGTTGTGATGCGATAAATGTAAGAAACGCAATAGAATCCTTACCACCTATACAAGTACAGGACCTATTGTGCTTAACCGCTCTTTATGGCGATTCACCGACAAATGTGGAAGATAATTTGATTTAGCTAACTTTAAAAGAACATGTTCGGAATGGCCTCCATTATTTTTTATATACTAGCGACACCTTCTAATAAAATTGTCCTTTAGTCTTTGAAACAAATTTGCGTATTCCATAATTTTTATTTTTGCTTCATCAATTTTCTGGCGCAGTTGGGTGACATTTGTACTCGTATATTCAGATGAATAGATTATCCCCTTATAAAACCACCATATAAAAAAATCTAGATTTAAATCCGGTGACCTTGGAGGCCATCGTATGTGTCCACCTCTACCCATCCAACGCCCAGGAAAGGCACTGTTTAAGTAATGCGGCACATCCGGTGCAAAGTGGCATGGGGCACCATCGCATTGAACATACATGCGGCTTCGAACGTCCAAAGGTACATTCTCTAGCAGCTCATGCAAACTGCTTTGTAGAAAAGCAAGATATGACTCACTATTTAACCTGGCGGGCAATTCATATGGTCCAATTAATTTTTCGTTGAGTACTCCAGCCCATAAATTAACGCCGAACTGACGTTGAAAGCTTTGTCGGCGAACAGCATGTGGATTTTCCACGCTCCATGAATGGAAATTGTGCATGTTGAATATTCCCTTTCGGTTATAGTTGTATTAATCCTCTTCCTCTTCGCACCTTCTCAACATATTCTCACAAAATTAAACCCGTTGTGCATAGTCGCTTTGAAGCACTTCTTGTACTTTTTCAAGATGGTAAGGATGCATATTCTCGGAGCGTAATATTATGTGCACTGAAGTATGGGATATGTTTCTGCCTCGGGAAATGGCTCTGGTGCTTATAGAGGGATCTGTCTCGGCTGCTACTATTATATCTTCCATTTCTTCTGGGCGTATCCTCGGCGCTCCATTATGGACGCGTAGAAAAACGCGGTAGTCTGGATATACCGCCGGTTGTGGTCCACCTCTTCTAACCACATACTCCCGATACATGCCAGCAGCTGCTCGAGCATTTCCTGGTGCACGACCATAACAGTAATGCGTTTCTGCATAATCTTGCGGAGAGTATAACATGATTCTACTCAGATGCCCAACGTCAGATACGAATTCTGCGCTGGACCAATGCCTGACTTAGTAATTTCGGTCGGACCGAAGATTGAACGCTCCCGCACCTGGATTGTGGAGTTGAATGCCCAAGCTGATTAAGCTGATTTGGATATTTGCGTAAAAAATCCTAAATTCTTTTTTTTATATACCTTGCTCCATATGATCCTTTCCTTTTTGTAGATTATTCTAGCTTGAAGTACCACGACAAGTGGCTATAAGCCACCACGTGGTTGAGGTTAGATGTCGCCTTGAAAACTCAAGATATTTATACTACAAAAGTGGGAAGTTGACTCTTGTTGGTGACTACGACTACGTGTGTGGTTTTGTTCCCTCTCCATATTCGTTTCCCCAGGTTACACCCGTATCCGGATGTATGGGCCTTTGTGTCTGCTTTTGTAGTTGTGTATGTACATGCATTTCGGGCCTGATAAAGCCGACAAGCAGAAATACGTAATGCTCGGGTTGCCAATGCTATTTTCTGCTCGAATCAACTTGTCTTCTTTTTGCGGATTTTGCCCAATGTTTTTAAGTACAGGATTATAGTACCTACTCTAACTCCTTATATTTTAGAGAGAAAATCACTCTTATACATTTTAATTCATACAATTTTGAATGATTTGATATTATATGGAAAATAGTATTGTTCTGCTTTGCTTATATATTGGCGTATTTTCATCAGATTACGTTAATCAACGGTTTTCCACCATCATTTCACTGGATCTGACTCACAGCTTGGAGTGTTCACTGCAATATAAGCAAAAATCGGTGTACGGAATTACCAAAAGCACAGGATTTAACCTTCGTATCTAGTCGGAGCTTCCATTTTTGTACTCCCTGACTCTTTCGATAATTTGTAGTGCTTGGCAACGTAGACGACAATTTGGCGACAAATGTCCTCAGATCTTCAGTTTAATTTTAAATTTGGCAACGTCGAGCTTTGTAAGGATCAGTGTATCGTGTTGCCATTGAATAGAATGGAATTAAACCTTCTTCAGTGTATAGTGGATACCAAATAAAACCCGATGCACGTCATCGATCTGGAGCTGTGCGCTGTTGCCAGAATTTGCACATTTTCTTTTAAGCAATGAAATTTAATAAAAATAAATTGTTTATATATACCTACCATTTACTATAATACCATTATATTAAAAATAAATAAACTTGTTGTAAAATTAAATTCCTTTCTGAATAAAAACACCTGATTTGGTAGATATCCAAAAACACAAAATATTTAAAGAACATAAATTGTTTTCTCGTATTTTTATTAATTTGATTATTGATTTATGATATGGGAACTACAACACTTTTTCAATTCACATCAAAGAGAAGAAAGAACTCGGGTGATGCGATGTTACACAATACCGGCAACTAGCGGCAAGGAGTACTCTTTATCGAGCCTGATATTAACCGCATGGTATGGTTCAGTTGTATATCAACTCCGGAGTTTGATTACATTATACAGAATATATTTTGATGTTTTAACTATTCTGAATCACTGGAATCAGTAGAGTCATCGTTAACATGGATAATAAGGGGAAGAATTTCCTGTCTATCCATTACTTGTTCCCTTCTATACCATTTCATAATTATCTCCTCTGTATGTCTAATGGAGTTCTTCCACATATCAGGGGTAATAGTTTGGAGTGCCTCTTGCCACATTTTTAGGCAGTCATTTTCAGTGTGGCCATCTCTTCCAATATGCCGATTATAGTAATTTTTTGCAATCCCCCAAATTAGCTCAATTGGGTTAAAAATACAGTGGTACGGAGGTAACCGTAAAACTTTATGTCCATATTGTTCTGCCAAGTTATCGACCACATACATTTTGGTTGGTTTATTCCTAAAAAAAAAAAAAATACTAACAAAATGCATAAAGATTGGGTAATCTGCTCACTGTGCAATAATCGTTAGAAGTTCAGATTTGAATGCTTCATGTGGATACTGTATTTTTTGTTCAGTTAACCAATTCTGAATTTCAGCCTTTCTCCATGAGCTATTTTTACTAATAACATGCTATGGTATGATGCATTATCCATAACAATCACAGAGGGTTGGGTCAAGCTTATTAGTAATTGATTTTCAAACCAATATAAAAAGTTTTGCTGGTTCATTTCACCATGGTAATCATTAAGCTGGGTTTTCGATGAAAATATGAGCGATGCACCTTAAACAAATCCATTTTCATTGCCAGCGTGAACTATGATATACCTACAAATGCATTTCATTTTTATATAGAGCTTATTTTTCTATACATTTGAAAGCCCACCTTTTTCCATCAACTTTGGTACTTCTAACACTTCGCTTGTCATTATCTTGCCATGAACGGTGAACGGTGCCATTTTGGAAAATCCAAGTCTCATCTAAGAAGACAAAACTGATAAATAGCCTCTTGTTTATTTTGTACGTATGATCTCAAAAAACTAACACGTTTAGATGCAATATTGGGAAGTTCCATAAGCCCTCGTTTGGGGTTATCTTTCTCCCATTTGAAGCCTATTTCTTCTAATAGTCTGCTTTTCGACATACGACTGCCCTCAAATAATTGGTTAGCTTTTAATTGCTCCCACAAGCCAGACAGTGTTACATGTTGTTCTACAAAAAAAACAATTATACATTCTCTAATTCAAAATATGTTTGTTGGGCAACTTACTGTTTTCATACATGTTGTAAATAGTATTACGAATACCACTTGTATTGAGCCTTGAAATATTAGTGACTCTCTTTGGAGTACATCGTTTTTTAGGAGGCGATTGTAAAACTTCTTTATTTTTGACTGCCTGTGAAATACCACTTATAGTAGACACATTTAATTTCAATGCTGCTGCTACACGCTAAAAATAA
Source organism: Acanthoscelides obtectus (assembly GCA_963669975.1). Classification (NCBI taxonomy): domain Eukaryota; kingdom Metazoa; phylum Arthropoda; class Insecta; order Coleoptera; family Chrysomelidae; genus Acanthoscelides; species Acanthoscelides obtectus. The sequence continues at coordinate 47,398,511 of CAVLJG010000006.1, read as the reverse complement.
GAAAAAGAAGATTAACCTTAATGTTCCTATTACTTATGCTATCAACAAGCGTAAACTCACCTCCCTTACAGCAGTTAAAGGCAAAAGTGGGCCATTATTATCCCTTTCCCGTTCGAAGTATTCTAATAAGCATGATATGAGCTCTTTACACCGACTGTTAAGTTGTTTTGGCATTTTGGATACTTTACACCACTTCACAGTAACTGTTGTTCTGAAAAGAACAATTTTTAATTGGCAAGGCAACGATTCAAAGCTCAAATAGCGCAAAACTCACAAACTAAACAATAAAGAACTAATAGTACGACAAAAGGACAATGGCAACTGATGTCAACAAATGAGAAGTGGCAACCTCACATTTCTCTGCACGGCACTACCAACCGAATCGAGACGGGGAAATTTAAACTTCAAGTAGAAATGTCACATTGAATGTAGTCAACTGTTGGTAACCATGATTTTTATGAATGACATCACCTATGACGTGCATCGGATTTTATTTGGTATCCACTATATATGTTTTGTGTTGACAGTGTGTAAAGAGGAAACAAAGAACCTTAGTGTTGCCAGATCCATCACTTTTGCGATAGGTCTACCGCTTTGACGCTTCGGACAGCGGTCTGCTCCAAATTTCGCCTGTATAAATACATATTTGTTTCTTATTATTCTATTATTGGCGGCTGGGTATCACAGTGGAATATTTTTATAAATGGAAGGGAGGTCATGTGATAAACGCACATTGAAGTTCTTCACCAGTACCTGTATCAGTACTTGAGGAACGGATGGCCGCAACAGTTGGGCGATTTTGTATGCTAAAATATAGTATGCATGTTGATCCATTAGCGCCCGCAGGAAGTTTTCTCAGGGGGGGGGCGATCATAGGCAACTCTTTATGAAACTGTACCTGGCCCTAAAAATCCTTCAACTGTACACAATATCGTGCTAAATATGCAAATTTTGAGGTCCAACTCGCAGGGTCTCTGTCGCTGCCCCCCTGCGGGCGCCCATGACTAGACCCAGGTAGGAGGGTTTTGAGAAAGGGCTATGAATAATATTATTGAAATACAAACATTTTTTTTTATTCATTTCATCTCATGAGGTTAGTTGTTTCATGAATTTAGGATTTCAAAATCTTAATCAATGAAAGGTTAAAATATCTCCTGTTTAATTCAGTCTAAACCTCACGTTTAGTCACAAGGTCACAACTATAGTTTTCGGAATTTGTGATTTGGCAGCGCTGAGAGGAGGCGGAGAAGCACAAAGGAAGAGAGGTGACGATGACGTTTTTTGTTTTTTATGGTTCTTATAACATTACCTACACATTTCACGAGTATCCATCACTGTGCATTACACCTAGACATCTACTTATGTGAACAGCTGATCAGCAAGTGACATTTTTGTGTTAGCCTAGTATCTAGTAAAACATGTTTGTGGTGTTTTGTTTTTTATATACAAATGAACTTTTCTAAATAAAAGAGCTGTTAGCAAGAACAAAATGAATCTGAGGCATACATAAAACCTACTACCCGGCGTTGACGGATCCGTCAGAATTATGTGTCCTGTGCCTATAAGGGGAATTTTGAAGTATTAATTGATAACCAGCTGTCATTTTAACGTGATGGATCGTTACCTCCTACGATACTCCTGAAATAGGGTATACCTAGTGTTATCAAATCTCCTGTTTTAAGAGGAGATCTACTGATTTTACCTCGATGCTACTATTCACTATAAAATCTCCTGTTATTATGACAATACGTTTTTTATACTTCTCACCTACCACTCCTGGAAACAGGTGTCAATTTTTGAATAGTGATTATTAACTGATTTGTTTGAAAGTCGAAGATGAACAGGTATTTAGTTTATTTTTCAATTCCTACCAAGTATTACCTCATTTTAGATCGTTATTAAAATTAGTATTATAGTTCGACTACTTAATTCAATTAATTAAAATGAATTTGCTGAAAACGAAACAACGAAATAGGTTACCTACTTGTAGTATTATAGGGATATTCCATGGCAAAACCTTCTTGAGATCAAAAAACCAATTGTCATTTTGGAGGGCTGTTGAAGTTACATAATTCGGAGATGTATATGAAAAACTCCGAACTGACTGATTCAGAATTATTAGTATTTATCAGTTTATCGCCAAAGTTTATATTCACTATTGTATGTTATTACTATTTTTATTTTGAAAGATTAGTGTTTATTAGTTTTATGGCCAAAGTTTATTTTTATATAATATTGCTATATTATTATTTGGCTGTCTTTGTGTGATATTTTATGTTTTCTACGAAAGAACGTGAAATATAAGTATTTCCCTACTTTTCATATTCAACAAAAAGCATTTTTGAATGCTAAAAATGCATTTATGAATGCAAAAAACGCATTATTAAATGCCATTTTCAAATAATGTTGATTCAAACTATTAAACAAAGAACAGAACACCCCCAGAACAAGAAATACGCACAAATCAGTCCAATACCAATCCAATCCCACAATATTATTCCCAATCGACCTCAGAGTTTGTGTTAGAATGTTGAAGTTTAGAAAAAGAAACAAAGAAAAAAACAGTAATAGAGATTTTTTCGCGAAATCCCGTAGTGAACTGGAGCGGGAACAGATGGAATTTCCCCTTCCTCTCGAAGTTTTGACAGTTTCAAGTTACACCGGGAGTGGTTAGATGGCGCAAGTTGCCCAAAATGTTTGCTTTAAGCACCTTCATCTTCTTAGCAGAATTGTTTGAATCTGAAATAAAAAGACCGATCGTTTTATGTGCAATGTACATATTATATACAGGGTTACTTCTAATGTCACGTATTGCTGTTAAGGGGTGATAGATTAGGTCAAAAGCAACCGATTTTGTCCTATCATGTCTTATCCAGAAGTTAACCATTTTTGAGTTATTTGAATTTTATTTTTTTTATTTTTTATTCCGATTTCAGACGGTTAAATTTGAAATACAAAAAAACTACATGTTTGATTTTGAGTTTTTTGTTATCGTCGCAGAGCGGACATTCAAATAGTTCATAATAAGTAATAAAATAATGAAAAGCTACAAACATTTTAAAATTACGCTTTTTAAATGTATCATTTTCTTTTTTTTTACTAACTTATTCGATAAAAAATGCAATTTTCTGTAAAAAATCTCCTAGTAATGAAATGTGCAAATTATGTAAATAATATATCTATCTAACAAGCTTTCATTTGAGGTATTAAGCGTTCAATTATCTGAAGTACCTGTAGAGAAACAACAATGACACTAACAGATGCTGGATTTTTAAGGAATTTGTATTACCTGTTTGAACAAGTCGTTACTGTCCTCAAAGGACTCGCATGCCATGATTGTCTTATGGCATCGGCTCGACGAGGAAGCGAGCGAGAAGAGCTGACTTAGTGGAGGAGTGAGAGAGAGAGAGAGCTGTTATTATTCATCATTGTAGTTACGCCAACGCCGCACGCCGAGTGAGAATTAGGTTTAGTTGGTATCAACTACTGCGTATGCGCACACGTTTTACGCACGATTATTATTTTCGAGTTTCCCAGTTCATTTCGAGTGGTTTCTTTATCATCATGGCAGACGCAGAAGATCCGCCAGGACCTCGCCATAGCGAGCACGGGCAAACTTTTACAAATGAAGAATACGCAGACATAATGTTCTGTTATGGACTTTGTAACGGCGATTCTGCAACTGCCCGCCGTGAATATCGGCATCGTTTCCCGAATCGCCGAACACCTCATGTTACCGTGTTTGACTCTGTGTATCGGCGCATCCGCCAAAACGGACGTGTGCAAAGGCGACATAGCCATTCTGGTCGACCCCGAGTCTATCCTTCTGAAGATGAAGAGGAAATCCTTCGTGTGTTTCAGGAAGACCCTACTACGTCTACGCGCATTGTGGCTGCTCATTTGGTATGGTTTACTGTGCATACTACAAGATTGTACCCTTATCACTACACGCCTGTGCATGTGATTGAAGAGGGCGATCCTGCAAGACGATTAGATTTCTGCAGGTACATGTTACATGCAGATACAAAAGATCCAGACTATTTTAAGAAAATTCTGTGGACCGATGAATTGAAGTTTGATAAGCACGGGATCACTATAACTACCATAATGCTCATTACTGGGTTGATAAAGAAGCTTTAAACCCCCGAAAAATAAGACCGACGGGGTCTCAGAGCCGGTTTTCAGTCAATGTGTGGATGAGCATCATTGATGGATATTTAATTGGACCTCATTTTCTGCCCGCCAATTTAAATGAAGAAGTGTATGAAGAGTTCTTGAAAAATCAATGGTTGCCATTAATGGAAGACGTCCCATTGGCGACGAGACAAAATATGCGGTTCCAGCACGACGGCTGTCCCGCACACTACAGTAGGTTAGTACGGGCGTATTTAGACTCTAAATTTCCAAATCAATGGACTGGGCCCATTTCCTGGCCAGCAAGAAGCCCAGATCTCACACCGATGGATTACTATGTGTGGGGTCATATGAAAAGCCTGGTGTACGATGTTTCGTCCGTACCAACGCGCGATGAATTAATTACAAGGATAATCAGTGCAGCTGACCAAATAAAAAGCCGCTTAACAACTAGAGTTACCAAAAGTGAATTACGCAAGAGAATGCGGGCGTTTATTCGTAACAGGGGATTACAATTTGAGCAGAATCTGTGAAATACTAAAGGAAATGTAACTAAATAAAACTGTAATTAAAATAAAAGCCTTTTATTTATCCTACGTAATTATCGTTCGTACAACTTTACTCATCTTTTTTTTAATTCTGTCTTTGTACTTGAGTTAGTTGTAACTTTTATACCTCAAATAAAAGCTTGTTAGATAGAGATATTATTTACATAATTTTCACATTTTATTACTAGGAGATTTTTTACAGAAAATTGTATTTTTATCGAATAAGTTAGTAAAAAAATAAGAAAATCATTCAAAAGCGTAATTTTAAAACTTTTGTAAGTTTTCATTTTATTACTTATTATGAACTATTTGAATGTCCGCTATGCGACGATAGCAAAAAACTCAAAATCAAACATGTAGTTTTTTTTTATTTCGAATTTAACCGTCTGAAATCGGAATAAAAAATAAAAAAAATAATATTCAAATAACTCAAAAACGGTTAACTTCTGGATAGGACATTATAGGACAATATCGGTTGCTTTTGACCTAATCTATCACCCCTTAACAGGAATACGTGACATTAAAAGTCACCCTGTATATCAATACAATCAATTATTTGATATGACAAGTGCGGTTCATACGTATATCTTCGATGACCTTCTCCCTCGTCATTTAAAATCAGGTGGACGTGTTCCTCCATTTATGATTTAATAATTTAACTCAATTTTCGGCACTGCGAAGACAAATTTTCAATTGAGATGCCTGTTTTTTAAATGACATTGACCATAAGACCTGTCAACCGCTACTATTCGTCATTTATTTGTCTGGGCGGTCCGTAGGACCTTTGCCCATTAGTCACTGTCTGATGTACTTTAGTCGAATCTGTCAGTCCTGGTTGCCCAGAAATCAGACAAAGTCAAGTAAAAAGAGAAAGGGAAAGAGAATAAAAAAAAGGAGAAGAACAAAGAAAAACAGATATGCTTAGTTTAAGAGGAAACCCCTAGGCTTTTTGCCTTGGTACACGGATTAATTTTGAGGTGAACTAAACAAATTTTTTGATTCGGTTTTGTTAGAGTGTAATTTTGAGTTTACTAAAGATTCACGCTAACTTTTGATTACAGTGCGAGCCGTGGCCTTGAATGTTTACGAACTTGCTCCACTGTGTAGTCGACTGAGTCACGCAACAGAGGGTGAGGGTTGCTGTGCGATTCCGCTTGACTATAACGTCGCTGCGCCTGAAGCTTGACATAATCCCTCAAGTAAGGAATGTCAAGGTCTCTGTGTAGTGTCTCATTTGAGACATACCATGGAGAGTTGCGAAATTGTCCGCAAAGTTCTGCTTTGCAGTCTTGGCAAGAAAACACCAAGCCGCACATGCATAAGTAATGGCTGGTCTAATAATCATTTTATATAGTCGAACTTTGTTTATCAAACTCAATTTGGAGGATCTACATAACAAAGGATATAGTTGCCGAAACGCAATTTGGAATTTTGTTTTTATGGATGCTGTATGTTTCTGCCAGGTCATGCCTTTATCAAGGGTGACACCGAGATACTTGGCAGAATTTGTCCATGGTACACGATTTCCGTCTACAGAAACCTCTGCTTGGGGGCCGCGACGTTTTTTGGTACAATAAATAGCCTGCGTTTTCGAATGATTAATTTTTATCAGTTACCGTTCCGCCCGCTCTAGAACTTCGTCCACCGCATTCTGCAACCCATCGTGAACCAGATCACCAGTACACGACTGGGCGACAAGTGCAGTGTCGTCAGCATAGAGGTAGACTTCACAGTTGCTGGGGGAGGGGACATCATGGATGAAAAGCGAATAAAGAATTGGTCCTAGGACCGAACCCTGAGGAACACCGGCCCGTACTGGCCGTGTTGTTGACAAAACATTGTTAATTTTGATCCGAAACTTCCTTCCTTCAAGAAAGGATTTCAGTAATTTTAGAAGCCAAAAAGGAAAACCCTTTTGGATTAGTTTATAGAGGAGGCCTGCGTGCCACACATTGTCAAAGGCTTTTGAGACATCCAAAAGCAAGATGCCAGTACTCATGCTGAGGGTGAACCCTCTGGTTACATGCTCCACCAGCCTGACTGCCTGTAGCTCTGTGCTATGCTCGGACCGAAAACCGAATTGGACGTCAGGAATCACATGGTGATTTGACGAAAAATTCTCAAGGTGACGATAAATCACCTTTTCGGCGAGCTTAGAAGGAGCTGACAGCAGACTTATGGGACGGTAATCCTGAGGAAATATCGAACCCACCTTCTTTGGAATCATGATGACCTCAGCAGTCTTCCACCCAGCAGGGAAGTACTGGATTTTGAGCGTCGCATTGATTATTGTCACCAAGTATGTCAGGGCTTTCGGCGAGAGCAGCTTCAACGCCTTGTTGGTGATTTGATCCTCCCCAGGTGCTTTACGCACCTTGAGGTCTTTAATATGACTTAGTAACTCCGCTGGTGTGCAATGTGGAAACTCGGAGGGTTCCGCTAATGTGCTATGTGGAGCCTCATACGAATCTTCTGAAGAAGAGTCATCTGAAGAGGATTCAGTGCCTCCGCTAACGCCGTTGGCTCTAAAATATCTCCTGACGGATCGTACGATGTGCTGTTCCTCGTCGAGGTCATTATCGAGATCATAGTTGGGAGAGAACTGTTTTTTCATGGCATCAGCGAAAACCTCGACCTTATCCTCCGATTTGAAGACTATGCCTTCAGGACCGTGGATGTGTGGGAGTTGTTCTCGCTTTCCGTTTCTGAGTGACTTTGCGACCCTCCGGAGAGGAATACTTGAATCAAGCATTCCCGCCAGAAAGTCGCTCCATTGCTCGTTGCGGAGTTCGTGCAGTGCGTTTCTCACTTCATGGACAAAATTTGTAGCCCTACGAATGTCATCAGGATGACAAGACCTTTTTGTTTGCTTAATAGCGGCTCTTTTGTCAGGGATTTTCTGGCGAATGTACGCAGACAAAAAAGGTCTGCCGTGTCGTTGTACAGGAAATACAGCTGCACGCTGTAGAGCTGCTTGAATGAAACTTGTCCACTCCGCTTGAGCGGCATCTATTCCAGACTCATCATCTATAATTGGGATATTGGGAAACTCTCTAAGGAGCAACTTGTATAGGTCCCAATTAATGCGTTTCCTTGGAGGAGCTGCCTCCTCAGAAGGTTGCTCATTGCCCACATCCAAGACAACAGGTAGATGGTCACTAGAGATATCATACAAGATTCGAGAAGAGATACTGTATCTACAGTTTTTAGATATCGCGAAATCGATGACATCTGGTGCCTGAAGATGGTTGAATGGATGATATTTCGGCTCTTCAGTGCTATGTATAAGGTACCCATTTTGCATCACCTGGTTGTACAATCGAACCCCACTAGTGAAATTCAACCTAGAATTCCATGCTCGATGTTTGCAGTTGAAATCCCCTGCCACAATAAGCGGACCCGAGTAGTCCAAAAGGACCTCCAGATCCGCCTCTTGTAGCCTGGCACCACACCTGACATACACCGATGTGATCTTCAACGAGACACCTCCCGCCATATTGACCACGACAGAAGCTGCTTCGATGCTATGCATCTCCGCATTAGTGCTTCTATAATAGTCTATACCGCGCTTAATCAACACTGCTAAACCGCCGCCTCGACCATTCAATCTGTCACCTCGGATAATATCATAATTCGGGAGAGCTAAACGATCTCCCGGATTAAGCAACGTTTCCTGCAGCAAGGCCACGTCTATACCTTCATCCAAAAGAGCATGATGAAAATCCCGTTTTTTGGGAATATCCCTCATGCCCAAACAATTCCAAAAAAGAATTTTGACGAATGCAGGCTGTCTACTATTGTACCTAGACATTTACAGGAAATATCGCCTGCAACGCTTGGGTAGCGCTAATCAGTGGGCTTATTATTTGTTGTAAGGACCTTAGCGCGGTTGCCAGGTCCACATTTTGCGTGCTCAAGGGAGGTTGGGCAGAGGGGGCAGGCAAGGTTGCCTCCCGAGCTGCGTCCGCGTATGATATATTGCGCCTTTGCGCTATAACTTGCAAGTTCCTCCTTGGAGTGAATTTGCAAGTCCGGCTATTTGCGGGATGTCCCTCTCCACAGTTCGCGCACTTGAGTTCTTCCTCTTCTGTGAGGGGGCACAAATGCGTCATGTGGTCCTTTGCACATTTTAAGCATTTGGGCGGTGCAGTGCAATATGACTGCGCATGCCCATACTTTTGGCAGCGGTGACACTGCCCAATGAGTCTGGTGTTTTTCCTGAACCTCAACTCAAATGGCCAGTCCCAGCAGTTCGTGTTCGTTGAACACTTGCTGAGACTTTTCAGTCTTGAACAGTATCACGACCAAAGGCATGGGCGCGCCGCCGCGCGCTTCAATCGAATGATGCTCCAGTTCTCCCTTAATCTCAGTATCCGAAAAGTTGACGGGAACTCCTCGAACCACTGCATGGATGTTCCGTTCCGAAGGGCGAGGAAAAGTGTGATGGGGCACTTCTTCCTCTCGGAATAGGCGAACGATCTTACGGTAGTCGTCCTCGGATTTAGGAATAATCCTTATTCCCGCATCAACGGCAACCGCGCGATCTATTTTAATACCTAGGGAAATAAACTTGAAATTTAAAGTACGCCATCTCGTCCCGTCGCGTAAGACGATCGGGGTTATGCGCCCTTGTCGTGAGGGTTGTGTTGATGCCACGACGGTTGGACGAGATGACGGAGGAGAAGTAACATCGGCTGACGGAGTCACCTGACAGGTAGAAAACGTGGGCCCTGGCTTGGTAGTAGAAGCATTAATAGTGGTTCGATTTGATGAATTGGGGGAGGTGTGAAATGGAATTGATCCTGTATTCGGAGTAGGAGGAAAGTCTTGGGTTGATCGATCAGCCTTGTCGCATTTCCTCCTTCTTGATTTTGCTTTTACAAATCCTTCGGTCTGTACGTCTTCGTCTGTGGATGTGAGATGATCATCAGTAACGTTTCTCAGTGGTCTTTTTAGGGTCTTTGTCTGTTCTTTAGGGGATTCTTTTGAATTTAGTAATATGGTTACCTGGGCGGTCAGGCTGTCAATTTTGGCTGTCTGGTCCTTGATGGTCTCCATTAGGTCTCGAATTTGCCTCGCCTGGTCGTCTATAATCAGCATCAGTTTTTTGTTCGTTTTCTGCTCCGATGACACCTGCGTCAGTGAGCTCATGTTTTCTGATTTTGCTTGGTTTCCGCCACCGCTCAGCTCTTTCCTCATAGTATGTGGAACTGCGTCGTCTGTTGATCCTCCTGGGTCAACTTCCATCTTTTAAAAACTTTTTCTCGCCAACAAATCTCTGAAAACTTATAGCTCGCAAATGTGACAATGTTGTCAAAACCCTACTTACAGGGCGTTCGTCAACCGCTAGTACCTCACATACGCTAGGCGGGTACCCGTACCACGTCATCTTTTGACATTCGGACGACGTCACATCCGTCTTCCCCTATTCCCGTTCTTCGCGGAAATTTGAGTATCGGTTCCCGGTAGTGCACTGTGCTACACCGTAATCAAATTCAGGCGGATAACAAAATGGAAATGGTATTTACCATTTTGGGTTGGTATTTACCAATCCGTTCAAGCGAGTGTAGTTATCAGTTTGGTTATAAGATCCGTGACGTCACGAATCAGCTGTTATATGTCATAGTTATCACCGCAAAATTGTGGTATTTACCCAACTCAAGAGTAGTTTTATATTTCTGGTTATTATTTGAAATGTGACAAGTTAGAATTTTGCCGGGTATTGGATATTGTTATTGCACTTCAGCTTCATTTTTGAGAAAAATGATATAGGCTGACTTCAGTTTTACCATAAAGTGGAGCACCTTATTAGTTATACTCATTATTGTTGTTGGGGACACTTTAAATGTAGTTCCTATGTTTAACAAAGTATCCTGTGTAGCCATATACCACAAGAATATTAAAATATGGCCATATAAACTCACTAGATGATATCCACCTGTATACGGTTTTGCTAATTTCTTTTTTCATCATTTCTGCTGAATCAATAAATGTTTTCTTTGACATGCGGAAAAATTTAGAGAATTGAAAGTTATCATAGCTACAAAGCCATGGTTCCAATCATTAAAAAAAATCTGAAAAAAACATTTCTCCCATGAATATTATGAAAGGTTTCTTATTTAAACTTTCCATATACAGTTGTAGACGAAAAAGCACCGATTATTAAGTGATAATAAAAATAATCAGAGATTATATACGCGCTACGAAATTGTGCATGTTGAATATTCCCTTTCGGTTATAGTTGTATTAATCCTCTTCCTCTTCGCACCTTCTCAACGTATTCTCACAAAATTAAACCCGTTGTGCATAGTCGCTTTGAAGCACTTCTTGTACTTTTTCAAGATGGTAAGGATGCATATTCTCGGAGCGTAATATTATGTGCACTGAAGTATGGGATATGTTTCTGCCTCGGGAAATGGCTCTGATGCTTATAGAGGGATCTGTCTCGGCTGCTACTATTATATCTTCCATTCCTTCTGGGCGTATCCTCGGCGCTCCATTATGGACGCGTAGAAAAACGCGGTAGTCTGGATATACCGCCGGTTGTGGTCCGTCTCTTCTAACCACATACTCCCGATACATGCCAGCAGCTGCTCGAGCATTTCCTGGTGCACGACCATAACAGTAATGCGTTTCTGTATAATCTTGCGGAGAGTATAACATGATTCTACTCAGATGCCCAACGTCAGATACAAATTCTGCGCTGGACCAATGCCTGACTTAGTAATTTCGGTCGGACCGAAGATTGAACGCTCCCGCACCTGGATTGTGGAGTTGAATGCCCAAGCTGATTAAGCTGATTTGGATATTTGCGTAAAAAATCCTAAATTCTTTTTTTTATATACCTTGCTCCATATGATCCTTTCCTTTTTGTAGATTATTCTAGCTTGAAGTGCCACGACAAGTAGCTATAAGCCACCACGTGGTTGAGGTTAGATGTCGCCTTGAAAACTCAAGATATTTATACTACAAAAGTGGGAAGTTGACTCTTGTTGGTGACTACGACTACGTGTGTGGTTTTGTTCCCTCTCCATATTCGTTTCCCCAGGTTACACCCGTATCCGGATGTATGGGCCTTTGTGTCTGCTTTTGTAGTTGTGTATGTACATGCATTTCGGGCCTGATAAAGCCGACAAGCAGAAATACGTAATGCTCGGGTTGCCAATGCTATTTTCTGCTCGAATCAACTTGTCTTCTTTTTGCGGATTTTGCCCAATGTTTTTAAGTACAGGATTATAGTACCTACTCTAACTCCTTATATTTTAGAGAGAAAATCACTCTTATACATTTTAATTCATACAATTTTGAATGATCTGATATTATATGGAAAATAGTATTGTTCTGCTTTGCTTATATATTTGCGTATTTTCATCAGATTACGTTAATCAACGGTTTTCCACCATCATTTCACTGGATCTGACTCACAGCTTGGAGTATTCACTGCAATATAAGCAAAAATCGGTGTACGGAATTACCAAAAGCACAGGATTTAACCTTCGTATCTAGTCGGAGCTTCCATTTTTGTACTGACTCTTTCGATAATTTGTAGTGCTTGGCAACGTAGACGACAATTTGGCGACAAATGTCCTCAGATCTTCAGTTTAATTTTAAATTTGGCAACGTCGAGCTTTGTAAGGATCAGTGTATCGTGTTGCCATTGAATAGAATGGAATTAAACCTTCTTCAGTGTATATGTTTTGTGTTGACAGTGTGTAAAGAGGAAACAAAGAACCTTAGTGTTGCCAGATCCATCACTTTTGCGGTAGGTCTACCGCTTTGACGCTTCGGACAGCGGTCTGCTCCAAATTTCGCCTGTATAAATACATATTTGTTTCTTATTATTCTATTATTGGCGGCTGGGTATCACAGTGGAATATTTTTATAAATGGAAGGGAGGTCATGTGATAAACGCACATTGAAGTTCTTCACCAGTACCTGTATCAGTACTTGAGGAACGGATGGCCGCAACAGTTGGGCGATTTTGTATGCTAAAATATAGTATGCATGTTGATCCATTAGCGCCCGCAGGAAGTTTTCTCAGGGGGGGGGGGCGATCATAGGCAACTCTTTATGAAACTGTACCTGGCCCTAAAAATCCTTCAACTGTACACAATATCGTGCTAAATATGCAAATTTTGAGGTCCAACTCGCAGGGTCTCTGTCGCTGCCCCCCTGCGGGCGCCCATGACTAGACTCAGGTAGGAGGGTTTTGAGAAAGGGCTATGAATAATATTATTGAAATACAAACATTTTTTTTTATTCATTTCATCTCATGAGGTTAGTTGTTTCATGAATTTAGGATTTCAAAATCTTAATCAATGAAAGGTTAAAATATCTCCTGTTTAATTCAGTCTAAACCTCACGTTTAGTCACAAGGTCACAACTATAGTTTTCGGAATTTGTGATTTGGCAGCGCTGAGAGGAGGCGGAGAAGCACAAAGGAAGAGAGGTGACGATGACGTTTTTTGTTTTTTATGGTTCTTATAACATAACCTACACATTTCACGAGTATCCATCACTGTGCATTACACCTAGACATCTACTTATGTGAACAGCTGATCAGCAAGTGACATTTTTGTGTTAGTCTAGTATCTAGTAAAACATGTTTGTGGTGTTTTGTTTTTTATATACAAATGAACTTTTCTAAATAAAAGAGCTGTTAGCAAGAACAAAATGAATCTGAGGCATACATAAAACCTACTACCCGGCGTTGACGGATCCGTCAGAATTATGTGTCCTGTGCCTATAAGGGGAATTTTGAAGTATTAATTGATAACCAGCTGTCATTTTAACGTGATGGATCGTTACCTCCTACGATACTCCTGAAATAGGGTATACCTAGTGTTATCAAATCTCCTGTTTTAAGAGGAGATCTACTGATTTTACCTCGATGCTACTATTCACTATAAAATCTCCTGTTATTATGACAATACGTTTTTTATAATTCTCACCTACCACTCCTGGAAACAGGTGTCAATTTTTGAATAGTGATTATTAACTGATTTGTTTGAAAGTCGAAGATGAACAGGTAATTAGTTTATTTTTCAATTCCTACTAAGTATTACCTCATTTTAGATCGTTATTAAACTTAGTATTATAGTTCGACTACTTAATTCAATTAATTAAAATGAATTTGCTGAAAACGAAACAACGAAATAGGTTACCTACTTGTAGTATTATAGGGATATTCCATGGCAAAACCTTCTTGAGATCAAAAAACCAATTGTCATTTTGGAGGGCTGTTGAAGTTACATAATTCGGAGATGTATATGAAAAACTCCGAACTGACTGATTCAGAATTATTAGTATTTATCAGTTTATCGCCAAAGTTTATATTCACTATTGTATATTATTACTATTTTTATTTTGAAAGATTAGTGTTTATTAGTTTTATGGCCAAAGTTTATTTTTATATAATATTGCTATATTATTATTTGGCTGTATTTGTGTGATATTTTATGTTTTCTACGAAAGAACGCAGAGCGGACATTCAAATAGTTCATAATAAGTAATAAAATAATGAAAAGCTACAAACATTTTAAAATTACGCTTTTTAAATGTATCATTTTCTTTTTTTTACTAACTTATTCGATAAAAAATGCAATTTTCTGTAAAAAATCTCCTAGTAATGAAATGTGCAAATTATGTAAATAATATATCTATCTAACAAGCTTTCATTTGAGGTATTAAGCGTTCAATTATCTGAAGTACCTGTAGAGAAACAACAATGACACTAACAGATGCTGGATTTTTAAGGAATTTGTATTACCTGTTTGAACAAGTCGTTACTGTCCTCAAAGGACTCGCATGCCATGATTGTCTTATGGCATCGGCTCGACGAGGAAGCGAGCGAGAAGAGCTGACTTAGTGGAGGAGTGAGAGAGAGAGAGAGCTGTTATTATTCATCATTGTAGTTACGCCAACGCCGCACGCCGAGTGAGAATTAGGTTTAGTTGGTATCAACTACTGCGTATGCGCACACGTTTTACGCACGATTATTATTTTCGAGTTTCCCAGTTCATTTCGAGTGGTTTCTTTATCATCATGGCAGACGCAGAAGATCCGCCAGGACCTCGCCATAGCGAGCACGGGCAAACTTTTACAAATGAAGAATACGCAGACATAATGTTCTGTTATGGACTTTGTAACGGCGATTCTGCAACTGCCCGCCGTGAATATCGGCATCGTTTCCCGAATCGCCGAACACCTCATGTTACCGTGTTTGACTCTGTGTATCGGCGCATCCGCCAAAACGGACGTGTGCAAAGGCGACATAGCCATTCTGGTCGACCCCGAGTCTATCCTTCTGAAGATGAAGAGGAAATCCTTCGTGTGTTTCAGGAAGACCCTACTACGTCTACGCGCATTGTGGCTGCTCATTTGGTATGGTTTACTGTGCATACTACAAGATTGTACCCTTATCACTACACGCCTGTGCATGTGATTGAAGAGGGCGATCCTGCAAGACGATTAGATTTCTGCAGGTACATGTTACATGCAGATACAAAAGATCCAGACTATTTTAAGAAAATTCTGTGGACCGATGAATTGAAGTTTGATAAGCACGGGATCACTATAACTACCATAATGCTCATTACTGGGTTGATAAAGAAGCTTTAAACCCCCGAAAAATAAGACCGACGGGGTCTCAGAGCCGGTTTTCAGTCAATGTGTGGATGAGCATCATTGATGGATATTTAATTGGACCTCATTTTCTGCCCGCCAATTTAAATGAAGAAGTGTATGAAGAGTTCTTGAAAAATCAATGGTTGCCATTAATGGAAGACGTCCCATTGGCGACGAGACAAAATATGCGGTTCCAGCACGACGGCTGTCCCGCACACTACAGTAGGTTAGTACGGGCGTATTTAGACTCTAAATTTCCAAATCAATGGACTGGGCCCATTTCCTGGCCAGCAAGAAGCCCAGATCTCACACCGATGGATTACTATGTGTGGGGTCATATGAAAAGCCTGGTGTACGATGTTTCGCCCGTACCAACGCGCGATGAATTAATTACAAGGATAATCAGTGCAGCTGACCAAATAAAAAGCCGCTTAACAACTAGAGTTACCAAAAGTGAATTACGCAAGAGAATGCGGGCGTTTATTCGTAACAGGGGATTACAATTTGAGCAGAATCTGTGAAATACTAAAGGAAATGTAACTAAATAAAACTGTAATTAAAATAAAAGCCTTTTATTTATCCTACGTAATTATCGTTCGTACAACTTTACTCATCTTTTTTTTAATTCTGTCTTTGTACTTGAGTTAGTTGTAACTTTTATACCTCAAATGAAAGCTTGTTAGATAGAGATATTATTTACATAATTTTCACATTTTATTACTAGGAGATTTTTTACAGAAAATTGTATTTTTATCGAATAAGTTAGTAAAAAAATAAGAAAATCATTCAAAAGCGTAATTTTAAAACTTTTGTAAGTTTTCATTTTATTACTTATTATGAACTATTTGAATGTCCGCTATGCGACGATAGCAAAAAACTCAAAATCAAACATGTAGTTTTTTTTTATTTCAAATTTAACCGTCTGAAATCGGAATAAAAAATAAAAAAAATAAAATTCAAATAACTCAAAAACGGTTAACTTCTGGATAGGACATTATAGGACAATATCGGTTGCTTTTGACCTAATCTATCACCCCTTAACAGGAATACGTGACAATCAATTATTTGATATGACAAGTGCGGTTCATATATCTTCGATGACCTTCTCCCTCGTCATTTAAAATCAGGTGGACGTGTTCCTCCATTTATGATTTAATAATTTAACTCAATTTTCGGCACTGCGAAGACAAATTTTCAATTGAGATGCCTGTTTTTTAAATGACATTGACCATAAGACCTGTCAACCGCTACTATTCGTCATTTATTTGTCTGGGCGGTCCGTAGGACCTTTGCCCATTAGTCACTGTCTGATGTACGTTAGTCGAATCTGTCAGTCCTGGTTGCCCAGAAACCAGACAAAGTCAAGGAAAAAGAGAAAGGGAAAGAGAATAAAAAAAAGGAGAAGAACAAAGAAAAACAGATATGCTTAGTTTAAGAGGAAACCCCTAGGCTTTTTGCCTTGGTACACGGATTAATTTTGAGGTGAACTAAACAAATTTTTTGATTCGGTTTTGTTAGAGTGTAATTTTGAGTTTACTAAAGATTCACGCTAACTTTTGATTACAGTGCGAGCCGTGGCCTTGAATGTTTACGAACTTGCTCCACTGTGTAGTCGACTGAGTCACGCAACAGAGGGTGAGGGTTGCTGTGCGATTCCGCTTGACTATAACGTCGCTGCGCCTGAAGCTTGACATAATCCCTCAAGTAAGGAATGTCAAGGTCTCTGTGTAGTGTCTCATTTGAGACATACCATGGAGAGTTGCGAAATTGTCCGCAAAGTTCTGCTTTGCAGTCTTGGCAAGAAAACACCAAGCCGCACATGCATAAGTAATGGCTGGTCTAATAATCATTTTATATAGTCGAACTTTGTTTATCAAACTCAATTTGGAGGATCTACATAACAAAGGATATAGTTGCCGAAACGCAATTTGGAATTTTGTTTTTATGGATGCTGTATGTTTCTGCTAGGTCATGCCTTTATCAATTGTGACACCGAGATACTTGGCAGAATTTGTCCATGGTACACGATTTCCGTCTACAGAAACCTCTGCTTGGGGGCCGCGACGTTTTTTGGTACAATAAATAGCCTGCGTTTTCGAATGATTAATTTTTATCAGTTACCGTTCCGCCCGCTCTAGAACTTCGTCCACCGCATTCTGCAACCCATCGTGAACCAGATCACCAGTACACGACTGGGCGACAAGTGCAGTGTCGTCAGCATAGAGGTAGACTTCACAGTTGCTGGGGGAGGGGACATCATGGATGAAAAGCGAATAAAGAATTGGTCCTAGGACCGAACCCTGAGGAACACCGGCCCGTACTGGCCGTGTTGTTGACAAAACATTGTTAATTTTGATCCGAAACTTCCTTCCTTCAAGAAAGGATTTCAGTAATTTTAGAAGCCAAAAAGGAAAACCCTTTTGGATTAGTTTATAGAGGAGGCCTGCGTGCCACACATTGTCAAAGGCTTTTGAGACATCCAAAAGCAAGATGCCAGTACTCATGCTGAGGGTGAACCCTCTGGTTACATGCTCCACCAGCCTGACTGCCTGTAGCTCGGTGCTATGCTCGGACCGAAAACCGAATTGGACGTCAGGAATCACATGGTGATTTGACGAAAAATTCTCAAGGTGACGATAAATCACCTTTTCGGCGAGCTTAGAAAGAGCTGACAGCAGACTTATGGGACGGTAATCCTGAGGAAATATCGAACCCACCTTCTTTGGAATCATGATGACCTCAGCAGTCTTCCACCCAGCAGGGAAGTACTGGATTTTGAGCGTCGCATTGATTATTGTCACCAAGTATGTCAGGGCTTTCGGCGAGAGCAGCTTCAACGCCTTGTTGGTGATTTGATCCTCCCCAGGTGCTTTACGCACCTTGAGGTCTTTAATATGACTTAGTAACTCCGCTGGTGTGCAATGTGGAAACTCGGAGGGTTCCGCTAATGTGCTATGTGGAGCCTCAGACGAATCTTCTGAAGAAGAGTCATCTGAAGAGGATTCAGTGCCTCCGCTAACGCCGTTGGCTCTAAAATATCTCCTGACGGATCGTACGATGTGCTGTTCCTCGTCGAGGTCATTATCGAGATCATAGTTGGGAGAGAACTGTTTTTTCATGGCATCAGCGAAAACCTCGACCTTATCCTCCGTTCTGAAGACTATGCCTTCAGGACCGTGGATGTGTGGGAGTTGTTCTCGCTTTCCGTTTCTGAGTGACTTTGCGACCCTCCGGAGAGGAATACTTGAATCAAGCATTCCCGCCAGAAAGTCGCTCCATTGCTCGTTGCGGAGTTCGTGCAGTGCGTTTCTCACTTCATGGACAAAATTTGTAGCCCTACGAATGTCATCAGGATGACAAGACCTTTTTGTTTGCTTAATAGCGGCTCTTTTGTCAGGGATTTTCTGGCGAATGTACGCAGACAAAAAAGGTCTGCCGTGTCGTTGTACAGGAAATACAGCTGCACGGTGTAGAGCTGCTTGAATGAAACTTGTCCACTCCGCTTGAGCGGCATCTATTCCAGACTCATCATCTATAATTGGGATATTGGGAAACTCTCTAAGGAGCAACTTGTATAGGTCCCAATTAATGCGTTTCCTTGGAGGAGCTGCCTCCTCAGAAGGTTGCTCATTGCCCACATCCAAGACAACAGGTAGATGGTCACTAGAGATATCATACAAGATTCGAGAAGAGATACTGTATCTACAGTTTTTAGATATCGCGAAATCGATGACATCTGGTGCCTGAAGGTGGTTGAATGGATGATATTTCGGCTCTTCAGTGCTATGTATAAGGTACCCATTTTGCATCACCTGGTTGTACAATCGAACCCCACTAGTGAAATTCAACCTAGAATTCCATGCTCGATGTTTGCAGTTGAAATCCCCTGCCACAATAAGCGGACCCGAGTAGTCCAAAAGGACCTCCAGATCCGCCTCTTGCAGCCTGGCACCACACCTGACATACACCGATGTGATCTTCAACGAGACACCTCCCGCCATATTGACCACCACAGAAGCTGCTTCGATGCTATGCATCTCCGCATTAGTGCTTCTATAATAGTCTATACCGCGCTTAATCAACACTGCTAAACCGCCGCCTCGACCATTCAATCTGTCACCTCGGATAATATTATAATTCGGGAGAGCTAAACGATCTCCCGGATTAAGCAACGTTTCCTGCAGCAAGGCCACGTCTATACCTTCATCCAAAAGAGCTTGATGAAAATCCCGTTTTTTGGGAATATCCCTCATGCCCAAACAATTCCAAAAAAGAATTTTGACGAATGCAGGCTGTCTACTATTGTACCTAGACATTTACAGGAAATATCGCCTGCAACGCTTGGGTAGCGCTAATCAGTGGGCTTATTATTTGTTGTAAGGACCTTAGCGCGGTTGCCAGGTCCACATTTTGCGTGCTCAAGGGAGGTTGGGCAGAGGGGGCAGGCAAGGTTGCCTCCCGAGCTGCGTCCGCGTATGATATATTGCGCCTTTGCGCTATAACTTGCAAGTTCCTCCTTGGAGTGAATTTGCAAGTCCGGCTATTTGCGGGATGTCCCTCTCCACAGTTCGCGCACTTGAGTTCTTCCTCTTCTGTGAGGGGGCACAAATGCGTCATGTGGTCCTTTGCACATTTTAAGCATTTGGGCGGTGCAGTGCAATATGACTGCGCATGCCCATACTTTTGGCAGCGGTGACACTGCCCAATGAGTCTGGTGTTTTTCCTGAACCTCAACTCAAATGGCCAGTCCCAGCAGTTCGTGTTCGTTGAACACTTGCTGAGACTTTTCAGTCTTGAACAGTATCACGACCAAAGGCATGGGCGCGCCGCCGCTGCGCTTCAATCGAATGATGCTCCAGTTCTCCCTTAATCTCAGTATCCGAAAAGTTGACGGGAACTCCTCGAACCACTGCATGGATGTTCCGTTCCGAAGGGCGAGGAAAAGTGTGATGGGGCACTTCTTCCTCTCGGAATAGGCGAACGATCTTACGGTAGTCGTCCTCGGATTTAGGAATAATCCTTATTCCCGCATCAACGGCAACCGCGCGATCTATTTTAATACCTAGGGAAATAAACTTGAAATTTAAAGTACGCCATCTCGTCCCGTCGCGTAAGACGATCGGGGTTATGCGCCCTTGTCGTGAGGGTTGTGTTGATGCCACGACGGTTGGACGAGATGACGGAGGAGAAGTAACATCGGCTGACGGAGTCACCTGACAGGTAGAAAACGTGGGCCCTGGCTTGGTCGTAGAAGCATTAATAGTGGTTCGATTTGATGAATTGGGGGAGGTGTGAAATGGAATTGATCCTGTATTCGGAGTAGGAGGAAAGTCTTGGGTTGATCGATCAGCCTTGTCGCATTTCCTCCTTCTTGATTTTGCTTTTACAAATCCTTCGGTCTGTACGTCTTCGTCTGTGGATGTGAGATGATCATCAGTAACGTTTCTCAGTGGTCTTTTTAGGGTCTTTGTCTGTTCTTTAGGGGATTCTTTTGAATTTAGTAATATGGTTACCTGGGCGGTCAGGCTGTCAATTTTGGCTGTCTGGTCCTTGATGGTCTCCATTAGGTCTCGAATTTGCCTCGCCTGGTCGTCTATAATCAGCATCAGTTTTTTGTTCGTTTTCTGCTCCGATGACACCTGCGTCAGTGAGCTCATGTTTTCTGATTTTGCTTGGTTTCCGCCACCGCTCAGCTCTTTCCTCATAGTATGTGGAACTGCGTCGTCTGTTGATCCTCCTGGGTCAACTTCCATCTTTTAAAAACTTTTTCTCGCCAACAAATCTCTGAAAACTTATAGCAAATGTGACAATGTTGTCAAAACCCTACTTACAGGGCGTTCGTCAACCGCTAGTACCTCACATACGCTAGGCGGGTACCCGTACCACGTCATCTTTTGACATTCGGACGACGTCACATCCGTCTTCCCCTATTCCCGTTCTTCGCGGAAATTTGAGTATCGGTTCCCGGTAGTGCACTGTGCTACACCGTAATCAAATTCAGGCGGATAACAAAATGGAAATGGTATTTACCATTTTGGGTTGGTATTTACCAATCCGTTCAAGCGAGTGTAGTTATCAGTTTGGTTATAAGATCCGTGACGTCACGAATCAGCTGTTATATGTTATAGTTATCACCGCAAAATTGTGGTATTTACCCAACTCAAGAGTAGTTTTATATTTCTGGTTATTATTTGAAATGTGACAAGTTAGAATTTTGCCGGGTATTGGATATTGTTATTGCACTTCAGCTTCATTTTTGAGAAAAATGATATAGGCTGACTTCAGTTTTACCATAAAGTGGAGCACCTTATTAGTTATACTCATTATTGTTGTTGGGGACACTTTAAATGTAGTTCCTATGTTTAACAAAGTATCCTGTGTAGCCATATACCACAAGAATATTAAAATATGGCCATATAAACTCACTAGATGATATCCACCTGTATACGGTTTTGCTAATTTCTTTTTTCATCATTTCTGCTGAATCAATAAATGTTTTCTTTGACATGC
Source organism: Acanthoscelides obtectus (assembly GCA_963669975.1). Taxonomy (NCBI): domain Eukaryota; kingdom Metazoa; phylum Arthropoda; class Insecta; order Coleoptera; family Chrysomelidae; genus Acanthoscelides; species Acanthoscelides obtectus. The sequence continues at coordinate 47,376,693 of CAVLJG010000006.1, read as the reverse complement.
GGAAAAATTTAGAGAATTGAAAGTTATCATAGCTACAAAGCCATGGTTCCAAAAATTAAAAAAAATCTGAAAAAACATTTCTCCCATGAATATTATGAAAGGTTTCTTATTTAAACTTTCCATATACAGTTGTAGACGAAAAAGCACCGATTATTAAGTGATAATAAAAATAATCAGAGATTATATACGCGCTTTTCTAAAATAAACAACCTGCAACAAAACCGCGGTTAAAACCAACGCGTTCAAGCGCTTCGTGTAACTGACGTCATCAACCCGTGTGTCATCTTGAACCATATTATAACCGCGGCACACAACACAGAAAGTATGGTTATTCGCTTGGATTTGATTCGTGACTCGCGAAAAAATCCTTATTGAAAATGTTGACATTGACTTTTGACACTAAAGTCATGACACATGACAGCCGCATTTGGCGTACTGCGTAACACAATGGAGCGTGTTCGGATCATCGCTCGAAGTGCATAAAGCACGTTCAAACAACAAATCGAGCCTATTTGATTTGAATCGTTGACATATCATGGAAGTACTGATAAGATAAAGGAATATGAAAAAAAACGATATATTGAATGAAAATATCGATATATTCAAACAAATATATCGATATATTTTTAAAAAATATCGATATATAAAAATAATCGATATATCGTTGCCATCTCTACTCCTAACCCAATTTTATCTCTCTGTGTCTGTTATCGTGTTATCCTTTCTGTTATCTTTTGTGATGCTATCCGTGTTATGCGTTTAGAGATTTGGAATTTGAGTTTTTAGTTTTTGAATGGTTTTTATTGTTTTTAGCTGTTCACCCTGGCCGCCAGGTTCTAAGAGCTTTTGAAACAAGTATTTCTAGACTGTTACTCTAGCATCATCATAAAACAAAATAGGTAGGTAGCACCGACGATATATCTAGTACCTGTTTATAGACTTACCGTATTTTATCCATCAGAATAAGTACTAACAAGCATGCCACAGATTATACAGATGCGACAGGAACATAATATTCAGGGTGGGCCAACGAAAAGGTCGTACACCCATTTGTGACTCCTGGTATATTTTGGGAACCCACATTTATTTTTCACGATATTGCGAGTGTACATTTTAAACGAAATGTGGATTTGAGTCACTCCAATACCGACAATTATATACGTGAGCAGTAGTATATAGTAGTATATATATATATATATATGTGTGTGTGTGTGTGTGGAAATAGAACATACACTCATTTGAGAAACAAATATTATTATTATTGTTGATTACATATTGGGACAATAATTTGCAAACTCCAACCTTCTACCAAAATCGACTACATTAAGCTCATGGACAAGTTTTGTCTTGTATGGGTGAAATTTATTATCTTTCTTTGTACTGTTGAGTGTGTAAATCCTGAGGAAGTTGCCAGTCCAAGAGTGCTTTGGGTGTTGTCAAGTGTTATGTGTCCCAAAACTGCTATTTCTGCAGCTTCATTTCTAACTGGTCGATCTTCTTGCTAGAAAATTTCACGATAGCAAACTTTTTCTGCAGAAAGCTTTTTAATCAAGGTTTTGTTAGAATTTATGTTATGAAAGATGCCCATTTTGATAACATTTCTCATATTTCAATTGAGAAAGAGTTTGAGTTTTTGATAACATATTTTAATTGTGAAGCCTGACATTGAATTTTGTGATCTAGTCAAGCCATTGTTCCAGCTAGCGATGCTACTAGGTAAGGATGACCATATCGTAGTAATGTTAAACACTAAAAATATCATAGATCTCTATCATAGATCTCTGCAAAAGGCATTGAGAATGTTATTGCCTCTTGGTAAAACCACAGATCTTGTTATTTTGTGCACAGAAAGTTATTAAGTAAAGCAAAAAAGCTCTACCACCAAGATTATCGGTACTAACAATAAATTATGAACTGTTTGGAAAATCATCAAGTTGGACAGAAATATATAATGTGAGCTCGAGTTAAGTGTTAATAATAATCTGATCATTGACTGTAGTAAAATTGCTGACATTCAAATATCACTTTGTGCAACAACTTTGTTATGAATGCAGATGATACGTCTCTCTTAGTAGAGTAAATGAAACAGTGCCAACCATAGCTGCATCCACTACCATTGAATTTACACGATTTAGTGAGTGGTTTGTTGATAATGGCCTGGCAATGAACAGAGAAAAGTCATTGTTTGTTTCATGCATACATTAGAACCAGATCAGACTTCATCTGTCTTACAATTGTAGTTGGGACCATCACATAGATCGCCTTTGTAAGAAAATCATTCCAGTGTGGGTATTACATCAATACTCAGGTTTATAGTTGATAGACCCCTACTATTAATGTACTACTTTCCCTAGGTTCAATCAGCTATAACTTATGGTATAATAGCTTGGGGGCATCTTATCTAGCAAATAAGGTTTTTATTATTCAAAAGGGGATTATAAGATTAATGGCAGGGGTAAACAAGTTGAGTAGTTGTAGAGAGATTTTTAAAGAGATTGACTTTTAACCTCAACATGTATCTATATTTTTGAACTATTGATACATGTCAAATCAAATTTGACAAGCTTTCGCAGTCTAACCGATAATCACAACTAAAAGGCCTCGTTCAGTGCGTCACGGACACCTAAGCGGATATCCGCGGCGGACGATAAAATGTACTAGTCTTGAACAGTCGGTTCAGTGCAACGCGGTCTGTAGAATCTTCGCGACAATTTATATTAAAGATGCGAAACTAAAGGCGTGGGAAGAAGTTTGCGAAACTGTTTATTCAAATTACGATGGTAGTTCGGGTTAAGAAAAAAAAAACAAATAGGTAAGTAATAGGTTGACAAGTCGATGTATTTATTAAATAAATATAATTGTTTTGCCAAGGTACAGACCCTTCATTTGTGATAAAGTAATTTTCAAATTGATCTCTTATGGTGTTGACGGTCCTGGTAAAGCTATTCGTATATGCATTGTAATCTGTTAATCCAGCTATAATCATAGCATCTTCTTCCTTATACCCATTGCGCACTCTAATGAAATTGTGTGAAATGCAGCTGGCTTTGACCAAAATTTATGCAAATGATGTTGATACATTGATAGGCCTTTGAAAAATTGCAAATTTGTTTGTCAATATACCAAAACTCGATTCTATATAATTGGATATTTTTTTATGTGTCAGTTTTGTACGCGCGTAAGGACGAAGTATACTGGCAGCAACCACCGAATTAATTTTTTTATCCATAATTGTGACTGTACCACTCTGGATCAGGGTCCGCATAGAACTAAACGACGAATTCGTCCGCGACGGACGCGTGCGCGGGCGGTCCGCGATGCACCGAATTAGCTGTAATACTAGCAATGCTTTAACACTGCAATTCTCTGCTCACAGGCTTGCCAAAACGGAAAATGATCCTAACTCCACAATAACTTACCTATTTATACAAGTAAAAAATAAAAAAATGCTTCTTAAAAAAGCGTATTATTCCGTTAATGAAATTCTATGTGACACCAATAATTTTTAGATAATGTTTGTTATGTATATGATTTTATCTTGTTATACATAACATCTGTTCAGTGTGCTGAAGTGTGTGTTATTATTTATTGTTGATTCCTTTAATTCCTTTCATGTTTGTATTTACATATATAAAACGTTTATTTTGTAAAACAATCGGAATTTGAATTGCATATAACTACTTTTTGTTAGTCTTTGCGTTTGACGCATTCTATGTCATTGAAAGATGATAACTTCAATAAAGATTAGTATTATTAGCCACATACTTATCGTTAATATTTTTGTCTGGATGTAACTCATTAAACAACCGGGCAGTAGGTCTTGCAATGCTCCCATTTTAGTAATACAGTTTTGTTATTTCTACCCTTTCTTGAATTGAGTAAGCCATTGTTCAATATTTATCACCACTTGGTATGTAACTAACAATTTGAAATGAAAGACAAAGTTCTTCTATGACATATGATGACACTGACTGCTGCTAAAAATGTTCTTGCTGGTATCCATGATTATTATTTTTTGCTGTGCATTCCATTATTATCAGTATTAAGTTAAGTTAGTCGAATTTTATTATAAACTCAAATAGCTTTACAATGATTGAAGATAGGTATAAACTTCATTATACAAAAGTTAGTAGAAACCTGATGGAAAAATCTGAAAATTAAAGAAAAAATTGTGGGTTTCCATTTAAAAATCTAAAGTGTAATGCGAGATCTTATTTTTGGATCAGCCTGTAATGTACGGCTATTGATGAAAAGACGTCCCTCATGAAATCAAAATTGACGTGTTCGAGCGTTTTTCCCAAAATATACTAGGAGAGCCAACAAATGGGGGTGCGACCTTTTCGTTGGGCCACCCTGTATCTTAGAACTACCCATTTCAGACATGAATAGTCTTATGTAAGTAGAGGATTGAAACAGTCATTAAATTCTAAGGCTCATGATTACCCACAAAAACCATGTGCCTTCATGAAACATAGCTTATTGGAGATGGGAAAATGATATATTTTGGAAAAAAGAGAGGAGTCAAAGTAATATTCACGTGAAATATGGCTTATCTTGCCTTTTGACAGCTATAGACCATACTTTCCAGAAATATCATTTTTGTGCTTTGCATATACACAGGTCGTGTACAAATTGATACTGTTCAACATAGCTTGTCCTTTTCTGTCAAACTAAATGAACTCTGTGAATGTACAATGACTGTGTTGTTTTGGATTTTTGACTTTCCAGCATCACATCACAACTAAAAATCAGACAATTGAGGTTGTCCAAGATAAAGATGGAATAGTGTTACGATCCCTGGAACAGTTAGAGTTCCAATGTTGTAATTAATAAGAAAATTTAAAATGAATATTACATATTTGCACATTTTATTTTGATTTAACGTAATTTATAGCAAATTAATTTTGTCGATTTTTGTTTTTAACAACTTATTAAATATTCCAAATATATTTTTTATTCTGTCTAATATCATTTAACACGTTTTTTGTTCACTTTTATCCACAATTTATCTTATTTCAAATTTTTTTGGCAGCGTTACTTTTGTCAAATGGTTATTAGAAAATGATAGCTGAATCCTGTAAACTATTAATGTAAAGGACCATTGAATCGTGCAACCATTTTCCTCATTAAACCTGCAACATTATAACACTAACGGTTCCAGAGATTAATATTAATCATTCTAATCTTATCTGTTTACCTCGGCCTTTTTGTATTATATTTTTTTTTGCTTAAAGTTGTTTCAGGAATACATGATGCTGTCCACAGATAATGCTATTAGCCTCCTGGAAAATGGGTTATTGGGGGTACCGAGATTCAACCTTGCTGAAGCAAAAAAAGTATCTGAAGTATTTCGAAACCTATTAATATCCTGTAGAATGTCTATGTCAACTGTAAAGGAAGTGGACTGTGTTGAATTGGATTTTATTTTGAGGGATATCAAAAAACAAATAACAGAGATATTAAAGGAAAATGAAGGGAAACAAATGTTTATATCTAATTACTATAAGTGTAGTAAATGTGATGTTATAATATACACTGATGATAAGAAAAATGTGTGGGAATATCTTCAGTGTCATAGTCATTTTGAAGATATGTATTGTGAAGCTTTGACTTACTCCACTGAATTTAAAACTGAAGGACCTGAGTTGTCTTTAAATGACAGTAATATCGAAAATATGACTGACATCGAAGAGGAAAAGAGCAATCTTTCTGACAGTGAAATACATGTTGATACCACTGTGGTTGATATGGAGATTGACATGAATGATGTAGGTTCATCTGGTGTATTAGATGAAAATGGTCCTGATAATGATGTTAACAGCTTCAGATTTAATTTTGATTTACATTATGACGAAACTATATCATCAAAACTTTATCCTCAAGGACTTGAAAAAGCTGTTCAAAAAATTGATAGGTGCAAAGATCCGACAATTCAAAGAATTAGTGGTTCTAGAGTTGTTTGCTTATTATGCGGTGTTAATATCAATTCAAGAACTAGAATTTCCAAGGCCGCCATTTTAGATCATGTAATGGGTCAGAAACATCTCGGCCTTTCTTTTTCTGAACAAAATATTGACGCATTGAGAAGATACCATGAACTGTGGTTAAATTTTGATTGCAACTATCAGGCTCATCAGGTGTTTTTTCTGCCTAGAGGCTACAGTTTAGCATGTAGGCTGTGCAAGACAATGGAGAAAGCATGTGTAAAGTATGACTATACAATTGTGAGAAATCATATTGATTCTGAGACCCATAAAAACAGGCTAATAAAAATTACTGAAACTAATCCTAAATTGTATTACTTAGCCTATGAGCAAGCACAGGTCTACAATATGTCTAATGAGGAGATGGACAAGATGTTTAATCTATCCACTGATGGCAAAAGTAAAAAGAAGTCTGAGAAACAACATAACAAGAACAGTGATTCAGATTCAAGTATTTCAGCAGGTAATTTAGCATTTATACAGCATTACTCGTAATTCGACCCATTCTTTCCAGGTAGTGACAGGGGACCTAAAATGCAATAAATTTCACCCTATACTAAGTTTCAAATTCGACCCTCACCATTGGAATCTCCAAAATGGTAAGAGATATGAATTCGCCTAAATAAAGTTGATGCTGGAGGACAAAGAGACAAAATGTCATATCGAAATTCTAATGATGCCATCTTGTAGAGGAGAAAAAGTGAGCAATGTTAATATGCAATTTATTTTGAACTCCGACTACCAATAAGGTCAGGAAAAAATTTAAATGGATTTGGAAAAATTCGTTTTTTTCTGTCTCTCTTCGTACTTTGAATTACGAAACTTTCTGAGCGGCATTTTGATAGTTACCTAAATACGCCCCCATTTAAGCGACATCGTATCTCTTACAGTTTCCGAGATCCCATGGTTGAATCCATCTGGGGACGAAATATTGCTCTAAACAAGGACTTTTCAAATGAAATTTGTGTTGTAGATAGTAATATATATATATATATATATATATATATATATATATATATATATATATATGTATGTATGTATATTTGTCGAAGTACCCAACAAAAGGCGGAAGCTTTAATTTTTCACCTAACTGGTCTAGACGACAATGACCACGTCTCAAGTTATATATATATATATATATATTAATTCTCTCTAGCTTTCAATGGACTTTGCCATCATCATCAGGAGCTGCAATTATAATGATAACAGTAGCAACAAAAGTGTAAAATGAATTTAAATTGAATCAACTTACAGTAGTATGTGAGGATGTTGCTAATTGTTGTTTTTGTATAGGATGAGGGAAATAGTAATAGTAGTAGTAGAATAATAGTAGTAGTAATATGGTGAGAGCTGGATACATGTATCCAGCTCTCATAATTGCAGCTCCTGATGATGATGGCAAAGTCCATTGAAAGCTAGAGAGAATTAAAAAAAAGTATAGAGTCCTCTTTGCTTAAATTTTGTCGAAGTACCCAACAAAAGGCTGAAGCTTTAATTTTTCACCTAACTGGTCTAGACGACAATGACCACGTCTCAAAATATATATATATATATATATACAGGGTGACTTCGAAGTTGAGTCATTTATTTTAACAGTGAGTAGATCTGATCAAAAGAAATGTTTTTTCCTTTATCATTTTTCTGGTAAAATTAAAGTAACAAAGTTATAGCCCTTTAGAAGTTTGAGTACCGCCCTGTCTGCATAATAATATTATGTGCTCGTGTTTGGCAACAACGGATATAATCCGCCTTACGGTTCATCGCATCGGAATCAAAAAAGCGAAAGAATTTGAAACGCTGATCACGATGTTTTTATTCAGTCAATGTGTCAGTCGGTAATGCGTGAGTGAATAGTGGTGTTCGCTGCGTGGCTCAAACGAAAGAAAAAATGGCACATGTTTATGCGGATCGGTTTCCCAATCGAGTGCAACCAACCCCTCGTGCCTTTGTTAATGTAGTACAACGGGCTCGTGAATCAGGTGACTTAAGACCTCACAGGTGCTCCAAGAACTCACGATCAAATACAGGTCCGCACTGAAATACTTGTCGGGAGGATACTTTATAAAACAAGGTAAATTTTTTTTTTTAATTTATTTTTTATTTTTACACACATATTTTGGTTTATCTTACTTCTACAACCATTATATGAAAATTAATGACTCAACTTCAAAGTTATATATATATACAGGGTGACTTTGAAGTTGAGTCATTAATTTTCAGATAATGGTTGTAGAAGGAAGATAAACCAAAATATGTGTGTAAAAATAAAAAAAAATAAAAAAAAAAATGTTACCTTGTTTTATAAAGTATCCTCCCGACAAGTATTTCAGTGCGGACCTGTATTTGATCGTGCGGTCTTTGAGCACCGGCATGCCCTCCCCTGTGAGGTCTTAAGTCACCTGATTCACGAGCCCTTTGTACTACATTAACAAAGGCACGAGGGGTTGGTTGCACTCGATTGGGAAACCGATCCGCATAAATCCGTGATGCCGCGTAAGTAAGAATCATGTCCACAAGTTCAGCATTTTCGTAAACATGTGCCATTTTTTATTTCGTTTGAGCCACGCAACAGACACCACTATTCACTCACGCGTTACCGACTGACACTGACTGTATACAACTGAATAAAATAATTGTAAAAGCATCGTCCCAAATTCTTTCGCTTTTTTGTTTCCGATGCGATGAACCGATAAGGCGGATTATATCCGTTGTTGCCAAACACGAGCACATAATATTATTATTGAAAATTTTACCACGCTGTCTCTCAAAAGTTAAACCATTTAGGACATGCATTCATAAGAAGTTTTCTCCTTTAAATTGTAATAAAAATTGCCCCTTAAATATTAACATTCAATTAGGGAGCACCTTATGTAGTCCGTTAAAAGGCTCCATAAAATACAATCATATATGGTTGGTGACCCTATTTTGACCCATATATCAAATTTGATTTTTTTCAACCAATTGACTTGTTTTTAATTTTACAGGGTGTCCGGTAATTATCATATGCATGAGGATCTCAATACTTGTCGGAAATACAGCTTAGGTTAAATTAGGAAAAAGTTGCGTTCTTTGGGGCGTATTCATATGCCGTTGAGACACTTGTAAACATTCCATGGCTTACTGAGATATTTGGAAAAACTAAAATTTGACCAAATCACTTTTATTGACTAAGTAATGAAACTTCTTCATTAGCACTTTTTAGGCACTACATGGTGTTTTTAAATTTTGTGCGCGACGCTTCGTTTTTGAGAAATCATCATCAACTTAATTTTTAATATAGTCCGAAAAAAGTACACCCTGTATCTAATAGCATTTTTATACGAATTCAACGATGCATCACATATTCTTAGTTATAAGGAAACATTTTTTCTGATTTTTTTAATTGTTTACGTAGGCATTGCAAACAAATGCTTGACTTGTCGTAAATACCTGTCACCGAGTATTGTTATTATTGTGTATTGTTAATATTGCTTTATTATCGTCAAAGATGCCAGGCGGTCATTTTAGCAATGAAGAAAAGTTCGACATGCTGACGTGCTACATTTTGTGCTACAAAAATACTAAATATACTGCAGAAAGTAAGTCCATTTTCTTAGAGTTGGCTCGAAATTTATTTAATTGTAGGGCGCGTTTATGGCCTCCTAGATTGTAATACTCTTTTCTCTCCTTCAAAGATTTCTAGATTACACTCGTCCCGTGTCAGCGTCAGCGCTCTCCTATTGTGAAGATATGTTTTCTTTTTAAATTGTAGGAAATTTCAGGCTGATTAAACATGATATAACTCAAAAGCAAGCACAATTTGATGCAAATAGATGTTTGTGACATACCCTCAAAATACAGCGCTGACACGGAGAAGTAGAAAACTATGACAATCAAGGAGGCCATAAAGGCGCCCTACAATTGTAGGGACGACTGACGATACGGGCCTTAGACAAGGGGATAGCAAACGGCGCCAGCATTTTTGTGAGTGGTACACACGAACGTGTGAAGATTTTAATTTCCCTTTGAAAATAATATGCGGGCTAGAAAAGCATTTAGAGGTTTTTTTGAGTTCAATAAGCTTATCTGGATAATTTACCTTTGACAGGTTAATAGTTGTTGGTTTCAATAAGACGGTGCTCCTGCACATAAGTCTAGGCAAGTTCGAGAGCATCTTTCTGGTGGTTTCCCGGAAGGTGAATTGGAACCTCCAGTGAAGTCACCTGGCCAGTGCGTTCTCCGGATTTAACTCCTCTGGACCTTTTTGTTTGAGGTTTTAATAAAAACAAAGTTTATCACCATACTGTTGAAACTGAGCAACAGTTACGAGAATGTGTAATGGAAGCATTTCGTACGATTACACCAGAAATGTTATGTGATGTTTTGAATTCTACTATTAGAATTTCATTTTATGTTTAAAAAATAATGGCAACCTATTTGAACACCTAATGTGAATAAAATAAAAATAATGTTATAAATGTATTCGTTATTCTAAATATCACTACATTTAGGGCCGTATCGTCAGTCGTTCCTACAATAAATTGTAGGATGCCTTTATGACCTCCTTGATTTTCAGTCTTTTCTCACCTTCAGAAAGGCTGTGGTATTTATAGGTGTCTACTGTTCCATGTCAGCGTCAGTGCTCTCTCATTGTGAAGTTATGTTTTCTTTTTGAATTGTAGGAAATTTCAGGATGATAAAACAGATGATATCAGTCAGAATCACGAACAATTTAATGCAAATAGATATTTGTAACAGAGCGCTGACACGGAACAGTAGAAAACTATGAAAATCAAGGAGGCCATAAAGGCGTCCTACAATAGTTGTAGGAACAACTGACGATACGACCCTTAGCATCATTTTATAAAAAATGACCCCATCGTATCATTATGTAATATGCACTTATTATCAGTAATCACATAATAATCTTCCATCAAGCATTTGTTCGCAACGCGAAAATAAACAAACAATTTTTCTTTATAACCAATAAAACAAATATAACATGTGATACATCATTGAATTCGTAGAAAAAGATGCTATCAGTGCTACTTTCTAGTGCCTCATTTGTGTTACTCGGAGTTACCCAACACCTGACAATACTGTTCCTGTGCTCTAGAGTGTCAAGCACCTGAGCTACTCATTTTTGAACTCTCCTGCCCCTCATGCGCCAGCTTTTTATTCGGTGTTATACGCTCCGAAATAGTGGAGATAACTAAAATGACAATGTGTCAAGATTGTTAGGTTATGTTTTTCCATCGTTTTTGTTTTTTCCTTAAACTCACAGTAAGCCGATACCAGACAATGGAGGATGGTAAAAAACTCTTATACAAGAGAGTGCAAGAATGCAGGTTCATAGCGGCTTGTAGTTGACTTTCTAGAAATAGACACTTTGAAAATAATTTTGAATGTTTACACTTAAAATATGAATTTGACAAATTTATCCAGAAGCTTCACAATAAAAATGCAGACCTCTGACGTGTTGCGCCATCATTCTAAAAGTATCATCAGGTATCAATTAGATAGTCTGACAATGCTTCTGAAAATAAAGGCGAAATGTGTTTACATTTTCATTGTTTGGCAGTGTGATACATATTGGCGACATCAACAAACAGGTTAGGTTTTCATCGTCGCGTTCCCGTGCGTATTTCGGGAGCGTCACACTCCGGGTGCATACAACTCTCAATTCAAAAGCACTGTAAGCGGCTCTGATACAGGGTGTACTTTTTTCGGACCATATAGAAAAACAAACTTAATGATGGTTTCTAAAAAACGAAATTTCGGGCACAAAATTTAGAAACACCATCATGTAGTGCCTAAAAAGGGCCAATGGAAAAGTTCCATCAGTTTTTTTGATACTTTTTGAATGAGTGTTGCGGCCATTAAAGATGGAAATTATTATTGGTTATACTCTCGTCGGACCATATTATTTTTTAAAGGAAATTAAAATCTTCACGCGTTCGTGTGTACCACTCTCAAATTTTTTTTATTATACCGAAGCAGCTGCGCAAGCAGAAGCCTAAATGTTGGGACCACGGCTGCTATGATGATCCCAAAGAAGTTTTGTTAATACGATTTTTGAACTGCCTAAGGTTACTAGAAGCTTCCTCTTGTAGATTATTTCATAATCTGGACCCCCTCGGGACAAAGGAGCGGTCGTATCATCCAGTTCTGGATGTACGAAGTTCGACACGGTTAGGATGGGACGTCAAAGTCAGGCGGGTCTGTCTGGCAGGCACACCGCGGGGCGGCGTCATGGAAGAGAGCTCTGAGGAGCAAAGCCCGTTGGTGTAGCGGTAGAAAAGAGCTAGATCGCCGACGGCCCGCCGGTGGGAAAGGGTCCCGCGACTGTCTGTTAGGGAAGAGTCATCGATCAGGCGGACCGCTCTCCTCTGGACAGGATCGAGCATAAATAATGTAGTCGGGGCGGCAGCACCCCAAACGGGTGAGCAATACTCGAGGCTATGTCTGATCTGGGCCTTGTATAGAGTGAGAAGGTCAAGCGGAGAAAAGTACTTCTTAGCCCTAAACACATAGCCTAGCTTTTTCCCAGCAGCTGCCGCTGTTGACGAGATGTTTTCGTGCCAGATTAGGTCCTCGGTGATCTGGACTCCGACCAGCCGAAGTGAATGGCTCTTTGGCAGAACTCGGCCATCCATCGAAACCGGATGAGCGTAGGACGTTTTTTGTTCGTCAAAGTACTGTACTGTATTTTGGAAACATTAAACTATACAAGATTGTTGCGTAACCACAAGCAGTGATAACCTCCAGGTCTCGCGTCAGAGAGGAAGTCGTCGCTAGTCTTCTTTTTTCCAGCTCAGCGGCAGAGATCGGCTTGTCACTCTGAATTTCTGCATGTGGAGTGCTGTCATCTGCGAAGCTGTGGTTTGGGTTGATCGTGCAGAAAAGTAGGTCATTAATATGTAAGAGGAACAGTGTCGGAGCCAAGACCAATCCCGCGTTGACCTTGTGGGATGAAGAGGAGAACCCGTCAATTACGACGGATATCTTGCGGCCAGAGATAAAGTCAGCCAACCATCTGCAAAGCTTTTCTGGGAGGCCATAGGATGGAAGTTTGCTTAAGAGGGCAGCGTGCCACAGCTGATCGAACGCTTTCGTGATGTCAAGAGCAACGACATGAGCCACTATAAGACAGGATGGGCTTATTCCACAATTGCGTGACGTAAGCTAGGAGGTTCCCTGTAGATCGCTGGTGCCGGAAACCATACTGCCTCTCGCTAATCAAGCTGTGACGGTCGAGGTAGTCCAGATGCACCTCTCTATCACCTTACTTATCACAGAAAGCAGAGCTATATGCCTGTAGTTGTAAGGGTCGGCCTTAGATCCTTTTGTTTTTGGGATGGGTTGGACATGAGCAAATTTCCAGTTTTCTGGGAAGGGTCCGGATACATAAGATATCTGGAAGAGACGCGAAAGAACTGGAGCAAGCTCCGATGCACACCTCTTCAGTACAATGGCAGGAATCAAGTCCGGACCAGAAGCTTTGTTGATGTCGAGCGACAAGAGCACTCGTCTTACGGACTTATGCCTGAATGTTACCTCCCGCATAGTGTAGCGAACCCTTTGAATTGACGGCACTTGGTCGTTGGGGGGAACGTCCATAGTGGTGTTGGCAGCAAAGATCTTGGCAAGCACTTCCGCCTTGGCCTTTGAGTCCGATACAATCGTTCCATCCTGACACGTAAGTGGTGGAAGGCTACTGAGTGAGAAGTTCTTTTCTAGCTGCTTGGCCAGCGTCCAGAGAGATCGACTGCCATTGCGCTGCAACATTACCCTGTGCCTAACTTTTATATCGTGCTGGTTTTTGGCATTGCGAACCGCTTCGTTATATTTGTTTCTGACACTACGTCAGCTTGTCTGTTCTCTACAGTGGGGTTTTGTAAGAAGGTTCTGTGTGCCTTGATCTACTGGCGAGCAGTGTCACACGATTTGTTAAACCAGCCGTTGGATCGTGGTTTAGGCACTTTCACTGTGTGAGGGATGTATTCCTCCATTCCGACGTGGATAATTTCGGTTATCGAAAAACAGACATCTTTCCAAGGAAGCTAGAGAAGAAGTCTCTGAGCCCCTCCCAGTCGGCATGTCCGTAATGCCAAGTTTTGCTGCCTGTACGAGTTTCTGCTGCCACAGCTGGTTCTGACCGAAACCTAACCTTCACAACATCGTGGTTTGAGCTACCCAGGGGGGACAGGACAGCAGTGCTGTAAGGGACAGGATGCGTGGTCAGAAAGAGATCCAGCAGGCTACTGGCGTGTGACGAGACGCGGGGGAAAAAAGTAGGGCTCGTCACCAGCTGGGTCAGCTCATCCCTTGAGTAAGAGCGAACGCTTCGACTGCACGACCTGCTGCATCGGTCTTGTTTGAGCCCAACCAAAGCTCATTATGGGCATTGAAATCACCGAGAAGAACTATCTCTGAAGCGGGGTGATCCCAGTTATGATCCGAGGGAGAGCCATAAAGGCAGCAAATAAATTTGGGACGTTTTTTGTTCGTCAAAGTACTGTACTGTATTTTGGAAACATTAAACTGTACAAGATTGTTGCGTAACCACAAGCAGTGATAATCTCCAGGTCTCGCGTCAGAGAGGAAGTCGTCGCTAGTCTTCTTTTTTCCAGCTCAGCGGCAGAGATCGGCTTGTCACTCTGAATTTGTGCATGTGGAGTGCTGTCATCTGCGAAGCTGTGGTTTGGGTTGATCGTGCAGAAAAGTAGGTCATTAATATGTAAGAGGAACAGTGTCGGAGCCAAGACCAATCCCGCGTTGACCTTGTGGGATGAAGAGGAGAACCCGTCAATTACGACGGATATCTTGCGGCCAGAGATAAAGTCAGCCAACCATCTGCAAAGCTTTTCTGGGAGGCCATAGGATGGAAGTTTGCTTAAGAGGGCAGCGTGCCACAGCTGATCGAACGCTTTCGTGATGTCAAGAGTAACGACATGAGCCACTATAAGACAGGATGGGCTTATTCCACAATTGCGTGACGTAAGCTAGGAGGTTCCCTGTAGATCGCTGGTGCCGGAAACCATACTGCCTCTCGCTAATCAAGCTGTGACGGTCGAGGTAGTCCAGATGCACCTCTCCATCACCTTACTTATCACAGAAAGCAGAGCTATATGCCTGTAGTTGTAAGGGTCGGCCTTAGATCCTTTTGTTTTTGGGATGGGTTGGACATGAGCAAATTTCCAGTTTTCTGGGAAGGGTCCGGATACATAAGATATCTGGAAGAGACGCGAAAGAACTGGAGCAAGCTCCGATGCACACCTCTTCAGTACAATGGCAGGAATCAAGTCCGGACCAGA
Organism: Acanthoscelides obtectus; assembly: GCA_963669975.1. NCBI lineage: Eukaryota > Metazoa > Arthropoda > Insecta > Coleoptera > Chrysomelidae > Acanthoscelides > Acanthoscelides obtectus. The sequence continues at coordinate 47,361,413 of CAVLJG010000006.1, read as the reverse complement.
AGCTTTGTTGATGTCGAGCGACAAGAGCACTCGTCTTACGGACTTATGCCTGAATGTTACCTCCCGCATAGTGTAGCGAACCCTTTGAATTGACGGCACTTGGTCGTTGGGGGGAACGTCCATAGTGGTGTTGGCAGCAAAGATCTTGGCAAGCACTTCCGCCTTGGCCTTTGAGTCCGATACAATCGTTCCATCCTGACACGTAAGTGGTGGAAGGCTACTGAGTGAGAAGTTCTTTTCAAGCTGCTTGGCCAGCGTCCAGAGAGATCGACTGCCATTGCGCTGCAACATTACCCTGTGCCTAACTTTTATATCGTGCTGGTTTTTGGCATTGCGAACCGCTTCGTTATATTTGTTTCTGACACTACGTCAGCTTGTCTGTTCTCTACAGTGGGGTTTTGTAAGAAGGTTCTGTGTGCCTTGATCTACTGGCGAGCAGTGTCACACGATTTGTTAAACCAGCCGTTGGATCGTGGTTTAGGCACTTTCACTGTGTGAGGGATGTATTCCTCCATTCCGACGTGGATAATTTCGGTTATCGAAAAACAGACATCTTTCCAAGGAAGCTAGAGAAGAAGTCTCTGAGCCCCTCCCAGTCGGCATGTCCGTAATGCCAAGTTTTGCTGCCTGTACGAGTTTCTGCTGCCACAGCTGGTTCTGACCGAAACCTAACCTTCACAACATCGTGGTTTGAGCTACCCAGGGGGGACAGGACAGCAGTGCTGTAAGGGACAGGATGCGTGGTCAGAAAGAGATCCAGCAGGCTACTGGCGTGTGACGAGACGCGGGGGAAAAAAGTAGGGCTCGTCACCAGCTGGGTCAGCTCATCCCTTGAGTAAGAGCGAACGCTTCGACTGCACGACCTGCTGCATCGGTCTTGTTTGAGCCCAACCAAAGCTCATTATGGGCATTGAAATCACCGAGAAGAACTATCTCTGAAGCGGGGTGATCCCAGTTATGATCCGAGGGAGAGCCATAAAGGCAGCAAATAAATTTGGGTGATGTTTTGGAGTTGAGGCGAAGCCACAGAATGTCCTTCCGGTCTGATTCCAAAGAAACATCTCTGGAGCAGGAAAGACTGCTGCGGACAAAAGCCACAACTCCCCCGTTCTTTCTCAGATTGGAGTGCACCTCGTAATTTGGGAAGCTAAGATGGTTAATCAGTGCAGACTCGGAGATTTTTGTCTCCGCCAAGAAAAGTATGGCAGGTACTGATGAACAGCATCAATGTTGCTGTTAATCCTGCAGATGTTCGTAAAACAAATTTTATCTTCAATGTTGTTCCCTCGAGCCCACCCTGCACCCGGACATTCCGAGTGGAGTGAGTTTACGTCCGGAATTCTTACTTCTCGAGGGATCCATCATCATTAATTTGTTTGTTTTGGAAGATAACCGACTGCATAGCTTAGGTGTGGAAGCATGCGGACATTTATAAGAGACCCTGGAAAAAGCTAGCTAGTGGTACCGCCTCGGTCGACTGTTCCTTGTCTACCAGCTTCTTTTTACGTTTTAATGATATTAAATAGACCAAAAGTGGCCCGTTGGCGGACCTGTACCGCCACCCGACAATCGGTACTGAGGTATTCCTTAACGCGTGTAAAATCACTTAAACAGCATGAAGTTGTATACTGGATACAACTTCCGGAACAAGCATTTGCCACGGCCCCGCTCAGTAGGGTGCAAAATGCTGGCGCCGTTTGCTATCCCCTGGTCTAAGTCCTTGGCAAGTCCTGAATTTATAGGGGTGATATCTGTTTTTACGCAAAATAAATTGGGCTATGGCCACTCCATTTTTCTCAGTTTGCTTAATTGATATCTCAGAGTTCTCAGCAACTGCGTTTAAAACACTATTCTGAGTTTCCTCTAAAGATCCCTTTTTTCGAGACGTAACAGGGTTTTTAAATGAACCATATTGATTCAAATTTCGAGCCAACTCTAAGAAAATGGACTTACTTTCTGCAGTATTTTTAGTATTTTTGTAGCACAAAATGTAGTACGTCAGCATGTCGAACTTTTCTTCATTGCTAAAATGACCGCATGGCATCTTTGACGATAATAAAGCTCTTTACGTCGGGCACAAAATTTAAAAACACCATCATGTAGTGCCTAAAAAGTGCGAATTCATTAGTTTTTTTTTATATTCCTCAAAATAACGTCAGATAGAAAAACGATTTGGCCAAATTTTAGTTTTTCCCAAATACCTCAGTAAGCCATGAAAGTTTCTCAACGGCATGTAAATTCGCCCCAAATAACGCAGCTTTTTCCTAATTTAACCTAAGCTATATCTCCCACAGGTATTGAGATCCCCATGCATAGGATCCTTATCTTGGACCACCCTGTACGTATATATTCAGATGGGGCCTTTTAAAATAAAAATATTGATATACCATAGTAATGGGTCACGATTATTATTTGTTGAGTTACTATTGTGTGGAAAAACATTAAAGTTTGATAGCTTGCACATCCGCAGTGATAACAAGTACGAGCCCCTTCCCACTTCAGTTGGCCCACTTCAAGATTTGCTACCAAAATATGCCTTTATAAACTAAACATGACGAAACTATTTACTTCTAAAACAATTTATTTTCTCAAAAACATTTTAGATACACTCTGGTCGTAAAAAATACATATTTGAAATCACTCAGACCTATAACTAATAGAACATCTGAACAAATAAACAATGTGGGAATAAATGCGCGAAGTTAACAAAGCAACAATTGAAAGATTACCATTGGGTAACATCACCTTTATTTTTTATTACGGCTGAAATTCTTTGGGGCATAGTGTTAACCAAGTTTTGGCAAAAATTTGGTGTAAAACAATCCCATATTTCTTGAAGCTTTTGTCTCAGTTCGGTGATTGTACGAGCAGGATGTTGTCGTAGAACCTTTTTCATCTCGTGCCACAAAGTTTCAATAGGTGACAGCTCTGGACTGCTAGAAACCCATTTCAAAAGTGGTACATTATTTTCTTGCATCCATTTTATAGCCTTTTTTGAGGTATGGCACGCTGCACCATCTTGCTGACACACAAAATCTTGGCCGGATGTCAAACATTCTTCCATCACTGGTAAAAACCGATTCTTCTAAAATTGCCAAATATTTGTTTGTATCCACATTTCCATCAATAAAATGAAGTTTTCCTACTCCTTTTGATGACATACTGCCCCAGACCATAATGGATGCTGGAAATTTCACTTGTCTTCGGACAGTCAACATGGAATGCTTCATTTTTTTTTGCAAATAACTCTACTGCGACTTTCACCAACAAAAACTTCGAATCGGGCGTCATCACTCCATTGTATTGCACACCATTGTTGAGGTGTCCATTGTCTATGTTCTTTAGCCCATCAAAGCCGATTTTTCTTTTGCAGTGGAGTTAATAGTGGCTTTTCTTTGGCCTATAAACAACTTGTGCAACTTTAGGGTTTTTACTTCACTTTTTTTTATAAGGAAACTTACCTTGCAAGTGCTAAATCCCAGTTTGTGGGCCTCTCACCTATGCGTTCATAGACTTATTTTGCATTGAAATGTAAATAGGTTGATATGCTGTAATTGCAACATGTGTTATTTTTATGCTGCAAATTTGATTAGGGAGTGATAAAGTTGGTGGTTTCGAGTATATATTATCAAAATATTCATTGTTAATATTTTAAACCTATAACACCGTGCCACATTTTTATTATTTGTGTTTGATAAGGAAAAACTAAGATTTCAATAGTTGGGCCAACTGAAGTGGGAAGGGGCTCGTATTATTCCAACCCAATTCATCCATTTTTCGGTTTTTTTATTGATCAATACAGGGTGATCAAAAACGCAAAATGTGTTTTTTCTCAAAAAATTAGATGGAACATCCATTATATTTTTATATTTCGGACATTTTCATGTAAAATGGTCACAGGAAATACCGATAAAGTAATGTGCCAGCAAAAATTAAGAGGCCATTTCCATGATGTGCCACTCTACACGTAACCCAATACTGTATTCTTTATGATAAATAACAATCTAAAGAAGAAAACTATGTTTTATACGCGATTCAAATCTTCCGTGAATTTTTGGGATACCCTTTATTATATAGTATATTGAATAGTAATGAGAAGGACCTGAATCGTCAATGCTACTTGATTCCGTTATTTTGCAGATCCATCAAATGAAGTAACTTCTAAAGCTAAATCCGAAAAGGGAAATAAACTTGAAATAAAATCGCACAATATAATAAAATCGGTGGGTGCCGAGGGAAGTAATCATGTGCTGGATCTTCTACCGAATCGTTTTAAAAATCATCATCTATTCCTGCTTGTTACTGCGGACGGAATCCAGTGTAAAGCGTGTGACGTGACATTAAATAAAGATGTAGATGTAGTGAGGAAACACATTAAGAATCTGCAACACTATAGAATGACTGGATTAAAACCAGAAAAATATGATTACTACTGCGAAATTTGTAACATCAAGATAGAAGCCGAGGATTTGTGGCAGAAGCATTTTGAAATTGGACCCAATAAGTAAGTACGAAAATTAAAATTCTGCTTTTGGACTACATTTGGTTGCATAAACCTTATTTAAAAGTCAAAATATCTTTTTCTTTTCATCTTGAAGCTACAGAGTTTCTATTTTCTTAATAATAATATTTATTTACTCCTAAAAAAAAAACAGTTTGAAGCGATGGAGTAAATAAATATAATGCTTGGGTCTATACGAAGCATGCCTGTAAAAGGGCCATCAAATTTATGATACAATTGTATAATTGGTATAAACACGAGTATTTATAGAAGTAATAGCTTATTGAATTATTTGATGTTCATATTAACTATTAATTTATGTTGTCTTTTTTTAAATATTCTTTAATTTGTTAGGTAGAATATATCATTTTGGTGCTAAACCCTAAACTGTTGAATTTTGAATTTATGAGGTTTCGGTACAACTGTTCCTCGTAACTTATGCCTTTTATAATGGTTGTCTTTAATTTTGTGATCGTTATTTGTAAATGTATGCTAGTGGGTGATAACACTTTACGGATTCGAACCACCTCTTTAGGGAGTCCTTATGCAAACTGGCACCAATACGTTGGAGATCCACGAGTCCTTGATGCCCTTCCTTATATTTTGACTTGCGTTGACGATATCGTTTAACCTTGCCAATTTATACTTCAATGCATCTAGATTATCTATGAGATCATATACATTTCGATTAAGCTTCTTTTCCAAAATCGCTCATTCAACCTCTTCTGTAGACGGTGCTACAGCTTTCCTTTTTTTGCCTGTTTCTCTGGGATGAATTAGTGGGATATCAAACTCCTTCTACATTCGATGTATGATTTAGAACGCTATATCTTGAAGAGGGACGGTATTGTCCCCCTCTTTACATCGCCTTCTGTACCTGCAATATTGTACATTGTGATGTTTGTTTCTCCATCTCTACCATTTTGCGCAGCAATGTCCACCGCTGATGTTGAGTTTTTATCGTTTGTATTCATCTAATTGATTACCAGCGCCTCGTGTGACAGGTATAAATGTGTACTCAGTGACATTAGACGTGTTACACCCTGAAAAAAAATAATTTCTTCAACTTGGTTTTTGGCAACATAATGATTATATTTAAAGCATGCTGTGGCAACAGTGTCAACATTTTATCTTTGTTTTTGTTTACCTTTGTTAAAATTTTATCTCTTAGTTTTTGTGAAGAAAGCTGTTTCTGAGAGCTGAGTAGTACAGATATTTTTAGTTATTGCCCTTTCATTTACTAGTGTTAAGCATAACAAATTCCTCCAATTCGAAGACGTCCAAATTAACACGTTACCCACTTTGACAGATGTAGAATTATTGACTATCGAGATGTTGGTTTGTTCTATCGAGAAATTGGCCGCCGTGTTAATTGTACTGCAATGACAACTAGCCCTACGAGGCCGTTTTGCTACTACGCGTCATATCGTATCGCTGACCAATGGTTTGGAGAAGAAGGTAGACCTGTTACTATGCGTACACTCTATCGCCGCATTCAAGCATTTGAACTTTTTTCTTGCCATCCACGGTTAGTGTTTCCTCTGACTGTGGACCACTGTCGTCAACGTTCGAACTGGAGCAGAAAACGCCAACATTTGGAGGCAGAATGGCATAATGCCCTCTTCAGCTACGAATCGCGATTCTATCTAGGTACGCACAATGGTCGCAGAAGGGCAAGACACCGCCATGGAAAACAGCGTGATATTGGATTTGCTGTTGAGAGGCATGTGCACAGGACTGTTGGAGTAATGGTTTTTGGTCTATTGCCTATGGTAGCCGATCACCTCTTCTCTTTATTCAAGGCAATATGACTGGCGCGTTATGTTAATGATGTCCTACAAACCACTGTACTGCCGTATCTAGAGTGCCGTCTACACGTCGTTTTTCAGCAAGACAACGCACGACCCCATATTGCTCGTCGTTCTACGGACTTTCTTCAAGAAGCAGGCGTTAATGTTTTGCCGTTTTGAGTCCCATCAAACATGTGTTGGATATATACGCATCATTCGCCACAAACTCTGCCATAGCTAATCCACGAGTTGCTTGGAATGAGGTGCCACAACCAGACATCGATCATCTCATTTTGTCGATGCCTAGACGTCTACATGAGTGTATTCAGCTGCGGGGTCGCCCAACGCATTAATTTTTTTTCTTATTACTTGTCAATAAAATTTCGTGAGAATGTTATCGTTTCATTCTTGATGTAAGACTACCTCATTGCCAAAAAATCAAGTTGAAAGAATTATTTTTTCTGGGTACAACACTTCTAATGTCACTGAGTATACTTACATCAAAAAAATCAAATATACTTTGCCTCACTCCCTGCAACACCCAACCCCCAATGTTTAACCCTACCAAAGTTTTTTCTGGATTTGATTAGGATACGCAAACGTCAAAAAACGAAGTCCAGCGATATTAATTTTCCCTTTCTTGCCTTATGCTCCGCCGTTACTGGAGCGATTTATAAAAACTGCAAAGCTTTTTATTCGTCCATGGCATAGAAGTAACCTTATGTGGAGATTTGATCAAAATCCGAGCAGTACATTCCAAGTTATAAACGGGCTAAGGATTAGATTAAATAAACGGACAGATAGACCAACGGAAATGAGAGCCATGATTTTTCGTGATGTGGATGTTATACAGGGTGTCCCATTTTAGTCTTTCCACCAAAGTACCTATATATACACCCTAGGAAAAAATCAACAAACCTTGTACACCTTTAAGGTCATTTCAAGGTCTAATCAATACGTTGAAAACAGTTTGCTCTAGCAAATGAAATGAATGAAATCTCTCATTTTTACTCTAGAAATGGAGAAAATAGAAAATTCTATGGATGTAACCTTGACCTCAAGGTCAAGGTTAAATGTTACTCAAGGTCAATGTCACATTCGGATGCTAAATTTGCTTTTTCCATTTCCACCACAAAAATGATGCATTCTTTGAAAATGTTGACTTGACTTTGGTCATGGTCAAGGCCATTGTCAAGATCATTGTCGAGGTCATCTTTGAATGATCCCTACAAACCGTGCAAGTGTACTGTAACAAAAATTTTTGCTAAAGCAAATTGTTTCGTCTTGATTTGATCTTGAAATGGTCAAGGTCATGGCCAAGGTGATATTCGGACGTAAGAATTCCTCCTCTTTTATTAAGACACCCTGTAAAACATCCAAAAAACATATCTCATTTTCAAAATTCTCCTCCGGTGGCGTAGAAGATAAAACTAGTCTAACACATTTGAACCACTATGTGCTGTCATCGCCTGCTACGCAGGTCATAGCCATGACAGAATCCTGGTATGAAACGGTATAGTGGTCAAAGGCCTTCATGTTTACAAATGCATATGTGATTACTCATTCTGTTTAATTTTCATTTAAAATCCAGAGGCTCTCACCACCACTCTAGGGTGTAGATGAGCGTTTGAAATTTTTACATAGTAGGATGTAATTTTTTAATCTAAAATTGACTTGATTTTTCTCATAACGAATTTATTCTATTTGTTCCACACTGGGTATACCTATTGTATTATTTCAGTCACATTAACATGGCAGAAAGTCGAAAACCAAGAGTAACCGAGTATGAATGTACAGTCTGCAACACAGTCATTTTTGGAGACGAGCTGTCATTAGCTCGACATTTGTCCGTGAAATCAGGAAAGAAAAAGAAACAACAGAAAGGTACTGAAATTTTAAAACTTTCTCCTCAAGGATGGCTGTTCAAAACAAAGATTGCACGTAATGATCATCCATACAGTAACATGTAAAGAACTCACGGAGGTTGGTATTATACGAAATACCAATATTGACTAAGCTAACCGAGCTGAAGGGTAAAGGCTGATGTTGTTTTTTGAAAGGTACATTTTATTCGGATATTTTTTCCAACCGTTTCAGTAGCGGTGTAATTGTCCTGTATAGTCTTATTTTTAAAGCACACCAAAAATGATAGTCGTGATAGTGATACGCTAAGTAAAGTGAAGTACAGTACTGAAAATACTCGTAATTTTGAATACCACCTTGATCAGAAAGTTCCCGGATTTTATTAAAAAAATAGACAATACAATTTTATTGTTCAAAATCGATACTGTTCCCTTCAAAGTAGTCCCCATTGACTGCGATGCACTTATTCCAATGCTTGATCCAGTCCTCGAAACATTCTTTAAACTCGATGTTAGGGATCTCTATTGGGACCATCTTCGATTTTTCCATTATCTCCTCTCGGCTGCTGAAAAGAGCTCCTCTCAGTGGCTTTTTGATTCGATTGAACAAGAAGAAGTCACTGGGGGCCAAATCAGCTGAATTGGGCGGTTGTTGAATGGTATTCGTGTTGTTTTTGGCGTTATCGTGGTGCAAGATCCACGAGTTGCTTGCCCACAAATCCTTGCGTTTTTGACGGATTGATTCACGCAAACTCAAAACACCCAAATAGTACTCCTTATTGACACTCTGACCTTCTGACAAGAATTCACTATGCTCCACGCCGTAGTAATCCATGAAAACCGTGAGCATTTCCTTCTTTTTCGACTGGAAACGACGCGGTTTCTTCGGTCTCGGCTCATCTGGTGCGCGCCATTCACTCGCCTGCGTGTCGTACTCTCGTCTCCAGTAATGATGCGTTCGATGATTGTCGGTTCAGAATCAGCGATGGAAATAATGTCTTTGGCGATATCAACATGAAATTCAAGCCTTTTGGCTGCAACTTGACGGAGACCCAAATCGTTGACCAAAATGCTTGGAACGGATCCATAAGCAATGCTTAAGTCCTCTGCAATCTCTCTAATAGTTAATTTGCTGTTGTTGGCCAACATTTTCTTCAATTTGTCAACGTTTTCTTCTGATTTCGATGTCGATGGCATGCCGCTGCGCTCATCATCAGCGATGGACTCACGACCGTTTGTGCCACTCGAAAACGGCTCTTTTCTTCAATGCATCGTTGCCGAAGCATTTTCCTAACATTTCCAAGGTTTGCGTACCGCTGATATTGTTTTTAACACAAAATTTAATGCAAACGCGTTGTTGTTCATTCAGATCTATTTTAAAATCCCTAATAAATCGTGAACACGCTCAAAAGCACATGTACTCATCTCGACGTAGCTTTGACAACTGATAATGGAATGACGCCAAAATTCGTAGGGAATATCAGTGATAGTTAAGCACCATAACAAAACAAACAGAATTGACAGTCAAGTACCACGTGCGCCACACGGCGACCATTGCTGGAACTTTTTGATGAAGGTAGTATCTTAAAAAATGCCTAACTTACGCAACTCAGAAGTTTGTCACTTGGAGAATTGTCTTGCTACCATTGCCACCACATGGCGTTGCGCCCAACGCACCGTTCGCGTCATTTACAAACGTTGCTCTGCTCTGTATTTACGCTTTACGGTAAAAATGGGTAAACAATTGGTCAGGCCTTCTACTTACAAATACTGTATTGTACCTAGGTGTGCAAATGCAGGCATATCAGCTCCAGAAAAGCATATTTACCTGTGCCAAAACAAGAATTAGGAAAAAGTGCTGCAGGGTTATGTACAGGGAAGATAAGATCGCATCTTCCAGAAATATCATGATACTGCTGTGCATCTCATTTTGATGTTAGTTAATATGGGAAAAAGAATCATAACAGTTGTTATTACATATTTGTGTATTTGCCTATTATGGCTAAAGAACCTAATTGGTGTGAACAAGAACTGGATTATATTTTATTATTGTTTTTATTCTCATATAATATGAATATTTTTATAGTGATCATTTTGTGGCTGGAGGGGGAATACTTCCCAAAACTTAGGTGCGTCAACGCGGGGATGCGTAGGCGTTATGTTATTATTGACAGCGATATCAAGCAACAGTGGTTGGAGAAGGAAAAGATTTTATGATCACTAGAGTGAACCGCGGTAATTTGACTGTACTGTACAGTAATATCTGTTTTATGTTTACCCAAACCGGTCAAGAAATTGATAGGTTTGGAATCATAGAACCTCAAAGTACCATAAAACCAGTAAATCTCGGATAAAAAAACTACCTTGCCACATTCCTTATATGACAAAAATCATGACAATTTAATTCATTTGGAACACTCTAATATGTGATCTAAAACTTATAATTCTATTATATTTTAACCAATATGTTTTTATAATATGAAATTATTCAATTAAGTTTTTTCTGCTTTACGAATTCCGGCAACAGCGCTCAGTAATGAAATAAGCCCCCGCTCAATATCCTTATCTAATTCTTATTTCGACAATGAAGAACGAAGGATTGTTTCACTAGCAGAAGCAGTAAGATAAAGGCAGTAAAAAACTTACTAGCATCTCGGTTATTCTCCGTAACTTCCGGAGCTTCTTATTCCGATAATAGAGAATGAACGATTGTCTCGCTTCTGCGCAAGCCCAGAATAACAAAGATCATAACAAAGCAGATAAATCAGAGCACTAACTTTCTAATAATACGTGCTCCGGCATAAAAGTGTCGCATGGCTATTTAACCATTAACCATTATTAGGCCCACCTTTGGAAGATTACTTGAATCGACAGACCTTCTTCGACTTCAACTGTTGTATCTATAATACATCAGTCTTTGCCAGTGTACAAAAAATAAACTGGTCTGCTATATAGAACCTTAAAAATGAATGCAATATGTGACAGCCGGCGCGTCGTCCGCCGCGTACCGAATCTGAACGTGTATAATGTGACGTAGCGGCCGAACCTCGACAACAAAGTGCCATAACTTCCTTAAATTTCAAGTTATCGAAATAATTATTTCAGATACCATTTGTACTAGTACATGTAAGTAAAACTGGCAGCATATTCGACTGCAGGAAACTTCCTAATCATTTTTGATACCCCGATAAACCTATGGTTAAGAAAGAAGGACATCAAGCTAGAGATGTCTATCCCAAATCAGCTCGATTATCAATGTTTTTTTTTCTATAATTTTGACTGACATCTCTGGTAGGCGTAGTAGTAGTAAAGAAATTTGGTTAGCTTCAACGTTACTCGATATCTTACGACGTGCATTTTTGTTTTGCACTGGCCATAACTACATAGTGTCTTATCATAACAATTTGATTGCAGAAATGAAACTGCCTGATGCTGTTAAGAAAATGTTTCTGTCCAAAGAATTCATAAATTTCCAGTCAAGAAATCTGACTAACGCAGCAAATCAGACGGCAGAAAGTAGCGACTGCACACATTACTGCTGTGAAAGATTAGAAGCAGCTCTCAGTACCTTTTTTCCAGATTGCAAAGCATTTCCCTTCGGATCTAGAATTTCTGGCTTGGGACACGCGGTTAGTGATAAAATTAACTACACCAGGTGACAGTAGATGTCTGGAGTTTTAAACATGCCTCATGTTTCTACGTAGTTCGCGATACAAATATAGACATAACTGATAGCGATATCAACGTCAAAGTCCAAAGAGGTTAGAACCATTGATTCCCAATTGGCAGCTCTACTTAGTATGTTGCTATCATCAAATAATATAGAGCTACCAATAGAAGAGTCACTGGCTGGAAACCTTTGATGTCCAGACTTTTTAAGATATCGACATTTTTCTAGAACTGGACCTTGTAGAACAGTTGCTTCACCCGGAGAGGCCTCGCGCGTCAATTATTGCTTTCTACAGGGTAGTAATTTAGTGAATTTGGTGCACGTAAAATAACTTTTGCAGAACAGGTCCTCCAAAAACGTTTGTAATGACATATCATTATTCTTACTGCATAAACAATCGAGGTTGAAAATCATTCCCTGAAATATATTGCGGATTGGAAAAAGTATTTTAGCGTTACGTGACTCATTGGCATTGATCCACTGTGGTTCTGCATTCCTTGTCGCTGTATTGACTTTGTCAAAACTTGGAATACACTTTATGGTTACAAGTTTGCAAATTGGTGTAAGGACACTAGAACTAGTAAACAAATAACTTTGTTGTTCACATTTTCATATTTATGAAATATCGAAGGTTGGTAAGGGGTTTCAAGGAGGAATTTAACTACTGAATATTAAGTTCTGCCAACAAGTCCTATCTTCTACGTTCACAAGGTTCTTGAGACCCGCGTGACCACCGGTAATGTATGGCAGTCAATGGGCGCCTGTTATACAGCCGACATAAAACCTTGACAACTAGACTATGGAGATGGGCATCCCGATAGAAAGGTGTCTCGCCCTCCAGTTTGGGGTGGTCGACGGATAACTAGCCCTTCACCAGCAAAAACTTCTCTCATAGAACAAGCACTTCAAGGCGGCGATTGGCTGTGAAAATGATATTGCACATCAGAACATGGAGCGTTAATGTTATCACAAATAAGATAATAGAAATAACAAGTGAGTTAACTGAACATCATACAGATCTCATAGCACTGTCGGAAACCAAAAAGAAGGGTAAAGGAAGCGAGTCGATTAATAATCAAGTACACTTTTCGTCGGGAGTTGAAAAGTCTCAAAGATCACAAGTCTGTATTGGTTAATAAACGGTTGCTAAAGTGCGTAAGTCCCTGCGATCTAGTTTGAGATCTGATGGCCACTATTACAATTACACTTTTTGACATTGAAATGGTTGTGATAGGTCCCACTGATGATTCCTTGGTAGCATTAAATGATTTTTATTTAATAATTAAATTATTTTGGTGACTTAAATGCGAAAATTGGTGTGAAGACTAATTATAAGCCGGTGGGGCAATATAGGGAAGCAACTATAAATATCTTTGGAGCGTTATGCGAGCTACATCATTTGCAGATTTTAAACAATTTCTTTCATTACAAACACACCAATTACACCGTAACGGTCGTCATTGCCGCAAAAAATCTATTAGAGATTCTATTATCAAAAGGCAAAAATCAAAACTCAGCATCTGCGTTGAAAAGAGATACCTTTGGAACTGGGGGAGAAACCTAAAATAAATCGAGAGAACTAACAAATATAGCTTATAGGAGAAGTTGAAAATAGTAATAAAGGAAACCAGTGAAGGGTATATTCATGGCTATAAAATTCTTTAGATGATAAGTGGAATGAATATAGAAATAAAAAAAGAGAAGTGCAATTTCAAACAGCAAAACACTAAAATATGGGATCGTCCTCTTCAAGAAGTCGAAAGTCAGGTTGGTGATCTCAATGCACTGGAGTGTGGCGCATAATTTAATACACGAAAACCGAACATCGTGAATAGATAGGCAATCAAATGATTAGTATGGCGAGTTGGATACAACATTACAAGATTTTTTATTTGCAGAGCGACCAGAATATAATACGGAAATAAATTCGCAGACACACAATAATAACATTATATCAGCACAGTATTGCAATTTGTACAGTTATAATATTGGACAGCTTAAAATTTTTTAAATATTTTACTCAGTCTGTAAATTATTCGACGGTGTTTCATAATAATGAGTACTAGTCTAATCATATTAGCAAATTTACCCGAAATAATTGTTAAGTCTGATTTTATTGATGCAAGTTATTCGAGGGGGTATTTAAAACATGTACGCATAAAATGGGTACACCGATTTTTGTGGGAAAACTTTTTATTCTACAACAAAGAATGAGAAAACATGTTTTTTTGGGATTCAATCGAAAGTGTTGGCAAGGACCAAAAAACTATTCAAATAAGATTTTTAGGTATTTATGAGACCTACGGAATGAGACTACATGTAAAAAGATCCGACTAATAGTAAAAAAGTTATGACCGAAAACCGAGGCAAAATGCAGGTTTTGGCACTTGCTGCTAATGCGACGATAATTTCACGCAGCTACTTGAAATTCTTCAAATCCGTAATCTTCATACTTCTACGTAACCACAACAAAATTGCAGTCGATTGGTCAAGTAGTGTGAGAATTTCTAATTGTTTATCCCAAAACACCTGTCTTCCGCCCATCACTACTAGTTTACCGAGCAATAAATAGGGTTCGTTCAAAGGACATTTTATAGCGAAATACACGAATTTACCTTACCGACATAAATCAAAAACCGTTCCGAACGATAATTGTTGTTTTTACGCGAAAAACGAAGTGTTGCGTTTTTTCTTCTAAACAAATTCAAATACTTCTTATTTGTGAGTAATTGAACAGATTCGCTACGATATTCGAAAAACATACGTTATTATACGCATTTTAAAACAAAGCGGATGTGTCCATCACCTTTTGTTGCGAAGAAAACATGTTTTATTCATTTTTATTCATACTCTTGTCTATACATATTTAGAGCTGAAATTTTTACACGGTCACAGATGAGCCCTAAAGTTTATGAAAAAAAAAATATTTCATACTGAAATGCGCTGCTTATAAGCAAAATGAAGAGACAATTATGTTTCAAGCTGTCTTAGACTAGTTAGTATGGAGCATGTAGCATGACATAGTGTTTCTGAAATTTCATCAAAGTAATATAAAAAAAATTATAAACAATCATACGTATACCGCTGGTTTCCTGTTTGCAAGCTTACATTCTCTATGGGGTGCGAAAAACTGTTTGATCGCAATAAAAGTACACATATGTGAAAAAAAGAATATTCTTCCAAATTAAAAAAAAAATGATAGCAAAAAAAAGGAGCTTTGTGGATTTGAACGTCCATCCTGCGTGTCAGGAATCACCGCTCTCTCCCATTACGCTACGACGCCTCGTGGTTTAGGAATTAAAAGATGATGGACGCATCCTCTTTGTCTTAAAATGTGTATAATAGCCTATGTTTTTCGAATATCTGTTCAACTACTCACAAATACGGAATGTTTGAATTTGTTTAGAAGAAAAAAAGGCAACCCTTCGTTTTTCGCATAAAAACAACAATTATCCTTCGGAATGGTTTGTGATTTATGTCGGCAAGGTAAACTCGTGTATTTTGCTATAAAATGCCCTATGAAACAATTAGATTCTCAAAGACTACTTGACCAATCGACTCCAATTTTGTTCTGGTTGCTAGAAAGTATGAAGCCTACGGATATGAAGAATTTTAGTAGCTGCGTGGAATTATCGTCGCATTAGCAGCAAGTGTCAAAACGTGCAATTTGCCTCGATTTTCGGCCATAACTTCTTTACTATTAGACGGATCTTTCTACGTGTGGTCTCATTTTGTAGGTGTCATAAATACCTAAAAATCTTATTTGGCGAGTTTTTTCGTTTCTGCCAACACTTTCGACTGAATCCCAAAAAACATGTTTTCTCATTCTTTGTTGTAGAATAAAAAGTTTTCCCAAAAAACTCGGTGTACCAATTTTATGCGTTCATGTTTTAAATACCCCCTTAAACAACTTGCATCAATAAAACCAGACTCTACAATTATTTCGCAAACCAGGGGTATTTTGGTTTAATATGATTAGACATACGGTGAACCAAAAAAAAAACTCCGAAGAAGAGAAATAAAAACTCCTGTTATTGTACGCTAGGAAATATCCTTGCCAAAAACGACTTTATAAAGGTTTCATTTATTTGCCTAACTGTTTGTTACATAAGCACACTAGTACTTTTGTTTAATATTTTCCCAAACATGTTCACTCTGGTATTCTCATTATAGATCCTGGTAATCTTATTCCAAGCACGACTTTTTAAAACATAAGATTGATGATCTGCATGTGTTGTTGTTGACACTTCATTGAAGCATTCTGTCAATCAGATATGGTGGGAAATTGATTTCCTGCTACTGAAGTAGTGGTCGGTAGTACCACGCTTGGCGAACTACTCATAGGTGGCAGTGTCATCTCTTTGCACAATATAATACAGACTTTTTCAGTAAACCTATGTTCGGTTAATTGCTTTCCGTTATCTGTCACCAATGACTGAACCTACACTGTAATGATGATTGCTACAAAACATAAAACAACGTTATATACAGTAAGTTATAACTACAGGGCCGGAAAGTAAACAGAACACATCCAGCCATTGAAAAACTTGTTCTGGAACCCAACTTGACAGAAAAATTACACTTAATCCGAGATTGGAAAATTGGGCTAAAATGAAACATGAGTATGAAGTTGAAACATTCTTGAAGTCATCTTGTGTATGAGACCTTTAGTCAGTGTATATTGTAACTAACAACGCCTTCATCTGTTTTCAGTTCAGCGATTTAGATATCTTCATCGATACCGGAAATATGTATACCGGTACGAAAAATCAAGATACTCAGAGTCAAGCTACAATTGTACGAAAAGTAGCTAACCTGCTGGGCAAGTCTAAACTAGAGTTTCAAGATATTTCGAGAATAGTTGGAGCTAGAACACCAATCGTACAAGTCTTCCACGCTCCCACAAATATTGATTGTGACCTGTCCTTCAAACATGGTTTGAGTGTAGAGAACACAAACTTTTTGAGGTATGACAATCTGTGTTGGTTTCTGCGAGATATTTTAGCAGTAGGTATGTCCGACCGAAACAAGTTTTTTAACTGAAACAAAAATTTTAGTATCAGTTTTAGTTTCTTCTGAAACAGAAACTTCTTGTTGAGGGATATGGTATTCTTATAGAAGCAATTATTTGATAAAGAAATAATTTGATAAAAATTCAATAAAAAGACGGCTCTTATTTGAGGGAGGGTCGGTAGTTGTGTATCCCAAATGATTTTTTTTTATAGAAATCAGTCATGAATTAGTCTCATTGACATATAATTAGGAAAAAAGTTAAACAAAACACTCTCTCTTGAGAAACAGAATAATGCTTCTAAATTTCTAGCGTTTATTATACAGAGTGTTCTAAAACAAATTTTCGTTTTCGTCAGGCTTGTATAAAAAACAAAATAAATTATAATTTGAAGAAACTTGATGTACCAATAAAACAAAGCGGATTTTGGTACAGTTTCATTAAAAAATGTTTAATTGGGACAGTAGATACAAAAAATTGTAAATTGTTGATAAAAACGCTGACGATAAAACTTCATTAACTGCTACATTAATTGACATGAGTAAAAAAATGAATTATGGAAAAGATGTGGTTCTTAATAATAGATGAATTCCATTCTCGTTGGCTGACGAGTCCCCACACAGAGTGTCTTAAAGTTTGGGTAAAGAAACCTCATTTTGGTTTACACCATATAACAAGTTAAGTAGCTATCAACAAGAAACCGAATAGACAGAACAAAGCTGAAGCGTGTACCTAACGTCTGCCAAAAAACTATAAACATAAAATTAAAAAAAATATGTTCCGAATTTCACTTAAATGTTTTGTGCGGCGTCTATTTTGTACCTTATTGAACTTAGCCATATGATACAAAAACAGTATTTTTACACAAAATTTATAAACAAGAAAACAATGAAAAAATGTGGGTAGGTGTTACATTAGCCCGACGGCTTTTGGTTGTACCTTTGGCGGAATTTTCGGCCGAAACTGACACCGAAAGTTCGGTCGGACGCTCATGCCATTCTGTATTCTATCTACTGTAAACTAACATAATTGAAAATTATATACTACACCATATAATCCAGCAACTGATACTTTTTCTTGCAAAAACTGCGGTGGAACATTTGTTGGTGTTAGACTATTTCCTTCTAATGACAAGTTCAAATTGGTTATAGGGATGGAGCATTAGCTGTCAGTTTTTCCTATGACGCGCGACGGAACGGGGAAGATGTGTGCTGGGATGCTGGCGGCTCACTTTTTCTCACTTTTTTCGATCCATCTCACTTTTACTCACTTTTCATTGAAAACATTCACTTTTCTCAAAATTAACTATGACAAAGTTGTTCATGTACAGGGTTCTCCCCAAGCTGAGCCAATATGTATTACATGGATTAGTTGATATCTACGTTGAATTTTAATTCAGCTTTGCTTTACTCTATATAGGGTGATTCACAAATCGTGACCAAAAATGGAACATCATACACAGGACCGCGTTTCAAGGGGGTCTTCTAGGTAACATTTTTTCTCGATGGCTTCATTAAAAAGATACGGGGTGTTGAAGTTTAAAGATAAAAAACAATGTTTTTATCTTCAAAACCGTCAACTGGAATGAACAAAAATTTGGTATGTGGATTTACCTAAGTATTGACCACATTGAAAAGTCTTTACTTAAAATTAATGTGCTCCATTGACGGAGATACAGGGGATTAGTGGCATTACTTTTCCAAATAAAAATAGTATGCCACTGTTTTTCTTCGGAAAAATAAAACAAATTAGATCATTCACGAAGACCCGAGATACAATTAATTTCAAAATAAAAGAGGCCTTGATACCAACAAGACGTTTCTTGGGAGATAATTTGTCAAAGTTAGGTTGTTATCGTTACTACTACAGTTTCTTTTTTGTAAAAGTAAAGTCATAAGTTTATTTTTTACATTTTTGAGTGTTGTGAAATGGAATTCAGCAATGATGACTACGCCGATATTATTTTTGAGTACGGGTTCTGTAATGGAAATGCTTTAGCGGCTTCTCGGGAGTATCAACTTAGATTTCCTAACAGACGCCAACCTACTCCAAAGGTTTTTACGCGTTCATTTCTAAGACTTCGGCAATATGGAATTGCCACACTTCCCGGAGTTTGAGGCCATTGTGTCCAGCATACTGTTCAAGAGGAACTGGAAGTGAATAATTTGGCGTTAGATGATCCTAGTACAAGTACTAGGCTCATTTACCATGTTCCCAAAGTCTTGCGTGTGGAGAATTTTAAATCGGGAAGTTTTACATCCTTACCATCGGCAAAATGTGCAATGTCTGCAACCCGGCGTCGAAGTGCAACGGCGCAATTTTTGTGAGTGGTTACTGGAAATGCATAATCAAAATGCAGATTTTATTGACTTGGTTTTGTTGTCAGATGAATCGCTTTTTATGAGGAGTGGAACCTTTAATTCTCATAATGAACATAGTTGGTCGTTAGATAATCCCCGTTCTGTAAGAATTCACGTTTCTAGAAATGTCTGGTGCGGCATTTTCATTGGCTAACTCTTTATGCACTTAGTGCCACAACGTTTAAATGCAAACTCATACTCAGCTTTTATAGAGAATTAGCAACGAGAGTACGAATGTAGTAACAGCATGACGGTGTCCCACCGCATGTTCGTCGCGACATAACCGTATGGTTAAATAATCAATTTAGACAACGAAGGATTGGCATAAACGGACGCATACATTGGCCTGCGAGGACTTCTGATTTGAACCTCCTGGATTTTTTTTTGTGGGGCGCTTTTAAACAACTGGTGTATGTTGAACAAATTAATACTGTTGATCAGTTACACGAAAGAATAGATAATGCGTTTCATCAAATTCAAGCCACAACAAATTTTGCGAAAATTCGTTTTTCTTTATTAAAAAGATTTTGGTATTTTTGAACATTTATTGAAATAAAGCTTTGATTATCTAATTTGTATTTTTTTTTTCTATTTTTACGAAAACAATGCACTCTAGGAAAAAATCACAAGAGTAATTATTGGTAGCAAATCGAAGGTAAAATTCGTAAAATTGCGCGTTTCGGAAAAAAACAGTGGAGTGCTATTTTTATTTGGAAAAATAATGTCACTAATCGCCTGTATCTTCGCCACTGATGCACGCTAATTTTAAGTAAAGACTTTTGACTGTGGACAATACTTAGGTAAATCCACATTATAAATTATAGTTCATTCCAGTTGACGGTTTTGAAGATATTGAAAAAAATATTTTTTATTTTTAAACTTCAACACCCCGTATATTTTTAATGAATCCTCGAGGTAAAAATGTTACATAGAAGACCCCCCTTTAAATGCAGTCCTGTGTTTCATTTTTTGGTCACGACTTGTGAATCACCCTGTATAGTTTATTCACTAGATCAAAGCAGTTACGTCACAACGTCAAACAATGACAGTGACGCACAAGGTTGTCTCATTAATTAAAATTAAAGTTCCTAGGAGGTTTTACAAAATCTACGTTATGTCTTCGATGGCTTGCCGCAACCAACATTACGGAGCGTATGTTTTATAAACGCTAGAGCTAGTATAAATTCTATTTACTACCTAATACCTCTCTTACAGACTGTAAAAGCAATAATGGAGCTCCATGATCTCGTTCGGTCTCAAAATGTCAGAAATGATGAATTCTTTTGCTAGTCGACCCAGAGGTCGTAATATGCTTAAAAGGACAACTCAAAGTTTTGAAATAATCTGTTTTTATAAAATAAAAATGCAAATATTGAGGCAAAAAGAACGAAAATAAACTACAAATAAACAACAGCCGTTGGCGTAATTAACTGATAAGCTTTGTGACAATGTCACCACACAGAAAACTGTTTTTTTTTTTTATATCGAAACAGCCGCGCAGGCAGAAGCCTAAATGCCGGAACACCGCGGCTGGTATGATGAACCCAAAGAAATTTTGTTAATACGATTTTTGAACTGCCTAAGGTTAGTAGAACTGGGAAAAGCTTCCTCTTGTAGATTGTTCCACAATCTAGACACCCTCGGGTCAAAGGAGCGGTCGTATCGGCCAGTTCTGGATGTACGAAGTTTGACAAGGTTAGGATGGGACGCCGAAGTCAGGCGGCTCTGTCTGGTATGCACATCGCGCGGCGGCATCATGGAAGAGAGCTCTGAGGAGCAAAGCCCGTTGGTGTAGCGATAGAAAAGAGCCAGATCGCCGACGGCCCGCCGGTGCGAAAGAGTCCCGAGACTGTCTGTTAGAGAAGAGTCATCGATCAGTCGGACCGCCCTCTTCTGGACAGCATCGAGCATGGACAATGTAGTCGGGGCGGCAGCACCCCAAATGTGTGAGCAATACTCGAGGCTAGGCCTTCTGGGCCTTGTATAGAGTGAGAAGGTCATGCGGAGAAAAGTACTTCTTAGCCCTAAACAAATAGCCTAGCTTTTTCCCAGCAGCTGCAGCTATTGAAGAGATGTGTTCGTGCCAGATCAGGTCCTCGGTGATCTGGACTCCGACCAACCGAAAAGAATGGTTCTTTGGTAGAACTCGGCCGTCCATCGAAACTGTATGAGCGCTAGGACGCTTTTTGTTCGTCAAAGTACAGTACTGTGTTTTGGAAGCATTGAACTGTACAAGATTGTTGCGTCCCCAAGCAGTGATAGCCTCCAGGTCTCTTGTCAGAGAGGAAGTCGTCGCTAGTCTTCTTTTTTCCAGCTCAGCGGCAGAGATCGGCTTGTCACACTGAATTCCTGCATGTAGAGTGCTGTCATCAGCGAAGCTGTGGATTGGGTTGATCGTGCAGGAAAGGAGGTCGTTGATATGTAAGAGAAACAGTGTTGGAGCCAAGACCGATCCCTGGGGAACACCCGCATTGACGTTGTGGGATGAAGAGGAGAATCCGTCAATTACGACAGATATCTTGCGGCCAGAGATAAAGTCAGCCACCCATCTGCAAAGCTTTTCTGGGAGGCCGTAGGATGGAAGTTTGCTCAAGAGGGCAGCGTGCCACAGCTGATCGAACGCTTTCGTGATGTCAAGAGCAACGACATGAGCCTCACCATGAGACTGGATGAGTTTACTCCACAGTTGCGTGACGTAAGCTAGGAGGTCCCCTGTGGATCGTTGGTGCCGGAAACCGTACTGCCTGTCGCTAATCAAGCTGTGACGTTCGAGGTAGTCCAGAAGCTCGCGATTTATGCACCTCTCCATCACTTTACTTATAACAGAAAGCAGAGCTATAGGCCTGTAGTTGTAAGGGTCGGTTTTAGATCCTTTTTTTGGGATGGGCTGTACATGAGCAAATTTCCAGTTTTCTGGGAAGGTGCCGGATTCATAAGATATCTGGAAGAGACGCGAAAGAACTTGAGCAAGCTCAGCTGCACATCTCTTCAGTACAATGGCAGGAATCAAGTCCGGACCAGAAGCTTTGTTGATGTCGAGCGACAAGAGCACTCGTCTTACGGTCTTATGCCTGAATGTTACCTCCCGCATAGTGTGGGGAACCCTTTGTATTGACGGCACTTGGGCGTTGGTGGGGACGTCCATTGTGGAGTTGGCAGCAAAGATCTTGGCTAGCACTTCCGCCTTAGCCTTTGAGTCGAATACAATAGTTCCATCATGACACGTAAGTGGTGGAAGGCTACTGTGTGAGAAGTTCTTTTCAATCTGCTTGGCCAGCGTCCAGAAAGACCGACTGCCATTGCGCTGCGACATTACCCTGTGCCTAACTTTTATATCATGCTGGGTTTTGGCATTGCGAACCGCTTCGTTATATTTGTTTCTGGACTCGACGTCGGCTTGTCTGTTCTCTACAGTGGGGTTTTGTAAGTAGGTTCTGTGGGCCTTGATCTTCTGCTGGCGAGCAGTGTCACACGATTTGTTGAACCAGCCGTTGGACCCTGGTTTAGGAACTTTCACTGTGTGAGGGATGTATTCCTCCATTCCGACGAGGATAATTTCGGTTATTGAAGAACAGACAGTCGACGCATCCGCGTCAGTGAAACAGACATCTCTCCAAGGAAAGCTAGAGAAGAAGTCTCTGAGCCCCTCCCAGTCGGCATGTCCGTAATGCCAAGTTTTGCGGCCTGTGCGAGTTTCTGCGGCCACAGCGGCTTCTGACCGAAACCTAACCTCCACAACACCGTGATCTGAGTTACCCAGGGGGGGCAGGACGGCAGTGCTGTAAGGGGCAGGATGCGTGGTCAGAAAGAGATCCAGCAGGCTACTGGCATGTGGCGAGACGCGGGGGAAAAAAGTAGGGCTCGTCACCAGCTGGGTCAGCCCTTGAGTAAGAGCGAACGCTTCGACTGCACGACCTGCTGCATCGGTCTTATTTGAGCCCAACCAAAGCTCATTATGGGCCTTGAAATCACCGAGAAGAACTACCTCTGAAGCGGGGTGATTGATGTTCAGGAAGTCGATCTGGACGGCGAGGTATTCGAGTAGGTCATCCCAGTTATGGTTCGAGGGAGAGCGATAAAGGCAGCAAATAAATTTGGGTGATGTTTTGGAGTTGAGGCGAAGCCACAGAATGTCCTTCCGGTCTGATTCCAAAGAAAGATCCCTGGAGCAGGAAAGACTGCTGCGGACAAAAGCCACAACTCCCCCGTTCTTTCTCAGATTGGAGTGCACCTCGTAGTTTGGGAAGTTGAGATGGTTAATCGGTGCAGCCTCTGAGATTTTTGTCTCCGCCAAGAAAAGCACGGCGGGACGATTGGATTGCAGGTAGTGATGAACAGCATCAATGTTGCTGTTGATCCCGCAGATGTTCGAAAAACAAATTTTATCTTCGATGTTGTTCCCTCGAGCCCACCCTCCACCCGGACATTCCGAGAGTGGAGTGAGTTTACGTCCGGAGTTTTTAGTGCTCGTGGGATCCATCATCATTAATTTCTTTGTTTTGGTAGATAACCGACTGCATAGCTTAGGTGTGGAAACATGCGGACATTTATAAGACACCCTGGGAAAAGCTAGCGGGTGGTACTGCCTCGGTCGACTGGTCCTTGTCTACCACCTTCTAAAGTCAGCCACCCATCTGCAAAGCTTTTCTGGGAGGCCATAGGATGGAAGTTTGCTTAAGAGGGCAGCGTGCCACAGCTGATCGAACGCTTTCGTGATGTCAAGAGCAACGACATGAGCCTCACCATGAGACTGGATGAGTTTACTCCACAGTTGCGTGACGTAAGCTAGGAGGTCCCCTGTGGATCGTTGGTGCCGGAAACCGTACTGCCTGTGACGTTCGAGGTAGTCCAGAAGCTCGCGATTTATGCACCTCTCCATCACTTTACTTATAACAGAAAGCAGAGCTATAGGCCTGTAGTTGTAAGGTCTTAGATCCTTTTTTGGGGATGGGCTGTACATGAGCAAATTTCCAGTTTTCTGGGAAGATGCCGGATTCATAAGATATCTGGAAGAGACGCGAAAGAACTGGAGCAAGCTCCGCTGCACATCTCTTCAGTACAATGGCAGGAATCAAGTCCGGACCAGAAGCTTTCTTGATGTCGAGCGGCAAGAGCACTCGTCTTACGGTCTTATGCCTGAATGTTACCTCCCGCATAGTGTGGGGGAACCCTTTGAATTGACGGCACTTGGGCGTTGGTGGGGACGTCCATGGTGGAGTTGGCAGCAAAGATCTTGGCTAGCACTTCCGCCTTGGCCTTTGAGTCGAATACAATAGTTCCATCCTGACACGTAAGTGGTGGAAGGCTACTGTGTGAGAAGTTCTTTCCAATCTGCTTGGCCAGCGTCCAGAAAGACCGACTGCCATTGCGCTGCGACATTACCCTGTGCCTGACTTTTATATCATGCTGTTTTTTGGCATTGCGAACCGCTTCGTTATATTTGTTTCTGGACGTCGGACGTCGGCTTGTCTGTTCTCTACAGTGGGGTTTTGTAAGTAGGTTCTGTGTGCCTTGATCTTCTGCTGGCGAGCAGTGTCACACGATTTGTTGAACCAGCCGTTGGACCCTGGTTTAGGAACTTTCACTGTGTGAGGGATGTATTCCTCCATTCCGACGTGGATAATTTCGGTTATCGAAGAACAAACAGTCGACGCATCCGCGTCAGTGAAACAGACATCTCTCCAAGGAAAGCTAGAGAAGTCTCTGAGCCCCTCCCAGTCGGCATGTCCGTAATGCCAAGTTTTGCGGCCTGTACGAGTTTCTGCTGCCACAGCGGGTTCTGACCGAAACTCAACCTCCACAACACCGTGGTCCGAGTTACCCAGGGGGGACAGGACAGCAGTGCTGTAAGGGACAGAATGCGTGGTCAGAAAGAGATCCAGCAGGCTACTGGCGTGTGACGAGACGCGGGGTAAAAAAGTAGGGCTCGTCACCAGCTGGGTCAGCCCTTGAGTAAGAGCGAACGCTTCGACTGCACGACCTGCTGCATCGGTCTTATTTGAGCCCAACCAAAGCTCATAATGGGCATTGAAATCACCGAGAAGAACTACCTCTGAAGCGGGGTGATTGATGTTCAGAAAGTCGATCTGGACGGCGAGGTATTCGAGTAGGTCATCCCAGTTATGGTTCGAGGGAGAGCGATAAAGGTAGCAAATAAATTTGGGTGATGTTTTGGAGTTGAGGCGAAGCCACAGAATGTCCTTCCGGTCTGATTCCAAAGAAAGATCCCTGGAGCAGGAAAGACTGCTGCGGACAAATGCCACAACTCCCCCGTTTCTCAGTTTGGAGTGCACCTCGTAGTTTGGGAAGTTGAGATGGTTAATCGGTGCAGTCTCTGAGATTTTTGTCTCCGCCAAGAAAAGCACGGCAGGACGATTGGATTGCAGGTAGTGATGAACAGCATCAATGTTGCTGTTGATCCCGCAGATGTTCGAAAAACAAATTTTTTCTTCGATGTTGTTCCCTCGAGCCCACCCTCCACCCGGACATTCCGAGAAAGGAGTGAGTTTACGTCCGGAGTTCTTAGTGCTCGAGGGATCCATCATCATTAATTTCTTTGTTTTGGAAGATAACCGACTGCATAGCTTAGGTGTGGAAACATGCGGACATTTATAAGACACCCTGGGAAAAGCTAGCTACCAACATAACTGTACCCAGGAAATTCAAACTATACGTACCAATTTAATCTATTTTGCATTGAGCTTGGCATTCAAATTTACTAAATATGCCGTAACTGCTTTGTTTCACTGAATAAACTATACACATAATATATATATATATATATATATATATATATATATATATATATATATAACTTGAGACGTGGTCATTGTCGTCTAGACCAGTTAGGTGAAAAATTAAAGCTTCCCCCTTTTGTTGGGTACTTCGACAAAATTTAAGCAAAGAGGACTCTTTATACTTTTTTAATTCTCTCTAGCTTTCAATGGACTTTGCCATCATCATCAGGAGAGTAGTATGTGAGGATGTTGCTAATTGTTGTTTACGTATAGGATGAGGGAAACGTCCAGTAACATGGTGAGAGCTGGATAGATGGTACAATGGTCAAAATTATATAAAATATGACAAGAACAAGTTAAAAACAGATTAAAAATTATTTAAAAAACATTAGAGCATTACATCGTGAAGCCACTTGATGATTGCACAAAATGGTGGTCATGGAATAAATTTTGTCGAAGTACCCAACAAAAGGCGGAAGCTTTAATTTTTCACCTATATATATATATATATATATATTAATATAAAGAGAAAATTATCATGCGGAGAAAGGTATATAACAAAAATAGGAAAATAATGGGCAAAATCCGCAAAAAGTGGATTCGAGCAGAAATAGAATAGGTAACCCGAGCGATACGTATTTCTGCTGGTTGGCTTCATCAGGCCCGAAATGGGTAGTTGGTAGTTGCATATGTGCATTCATGGAGGCCAATTCTTGATATGAGGGAATAGAATAAATAAGAGAAAGTATGCGTGGTTCTATTACCTTTGGAGAAGCTGTAATCCTGAACGCTAATAGAATAGCCACTCCTCGAATCATTCTCGGGAGAAAAAGTGCAGAAGTTTCACCATCGTTCATTAGTCTCGTTTCGAAAAACGAAGTTATCTTTTTGTTACAAAAATAATTGATATGAAAAACCTAGAAATATATTATTTTGCCGAAAATAGATGCATTCACAAATATATTTGATGTTTTATCACTCTCTACTACCTGTGCTATTCCCTCATTTCAAGAACTGGGCCCCTGACAGTAATTGGACTTCACCACGATTACTGGTTACCTATGATTGAGGCTCTTGGATACAGTAACACCTACCTTATTGAAATGTTCAACTGGCCATGTGGGACTTTTTATGAAGTATAACAAATGTTTTGCTGAATTCCATCAGATAATGGGAATTTTTATCTGCTCGCACGCTTGACGTTAATGATGATATTATAACTCATTTTTACAATGTACTGGTATAGAATAGGTGCTCGGTAGTTTTCTGGAAGCATCATATTCTTCAGGATAACTACTATTCATACACAATATGTTACAAAGAGTGTTACACAGCTGGGGCCTCATAGTGAGCCGTATTCATAAAACAAGGGGTATCCTACTACTTTCAAATTTCGAAAGAAATCCTTTAGATGGTATTTATAATAATAGGACCAAATGTTTTTGCTTTTTGAGTATAAGCATATCCTTCAAAACAATATCACATAAGTAAAATGATATACATAATCTTCACCTTATACTTGGCACAGAAAGCATATCCTTCAAAAATTCTAAGTGTGGTCAGTAGCAGACTCAACTTCGTAAAGAACGGTGGTGGCGAAAATTGTGGATGTTAAAACCCCGCTTACCTTCACTTGGTCGTGTCTTCAAAAAATTATATCGGTTCGAAGAAGTAAATTTACAACGGCTTGCGTAAGGATTTTCAGTTGAGAATGGGAAAACTCGAGGAGGAGCACTTTCATATATTCATAAAAGGAAGATATGTCTACGCTATCTCGGTGACCCTGAATTTCACCAAGGAATCGGTCAGGAACTTGGTGTTGTCAAGCAACGGTATCTCGGACTGTGGATGCAGTTGTGAACAGCATACTTGCACAGTCAAACGAATGGATCAAGTTTCCAACTACCAACCACGAACTAATGGAGGCCAAGAGGATGTGGCAAAGCAAGTATAAATTTCCGACAGCAATTGGTGTACTTGATTGTACACATATAAGAATCCCGAAACCAAATCGCCATGTAGATGAGTATATCAACCGAAAACGGAAATCAACTTTAAAATGTGCAAGCCACTTGGAAAGCAAGAGAGATGTTCACAAGTGTTGATCTCAGTTGGCCTGGATCAGTGGGCGATTCCAAAATATGGAGAAATTCACAGATTAGAACACAACTAATAAATAAAGCAAATGTACTACTTGGCGATGACGGATTACAGTCACCTTCCATAGCTTTCAGCAGTTTTCTCTCCCAATCCAACAATTTAATTGCTTTGTTAAGAGTTTTCTCGATTTCATGTTGTTGATTTTTTTCAATAAGTCTTTAGCATCTAATGGTTTACCGAATGCTGATTCGTATTTTTTCGATATATTTTTTAAGGTACCGTCCTTTCTTATTTTCAATTTTGGAACTTGTGACTTTTCCAAAACAAAGGGAGCGGTGGCAATTTTATCTGCGATTAACTGTAGTTCGTTGTTATTATTTTCTATAGTTTCTTCTTCACTTGAGGACGACATGCTCACTAATCTGATGAAAAACTGTATCCAGTAAAATGACGGAATGGCCTGTGTCACCTCTAGACTCTAGAGTACAACTGATTGTGTAAGCGATGCCGAGGAAACTAGGCCCCACGCCCACTACAAGCTGGAACAAGTCAGGATATGTCGCTCAAGATTTAAATACCAGTCAACCCTTAACTTCTTGGAGGATATCCTCACGAGTATAAGGTAGTCATTATGAATACGAAAAGAAGGAATGCTTATAATTCTACTTTTTTCTCAGAAGCAAAACCTTATGCTTTCTGTCTTATGACTACGGCTCATTGAGTGCACATGACAGATCCGCCTCTTAACTACCTAGTGAGAATACGTTAATCAGTGGTGTTACCGGTTTGAACAGTATATGTCTTGTGTGATTTGACGAATCGGTAATAGCGTTACAAGTCGAATTTCTCCATATGGCAGGAATCATGGTGACGGGCTGTGTAATACTGGACATAATATTTAAACGATCATTTTATATTCACTAGTACTAATTCAATATAATGTCTATGATATAAAATAAATGATTTCAAAAAAAAGCGGACCGTAAAGGGTTACAGCAATTTGTTTATAGTAGTCTTGTATATTATACCTTTATTTTTCAGATTTTGCATAGACCTGCAACCAATCACACAACCATTGATTTTAATCATAAAGGAATGGTCAGAAATGAATAATTTTAAGGAACATGATCACGTGTCTAACTATGCGTTGTCAATGATGGTAATTTTTTATCTACAAACCGAGCGGCACTTGTTGTCTATAAAGAAACTGAGGGAACTCAACAAGGGATCAAATCCAGTTATAAATGGTAATCATAAGTATACCAAACTATCACCTACATGCCTAGTTTGAGAAGAGAGTCAATAAGGCCTTCTCAGACAAGGTGGTCATAGAATTTCTCCTTCTACTAACACTGTATTTTCGGTTTTGTTACCTATACATAAATGAACCACCATGACGTGTTCTGTCCGTTCTCCAAATACTTATATAATATATATTTAGTTGCCTGTTGTCAAATTGAAAAACTCAAATTGATTTGCTTATTGGTCGAGCACGTTAATATGCGAGATTAATAATGGCCTTTTAAATGAAGTATTTATAAAACTTTCTTTCGCTACTAACACTGGATCATATTCGACTTTATTTGATTTATGCATATTCTTTGATCAGTATTATATATTCTTTGACTTCACCTAAACGTAAATCGACGATCACGACATTTTTTGCTCATTTTACTAGGAGAAAGAAGGAATTTTAAAAATCTGACATGCATATCAAAATAGCGTACCTGCCATTTATTTGCAGTATCAAATGTCTTGAACTATATTTTGATTATGATTTACGTTTTCGCTTACATAATACAAATATTAGCAGCTATATCAGATTAAGACTGTTAATCAAAAATAGGAACATACTTCCAGGAGGTACATAGAAGCAGCTGTGTGAAAGCATCATCATGCGTGGTATGTTGTATAGATGTACTACCGCCCAAAGTTTTTTGTGCCCAGTTACAATCGATGACGATCCAAAAATAAATTATAGCAAGTACCGATCCATCTATCAACCTCACTAATAAGATTGTCGGTTTTATCCTGTCATATTGGTTTGACATACTGACCAACTGTCTGTCGATTCCTCGACAAGTTAAAGCCCCACAGATATGGATAGTTCATCCAAGTTTTTTGTTGTAAGTCCTATAAAGCTTGCGTGATGATAGTATTTTAAAGCTACCCAGGAAAAACAACATCCAGGTTTTTCCATAAAGTGAGATGCATTTCTTTAAATCGTTCAAATGCCTTTTAGGTATGCCAAGACTTCAATTGGATACGATGAGCCCATTTCATTTCCATCAATTTCATTAATATTTTATTTAATTTTATAAATACGGAGTTGCAGTTTAATATTATATAATATATATAATATAATAATAACAAGGAAACAAGTATGAACATATCACTCCATCAATGAATAGATTAAAATGACTAAAAGTTGAATATTCGTATGTCGATCATTTCGTAACTATTTAGTCCAAATTCTTGCCACGTCTTGACCACTCTAATTAAGAAATAAGCTATTTTTTAGGACAAATGACGATAACAGACCCATTATAGATCTGAATCTTCTAAACGTGCCATGACATCAAAAAGCCATGATCCGGCGTGCTCTCTCATATCAAAAGCCAAAGTAGCTTAAAGAATTGGATTTTCATATGTTTAATCAATATTACGAGGGACATCATGTTTGGGAACAGGAAGTTTTTATGATACTTTTTATTTTTTCAATTAATTTACTTCAAAGTCTATAGTGTAGATAATGGAATTTGTGCTTTTTCAAAAATTATCCCTTAAGAGTGAAATGTAAAAGAGGGATTGATATTATGTAGAGCTTTAATTATTTTGTATGAAGGGGAGTTGCCGAGTATCATTAATTTGTGTTGTTGAGTATATGTACAATTTTTCAGTTATATCTATTGAAGGAATAAACGTTGCTTACAAACTGCCAACCTGTATTACACCCATTTACTGGATACATTTACAAAAATGTTGCTTAATGCATGCTTTATATGTATTTTGGAGTACCTTTACAGTTTCACGTAAATCCATTGGAAAAATAAAAAGTGTCATAAAAACTCAATTTTTCGCCCCATTACTTCTTCATGAATTTTCAAAAATCCCTTCTTGGTGCTAACTTACTCTTTATGAAGGGCCACTTTGCAAAACTTCAAGTTTCTACATTCAGCGGATTCGGCTCTGCTCTGATATTTCAGAGATATCACAATAAATACATAAATAATTGATTGAATTGTATGGCCACGCATAAAAATTAATTCATATAGCTGAACCAGCGGACGGATTTGAATTGCCCTCGTTCATTAAAACAGACATTCTGTCAATACATGTTTTTTCGATACACAGCCAAAAAACGACGAGGGAGTAGATGCAAATTAGCTATTAAAAATACATATTTTACGTTACAGATGTGTTTCTTATATTGTCAAATACTATGAATAGATGAAAATTGGTGAATTTGACAAATACTATAATCAATTCATACAATCTTATTTTCAGGTTGGGAGGCAGTTAGTTATAAAATCCCCTTAAGCCAAATGCTACAGTATGTGAAACCATGTGACAAGAGCATTACAGAGCTCTTAAAGGATTTCTTTAATTACTACAGTACATTTCATTATGATACTGATGTGAGTATATATGTTGTCAAGCTTTATTCTCCTTGCATATGTTTCATTCATTCTATTAGATCATCTACAAGAGGGCCATTGCAGAAAAACTTGTATACGTTTCAGAAAAACGTGACAATATTTTTAGGATAAAAAAGGACATCCAAAAATAATGAAAAAAGTTACTATAAATGTAGATCCTAAAATGTGCGATTACCAAGATGTTGTAAATCTCTACGCCCCTAATGAGGATCAATAAGGACAAAACATAAACATTGTCCAAATAACCCTATAAGTTCCTCTTATTTCATTAGGATCGCAGGTGAATAAATACTCTTTCAAACGGAACCAAGAAAATCGGTGCAGCCAAAAGTTATAAGACTTTTTCTGAAATGACATTCAACCATTTACCCACGTTACACAACAATTTATCTTTGCCAATTTTTATCATAATTTTTTTTAACCGATAGCTCTAGGTTGAGCGATTGCCGAGATACAGCCGACGTACTTTATTATTGGGCCACCCGGAACATATGAGCTTTTCTGTAGAAGTATTTCACAACAGAATTATATTCTTGGGGATAAATGCAAATGCCCCTCATTCAGATATGCAAAAAATGTTACTGGTATGGTTATATGAAAATCTTCAAAAAACATTTGTGTTAAATTTGCTGCAGCGCTTACATCTCTGGACAGAAAAAAATAGTCATTTCGAAAAAGAATAGTAGGATAGTATAACAGATATTACTGAAACTGTTGAACATTGTTGGTTGTTGTCCACAAAGATTTAACTTTTCTGCAAAAGTTGCAATATAAAATTAACAACTGCAGCAAATTTGGCATACGACTCATTTCAAAGGTATTTTTATTCCCTACAATTCCTCCATGGACCCCTTTTATCAGTACTTGATAGTTCTTTTAATATTAACGAAAAAGTGATTTTTTACAACTTTGACGTTTAGTAAAAAAGTTGCTCAAATATGTATCTTTAGAAGAGAAGCAATTTAACCTCAATGATTCCGTTTTAAACTTCATCTACAGACTGCCCATATAGCATGTCAATTTCTCCTATGGAGATAGAATACATAAGAGATCGTATAAAAAATATCCTATGGGGCCCCTAAAGAACGCTTCTGATAATCGGTTTTTCTCAAATAACGTTTGAACGACACTTTTCAATTTAACGAAATTTTGACAACTTAGTAACCAATTGGAGCCTTACTTGATAATGTCCATGGAAAACAACTGATTTAGAACAGCAAGGACGGATTAGTCCTAACGAAGTGTTGCTGACATTTTTTACACCTTGTGTAATAATAGCCCAAAGATAATATTTTTGGAATTTTATGGCTTTAACTGAAAAAATGTATTCGTGTTCGGTCACGATAAAAGAGCATGTTTGTCACAGAACACATAACACTGAAGAAGTTTGTCAGAAGGTGGCGCCGCGTAGTTGCCTGGAAATCTGGAGAAACTATCGAAGGAATGGCGAAAATGCGTCTGGAATAAGGAATGCCAGGAATGTGCAGGATATTTCGTTCATAATTTGAAATCTGCTGGATATGATATTTGCGATATTGAAGGATTATTTCATGAGCGTATATTGATCAAATAGCCTCAATAAGGGTAATATTTCTTTCAGCAGTTTTGCTGAGAAAAATTTCATAGTAATAAAATCTAATACTAATTATGATGCATAAAAAACATTTATTTTCAACAATTAATCACATGCTGTAAACATATTTTTTGATAATGGTGTAAAAATTGTTTTGCATGAAAATGTAGATAGATGTATTCTAAAGTCATGTTGTGTTGTATTGCAAAACACAGGTTTCTCAACTCATTGAAGTGCTTCTTCATAGTTCTGAAACAGAAAACCCTAATGTAATTTATACAATCTTTATAAATAAGCTAGTCAGCACGGGTATTATGTAAAAAACTTATAAAATGTCATCTTGCAGACTCGGTAGGTATTAGGGTGCAGTGATTCCACATTTGCTCACTAGGATCGTTGTGAGCGTCCATCTATGGAGGAATGACTCAACTAAGCTACACGCATTGTTGGTTGCATATGTTTTGTGATGCCGAATGGTCTGTAGTTTTCATCTCTGAGAAGAAAGTTGGTTAAATAGCAATATCGCATCTGGATGATTATGTGTATTGGTCTGCATGAGTATAAAATCAGTGATATTTGATGTGTGAGAAAATCCTTACTGAATATGCTGCCAATGAAGTATATGTATTAGATGTGCCCGACGAGTTGTTTGTGATGTGCTTTCTGAAGAGAGGTTATGTTCAAAGTTATAAATTACGAAAAACTTCGAGAAGAATTACGGGAAATCACCGCGCCCGCGTTGTGTGTAATTACTGTTAGCATGTATATGGCTTGTAATTCGACAGTGTACAGTGAATATAATTATTTCTTATCTCTCTCATTTTTGAAATTCAGCGAATTTGCATATGTAATTTCCAGAATGGATAAGAAAAAGTGGACGCGCAACTAATTTCTAGCTTTGAATCTCAAGTAAGTGTATTTGAGACAATAATCCAATCCAAATCCATCAACACATAGAACTTACAGCTTAGACCTCCAGTAATGTCATCTCTGAAACAGATTTTACATCACATCAGCGCCAAACATTGATAACTGAATCCTCATGACGTTCAGGCAACACGTACAACGCAGTGCTAAGTAAAAAATACATGTAAAAAAACAGTATAGTGTCAAAAAAATCTATATAACGTCACTTTTCAAGATACGTAATACCCGTGCAGGTGTCTCGATGCCGGTAATATTGTTTACTTGATTTTACTTGGTGACCTTGGCATTGCCAGAACGCCCATAAGACGTGTCACCTCCTTGATTTTTGAGTAAAACAGTCAATAGTGTTCCTAGTTGACGAATGTGTCTATCAAAATTACTATATTAACAAAATCCACAAATTGCGGGTGGCTCCAGTGCCATCATTAATAGAACTGTACTTTGAATAAAAGCGTTTCTCTAAAAAAAGGTTCATGTTATCAGTGTCAAACAAGAGTGTAAAATTTGTTAGGAATATTTCGTTGGGGGTTGGTCCATCCCTGGTTATCTAAATGAGTTGATTGTGTTCCATGGACACATTCACGTGAGGCCCCAAATTGTGTTACTTGGTTAATTAAAATTTCGTTGAACACACACTGTCGTTTAAAAGTTGTTTTCGGAAAACCGTACCGTGTTTTAGGAAATTTGATTTCCAGTAGCGTCGACAAAGACGTATTTCTCCGTAGGGGATCCCCACGGACATTTTTACAGGAATTTGTGGCAATACTTTTTGGTTTCTATATGCATACGAGATATTGACATTCTGGGACAGCCTGTATAGTTTTATCTGTCAAGTTTATTTCTTCGTGTTACAGGTTGTGTGCCCTCTACTAGGACACACAGTAAGAAAAACAGTTTTTGAAAATACCTCATGCTTACCACCTGAAATGAAATCTTATGTGAATAAGTTACAAAGTGGAGATCCAGAACTGTTTAGATACACATCTTCATTTTGCGTACAAGATCCGTTTGATTTGAGTCATAATTTATCCAAGGCGTGGACATCAGCTACAGTGAATAAGTTTAAAGCTTTGTGTAACTTAAGTGTCCAACATCTTGATACTTTGTAAGTTCAATCATTTCACTATTTTATAAAAAATAAGTGTTTTAGTATTAAAGGTTTTAGTTTTAACCACGTGTCTTACTAAAAGCAAAAAGTGTATTTAAGAGAGCCTCCCGAAAGTAATATCAAAATGGAATCTAGATTACATAAGTCAACCTATGCCACGCCTGTTTTTATAAACAAGAGGAAATGGTGGTGTGATGCATCTGTCCTTTTTTTTAATTAATGAATTAATAAATCACTATAAATGAAATCTAAGAGTCAGTCAATGCAAAACAGCTGTCAAGTGGCGTGCATATTCAGACCCTAGCTCAATAAAGTGGAGAGTAGGGAGCGCCAGTGACTCAAGACGGATTAAGCCACAAATCTCCATGATGTTAGTCGGTCGGAACTTGTATGGTACACGTACGAAGGCTATACAAATATAGGCTTTACAAATATTTTAAAGCCTAAATCTAAACTTATCTGGATAATGGTCTTCTTCCACTTACGGTTTAGGCGCAGCTGAGATGTCCTAGCTCACAAACGCTCAGGTCAAAAAACCAGTGGCCAGCAGTGGGCACGTCACACGGTGGGGGTAGCTTGCATCGTTTTCCAAAATTTACGGTAAAAAAACCCTAGAGAAAGACTGCTTAAAAATCTATTCTCGGACTGAGACAGAACTACATTTAAAACACTCAGAACTTGAAGAAAAATCCATGTACATTCTCTTTCACAAGAAAAGTAAAGCAAGTGCAAAAAGATAAAAATGTACTAAAGTGATATACCATGAGAAAGTTATCACAATCAACGTAATGTAGTATGCCCAAAAGAAGGTGACAATGTAAGGTACTGCCCTACATTGGAATACGAAAAATGCCAAACAAAATCAAGAACACTGTAAGAATTTTAGTCAGCAATAATCAGTATATTAATATCTATAAAACACCCAATTAAAATGTTTTACACGTTCACATCAGGGTTTTTTGTCAAGGGAAAAGGGTGGCTTCCAGCAAAATCGGCTGCGAAACAGCTATAAAACAAAGCTGGAGGAGTGTGAATGGTGGTTCTCCGCAATGCCTTTTCACTAAAAGGGAATAGATATTGAACAAACTTCTTCAGGACATGCATTAATGGACGTGGTCCGATGGTATACAAAAAAGAACTTACCGCTGAAGGTTAAAATAGAAAATGGACGAGGTAGCATCCAAACGTAAGGTACAAAATAAAAGGGTACTACTCCATAAACTGGTGTTTGGGGGTCAAAAATCCCAGAAGCTGGAAATTATTACCAACGAAACGACCCACTCACAACCAAAACCACAACGGAAAGCAAAATAGCGCTGGATACTTCTGCACACGTAAATTTTTAAAACAAGGTATCTTGATAAGAAAGAAGGTATCTCGATAGGTTAAGAATGTATCTCGACAGGTAAAGAAGGTATCTTGTTAGGAAAACAAATATTCATATACGGCTAGTACGTGCAGAAATCAAGGTGGCGCGCTGGTTGCCAATGGGCAGAACCTACTGTCTACGAGAGACCAACAACATTTTATAAGGAAATTTCTGAGATAGTTGTTAATAATACTATAACATTAGTGTCCAAAAGATTTCAACACAATATACGCTACTAATCAGCGAAAGTCATGTCATATCATATCGATCTTCTTTTAGATAGGTATTTCTGAATGTGCAATAAAATATCTAACATTCAGTTAAAAAATTACAGATGAACCGAATGTACCACATTTTATTGCACATTCAAATAGACTCGTTTATAAGTAGCAGATTGGTATAACATAGACGTTCTTATGATTGATTTTTGAGATACAAGCGATTCACTGTACAAAAGTGATCCGTCATTTTAAATATATACTACATTACTCTTGACTCAATTGGTCCCCAATACGCAATTTTCCATGCACGGCCTGGCACAAAATTCACAATACTGAACGCGTTAGCATACCACTGATTCCAATGCTGATAATTAGCCAAGTGAATAAACTTTAGTAAATGCTTGTACTAGGGAATTTGTAGGTAAATACTCAGGATTGAGTGAATAAAATATGAAGTACATTTTAGATCAAGCATTTACTTCTCTTTGTAGTAAGTACTTAGCTTATGTAGTAAAACCTCAGTTTTTCCGAGTGTTCACTTAAGAATGAGTGAATGAGTAAATGCTTTTACTTCATAATTTTAAAGTAAATTCTTGGTAGTAAGTGATTAATAAAACTTTTACTTGTACTTGTCAAGCAAAGACTTGCTATCTCGAGTTATTACTCCTAAAGTAACTATTTTGAGTGTTCACTTACGATTGGAGTGAATAACAGCAATAGAAAACTACGTATTAAGTAAATACTTTCATTTTCGCAAGGTCTAAACTAAATTATGGCAGCATTTATGAATATACGTAAAGTTAAAAATATCGTGATCGAACAGATCTCAGATATAGTGCAAAACGTCTTTTAAGGTTTGAAAATGAAAATATCGATTTCACTACAAACTATTTCTTACCAGAAACCAACGAAACTCGAGGTGGTGCTCTGTCCTTAAGAAAATATATTGAAATATTTCTCCGGTATATTAGCGACCCTGGTTTTCAAAGTGGTGTTGCAAACGATTTTGGTATTGAAAGAACAACGGTTTGTAAGACTGTAGATTATTTTGCACAAAAAATTATGGAGAAGTCAGGTCAATGGATAGTGTTTTCAACAACCGAACGAGATTTAAACGAAGCAAAGACAAGTTGGGTGGCAAAATACAGGATTCCCACCGTAATTGGCGCACTTGATTGTACCCATATACAAATTAAGAAACCTGAAGTGCAGTTTGGCGATGAGTACATAAATGGGAAAAATGTTGCTTCATTAAATGTTCAGATGACATGTGATGCAATGGAAAGTATCACAAGTATAGACGTGCAATGGCCTGGAAGTGCGCACGATAGTAGGATTTGGAGACAAAGTGCTGTTCAACAAAAACTTGCAAGATTCCAATGGAATGCTTGCTTGCTAGGGGACAGCGGATATGGTATATCTCCATCGCTTTTAACACCATTTAGACAACCACAAACTGAATCAGAACGGCGGTACAACAGATTACATTCAAAAGAGAGTTGTAATAGAACGTGTATTTGGCCAACTAAAACAGCGCTTTCCAATTCTAGCAAATAGGATTAGACTCCCAATAAGGAACGTACCGAAAATAATCATATGTTGTGCTATACTTCATAATATTGCTAAGTATTTGCAGGATGAGTGGGACTATGGAATAGAATATAATAACGACGATCATGATGCTGTCCCAGAAATTGTTGAGCAAGAGCAAGGAGACATTAGACGTCTTGGTGAAGAAAAGCGCTTAGAAATAGTCCAAATAGTAAATCAGTTTAATTCAATTTAAATAACAAAATATGTTTCCAACATATTTATCATAGTTAATAGGTATCAAATAAAAATTATGTAGCTCTTAAATTCAGTTATTCTACACGATACTATATTTACTCGTACCAAAAGTTCTGATACATATTATACATGAGAAATTATAGATAAATTCTAATTATTCATAAATGTGTTAGAAAACTTACTTTAACAAAAGAAAATCTTGCAATCTAAATTCCGAATTAACTAAAGGATCGTCATTCTTTTGGGTATTAATAGCTTCGTTTTCTTGCTGACGTAGGTTTTTCAGTTGGAGTTCCTCTTTTTCAATTTGTAGTCTAGTTAGTTTCAGCTGCTCTAGTAGTACTAAGCGTTGAAATTCAGGAGTTGATAAACCTACAGTTTTTTGATCTATAGTTACGTTTTTCCCTGTATATTTTATGAATTCCTCTCTAATTATTATCCAGGCGGTTTCTTTTGCTGAAACCATTTTTGGTACCATTGACTTATTTAGTACTATTTTATTGTTTTCTAGCTGCAAGATTCTGACTAGCTATGCTCGGTTATCAGAAACAAGTTTCGGTGTTTACTTTCTTCGTCACTAGAAGACATCCTAATTGTTAGTAATCTTGAGGTTTCTTGTGTCTGACTTAAAATAACTTAGTTAAACAAAAATATACAGAAACCTAAAGAGATTTATACGACGCGTAAGGTTTACAAAGCAAATACTCGTAAATAAGACGATTTGAATATGTGAATAAGGATAAACAAGCTAAGACTTGCACTCGCCGCAAGTATTACCTCAATATTAACAAGTAGACCTTTCTGAGTCATGCCTTACAATTATTCACTCATTGCCAAGAATTTGCTTCAACTCTCAA
Organism: Acanthoscelides obtectus; assembly: GCA_963669975.1. NCBI lineage: Eukaryota > Metazoa > Arthropoda > Insecta > Coleoptera > Chrysomelidae > Acanthoscelides > Acanthoscelides obtectus. The sequence goes on along the minus strand of CAVLJG010000006.1, from coordinate 47,321,880 downwards.
GGCAACACTTTTCTCGTAAGTAAATGCTTATGAAGTGCTTACTTGGTTTTATTCACCTCACCCATTAATGGGCAGTTAAATACTTATGTTGTTAGTAAATACTCGATAATTTGTAAGGTAAGTATACTTACGGTTGAACATGGCAGATTTCATGCAGTTACGTGCGGGTAAAACATATCGAAAAAGACGGAATGTTAGCCCTAGTCAGTCAAAACGTTTGTTAAGGTTTGATTCAGAAAGTGTAGATTTCTTATGTTCCGAGTTTCTGTCAGAAAATAATGAACGCAGAGGCGGAGCACTATCTGCAAGAACAAAAATCGATATATTTCTACGCTATCTAGGCAATCCAGGGTTTCAGACCGGAGTAGCAGAAGTTGGGTTCTTAATAAAGTGTACCAGAAGGCAGATCACTGGATTAGATTTCCAACAACTGTCGTTGAACTAAAGGTTGCAAAAATTAAATGGCAATCACGTTTCACAATTCCTACTGTGATCGGTGCGTTGGATTGCACTCATGTAAAAATGAAAAGGACAAGAAGATTTGCTGACGAGTTCGTAAATCGCAAAGGCTATACAAGTATAAATGTACAAGCCACGTATGATGCTAGCGAAAAATGTACAAGTATGGGGTTGTCCAAAACGGACGCAGGAAAGTAAACGCATATTAAAACAAGAAAGATTGATATTCAAATCAAGTTGGGTACTTTATTTTGAAGGATCATTTATACCATTTATGTATGAAAAATAATATCGCTCAAATGTTCACCACGACTGGATTTACAGACGTCCACGCGATGGTCAAAATTTTCAATGACATTTTGCAACATGGTCGGTTCTATGGCATTTATCTCGGCAATGATGTTGTTTTTGAGTTCTTGGAGGGTGGCTGGTTTGTTGACGTAGACTTTGCTTTTCAAATATCCCCATAAAAAAGAAGTCCAAGGGAGTCAAATCGCACGATCCTGGTGGCCATGGCACATTTCCTCTGCGCGAAATCACGCGATCACCGAAGAAGGACTGCAATCGATGGATTTTGACGTTGGTTGTGTGGCATGTTGCACCGTCTTGTTGGAAATAAACATCGTCCATATCCATTCCTTCAAGTTGCGACAAAAAATAGTCCTCTAACGGCGTCCCGGCCGCATTTTCGAAAAAGTAAGGTCCGACGATGCCCTTTGACCACAATGCACACCACACAGTCACTTTTTGAGGATGCATCGGCTGCTCTTGATACTCACGGGAATTTTCGTTCGCCCAGATGCGGCAGTTCTTCTGCTTGTTTACCGTCCCATTCAAAGTGAAATGCGCTTCGTCGCTGAACATGATTTTTGATGAAAAATTGGCATCAATTTGGCGGTGTTCAAGGAGCCAATCTGAGAACGTTCGGCGCGAAAAATGGTCGGCCCGACGCAGCTCTTGCGTCAATTGGATCTTGTAGGCGTGTACATTCAAATCCTTGTGGAGAATGCGGAGCAAACTGGTTCTCGAAATGCCCAATACTTGGGATCGCGTTGTTGATTGTTTCGGATCATCTCTCACACTCTCCTTCACAACAGCAATATTTTCCGGTGTGCGAACGCTCATTGGCCAGCCAGAGCCTGGCAGATTTGCCACAGAACCTGTTGCCTTGAATTTACGCACCAGACGACCGATGGTTGTTTCGTTTGGGCGGTTGTTGCGACCGAAATGTTCACGAAGCGCGCGAAACGTGTTTTTTATTTTTGCACCATTTTTGTAGTGCTCTTGAATAACTTTAATGCGGTCTTCAATCGAATACGACTCCATAGCGATCAATGGTAAACATTCAACTAACACAATGACATGTGACAGAAAACAAAGATGGCGTCTATGTCAAATTGACGTTTACTTTCCTGCGTCCATATTGGACAACCCTTTATAGATGCGCAGTGGCCGGGAAGTGTACACGATGGCAGGATTTGGAAGTGAAGTACAGTAAATGAAGTATTATCACAGTTTAAGGGATTATTTGGTTCCCTTGGTGATTCTGGAAATGGAATATCACCATGGCTCTTGACTCCATTTAAACCTGCAATAAAAAGACAACAAGAAATGTTTAACCTATTACATTCTCGGGAACGGGTGATAATAGAAAGACTATTCGGACAACTCAAAATGCGCTTTCCTATACTCAGCAATACTGTCAGAGTTTCAAGTGAGAAGGTATCGAAAATAATATTGTGTTGCGCAGTACTGCATAATATAGCAAAATATTTGAACGATGACTTTGACCTAGAAGGAGCCTTTGAAGATGAACTTTTGGGCGAAGTAATGTATGAAGATGAGGAACGTGATGACGGTAACCGTTTGCGTCGTACACGAGTAAGAAAACGCGAGGATATTATTGCAGTTTTAAATTTATAACATTTTTGTAATTTGCTGAATTAAACATACTTTTAACAAGGACACGTTTATTTGTGAATACATAGAAAATATTACTTGTCAAACAGTAAATATGTTCCAAGCTCTGTTAGAATGTTCTCGTTGGGAACTGTCGCTTCTACATTTCCATTTTGAACTAAACGCTGTTTCAATAATTCAATAACTAACTTGTCTTTGTCCTGTTGCAACCTCGCTGCTGCCAACTGTTGTAATAGTACAAGGCGTTGCAACTCAGTAGTTGTAAGCTGAGGTGTTTCCGCTGTTTCACCCTCCAGAACACGTTTTCGTCGTTCTACCACATCAACTTTCTGACGGGGCGGACTTCTGGTCCCTTTTGAGGCTACATCTGATAGGAAGGGCGCATTTCGGCTTCCTACAAGCGATGCATCTGATGAGTTGTCCATTATACTCCAGCTGCAACGCCTCCAGGAACTTTTGAAAAAACAGGATTCTCTTCAATCTGTACGATTTATAGAAATTCACTTTCCCATTTATTCACTTTCATCGGATTATTACCCCTCGCGTTTGTATCCGTTTTTTTCTTAATATTCGTCTTCATGTTTTTCAGGAGTTTTTTCAGTTGTGCTATGGTGATTACTTTGCCAATGCCTTTACTGTACTGATCTTTTATTTCATTACAAGCTTTTTCTTTCGCTGCCACCATTTTCGGCAACATATATTTATTTAATACCACTCGGTGGTTCTTTAATAAGCTCACAAAGAGCATCTTACTTTGGGTATTACTCGCTTCAACTTTACAGCTTTCATTTTTATCTGCACTACTTTCTTCTTCACTACTAGACATTGTAGTGTATTGGTATTTCAATAAATACATGCTTGGGCGTGGCGGAACCGCTTCTAGCAGTACCACCCCGGCGGAGGCTCTTCGGGGAGACAGTACAGTTAGGAACGGGGACGTGAGAGCTCGGCGTGCGATACTGAAAATCTGTTTTATTTACTACGCGTAGACGATACATACATGATAGCACGACTGATAAATATGTTAATTTAGTAATTTTGTGTACACAGCGGACGTGTCGTGTTTACATTTTTTGCCGGTGCGTCGTAAGGAATACGTAGTACTTTTGTAGCGAAGCAAATACTTAAATTGGAACGTTTATAAGTAAATATTTGCTAGTATTTACTTCAACTTTTCCAGCAAACGCTACCTAGTAAAAGTAAACGCATATTCTCTCCAAATTAAGTATTTGCTTTTACTTGACAGACCTTACTTTACTAAAAAGTAAATACTTCCTAGTGTTTACTACTTTTTATTCACTTGGCTCAATGACTGACTGCAGGTACATACATGGAGAGTCCGAGTATAGTGGGGCATCGAAATACCCATACACCTTAAACTACCTCAACGCGAGCGGAGCAGCGGGTTTAGCCTAATCTATACAGGGTGGCGCAACGAAAACGAAATAGACGCATTTATTGGCAGCTCAGTTTTTTTTTTAAAAACGCTCAGACCCGTCGATTTTGTTTTCGAGGGGGACACAAGTTTGGCAAAAAATCACGTTAGCACGTGCAGCCCCCTAAGCGGGGGTGACACCACCCCCAAAATCTTAAATGGAAAGGGGGGTCAATTTTTAAATTTATTTTAAAGGTCTTTCAATTCCCTTTATAATGATATAAAATGAATGTACTGCAGTTCAGTAGTTTTGAAGATTTATTGATCTAAAGCTTAAATAAAACTAATACATCATCATTAGTGGAGATCAATACATTTGGCAGCACAGTAATTTAAAAATGAAGAATGAACTGACCCGTTAGGCAAGTAAATGTTGAAAATGGCCACCATGACTCTCCATGCAATAATAAAGATTTTGCTCAAGACGTTGCCGCACATTTTGCAATATTTAAGGAGTAATTTGAAGGCACTCATTCACAATTCTTTGTCGCAGGTCTTCTAATGATGTTGGCTGAGTAGCATAGATTTTGCTTTTTAAATGACCCCACATAAAGAAATCCAAAGGTGATAAATCTGGCGATCTTGGGGACCATTCAATGGCACCTCTTCTACCAATCCATCGATCTGGAAACGTCGGATCTAAATATTGTCGAACACGTAATGCGTAATGTGGTGGGGCACCATCCTGTTGGAACATCAACCTATTCGCAATGTACCGCCGATCATTCCGATTTTCAATTATGGCTGTTAGCACAGGATCTATGGCGTCTTCCAGTAATTCCAAATACATTTCACCGGTCAAATTTCCATCTAAGAAACAAGGACCAACTAAATGATCGCCAAAAATACTAGCCCAAACATTTAATTTTTGTGGCTGCTGTGTATGAACCTCATGATAAATTCTGGGATTAGAATCGGACCAATATCGGCAGTTATGACGATTTACTACGCCATTTAAGAAAAAGGAACATTCGTCGGAAAAGCAAGTGTTGAATAGAAAATGTTCATCGTTTATAATTCGTTCACTCGTATCTTCACAAAATTGTAATCGCCGATCAAAATCGTCTTCATTAAGTTCTTGTACCAGGTGAATTTTATACGGATGATAACTATGGGCCTTTAGAATCCGTTGGACAGTACGTCGACTAACACCACACACAGTCTCCAATTTGCGGGTACATAAACTTGCCCTAAAACCACCACTTCTTTTGCTTCGTTCCTTATGGGATTTTCAATGTTGCGTTTTTTATTGGCGACTGACCTAGTTTCCTGAAATTTAGCTACAAGTTCTAGAACATATTTTCGATGCACGTTACTGTTCTCATGTCGCTCATTAAATATTTCTGCTGTTCTATTAGCGCACTCATTATTTCCGAAAAATATTTCGATAATTTCAACTCTTTCTGCTGTGGAATATACCATGGTTAATTTATGTAATAAAACGTTACAAGTTATTTTAGCAACAAAGTTTGGTCAAATCAATCGCAAACTATGTACTAAATTCCTATTTAAAATAAGTACGAGATGTTTCCTTATCTTTCTTCAAGAAATAACTTTTTTGCCACAAAAAAACGCTCCAATAGCTATTTTCAACAACAAAATGATAAACAATCCATGGGCGTAGTGAAGAAAAGCATTTACTTATTAAGTAAATTCTTTTAGTCAAATTTCTTCTCAAAGTAGTACAAACTAATCTGATGTACCTATTAAAGTCTACTTTAAGCTTTAAATCAATAAATCTTCAAAACTACTGCACTGAAGCTCATGTATTTTACATCATTATAAAGGGAATTGAAAGACCTTTAAAATAAGGTATCGCTCGAGCCCCCTTTCCATTTAAAATTTTAGGGTTGGTGTCACCCCCGCCCAGGGGGCTGCACGTGTTAACGTGATTTTTTGCCAAACTTGTGTCCCCCTCGAAAACAAAATCGACGGGTCTGAACGTTTTTCAAAAAAAAAACTGAGCTGCCAGTAAATGTGTGTTTCGTTTTCGATGCGCCACCCTGTATATTGAATTGCTTGGTCTAAAAGGACCTATCCAAATCTGGAACAAAATGCTGGACCTTCTATTTAAAAAAGATTATATCATTGAGCATCCATTACCGCAAACGGTAACATCGTCCTTGCAACAGAGCATTGGAAAGACCAATAGGTATAATGTCTATCTTATCTGGGTAATTTCAAAGTTTGCAATAAAGAGATTAAATAAAAATAAAACACCTTTTTTTGCTATATAGTATATTACAAGGTTCAGTCATATACAAATACATTTAGGAAATTGACGTACACTCCATATACAATCAGGTTTTAAGGACAATACTACTTAAATATAGAGCTGATTAAATGCAAAACAAGCGATATGATGAGATTGATATGATGTCTGCAAAGATAAATGCATGAAATTGTCTTAATCATTTAGAGAGATTATAAAGCATGTAATTAATTTTTCCAAATCAATATTAATATGATAATTATTTTTGTTGATTTGTCCTTAAAATCTAGTTTCACTTTTACAAAAGCTGAGCAATGTCTGGTGTTAGCTAACATTTTCGTTTTGATTTTCCAAAACTTCCGTGTTATGTATATTATATGATTACTGCTACCTGTAATCTGTATCTATACAGGCAATCACAGATGAAAAAAGGTAAAAAATAGTTTTAGCTAATATTAAGAAAATACGTTTGATTTTGGAACAATCATGTTTTATTCCTTTCAGCACATATTGGATGTGAGTTTTACACATCGACTGTCACCACTGATATCTCACAAATGGTAAGAGACATAAAGTCGGTTGGTAACTAAGAAAATGTCAGAAAGTTTCGCAATTCCGAGATTTCCGGAGATGGACGAAAGAAACCGAACTGTCTCAAAATATACACTGAAAACCTAATGCCACTGACGTCGTAATGTGTACAAGAGAAAAGCGCGAGAAGCGTGCAAATAAGTGTGTTAGAAAGAGATAGAAGCACCTCGTTGCCTAGCAACCCGGGTACGAGGATGCCATCGGCGAACTCTTTCTAACATACATATTGCACGCTTCTCTCTCGTACACATTATGACGTCAGCCAAATTTGAACCTCATCATAGAGAAGATGTGTCATGTACAGTGCCTTCATCGTGCTAAGAATGTCCTATACACGCTTATATCACATATGAAAGGTGACTATCACAATATTAGTTTTATTGAAATAACTTAGGTTTGACAATATCAATGCATGTCATATACATTTTTTGAATAAGAATTGAAAAGTGTATTCACCAGGACAAACTTGATGGTTGAGGATAAGAGATGAAAGGTTATATTGAAATTCTAATTGTCACTTTGTAGAGGAGAAAAAGTTGAAATGTTGATGTACTTTTTATTTTAAAATCCCATTTAACCGACTTTGTATCTCTTACTGTTTTTGAGATCTAAATGATGCGCGTCTAATTTGAAACACACAGTACACAGGGTTAGTGTACAGAAATATACACATATAAAAAGATAAAACATAGTAAACAATAGGTTATGTAAGTATTAAACTATCTACAAATGAAAATACCGTCTATATCATTCTGGACTGACTTTTAATAAACGTTTATAGCCATTGTACTGGATAATATTTTGTATTCAAGTCAGTATATACAGGTTGTGTTACGAAAGATTACGCATTAGGCTAAAGAACGGCAACGCTGACTCCTTCTCAGGTGTCGCGCCCACACTCGACCGCCGGCGCCGACCGAGCTGCAGCAGCGTGCTCTGGATACACAACCTGTATACTACATTTTGTTCGCAATTATTGTAAATTAATCCTTGATTCCAAAATGCACATTGGCTGAAAAATCAGCTTATCTGATTGTGATAAAGCTGTTTAAATTAATTTGGAACAAAGGATGTTTTTCCAACTAAAATAAGGCATTCTAAACACAAGACATTGAATAATCCCCCGGTTGCTTTACCCAGGCAAAGCTGCGTATTTGGATAACTAAGGGAAAAAAATCGAAACAATAGTAGTATAGTATGTAAAGGGTGTTCCATCTATTGCTTCTTTTCTTCAACTACCATTTCTTGACATGCTTATTAAATGTGTCAACTGCCATGTGTTCAGCACATATGAACTGTCAAAGGTCTGCCATTTATTATGGATTCTTTAACAACGCAAGAACGCATTTTGCTCGTCCAAAAATATTACGAAAACGGACGATCTTTAAAAAGTACTTTCCGCAAACTTTGTGATGAATTTGGTCGACATAATCGACCCACAGAGCGTGAAATTCGGTGGATTATCAATCGTTTTGAGGAAACTGGCTCAGATGAAGGTTGCAGAACATATGAACATGCCCGTCCGGTACGTACACCTGAATCAGTGGCCGCTGTGAGTGAAAGTGTTCATGAGCAGCCATCAACTTCGATAAGACACCGTTCGCAAGAATTGGACATCAGGCCAACAACATTATGGAGGATTTTGCATGTTGATCTCCACCTATACCCATGCAAGATTCAACTAACTCAAAAATTGAAGCCAGCGGACTATCATCAATCGTGTATTTTTGTTAAATGGATGCTTGGAAAAGGAGGGGGATTTTCGTCTAAAATCATCTTTCCAGACGAAGCACATTTTTACCTCAGTGGTCACGTAAATAAGCAAAACTCTAGGATTTGGAGTTCGGAAAATTCACACGAGATCCATGAACAACCTCTCCATGATCAAAAAGTAATTGTTTGGTGCGGATTATGGGCTGATGGCATCATTGGACCGTCCTTTTTCGAGGATGAACTCACCGCCGAATGTCATCGTAGTATGATAACGGATTTTGTTTGAAGATATTGATGCCAATGACCTTTGGTTCCAGCAAGATGGTGCAACTTCGCACACAGCTCGCTGAACAATCCAGTTATCCGCCGAGAAATTTCCAGATCGCATTACTTTGAGAAATTCCGACGTGAATTGGCTTCCAAGGTGACGCGACTTAAAGCCAAAGGACTGACTGCCCCACGGACGATTTAAGACCTTAAGCGCAACATTCGCACCGAAATTGCGGCCGTGGATCCGCTAATACTGCAAAGAGTCATCGAAAATTTTGATGGTCGGACGATGGCATGTCAACGGAGCCACGGTGGACATATGTGCGATGTTATATTCCATACATAAATGGCAAAGACCGACCTACAATTTTCAATAAAGAGTTCGGTTTCTTAATCATAATTTTTTTTTTTATAGATTAAAAAAAGAAGGAACGGATGGAACACCCTATATATTAAAGTGATTACAAGTCTTATTTGTATAAGCGTACTACACTTAACTTGAATTTGATGGGAATATGAACTGAAAATGGTGAACTCACGTGCATTGGATGTTATGTTATAGCTGGTTCCAAAGACTGTCGCAAATCTCTCAAAATGTCATGTCATTCTAGAATGACCGATTAAATGCGATTAAAAACAATATTGGTCAGATTTATAATAGTTTCCTTCAAATACAATGATAACGAAATTTTCAGCCAACAACAGAATTCGTCACCTCGACTGCAGATACATAAAATATATAAAGGCGAAAACAAGAAGAACTAACTACATAGTTAAATATTGCATAAATAATTTACAAAAATATATTTAATTCTAAATTGATACTTTTGACTTGTAAATACACTTTCACTTCATAAAGGGCAATAATCTTATAGCAGCGCCCATTCGAATAATATTGGGTTGGCTGGTAAGTTTTTTGGCAAGTCCATGACACTTTCGAAGAAACCTTTACCGACGATTTAAAAAAAATAACAGCCGACCTAGTAATAAGTAATGCACCATATCTGGCATGCCTTTGCAAGACTAACAATGATAACCTCTCACGGCAACCACATGTTTCATTTAGTTTTGATCTAGGTATCGAGAAGTACACATTCAATATATGAGGTGGGTACAAAACCTTCTTCACAGTCGCCAGTGTTTCTTCGCACCCTCGTCCATCCATCACCTTGGTCCAATTCTATCAGATGTAATTCTTCATCTTGAGCCATTGGAATACTGCCTTCACTTGTAGCTGTAAGATTGTTATAGTTAGACACGGAACTAATCTAAATGCTTGTTTGTTTTTTCGCAGCACCAAAACAGAGTCACATATATTTTAGATGAAAAAATATTTTCAAGAAAATATTTGTTCAGTACAAGGTTAAACCAGTTGGGTTGGACATTGGCCGTATTTACTAGTGAATGCATTTAAGGGCTCGTTTATGGCCTTCTTGATTTCGATAATATTACGTCTTCTTCGTTAACGCACATGTATGTCCTCCTTTTGATTTCCGACATCTGACAGTTCTGGCTTGAGGTTGTTTTGACGTTCAAGTCACATGACAGCAGAACCATAATTTATAATTTTCTTGCAAATAATTATCGATCACTCAAAAGTACCTCGCTACATTGAACAAATTCCACAACCTGTGGAATCTTCAAGAAATTGTTGAGTTAGGAAAATTAATGCACATGGATATATTATATTATAATATTATATTTGTTTGTATGAAAGTCCAGAAGCTTACAACCAAGCTATTCTCTTGATGGAGGTTGGTAAGTTACAAAACAAATCATTGCATATCCATATATACTTATCGCATTATTTTCAGGTGTGATTCATTATCAGACTTTATGAGAAGTTGGTTCCTCAGTAAAATGCTATGTTTACTTTGGAAGGATAAGGAGGTGAATGATCTTTCTAAGAAGGAATTTATGCATCCAGGCATAACTGAAGGAATCTTACAGAAACAAAACGTGAATTTGATTTATGTGACCGATATGTGTTACACTGCAATTTGTTAATTAAAGCCTGGCATAAACCTGTATGATCATAGTCATAATTTTAACACTTACGAACTTGAAGACAAGCTGTGCTAAGCAAGTATGTATAATGTGTAGGTTCTGAAATTGAGTCCATGGTAAATTGAAAATCATGATTTCAGGATATTAAAAAGAGCATGGACATGTAGGAGCACCAATTATGAGACATTACAAGCTGTAAATGGGAAAATGGAGTTGCAGCATGAAGTTAAATTCTTCATTACTTTGTACCATCATGGCAGAAAATTCCACAACTAATTACAAGAAAACTGTGGGAATCAATTCCCTGTATAAAAATCCAGAAGCTTACAACCAAGCTGTTCTCTTGATGAAGGTTGGTAAGTTGCAAAACAAATCATTGGATATTCATATTATATACTTATTGCATTATTTTCAGGTGTAATTCATTCAAACAGACTTTACGAGAAGTTACTGGACTCTATGTGGAGTGACAAGCTACAAATATGTACAATCTGTGTATGTGAAGATCGTAATTACCATTTATCATTGTTATTTCAGGATGCTTGAAATACCATATCCATGTAGGATTACCAAATATGAAGTATTACAGGGAGTAAACACAGTTGTAGCATGAATTTAAATCAGAAAAACTTCATGACATAGAATTCCACAATTAATTACAAATGGAAAAATACAAGAAAATTCTGACTCATCCAGGGAATCACTTTCCTATTAAACAAATTTCAAACACTTCAAAGGTCTAGATAAGCAGAAAAGACCCATTATTTTGAAAAGAGTACCTCAAAGTCAGGCTAGGTTAAGCCACAATAAGTGAGATAATAAGGTAATTGCGTTTCAGAATTTGTCTTGTATCATATGCGACTTAACTTATAAAGTTATGTAAATTTGCTGATCATTACAGGTAGGACTTACCTGGCTCTGAGATACAAAATTTCATTTGAATTTAAACTTCTAGGTATAAATTGTGGTTTTAAATTATTATTTATAATTGAGTCTCCAGCTACTGAGGATACCAAAAAAATACATCAGCGGCAATAATAAGATTGATGCACTGAGCCTCAAAGAACAGTATGTTGTACTTTTTAAATGTGTTGCACCATATATTAGTGTTGTAGCATATTGTATAAGGAAAAAAAAGTAAGGAAACTTAAATTTTTCAATCATTTTATCAAGAAATTCAAATCTCAATACTGAAAGTTTTTAATTGATTTGGAACCCCAACTTAAAAGGGAAAATCTATCAAAAGTATGGCATGTGAAAGGAAAGCATTTTCAGGTTGAAAAAGAAATATCAAGAATTAAACTGGTTTGATATTTGAAACACTCATATGAAATGCAGAGTTTGTTAGTTATGATAGAAACAGTAAAAAAAAATCTTTGGCTCAAAAGTGTGCATATACCTCTTGTAATACTAGGAGCTGCGATTCAGTGTGTTTCCTAATTGTACATGAGTGACGAGGCATTTCTTTAATTTCCACCAGTGATGCTATTAAGGAATTTCACCTGCTTATTTTGACAGGCAGTAATGGTATGCCACTAATGTCTCTTTTATTAAAATTTTTAATCACATCTAAGCAAATTTAATCACTTGAATGTTTTTCTGATGTACGGTTTTCATAAAAATAAACACTGTCTCTGAATATTGTTAATATTGCAATATCACCATGCAGCGAAATAGTTTCTATTTTTTGGGTGGAAATCATAGGTCTGACTAAAAAAAAGTCTTTTCAAAAATACTGTTTATTTATACATAGTGACATTGTGATACTAACGATATTAGGGTCATGCAAAGAAACAGTATTTTAATTTCATAAAATCACTGATGATTTTAAGAGCAATTTTTATTTTAAGAGAAATCAGTTGCCTACTATCATTGTCTGCCAAAATAGGCAAGTGAAATTCGTACGAACGCCACTGGTGGGATTTGAAAAAATGTTGCATTACAAATACCTCTTGATGTACATGTATGCCAAACTTTGATAAAGTATTTAAAGTGGTATTCCAGATCTTTACAAAAATTTTTATTACTTTTTGAAAAGTTTACCACTCTGTTTCTCAAAGGTCAAGAGATTTAGGATATACGTCATATGAAATATTCTTCTTAAAATGGACTCAAAGTTACCCCCTTAAATATAGACATTCAATTGGAAAACAACCTGTATATTTTATGTAAGTAAATTAAAATTGAATAAAGGTTATTGTGATACACATTGTGATTTCATGTTTGATATATTGTTTTTTTGGCTACATATTTAGAATCATCATTGGATTGGTGATACTTACGTTTTGACATACTACATATGAGTTCATTAACAATTTCATGTATTATACTTTTCAGATGGCAAGTATTTGTGGAATGTAAATAAAAGCATCAGTGGTAAAATCAATATTTATTTAGAAATAGGTTCTTTCAGAAATATATGGAAATACAGATTTCATCAATTTGTAATTCTTCTTTTCTCTTAAAACAAATGTTTCATCATGATGTTAACAATATTGTATGCTACTTTCAAAATTAGAAGCTCTACAAACAAAACAGTGGGTGGACAAAAAATTTAAATATATCGACTCTTCTTTTTCCTCTAATAACGTGCCTTGCACTAGAATTATTCTGTCCTGAAACAGTATCTTGTAATCTCGGCTTCTCAGGATGGGATGTATCTTTGAGCAATGCAAGTAGACCATAGGATAGAGAACGTGAACCACGCAATCCTTTGTGAATCGAAAGCGTTTTTGAAATTCTTGGTCCCTACAATGCTCCAGCGGATTCGAGCTATCACGAATATACCTCCTTGGTAAATGAAGTAGAGGGGTTGAGGACCTCTGGGAGTGCTCACCCGATTCAAATAAATCACGTTCTGCCATTTTCACTTATATTTATCACTGCAATAAGCATACGATATAAAAAGCCTACTACAAATTTCAAATTTGAACTGATGTTAAAATCGGTTGACTCAAGAGCGAATGTGGAGGGGGCACGGGACGAAACAAAGAAACCGGCATAGCCTCAAAGAGATATCACGTCCTACCCTATTTGATAGAGATGGGCGGTTATTGATAAAAAGCCAGTTGTGGATTAATCGGATATTTTTCTAAAACTTGAATTGACAAATTTAGACGTCGGTACAGAGGGGAAGGTGGTAAGTATTGGAGATTGAAATATGAATACGGGGGTATATCCAGGATGCCTATATGCATTACAGTTAGAAAAGAAATTGAACTTTCTGATCTAATAACCGCACATTATAAAATAACGTGTTGAACAGGCCGATCTAAGAAACCCGTTATCCAAATGACAAGTTATCTTTGCCCATCCCTACTACCTAGTATTTTGATTCATGAATAGATATAGGAGGTTAAACTTTGTGGATTAAACTGCGTAAGTTTTCGTATGAAGCCAATCCTTTCTTTCTCGTCAGATAACCATTTGATTCGTAACGTTCAATTCGACTCTCGGTCGAAACATAAGTACCGAGCTTTAGGCAATCAGGCTGGTGGAACATGTACCCAAAGGATTCACCCTCAACTGAGTATCTGCATCTTGCTTTTGGATGTCTCAAAAACCTTTGACAACGTGTGGCATGCGGGTCTCATCTATAAATTAATACAAAATTGTTTCTCTTTTTCGCTTCTAACAATTACTAACATCCAGCGTCAAAGGAAGTTTCAGATCAAATTTAACGTTTTCTCAAGGTTCGGTCCTAGAACCAATGCCTCACTCACTTTTTACTGAACAACTGTGGTGTGAAGTCTACCTATATGCTGACGACACTGCGCCAGTCAAGTACTGGTAATCTGGTTCACGTCAGATTACAAGATGCAAAGGAGGAAGTACTAGAGTGGGCGGAACGATGGCTGATTTGATTAAAAGTAATCATTCGAAAATATAGGTATTGTAGCAGAAAACGTCGCGGTCCCCACTAGAGGTTTCGGCAGACGGTAGTCGTATACAATGAAAAAATTCTGTCATGTACCTCAGGGACACCTTTGATAATGGCTTGACTTGGCAAAAACATACAGCAGCATTGAAAACAAAATTCGAAATTACTTTCCACAACTATATCCCTTGATATGTAGCAAAGCAGTTTGAATAAAATTTATTATTCTTTTTTAGTGTTTCTTTTTTCATACAATGTTTTTATTCTTTCTGAGCACAGTTTACATGAATTATCCCCTTTTATAATTAGAAAATAATTGGAAAAAAAATTATTTGTTTCCTTACTAGCTTTGGCGTGTCATATAGTTTACAACTCGATCTAATAAATAAGAAACGTTCTTTGAGTTGTTCGAGTTCCAGCAGCCTCTAAAAACGTATTTATATCTGAATAACCGTAAAGTTTTAACTATCTTTGGTGCATAGTGTCCTCTTATTTTTTAAGAGTTAGTTTTTGTTAAACATGCAACTGGACGTACCTTCCTAGACTGTCCATTAGCTTATTTCATATGAAAATGGATTTTGCTCTTTAAAGAATCTGCCCCTTTATCCAAAGGTTGACAGTCTACACTATTTAAATTCTATAAGTAAGGAAAGTACTATCACAGGGATCGTCAAGCATTACTTTAATATGTTGTACAACACTGTCAAGAAAGTAAAATGCTGGGACCTTATTGGAATCTATCAGACATCCCCTGCTTGTAAGCAACTATGTCTCTCAGTATTATCTTACTTTTATTTGCCAAAATAAACAGGAAAAGGTTTTGTTTTTTCTCTAAAAAGGTATATTGCAACAGATTATTTAATCACAGTTCCTTTTTTTGACATATACCAAGTTCTGCTTTTTACATCAGTGCTGCTACTGGAAATTAAACTTCTTATCAATGTAAAGCTAGGTCTAGTTTTTTCTATTGATAGCTCACCAGATTGGTTTTATTGTTTTTAACTATATGGTTATATTTTTGTCTATTATTAATGCATAGCAGGGTTGAACTTCAAACCAAATTGAATTCATATTGTACACAGAATATTGAAATATTTGAAATTGACAGTTTGAACTTGATTATATATTTTTGAATGATGGTAAACAGGTTAGATTATTTCAAAAAAATAAGCATTTTTCATTATCTCCATTAACCATACAAAGTTCTTTAGAAAACGTTGAAAATTGAAGATCTCTGCAATTCGATTCAAGGCTTTGTTTTTGTCCTGCGGCTGACTGCATCATTTTTCTTATTTCCAACCACATTGCTGTATTGTTTATCATGGTCAGCAGCTGAAGCTTTTGTTTTTGACGAATATTTTTCTTTTGTAGTCTGCATTGTCAACAGGAACTAAAAACCACAATTTATACACATAATATATACACAGAATATTCAAATAATTGAAATTGACAGTTTGCAGTTTTGATACGATACATTTTCATAACAGCTTCCCATTTAAAAAAAACCTTTTCTGCTTATATCAGTTTATATATATGCCCACAAGGCTAATATTGTAAAACAAGGCGAGCACCTCAAATATCAGTCCTATTCAGTGTTTGACATTCCTTAAGCAGGGAATTGATTCCCACAGTTTTCTTGTAATTAGTTGTGGAATTTTCTGCCATGATGGTACAAAGTAATGAAGAATTTAACTTTATGCTGCAACTCCATTTTCCCATTTACACCTTGTAATGTTTCATAATTGGTGCTCCTACATGTCCATGCTCTTTTTAATATCCTGAAATCATGATTGTCAATTTACCATGGACTTAATTTCAGAACCTTTACACATTATACATACTTGCTTAGCACAGCTTGTCTTCAAGTTCATAAGTGTTAAATCTTATCATTATGACTATGATCATACAGGTTTATGCCAGGCTTTAATTAACAAATTGCAGTGTAACACATATCGGTCACATAAATCAAATTCACGTTTTGTTTCTGTAAGATTCCTTCAGTTATGCCTGGATGCATAAATTCCTTCTTAGAAAGATCATTCACCTCCTTATCCTTCCAAAGTCAACATAGCATTTTACTGAGGAACCAACTTCTCATAAAGTCTGTGATAATGAATCACACCTGAAAATAATGCGATAAGTATATATGGATATGCAATGATTTGTTTTGTAACTTACCAACCTCCATCAAGAGAATAGCTTGGTTGTAAGCTTCTGGACTTTCATACAAACAAATATAATATTATAATATAATATATCCATGTGCATTAATTTTCCTAACTCAACAATTTCTTGAAGATACCACAGGTTGTGGAATTTGTTCAATGTAGCGAGGTATTTTTGAGTGACCGATATTATTTGCAAGAAAATTATAAATTAATTATGGTTCTGCTGTCATATGTCTTGAACGTCAAAACAACCTCAAGCCAGAACTGTCAGTATGTCGGAATCAAAAGGAGGCCATACATGTACGTTAACGAAGAAGACGTAATATTATCGAAATCAAGAAGGCCATAACCGAGCCATACAATTATTGTAGGGACGACTGACGATACGGGCCTAAATTGCATTTTTTTTTGAATGTGTCAAGATAGTATTCTGAAATTCGGCATGATGAAATTATTTCATGATTACTATATTTTAGCGCAAAAGTGACAGTTGAAAATTTGAAGATGGTGGCTGAGCGCTATCTTGAAACAGTTTCTTACGCGAAATGAGGGGTCATATCATACCTCATTTTGAAGCTCCTTACCAGTACTTTATAATTTCAGAGCATATAAGCGAGCGTTTCTGTATATTAAGTCACTTACAACTAAACAACTAATCGTCAAAACCCTATAGCCAACCCTATCGACACTATTCGAGGAAGTATTGTAATCACAAAAAATTCCGAAAATTAAATATTATGACGAAAAAGCTTGGTAGGCCAAAAGCGAAAAAAAAATTAAAATCGCTCATACGCTCATCGATAAATTATGCTAAGTGTACCCTTTTGACTTACAATACTCACGCTTTCGACAGACTATGCTGCCATCATCAGAAGCTAAAAACAAATTAAAAATACTAAATAGCATTCTTGTGCGTGTCTTTCTTGCTTGCCTTTGGGCATTTTATAAACATGGAAGATTCAACTCTTATCCGTAAACGAGGTGCATTCAAAGCACAACTTACATTGTTCAAAAAATATATTTCTCAGCTAGAGGAGGCGATACAAGATGTTCTTTTGCAGACTTTAGACAAATCTCTTATCATTGAATTGGAGTTAAGGGTAGAGAAATACGAGAAAATGGTTCAAGACTTTAAGCATGTGCAATCTGACAATGAATCTACTTCAGACGATTTCGATGCTCAGTTACAAGAGAGAGAAAACTTTGAATCAGTTTATTACAGCCTTATGTCACCTTGCAAGAAAATAATTTCCGATTATTACACCGTAAACAGTGGCGTATCGGTCACGGGTTCTGGCAGATTCCCTGCAGCCGCAGCTATCAAATCTCTCGAAAATACGCATTCTAACCAGTTTAATATCAAATTACCTGAGATAAAATTGCCCAAATTCTCCGGTAGTTATGAAAATTGGCTAGAGTTTAGGGACACGTTTGACTCTCTGATAAACCACAATAGTTCAATAAATTACATCCAACGATATCACTATCTGCGTTCAGCTCTAGAGGGGGTGCAGCACAAGTCATATGATCAATCCAATTTTCGGCGAAAACGTACCACACTGCTTGGGAAACATTAACACAACGCTATAACAACGATAACTTGCTTATTCAAAACCATGTCAAGTCAATATTTAACTTACCTATCATGGTGAAAGAGTCCGCGTCAGATCTACGTGAAATACTCGATAACTTATCAACATATTTACGTTCTCTTCAAGCCTTGGGTCAACCTGTTGAGTACTGGGATACTCTTCTTATTTTCGTTTTGAGCCAAAAACTAGACAAAATAACCTATAGGAAATGGGAGGAAAGAAAGGTTTCTTTGAACTCGCCTAAAAACAAATTTGTTTCTTTACATCAATTTGAAGAATTCCTTAAAGGCAGGGCAGACTTCTTGGAAACGATTTCGCTCGGCAGA
The DNA here is from genome assembly GCA_963669975.1 of Acanthoscelides obtectus. NCBI lineage: Eukaryota > Metazoa > Arthropoda > Insecta > Coleoptera > Chrysomelidae > Acanthoscelides > Acanthoscelides obtectus. The sequence goes on along the minus strand of CAVLJG010000006.1, from coordinate 47,303,310 downwards.
GAGACTAAAAACACTCATTCTTACTAAGCTAGCGCTTTTAGTGATGCAAAAAACTGCATCTTTTGCGACAAGTTTGGACATTTCATACAAAACTGTCACAAATTTACTAGACTTTCTAGCGAAAATCGATTAAAACAGCTGGAAAATCGTAAATTATGCTTAAACTGTTTGCGGGGCACTCACCCACTTAGGAACTGCATGGCCGGTTCTTGCCGAAAATGCAAGAAACGACACAATACTTTGCTCCACAACGACTTCACCACAGATCCTCTCAATACAAATACTTCATCAGCTCCTACTCCTAGAAATCCTGTGGTCGGGACATTCAGTGGCAGCGCGAATTACAGTTCTCCTGGGCCTGTGCAAACGCTTCTTTCAACAGCCGTGGTCTATGTCAAAGACATGCAGGGCACTTCACAATCCCTGCGACTCCTATTTTATTCAGGATCACAGTCCAACTTCATAACACAAGAAACTTGTGAACGCTTAGGATTGTGTACCTTACCTTTTCAAATCTCAGTGTTAGGGATAAACCAAGTAGCCTCTCCTATCAACAAAACCTGCAAGGTTACCTTCGAATCCACACACACTTCTTACACTGCAACGATTCATTGCCTGGTACTTCCTACGATAAATCATAACTTACCTAATCAAACCATTGATGTTTCTTCTTTGAACATTCCAGGTCACTTAAATCTTGCTGATTTCGAAAGCTCCAAAGTCGACATGCTTCTGGGTGCCGAAATCTTTGCATTGGACAGATACGCCTTGGGAAAAACCTACCCACCTTACAGAAAACCGTTCTTGGCTGGGTACTTTCCGGGCCTATTCCTGTTTGTAATGGTAATCCTAACCAAACTTCATGCAACTTGACAACAAGTCAGGAAACCCATAATCTCTTAACCAAATTCTCGGAGGTTGACGAACCTGTCGACACAAAGAATCTTCACTTCTCCTCGGAGGAGCAGATCTGTGAGGATATTTTCCAAACGACCACTCGCAGAGACGAAAATGGTCGCTTCATTGTCCAAATTCCTGTTAAACTAGATCCCTCCCACTTAGGGGACTCCAGGGAATGTGCTATTAAAAGGTTCCACTCAATGGAAAATAAACTTTCCAAGCAACCTACTTTGCGCGAACCTTACACTAGATTCATGGAAGAGTACCACAGTCTCGGTCACATGGTCAAGATACCTTCTTCTCAAGTACCTTCTTCTTCTTACTTCTTACCTCATCACGCAGTTGTGAATGAGAACAACAAAACAACAAAGCTCAGAGTTGTGTTCGACGCATCATCTCAATCTGACACTGGCTATTCCTGAAACGACCTTCAGTACAAAGGTCAAACCATTCAAGATAGCTTATTTTCAATTCTTCTGAGATTCCGTCAGGGTCCTATCGCCATAGGTGCTGGTTTGGTCAAAATGTTCAGACAGATCAGGATAGACGAAACCCAACATTATCTGCAAACGATTCTGTGGAGAGCTGATCCTTCGCAAGAGCTCGAAACCTTTCAACTCTGTACGCTTACCCAGGGAACCGCCTCAGCTTCTTGGCTATCAGTTCGGTGCATCAAGCAGCTTGCTTTAGAACATGCTGACATTTTCCCACATTCAGCTAATATCTTATCAAAAGATTTTTACATGGACGATCTTCTTTCTAGCTGTCAATCCGAAGAACAGGCAATAAAGATATGTGATGAGCTCACCTCCATTCTTTCTGCTGGCTGCTTCAAAAATGGTCTTCAAACAGCAAGCAAGTCTTAGATCATGTCCAATCTAATAATTCCGAAACCATCATAAACATAGGTTCAGATCAACGTGCAAAGATCCTAGGTGTTTTCTGGTCATGCTCTTCAGATCACCTCATGTATCGCATATCCGAACCATCTTCCAACCTAAGAGCCATAACCAAACGCTCTATTCTTTCTGACATTGCTCAAATCTTCGATTCCTTAGGTCTTCTTGGGCCATGCATCATCATTGGTAAAATCCTACTCCAACAATTATGGTCCTTGAAACTTCATTGAGATGAATCACTGCCTAGCAATATCGATATTCGTTGGCGTGGATTTAGAGAATAACTTCCTGTTGTCAACATTTTCAAAATTCCGAGGCAGGTCTTATGTCTAAGTACATCTAAAATTGAACTGCACGGTTTCTCGGACGCTTCGGTAGAGGCCTACGGTGCATGCCTTTATATTCGCAGCATCTCTTCTTGCGGCGAGATTACCGTACATTTGCTCACAGCCAAATCCAAGGTTAGTCCTCTAAAGTCCTTGACTATTCCTAAGCTGGAGCTATGCGGGACCTTCTTGCTTACTCAACTTGTTGTTAAGGTAAAACAATCAATGAGTATTCCCTTTGGTGCTACCTTCCTTTGGTCTGACTTCACGGTAAAATCCAGGCTAGACAGACTTCAATCCTTCGTTCAAAACAGGGTAGCACAAATCCAAACGCAAACACAGGTAGAAAGTTGGCATTACATACTTACCTTCTAACCGATCCACTTTGGTGGAATAGACCAGCTTGGCTATCACAAGGATGCGACAAGTGGCCCATAGCTCAACATAAGCTCGAGGGTGAGTTGCCCGAATTAAAGAAACAGTTCGTATCATTTCCCGCTACATATGTGCCCGACGTTCTTAATGTTTCATCTTATTCTAGTTTTTCAAGACTTCAGCGCGTGACAGCGTATGCACTTAGGTACACTTCAAACTGTAAACTACATGAGAAAGACCGATCAATCGGAGCACTTATGGCGTCAGAGTTTTCAACCACCTGTACTTACTTGACAAAGACGTCCCAAAGGCAATCATTTCAAGATGACTACTTGGCTTTGAAACAGGGTAAATCGTTACATAATTCTTCAAAATTGCTTTCATTGAATCCCTTCAAGGATGATAAAGGTGTAATTCGTGTCGGGGGAAGAATTCAAAATTCAAATTCTTGCTTCACATTTAAACACCCCGCCATTCTTTCTGGTAAACACTACTTATCAAAGTTGTTGTGTGAATACGAGCACAAGCGGCTACTACATACCGGACCACAGCAAACTCTTTACTCATTACGACAAAATTTCTGGATCACTGGTGGAAGAAATCTTGCCAGACAAATCATTCGTACTTGCATCAAATGCTTTCGTTGTAGCCCTTCAGTTACTTCGCCTATAATAGGAATACTTCCTAAAGCGCGTGTCACTCCAGTTCCACCGTTTCATACTGCCGGAGTAGATTACGCGGGTCCTGTCATGATCAAAGATAAACCCGGTCGAGGTGCGAAACTGACCATTGTCTACATAGCTTTATTCGTTTGCTTTGCCACATTGGCTATTCATTTGGAATTTGTCAGTAGCTTGACCATAGAAGCTTTCATTGGTGCCTTTGCCTTTCGTCGGTTTACCGCCCGCCGTGGAAAACCTACTGGAAATTTGGAGAGACAATGGCTCGAATTTCAGAGGGGCTGAAGCGGAACAGCGCGACCTCGCGTCCTTCCTTGCCCAAAACAAATTTTACTTAGAAGAAAGGATATGCAATACCGGTGTAAACTGGAAATTCATACCGGCATTTTCTCCTCTCATGGGAGGCATCTGGGAAGCAGGGGTAAAATCTAACATTTGAAGAATTTTACACCGTGCTTACACAAATAGAAGCAGTTTTAAATTCAAGGCCTATTGTTCCTATGCCCTGTTCTCCTGATGACCTTTTGGCCCTAACGCCATCCCATTTCCTCCTTGGGCGTCCAGTTACTGCGTTGCCCGATCCAGGCCTCAGCAAGATACCGATAACAAGGCTATCCAGGTATCAGTCACTGCAGCAACCGAGTTAAAGCAACGTACCGAATGGAGAACACATCAAGACCATCTTCAACTTGGCTCACTAGTAGTCCTGCGGGACGATAACCTACCTCCTTTGCATTGGAAACTTGGAAGGGTTTCTACCTTTCATCCCGGAGCAGACGGCAAGATTCGAGTTGCTACTGTGCAGACATCTTCTGGTACAGTGAAGCGTGCAGTTACGAATCTTTGGGTGTTGCCAATAGAAACTGAACCAGTGCAGAGAGCCGATTGTGAAGTTGATGATGTATAAACTGCTATGTGACTCTTAACCTTTATATTTATTTCACGATTGGACATTATTATCATTATTCACGTTCCGCACAGTCTCCAGTTACAATACTTCAGTCACAGATATTTATGTACCATAAGAGTACAAGTGGTAATATTTATCTTATTATATCAAATCAACTGTCTGAGTGATTCTTGTTTGGTAGAAAAAAGTAACAATAGTTGTTTGGTACTATTGCATACAGAAAAAAGTCAAGTAATAGTACGAACAGGCAATTTTATGATAGAATTCAAATGCAGCGAATGATAATATAAGGAGTGAACTTATCAATCAAGGTGAATATGAATAACTGCACACATTCGGCGAAGACAAAACACATAAACTTGTCTGATTCAATTAGCGTGTGTATTTTCTCACAATGTTTTATTAAAATACAGCTAATTCATTTCTAATATCATAATTCCTGCCACACATCGAAGCTTGAGATGTTCTCTCTGCTAACGTGTTTTTAATTTTTTTTAATTCTATTGAATCGTTCCATTTTGGAATGCACCTTGTTCCTACATTATTTGAACTATAGAAGCACTTTTTAGGGAAGATTATATCTCGATAGCTCACTTTTCAAGAAAATCGTCAGAGCATGTTCTTCAAAAGTATCATATAGAGTGATTGGCGATAAGGGGGTATAAGTATTTCTGGAGTACTGTCTGTCTTTCTTCGGAAAGCTCTTATCGGACCGCCAGTCTCATTTTGCTAAGATTTTCCATGCATATGCTTTCGTTAATGTCTCGCTGAATCAACTGCTTAAAATGCATAAATTCTTTAAAGCACTTTTGTAAATCAACGTCTCCATGAATTGTCATTTTTTGACAGTATTGCACTTCAACACTTATAACTGCTTGTAACTGAGGCCCTATTCCATGAAAAATATGGTGTAATAATTACAAGTCAATTTACTTGAAAGTTGTACTAATACGAGATATTGTGTTCCACACACGATATACTAGTACTACTTCATATTATACAAGTTACAAAAACCATATTCGAAAGTTGGATGATTATAATATAAAAGTACAAGCGATTCTAGTATGGTAAAAAAAGGACAAGCTTCTTGGTACAAAAAAGGATCAGGTGATAGTAATTCCGCTTATAGAGAAGATCAAAATATATTTGAAATGTGCTGATGTTTTGGTAGTATTAGCTTTAGTTTAGCATTCGAATTCAACGGATGGTAACATTGGGGATTTAAAATACCAGACAAGATCAACTATATCAAATATCGGTAGCTCACTTTTCAAGAAAATCGTCAGAGCATGTTCTTCAAAAGTATCATATAGAGTGATTGGCGATAAGGGGGTATAAGTATTTCTGGAGTACTGTCTGTCTTTCTTCGGAAAGCTCTTATCGGACCGCCAGTCTCATTTTGCTAAGATTTTCCATGCATATGCTTTCGTTAATGTCTCGCTGAATCAACTGCTTAAAATGCATAAATTCTTTAAAGCACTTTTGTAAATCAACGTCTCCATGAATTGTCATTTTTTGACAGTATTGCACTTCAACACTTATAACTGCTTGTAACTGAGGCCCTATTCCATGAAAAATATGGTGTAATAATTACAAGTCAATTTACTTGAAAGTTGTACTAATACGAGATATTGTGTTCCACACACGATATACTAGTACTACTTCATATTATACAAGTTACAAAAACCATATTCGAAAGTTGGATGATTATAATATAAAAGTACAAGCGATTCTAGTATGGTAAAAAAAGGACAAGCTTCTTGGTACAAAAAAGGATCAGGTGATAGTAATTCCGCTTATAGAGAAGATCAAAATATATTTGAAATGTGCTGATGTTTTGGTAGTATTAGCTTTAGTTTAGCATTCGAATTCAACGGATGGTAACATTGGGGATTTAAAATACCAGACAAGATCAACTATATCAAATATGACTAACACTACAAGATTTTTTCTAAATAAAATGTGTTTTGAGTTCATACATTTTTCGAGTAGCCTAATAATTATTCAGATACACGCCCTATGAAGTATTTTGCGATTCGCATTGTCTTACGAGTCAAATCACGCGAATAGGTTTCTTTCTCATACCAAGTAGTATTATTTGAATACCTGCAAAAATAACATCTTAAAACATATCTGAATAACTGCTGAATTATTCAAATGAGCATTGAAATAGGGTCAGTGATTACAAAGGTACATTGAACAACCGTTTTACAGCCTGACGACCATTTTTTAATGTGGGGCCAAAGATCAAAATGGGGGCTCTGCTACTAGACTATGATGAAATTGCCAAACGTTAATCCTACCAGACAAACCTGCCACACTCCCATTGCGCATTTCAACTCTTAAGACCTCCGTTCACCGAGAACTGGCCGATAAGGTTGATCCTATTTTTTTCCAGCTTAGTAACCTTGAAGAGTTCAAAAATCTGATCTGTCAAATATCTCTCTTACATATTTTTAGCAGATGCAGTACCTCGGTATCTAAGTTTAGCATAAAAGCACATTTCTCACAGAAAGGTCCCATCTCTGATAATAACCCGATTGGGACAAGTTTTGCCATCTAGCCGCAAGTTCGTTGCGGACAGTCTCAAAACTTTCTTATATAAAGTGTGTTTCTTACATTTCGACACAGCGTATCGCCGGCTGGTGCTGATTGTTATTCTCCTATGAGAAATATATAATGTGGATTGGAATGACCAGTTCGTATGATCCACCTTCCGAGGACTGACCGTTGTTTCTTTGCTTGCGGTCCTCACTGGGTATGTCGCTCGATTTTCTATCGACTGAACAATATACACGTACCGAAAATACATGCCGCGCGCGCAGCGCCTGGTACGGCGGAAAGCCCAAGTACGATATAAAAATTTTAACGTGCCGGATACAAACTGGGGACCATGTTTTTTTTTTCACGTTGTCTTAATGAAGAGTATGGGGAACACGATACATAGGGTCTGACAACACGTTGTCGTGGTATGCAAATTTTAAATGGGGGGCAATAAATATATATAGGCAAAAAATACAGTTAATTGGAAAATTGGCAAACTTTTTAGGCTTTAGTAAAGTCTTTTAACGGTAATCTCGAGCTTTCGGCATTCTCTATGGAGCCTTCTTCAGGAGCTGAAAACACAATTATGATGCTAGCAACCAATACGGGAAACATTTAAATTGTCAAACAACTTACCCGTCGTTGAGGTTGCAGCCAAATGGTATTTCAAAACGAACGCGGGGATGAGAGCACTTGTTACAAATATAAAGCCAAACGGACGGACACATTGGGTTTATTGATAACGACGGAAACCATCGTTAGGTGTTAACACTATATATCAATACACCCGAACACATTAAAAATTAACGAAAAGCAATTTTGGGGGCAAAAACCGGAACGTTCCTTCTAACCTCCTACATCTGCTTCACGTGGAGAAGATGAGCGGACCGGAAGAATGATGCGTCGACAGATGACAGGTGATTGTCGCGAAGGAATATGTAACTGTAACCATCATTGCCAAATTTCAGGTATAATGTATACTAGGGACGCTCGGTAAAACCTCATCCTGATTACCAAAATGCTGAATTAAATTTGTTCGTATGAGTGTACGAGTGTAAAATGGTGATACACGCTTGAAAAGATGGGTTGTGTGTAATTATATTAAAATTTATTATTTGTATGAGGGAAGTGTTTCAATTATCAGGATAAACAATTGGAATTGTGTTTTAATTTTGGGAGGACGTTAGATCGACTGGTATATGTAGACGTTCTAACTTTTCGCAATTCAACAAGTAGGAATAAATGACACTAAGCTGCTTAACACCAGCCTTTTTATTCATGCAATGATCTGTCATGGAAATGTGGGACATTTTAATAAATAGACGTTTTGAGAGTTGCACAAATATACAGGGTGATGCATTTGAAATTTTTGAGAAAAAATACAATTCGCGTTTTTGACCACCCTGTATGAGCAAAAATGAAAATTCGGAAAAGTAACAAATAAGATAAAAGCTGAGGTGTGAGGTTGCCGAAGTGTGCAGTTTTTCTGGACAAAACACATTACATCTCAGTAGCTAATTACCAAAACCCCATAGTATTATATCAATCTTCTTCTTTTGAATTGGTTTATCCAAATATGCAATAAAATTTGAGCCATTCCATTTAAAAAATCACGTATGTCAAAATTGGGACAGCCTGTTAATTGCCAATATTTTATAAATGTGCCCCCCACCATTTTTAGAAAAATTTTAGAAGAGGTTGAGTTGTTGGGGGTGGAGGAAGGTGTATGTAATTTTTTTATAGTGATATGCTTATATGCTCCTAACCCCGGTAATTCTACAGATTTATTAGCCATATTTCATCCATCTTATGTTTCCCCATACATTTGTCTTTAAAACTTGGAATGATATAGAAATGTTTACGATACACGTCTTCTTCTGCTATCTAGGCTCAGCGTCCGGTGTAACGGTCTGCTTGACTGTTCTACTCGTACTGCGGCGGTGCTTCAATTGGCGCTGTCGGATCTGACGATCTCGGAAGGGGCAACGTTGACAGTTGGACAGCAACTACTGGTGTGGCAGTGAAAGAATTTGGACTAAGTGTATGGACCTGTTTTTTTTTCAGGGGATTTAACTTGTATTGAGCTTATCCTTTATGAACTGATAACGGCGTTGCGTTGGAAGTGCAGTGTTAACCTACTTGACGCCATTTTTCCAAATTTCGTTACAAATTTAAAGAGATATTTCCAACACAAGACGATTTGTAATGATTTGGCTTTTTCATGGCCGTTCAAGTTACAAGCCATGCTAAGTAAGGTATGAGATGATAAAATCAGGCCAAGAAACCGAGGTTCTTTCTTGCCAAATTGTACATGTACATAGGTACGAATGTATACAGGGTGTTCATTTGAAAACTTCCTACCACGGATTTATCGAAAACCAATGATTAGAAGACAAAAGGCGGAGACACGTCAAAAGATCTGTCAAGGGGGACAACTTTTTAACCAAAAACTACTTCACCCCCTTTCACCCTCGGCCCCACAGGTTCATTCCCTAAAAAATCTCAAGTGGCAAGGGGTATCGATTAACAGTTTGTTCAAAAGGTCTTTGGAAATCCTTTATTTTGACGTTTGATTTTTTACAATCAGTCGATTCGTTTTCGAGAAAATTAGAAAAATCTTCATCTATCATAATTTGTTCAGATAGAAAACAAAAGCACTCGAAAATATCACTTTTTATTTCAATAAGTGTTCAAAATGTTGCCCGTTAGGGTTTGCTAAATCCACAATTCGTTTATAATTTAAAACGGAAACTACCAACATAAACAGCAATTCGGAAGATTAGACGTGCCATCTACCAAATAACAACCCGAATTTTTTTCCGCATTCTTTTCATCAACACAGATATCCTGGGCACACTCTATTTATTGTTATACCTGTTTAGTTATTTGTTGCTAAGGGAAACAAAGAATTTAATTTGCTGTCAGTTACTTTTGTGACAATCTTGGGATAGTGAAAATTCATTTATTGATTTAGATTTTACTTCCAAAATGGTTTACACACTAGCCGAAAGAGTTCAAATGATTCCAATGTATGGTGTCCAAAATCAATGTGCTCAGCAAACTGCCATCACGTTTAACGCCAGACATCTGGGGAAGATAACTTCGCATAGGTATGTTTTTACTAAATTTACTCAAACTGTATCTGTTGCAAATAAAAAACGTGATCATCCGAGAGTTTTTGATGAAGCCGCTAAAGTTAGTTTTGGGTCATTTACGATTAAATCCTAATACTTTATTACGCAAAATTGTTGCTGTGATTGGTATTTCATTAGGCTCTGTACACACAGTTACTAAACTCCATAAATTCCATACATTCAAAATGAAAATAATGCAAAAGTTTAACCGAAAATGATTTCAATAGGCAAGTTTAGTTTTGTGAACAAATGACTGCAGCGATTAATGATAATACCATTAATATAAAGAATATCTGCTTCAGCGATGAATGCACATTTTATCTAAATGAATTTGTTAATAAGCACAACTGCAGGTATTGGAGCAATGAAAATCCTCATGCTTTTGTAGAAGGGCATACCCAGTACCCCCAAAAAAATAATGTATGGGCAGGCATTTTAGGAAACAAAGTGATTTGGTCATTGTTTATTAATGGTAATTTGAATGGAGACATTTATTTGGATATGTTGGAAAATACCATCAATCCGCTTATCATGAAACCATTGAAAACCAAATCGATGAGGACGAAAAAAAAACCGCTTACCTTCGATAGTCTGTCAGCCCGCCGTTTTGAAAGATACTATTCCATGTTTTATGGTTCTAAAATACTCATAAGGTGCTTCAAAATGAACATGACCCCTACGATTCACCATTTCGAAATATTTAACTGCCTCTTTTACATTAAAATATATCAGGCGATCAATTCACTAACTCAAAATTCAGCTCGTTAAATTGATCTATTCAAAAAATAAGTAGGAGTTATCTTAAGCACCGTCTATAAGATCTTGTAATCATCGTATATTTTTTATGAATATATTATGATAAAATTTATGACACCTTGTAGAACCAAGAACCAACAATTATATCGGACACATACTCGTATATGGACTTTCCTATTACATGACGCCCTTCATAGTGTTTTGGCTCTAAATTCCCTCTGACCAATTTTACAATGTAAATTACGAATTAAACTAAATAATATTTTCTATAACTTATGTATTTACCTTTTTTTGCTGAATAGTGATAGTGTACGAGAATAATAAATATAAATTTCATTGTGAAAATGACTATAATTTAATTCAAAATAACGAAGACATTCAATGCCATCATTAACACTTTTTTGCAAGAATGTAGCCGTGGAAGTGCTGCAGAGCAATTCAGCATCTAACTACACACTACACTAGGTGACAGAAAATGCATTTTATGCAATTTGTTGCATTGCTGTTTTCATAGCTTTCTATTTCAAATAATAGAACATAAGATGAAGGAAGTGTTCTCTAGTTTAGTCTGTTGTAGAGCTATTTTTCTCTAAGAAAGGCCTAGACATAGGGTACCAGAACGTAATCAAGCACTTTTGGTCGTTGAAATCTATAAAAGCAGTTATTTTTGAATTTCTCAAAACGTTCAAGGTAAAACTACGAAATCATTGAGCCAATGAATGATTTCCCGTATTCTCGTGTTGAAAGTTTTCCCTGTCGCGTCCGCACGCCAAACTATTAATACCACAAAATACATAAATTGTAGTTTTCTAATTTAACTAATCATATAGCTGGGCAATTTTCAACAGTATCAAAATTTTCGAAAAAATAAAATCTCTAACTTTCAAAATAGCATAATAATGAAAGTTCCATGACTCGTAGACAGCTCCAAGCCGAGCTAGATTCACTCCAGTTTCCATAGTTTTTGCGAAAACACCTAAGTAAGAATAGAATGGAAGTTGACCGCTAAGGCTTGAAAAAATTATGTCTAAAAGTAAGATAAACGCTAGCCAACAGAGCTATAGAAAGATCTGCTTCTAGAAATATGTAAATTCAATATTGGAACCACTTTTATGGATGTCACCGTCGATTTCATCCAAAGAGGTGACATCCTCGGAATGGCAAAGATCTTTCTTTTGACGCTTGTCTTAAGTCTCACGTACTCTATCTTGTGTAATTCAAATTCAAATGTCATAAAAATAGTTTTTTGCGAATCTTTTGTTTCTTTAAGCTAAATGTCATTTGAATATATGGAAAAGTTGTAGAGTAAATATTTTTCTACCGTTCAGTAATTAAGCATTCTCGAGAGCCCACAGACATTAGCTTGTTATTTCCCATACCGAGCTTTTATAGTTTTTTTTAATGAATTAAATGAAAAAAATGGCATACCTTCAAAGGGATAGAGCGCTCTGCACGTTCCAATAACTGGCAATAGTTCGGCCTCATAGTATTCTCCCTCCTGCATATCGTCCCGTCCATCATACTGGTCGGGATCGGAGTCAGCATGGTGTAAGGACGTATGTGACGCTCCCAGGCCGCTCTCGGGGCTATTGGAACAACTACGTCAAAATACAGTTTCAATTTTGGATGTAAGCGTAAGGGAGAACAGGAGAAGGAAAATCTTTTGATGGGTAAGTTCATATTTTGTTATATAGGGTGTCCCAAATATAATACCAATCTTTGGTATGCTAATAGAGCACAAAAAATATCCTACAGGGCTCCCACTAGTTATAGATACCTGAAGAACGCTACTGGAAATCGGTTTTAGTCAAATAACTTTTAAACGACACTGTATAATTCAATGAAATTTTGTCATGTGAGGCCTACATGACCGTAATAATGGGGAGACGATAACATATTGCGTTAGGGCTAGTTCGTCCCTGCCTATCTAAATGAGTTATTTGTAGGACTAGAACTGGTTAATTAACTGAAAATTGGTTGCATTATACAGTCTCAAAGGTTACTTGGGAACACCCCATTTCCTGTATTCTTGGAGGCCAGCATCACCGTAGGGACCCGGTAGAACATTTTTATAATTTCTTGTGACATTATTTAATGTATTCTATTTATATGTATACGAAGATTGACATGTTATTCTGGGGCAGTGTATATTCCGGAATAAAATACACCACAGCCTTATTTATAAAAGCGACCCAAATAAAGTTGCCGTCCCTGATCAGTTGCCCACCTGTTAATCAGTGATCTCTCTAACTTCCCAATGGCATTCTCAAAAGCATTGATAAAATCGGATAACAGTTCAGCTGGAGAGCCACACCTTATACAAGAGGTGTCACAAGCAGTTGATTAGTGTGTAGTCATCAGACTCAAGAAATATGTTTGCGTACAAGATGCTGTTTTCCCTTCTTAGCACATTTATTTATGTATTGCCAGTTTTTGATTAAAAGTTACTATATATTCGTCACCCTAATATTACAAGGTTGTATGTGACATTTTTTACTTTTTCGGGTTTTCGGTATTACGAAGTTCTATAGGACAATTACTATATTTTCAACTTGGAAAGAAACCTCTAGCTAACATAGAACCTTAGTTATCAACAGAAAATCAAGGGTACATGTTGGAAAATATATCTTTTGTGTGTACCAAAGGTGTATGTTGAACATAGAACTTAATAAATAATAACTTAATAATAAATTAAAACTCAAGAAAATGTAACACCGTTCTTATGTTGCAACCAATAATAATATTTTGACGTTAGTTTGGTAAGTGGATTAATTATAAAGAAGTTATATGAAATGTATTTGGAATATGCAAATGATAAAGAAAAAATTCCGGTGTCCTTTTGCATATACAGAAAAATATTTTCTGGTTGTTTCAACATAGCTTTTCCCAAATTACATAAAGACACATGTGATAATCGCGAAGAAATTAAAGTGAAAAAACAGGAGATTAGGATGAAATAGGAGGGGGAAAGAGCCTACATAAATCATTTAAATGAAAAAGAATATATGAGAAAAGAAAAGGTAAGGAAAGCGGAAATATTCTATTATGTTTTGATATTGAAAATGTCCTGCCGTGACCATAGGCAGATATAACGTAAATTAAACGTTGACAATATAACTGCTCACCTGTCTACTACAAAACAAGTTTATTGTGCAGTGTGAACTGAGGCCTTACCTTACCGACATAATTTTGTGGAGTGATAGCTGCGTACCACAAAGCAGAAACAGTCTCATGAGTTATGCCCTAATCCACCTAATTCAAACCCACAAAAATTTACAACAATACAATGAAATTTTCAGACTCTTGCATTCAAGAAGTAGATGCTATCCTTAGCTGCAAAGGTCGTTAAGCAAAGTAGAATATTATTCCTCCAGTCTCACTTATTCGCTTTTTATTGAGAGTAAACCGACAGAAGCCTTACACAATATTTCGGATGAAGAAAGAGGACTTCATAGACCAGTATTATTCAAGCCAATTAAACTATAATTTGGTCCCATTTTCGAAAGTAGTATGTTGACAATTTTCTACAAACTTTTTTGAGCTGAAATATAAAGATTCTTTTGAGATGAAAAAAATCGTAAGTATGCACCAGCGAAAACTACGAAGACCACAACACGTTACGGCTGAAACTGGAACTTAAAAAATGTGACAACAGTGTTGAACTACCTCAAACAAAAGTGGGTGCTATAAGATCGAAGTACAAGTGGATTTTTGAGATGGATAGACAATACTACAAGTCTATTTTTAGGAACAAATAAAGTCTAACCTGTAGCATCATTTTAAGTGCCAAAGTTCTATGTTACGCAGTTAAAGAAAATTGTTGACCTTAAGAGTACCAAAGTTCCATGTTTTTTAAATAAATAAATTTATCGATACTGTTTAATTTTTTGGAAAAAAATTCCAATTAGAACTCTTAAATTGACCTCTATGAACACCACATGTAAATTAAAACCATTCATATATCTATATTAAGGATTAAAACTAAAGTAATTTTTTAAAATCGATTTATCTCAAAATAGGCACAATGCTACATGCAACGTTTTAATATTAGGGTAACGATATGCTGATTGATTAGCTGGTTAGATTTTAATTACGAAATACGAATACGATTTTGCTTTCAATCAGAACTTTTAACCAAAATAGTCATTCCGCATTCTTATTAGTACCTAAATATAAAGACATACGGTTTTAAAATTATATTTACTGAATTTGGAAACAAATATGGTAGTATAATCAGTAATAGCATGTTGACCTACATATATGATAGATAATTATATTTTCTATGTTTTTGACCTTCGCCAAAGATCCATTGCATTTTTCCAAAAAGTATTTTTATTGTGCATCAAATCTTTTTATTGGATAACTATAGTGACAATAATAGGAATTCCCATATGATGCTCACCTAGGTATTTACTTTTAGCCCAGAATCTGGTCTGATCATGACACTATTTAGAAAAACAGCGCAGAATTCATGCAATGTATCCCACTGCCTCCAATAATAGGTATTTTGCCATTGTTGCTGATTGATGGAGATAATATTTCGTATTGTTCACCTTCCAAAATCACGAATTATGCAGAATTGTTGATATGCTGTACTGTTAAAATTTACTTTCGTTTATTTGCCTTATATAATTTATCCGTTTATTAACAATAACTGAGCTATTCACATCGAAACACAAATAATATTTCCACCTTGCTCTAGCTAGGTAACCCCAGTATGTTTACTGCATTTTTTAAATTTTTTCGCCAATACATTTATGATTACAATTACAAAATACCACTGATCACGTTATTTAACCAAAATAGTTGACTTTATCAAATATTTCATATTAACTACACTTCGTAAGCATAAAAGCTGTCTTCCATTATTGTTGGTTAATCATTTACACATCCAAGATATATGTTTTCAAAAATTATTTCCTATGGTCCGACACAGTGTCTCTGAAATTTCATCAAAGTAATACAGAAAAATAAACAATCATACGTATACCGCTGGTTTCCTGTTTGCAACCTTACATTCTCTATGGCGTGCGAAAAACTGTTTGATCGCAATAAAAGTACAAATAATGTGAAAAAACATTTTATTTCTCCAAATTTGAAAAAAAAATTGATAGCAAAAAAAGGAGCTTTGTGGATTTGAACCTCTGTCCAGCGGTTCACAAATCACCGCTCTCCCACTATGCTACGATGCCTCTTGGTTTACTGGATCTTTATACCACTACACTTGACACTGACAAATGTCAAGCGAACGTTGAAGGCATATCAAATCTATTATATAAACAATTAGAATACTCTTGAAAACTATACAAGATGCAATGCTGAAACTTCAAACAATGTATTAGGTGCTAATACCGAGCATTTTTCCTAATTTTTCAGACGGTCAGTTCGCTACAATTGGTTGATATTTGTCTACTGTTTTTTATTTTCCAATATTTTGAGCTCGCAGTCATTTTAATCGTACGAGATTTCGAAAACAGTCGTATACTATATTAAAGCTTTTAGAGAAACGGTCCAGGGAATTATATGTCGTAAAGAAACTTGATAATGCAGCCATTTAGCACATGCTACATACTAACTAGGCTAAGACAGTTTGAAGCATAATTGTCTTCATTTTGCGTGCTAACTTTATAAACAGTTCAGCGCATTTAGGTATCTATCAAATATTTATTTTTATAAACTTTAGGGCTCATCTGTGACCGTGTAAGAATTTCAGCTCTAAATACATATACACAAGAGTATGAAGAAATCGTTTTCTTCGCAACAAAATGTGATGGACACATGTGCTTTGTTTTAAAATGTGTATAATAACTTATGTTTTTCGAATATCGTAGCGAATCTGTACAATTACTCACAAATACGAAGTGTTTGAATTTGTTTAGAACAAAAAACGTAGCCTTCGTTTTCGCATAAAAAAACAATTATCTTTCGGAATGGTTTGTGATTTATATCTTCAAGCTAAGCTCGTGTATTTTGCTATAAAATGCCCTTTGAACGAACCCTGTATATTGCTCAGTAAGCTAGTAGTGATGGCCGAAAGACAGGTGTTTTGGGATAAACAATTAGAAATTCTCAAAGACTACTTGACCAATCGACTCCAATTTTGTTGTGCTTACCTAGAAGTATGAATCCTACGGATATTAAGAATTTCAAGTAGCTGCGTGGAATTATCGTCGCATTAGCAGCAAGTGCCAAAACCTGCATTTTGCTTCGTTTTTTGGCTATACCTTCTTTACTATTAGACGGATCTTTTTACGTGTGGTATCATTTTGTAGGTCTCATAAAGACCTAAAAATCTTATTTGAAGAGTTTTTTCGTTCATGCCAACACTTTAGATTGAAGCCCAAAAAAACAGGTTTTGTCATTCTTTGTTGTCGAATAAAAAGTTTTCCCACAAAAATTGGTGTACCCATTTTATGCGTCCATGTTTAAAATACCCCCATGAACAACTTGCATCAATAAAACCAGACTTTACAATTATTTCGCAAACCAGGGGAATTTTCATCTAATATTATTAGACTATAATTACTTTTGTCGAATGTAATTATTAAATGTTACAATATAATTATTAAATTGAATTATCCGATATTGAAAAGGTTTACTTTTGAGCTATTTATGAGAATTTCCATAGGAATAATTACATAAAAATAAAATAAAACTTTGCAACTCGTTTTTCCTTTGACAAATAACGTAAGTATTGTGATAACTGGGGTGTGAACCAAACACCATTTGCTTCGTAACTAATTCATTTCTCTCCTGTCTAGTCAAGGTCGACCAACTGACTGACAAAAAACATTCAAACATAAATACCAGTTTAGTCCTAAAAGTATATTATGAAAACTACGAAAAAAGGCAGTACATTTGTTTTTGCAGAGTATAAAAGCAGAAAACCACATGTTACTGCTTTTTGCTTTAAAACTTTTAAAGACGAAATGCCATTTATTTTATGTTCTGTTGTAAATCTGCTATTTATTTAGTCAGAAAAAAATCCAGAATTTTGAACTCAATTTTCTCAGGCTTCAATTTTTACACTTTACTGCCGAAGTACCGCAGTATAGCTACTTGAATATCCTTTCAAGAGAAAAAATGTACGCCGATGTGTTGGCTTGTCACTGTAATAGGCAAAGATGATTATAAGTGAACATTCCTTTCCTTTGCACTCACCCGTGATTGAGCTGCGGTGTACCGGGTGCACTCTTCCCTCCCGCTCCGCCTCCATTTGTCCCCGTCCCACTTCCTACATCATTCCTGCCATTCTGTACACTGCTGTCACTCGCTGATCGGCTCAGTGACTCCCGTTCTTCACTGCCAACACTGCCGCGTCGTACCCCTCCTGCCACACCTGTTCTCCGCCTCTGTCCGCCCGCTCCGCCATTCGCAAGTAGTTGGGGTGAGTTGTTATCGCCCCCACCTGAGCTCGGTTGGATGCTCCGCACGCACTCTTCCAAGAAGGACTGGTAGCGGGATAGTTCTTGGTGCAGTTTGTCCAAACGGTGTGAGCATTCGTTTAACTGACCTGTAAACAAGTTAAATATTTTTTCACAACTTGACATACCGCATTCCTATAAGGAGAAGTTTCTTTTCTTCCTCTATCTAAATGATGATACTGAAAAAATATCCAGGTACAAAACTGATCGATCCAATATGAACATACCTCTTACATTTTCTGGCCTCTAAAAATACCGTATTGCAACATTGTATCAGCGTTTAAGCTGATTCAAAGAGTATCTAGGTATTGTGAAACAGTTTTTGACAAGGTTTCTGGAATGATATTGTGGTATCCAAAATCCTACATGCAGTTTAAATGTGGTGTCTGTTGCTTTCCCGCAAAACAAAGTTAGTCGGTAGATATGAGACCTCAGGGTGACGTTCTTTGTACATTGGTTTTTGGATGCAAATAGTTGTGGTTTGGGCGCCACCTAGTTTGTACTAAGAACTAAGAAAAGAAATAACAAGTAACCAATGTTGAATCTCTGGCGCTGAAGGAGATACAAAGTAACGAGGTACACAAACCTTTATTACACAAGAAAATAAAAAAAATTAAAGAAGTCCTGGAGGACAAGCAAACTAGAATTATTTTATACTTACAACCCCCCCCCCCCAGCTAAATGGCTACCAATAAAACTAAAATAAAAAGAAGAGGAAAGGCAACCGAGGGCCGGAAGTCCCAGATGTAACTCTACACTCGAAGGTAGAACCCTAAATAGAAAAAATTACTTGTTAAAAATAACCCGAAATAACGATTTGGCTTATAATTTGCTTCCAAGAGTTAAACATTTAACTTTAAAATGGAACCATTTAGTCTTGGGTTACACCAATTTCAAAAATTTAAAATTAACAAAGCTGCTGCCGTTCAATCACGGTGTACAAGGAAAATCGTGAGCATGACTGACTAAAATTTCAGTAAATATACAACCAAAATCATAAGCTACAGCAATAAGAAAATAACACTATATTATTCTCAGTGTATGTACTGATACAGAACAATATAAAAATGTTACCAATGAGAAATCCAAAACATTTCTCTCTTTTTACAACTCAATAAGTTGAGGAACTAATAGCTTTTGACGAATTCAATGGATAATTAAATGGTTAAAATATAACCCTATTTTTTTTATATATATATGTATATATAAATCGAGGAAGCCGCGCAGGCTATGCCGGAACACCGCGGCTGCTATGATGATCCCAAAGAAATTTTGTTAATACGATTTTTGAACTGCCTAACGTTAGTAGAACTGGGAAAAGCCTCCTCTTGTAGATTTTTCCACAATCGCGACACCCTCGGGACAAAGGAGCGGTCGTATCGGCCAGTACTGGATGTACGAAGTTCGACACGGTTAGGATTTGACGCCAAAGTCAGCCGGGTCTGTCTGGCAGACGCATCACGCGGCGGCATCATGGAAGAGAGCTCTGAGGAGCAAAGCCCATTGGTGTAGCGGTAGAAAAGAGCTAGATCGCCGACGGCCCGGCGGTGCGAAAGAGTCCTGAGACTGTCTGTTAGAGAAGAGTCATCGATCAGTCGGAACGCTCTCCTCTGGACAGCATCGAGCATAAATAATGTAGTCGGGGCGGCAGCACCCCAAACGTGTGAGCAATACTCGAGGCTAGGCCTTATCTGGGCCTTGTATAGAGTGAGAAGGTCATGCGGAAAAAAGTACTTCTTAGCCCTAAACAAATAGCCTAGCCTTTTCCCAGTAGCTGCCGTTATTGACGAGATGTGTTCGTGACAGATCAGGTCCTCGGTGATCTGGACTCTGACCAGACGATTTATACACCTCTCCATCAGAAACAGAAAGCAGAGCTATAGGCCTGTAGTTGTAAAGGTCGGTCTTAGATCCTTTTTTTGGGATCGGTTGGATATGAGCAAATTTCCGGATTCATAAGATATCTGGAAGAGACGCGAAGGAACTGGAGCAAGCTCCGCTGCACACCTCTTCAGTACAATTGCAGGAATCACGTCTGGACCAGAAGCTTTGTTGATGTCGAGCGACAAGAGCACTCGTCTTACGGTCTTATGCCTGAATGTTACCTCCCGCATAGTGTACGGAACCCTTTGAATTGACGGCACTTGGGCGTTGGGGGGGGACGCCATGGTGGAGTTGGCAGCAAAGATCAGACAGCCGACGCATCCGAGTCGGTGAAAGACATCTCTCCAAGAAAAGGTAGAGAAGAAGTGACTGAGCCCATCCCAGTCGGCATGTCCGTAATGCCAAGTTTTGCGGCCTGTACGAGTTTCTGCTGCCACAGCGGGTTCTGACCGGAACCTAACCTCCACAACACCGTGGTCTGGGTTACCCAGGGGGACAGGACAGCAGTGCTGTAAGAGACAGGATGCGTCGTCAGAAAGAGATCCAGCAGGCTACTGGCATTCGACTAGACGCGGGGAAAAAAGTAGGGCTCGTCACCAGCTGGGCTAGCCCTTGAGTAAGAGCGAACGCTTCAACTGCACGACCTGCTGCATCGGTCTTGTTTGAGCCCAACCAAAGCTCATTATGCGCATTGAAATCATCGAGAAGAACTACCTCTGAAGCGGGATGATTGATGTTCAGGAAGTCGATCTTGACGGCGAGGTATTAAAGTAGGTCATCCCAGTTATGGTCCGAGGGAGTGCGATAAAGCCAGCAAATAAATTATATACGAGTTCCTGCTTCCATAGCAGGTTCTGACCGGAACCTAACCTCCACAACGCCGTGGTCCGAGTTACCTAGAGGGGACAGGACAGCAGTGCTGTAAGAGACACGATGCGTGGTCAGAAAGAGATCCAGCAGGCTACTGGCATGTGACGAGACGCGGGAGAAAAAGTAGGGCTCGTCACCAGCTGGGTCAGCCCTGGAGTAAGAGCGAACGCTTCGACTGCACAACCTGCTGCATCGGTCTTATTCGTATTCAAGTAGGTCATCCCAGTTATGGTCTGAGGGAGAGCGATAAAGACAGCAAATAAATTTGGGTGATATTTTGGAGTTGAGGCGAAGCCACAGAATGTCCTTTCA
This sequence comes from Acanthoscelides obtectus, assembly GCA_963669975.1. Taxonomy (NCBI): domain Eukaryota; kingdom Metazoa; phylum Arthropoda; class Insecta; order Coleoptera; family Chrysomelidae; genus Acanthoscelides; species Acanthoscelides obtectus. Next base: position 47,282,296 of record CAVLJG010000006.1, on the reverse strand, counting down.
GTCTGATTCCAAAGAAACATGTCTGGAGCAGGAAAGACTGCTGCGGACAAAAGCCATAACTCCCCCATTCTTTCTCAGATTGGAGTGCACCTCGTAATTTGGGAAGTTAAGATGGTTAATCGGTACAGATTCTGAGATTTTTGTCTCCGCCAAAAAAGCATGGCGGGAGGATTGGATTGCAGGTAGTGATGAACAGCATCAACGTTGCTGTTAATCCCGCAGATGTTTGAAAAACAAATTTTATCTTCGATGTACTCCCCACTTATATAAGTCACGCCCAAGGCCTGCCAAATTTTGGAAGAAGCTATCGAAACAGCTCCAGCGAAATATATCTCAGTCCCTAGGCGACAGAACACACTACCGTACGATAACGTTACCATACAGATAGAATGGTAGAGATCACATAAATAATGGTTACAACAGGGATAACTTTCGAGGACAGATACAAGCTGATCAAGGAGGGTAATCAACAACTCAAGGGACAAATTAATAGCTTGAACGAGACTGTTAATGAAGCCAAAAAAGACATAAACAACATCAATAATAAATATAGAGATATCGAAAAGGAAAACTCATTATTGAAAAGCAAAAACATTAATCTAGAGAATAAGCTGAAAAAATATAACTTAGTCATCTATGGGGTAAAGGAAAGTGATAAGAGGCCTATGGAAGATACTTTAAGCACTATCGAAGAAAAATTAGAATTTCAAATTTTCCCAAGTGCCGTAAGGGACTGTTTCCGTATTGGCAAAAAGCTATCCGATTCTGATAATAGAGCTAGGCCACTTGTCGTCGAATTCGTTAATTACAATGTAAAACAAAAAGTTTTGGAGAAGGCAAGAAAACTTCCTAAAGGTGGGCCTGTTTGTCGATAACGGTTACACTCCAGAAGAATACGCCAAGAGAAAATTACTTCATCAGCACCTGAAGAAAGCCAGACAAGCATCTAATTCTGCCTTTATTAAAAACAATATTCTCTATGTCAATGGCAAAGCATTTACCTGGGAAAAGCTACAGAATGACGATATTGACGACCATCAGGATGAAGGAATCATTGAGACAGTTATCTCCAAGCAGGATAAAAATACCGAAGAACAACCAATCCCTCAAGATACGAAAAGACTGGAAAAGAGACTGCAAGATGAACCAAGCAAGGTCAACAAGATAGTTCCAGCACGCTCATCTAAAAGTACCCTTACTTCCTCACAAAAAAGGCCTAAACTACGCAGTACTTCGAAGTAACTGATCTATTGTGTGTGGTTGTGTTGTGTGTGTGTCATTTTTTGCGTGAATTTACAAACGCTGAGCGCCTTCCTGTACCTTGTTTTATCGATTTATTATTCTGTGTCTATCCGGTTGTTTTTATTAGTATTGCATATATTTGTTGCATTTTCTTCATTCTGTATAGATCTAATATATTTATCACGTGGTTATACTCATTTTACTTGCAAAATATGTTGGCTCCTCTTTAAGAATAAGCCTTCGTCAGAAGACTTTTATATATAAATATATATATATATATATATATATATATATATATATATATATATATATTTTTATACCTGTTTTCAATATGTCTAGACATCTAAAATTCATTAGCTTCAACGTAAGGTCAATTCAGTCTGGTTTTCTAACATTGAAGGAGTATGTTGTTGACTGTGCTGTCGATGTCATGGGTATCAGTGAGACTTGGCTAACTCCAGACATTGATACCACTTCAGTATTTATCAACTACTTCAATGTCGTTAAAGCAGATCGAAATAGCAGAGGCGGAGGCGTCTCGTTTTATGTGAGAAACGGCCTTCAAAATATTGCACTCTAGTAGCACCACAGTATTGGAAGAACTTTGGATCTCTGTAAAGGTTAATAAACGTAAATATTGTCTAGCTGTAGTCTACCGTCCACCATCGGCAAACTTGCTTGACTGTTTTCATCAATTAACTGAGTCTTTAGCCAACCTTTCACTCGATAATGATTACGCAATTATCATGGGCGATTTTAATATTAATGTTTTAGTGAACGACGGCCGATCCGAGATACTGAACTGTTTTCTTGAGTCCTTTGATTTGTCTCAGTTAGTGAAAGAGCCCACACGTACAACTCCCAATAGTCAGACAGCTATAGACTTGCTCATAGTTAGCTCTGCTTATATAATAAGTGGTTATGAAGTTGTTGACGTAGATGGAATATCTGACCATCTGGCCCTAATATTTTATGTAGATGCATCGGAGATGTGCAACCTATGTAAGCTGAGGACATATCGTGATTACACTACCTTTAGTGTAGACAATTTTTACCATGATTTACATTTAATAAACTGGGATTTTATATATACGTTGAGAGATGTGGATCAAATGATTGACTTCCTGAGCTCTAATGTCTTGTGCACCTTCAACTTGCATGCTCCTGTCAGAAAAATTCGTGTTACCAAGCCACCAGCTACTTGGCGAACATTCAACATAAAACTCATGATGCGAACAAAAAGTGACGCATATAAAACATTTAAACGTACAAGAACGATTGCTGACTGGGAATTCTATAAGGCAATCAGAAATTATGTTTGTGGTGCTGTTAGGCGAGAGAAAAAAGCCTACATTGATTATGTTATGAGACAGAAAAATTCGAAGACTACATGGAATATACTCAGATCTTTGAATATCGTTAAACATAGTTTACCTCCACATCTTCAGGATCATGATTCATTAAAACGTACATCAAATAACCAAAACATCAACCCAATTAAACCTTTTAGACAAATATGAAAACGTCAAGAATAATGGTACTTTTCTGTTCACGACAGTTTCCCCTGCCACAGAGAAATTTATCAATCGCATCAAAAGTCATGCTAAAGGCTCAGATGGCATCACGATATTATCCGTATAACACATAAGCATTTGCTCAAGTATACTACCTTCATTATTAACTTTTGTATAACAAATAATCTTCACCACTCCTCCTGGAAGAATGCTCTTGTTCTCCCTCTGCCTAAGACTAATTATCCTTCAAGTTTTTCTAATCTTCGTCCTATAAGCATTTTACCAAGTCTATCTAAGCTTTTGGAAATGGCTCTACATGAGCAGCTGCACACATTTGTTTGTCAAAATAATTTACTGGCCACTTCCCAATCTGGCTTCAGACAATTACATAGCACCCCCACCGCGCTCCTGTCTATATCGGATAATATTTATAGCGCGGCTGATCAAGGAAAGCTGTTTTGCTTAGTCCTTCTTGATTTTAGCAAGGCCTTCGATACGGTTGACCCAAGTATTCTCTGTAAAAAGCTTAGATACTTTGGCCTGTCCTCATCGGCTTACGCGATGATTAGAAGCTACTTAACTGATCGCTCACAGTCTGTCATATATGAAAACAATATATCAACTTCTTTATACAGAAATTTTGGTGTCCCTCAAGGATCTATTTTGAGTCCTCTTTTATTTGCTCTTTATACAGGGTGTCCGCAAAGTTGGGGTTTTCCTTTTCAGAAACAACTACCCTTGAAATAACAAAGGTAATGTGTAGCGAAACGAGGGCGACCAAGTAAAAAAAAAATAAAGGAAAAAGTACTCTCTCTCCAGTTGACGAGAAGGGCTAAGTACGTCTCTGCCCGAAATCATACCGCTCCAACAGAAAATGAAATCAGCTGATGCGCTACCGAGCAGACGCAGGCAAACAAGGAAGGCAAAATGTTGCGTAAAAAGTCTAGGTATTGCATCCCGTCCAATCGATTTGAGAGAATAAATGGTCCAATGAGCATACCGTTCACCATGCCAGCCCAAACATTCACCGAAAATGTTTGTTGAAAATGTGCCCGACGGACAGCGTGCGGATTTTCTACTGACCAAACATGAGTGTTGTGAAAGTTATTCACCCCATTCCGCGTGAACGTAGATTCGTCTGTCACCAATATGCACTTCAAAAAGTCCGGATTATTGTCATGTTGATGCAACAACCACTCTTGCTGGAAAATCGTCAGGTTGAAGGGCTTGTACACGTTGGACGTGAAACGGATACAGCCCCTCTTCACGCAGCGTTTGCCACACTTTAGTTTTTGATACTTGCATTTCTCTAGCCACGTCTCTAGTGCTTGTTGAGGGATTCTCGTCTACGCGATTACCTCTACACGCGTGACCGTAACCGTCGGCTGAAGGTTGCATACTGACCTGACACACTGACCCCGACCCAGTTCTGTCGTCGGGTTGACAGTGACCTTGTACCACTTGGTGATGTCGCGGGTCGCGGCTACAGGACGGTATTCAGATATTTTTGATGTTACAGAGCCCTTTATCTCGGTTCCCTTAAGACATTGGTGTGTATATGGTACTAAGAAAAATTGCTTATGTTTTCAAGATCTACACGTCGTGTAAAGGAAAACCCCAACTTTGCGGACACCCTGTATATGTGATTTTCATGAAACCGCCAGCTACTCAATCGATCATCATTACGCCGATGATACCCAACTTTATAACACCTTCGATCCTGATGAATATATGCTCAATCAAGATCTGCAGTCTATTTTTGACATATCTAGTGCTCACAATCTAATACTGAATGCTGGCAAATCTTGCATTTTATTTGGGCCCAAAAAGAATCGCATTAATATTATGGTGAATAATGAAGACATATCCTTCGTAAACGAATGCAAAAACCTTGGTATCTGGTTTGACTGCAAGCTACGCTTCACTAAACATGTTAACCAACTATGCAAGGCGTCCTATAATGTGCTTCGTCAGTTATACCCGAGTCGAACTGTCCTGTCAACACAGCTCAAGCTTAAACTCTGCGAATCCCTTATCCTGCCAAAATTATCTTATGGTGACTCTGTTTATGGGCCTGCTCTCTTAAAACGTGATGCCGAGCGGATTCAGATGATACAAAACTCATGCATCAGATTTTCTTATGGAATCCGTAAATTTGATCATATTTTGACCAATCGGGATGGTTCAAGATGAATAAATTGAGGAAACTGCATTGCCTATCTCTGGTACATAAGACCCTTCTACTTAAAGCGCCATATTATCTTTATTAAAAGCTGAACCTCCTCTGTCAGTAGGATCGAAGATCCTTTAAGAATAAACGCATCTTACTTATACGAATGCAGCGCATTCGACAGCATTGTTCACACGTAGTTTCTCGTACTGGGCACCCAAACTATATAACTGCTTGTCAAGTGAGTATAAAGAACATAGCCGAAGCAATTTTAAAAAAAGGTTAAAGATGAGTTTAAATCAATCGGATGGCTAGAATTTAACTTTACGCATATCCACAGGTAATTGATTGTTTCCTTTTTCTGAGAAGTGTAATATTTTAAGCTTTTCTCTTTTTGGTGGTCAATGTTGTGAACTGTGCCATTTAAATGTAGGTATTTTTTTTCCTCTTTATAGTTTGTGTCAATGTTTTTTTAGGTCGGGTTGAAAAACAGCATAAGCTGACACTCGAACTTTTCGTCACTATTCCTTTTAAGCCAATTATTCTCTAATTATGTGACGAATAAAGGCCATTTATTATTATTAATATTATTATATTATTATTATATTTTTTTTATATCGAAACAGCCGCGCAGGCAGAAGCCTAACTGCCGGAACACCGCGGCTGCTATGATGATCCCAAAGAAATTTTGTTAATACGATTTTTGAACTGCCTAAGGTTAGTAGAACTGGGAATCGGCCAGTTCTGGATGTACGAAGTTTGACACGGTTAGGATGGGACGCCGAAGTCAGGCGGGTCTGTCTGGCAGGCACATCGCGCGGTGGCATCATGGAAGAGAGCTCTGAGGAGCAAAGCCCGTTGGTGTAGCGATAGAAAAGAGCTGGATCGCCGACGGCCCGCCGGTGCGAAAGAGTCCCGAGACTATCTGTTAGAGAAGAGTCATCGATCAGTCGGACCGCCCTCCTCTGGACATCATCGATCATGGACAATGTAGTCGGGGCGGCAGCTCCCCAAATGTGTGAACAATACTCGAGGCTAGGCCTTATCTGGGCCTTGTATAGAGTGAGAAGGTCATGCGGAGAAAAGTACTTCTTAGCCCTAAACAAATAGCCTAGCTTTTCCCAGCAGCTGCAGCTATTGGCGAGATGTGTTCGTGCCAGATCAGGTCCTCGGTGATCTGGACTCCGACCAGCCGAAATGAATGGCTCTTTGGTAGAACTCGGCCGTCCATCGAAACTGTATGAGCGCTAGGACGCTTTTTGTTCGTCAAAGTACAGTACTGTGTTTTGGAAGCATTGAACTGTACAAGAATTGTTGCGTCCCCAAGCAGTGATAGCCTCCAGGTCCCTTGTCAGAGAAGAAGTCGTCGCTAGTCTTCTTTTTTCCAGCTCAGCGGCAGAGATCGGCTTGTCACTCTGAATTCCTGCATGTAGAGTGCTGTCATCGGCGAAGCTGTGGATTGGGTTAATCGTGCAGGAAAGGAGGTCGTTGATATGTAAGAGAAACAGTGTTGGAGCCAAGACCGATCCCTGGGGAACACCCGCGTTGACGTTGTGGGATGAAGAGGAGAATCCGTCAATTACGACGGATATCTTGCGGCTAGAGATAAAGTCAGCCACCCATCTGCAAAGCTTTTCTGGGAGGCCATAGGATGGAAGTTTGCTTAAGAGGGCAGCGTGCCACAGCTGATTGAACGCTTTCGTGATGTCAAGAGCAACGACATGAGCCTCACCATGAGACTGGATGAGTTTACTCCACAATTGCGTGACGTAAGCTAGGAGGTCCCCTGTGGATCGTTGGTGCCGGAAACCGTACTGCCTGTCGCTAATCAAGCTTTGACGTTCGAGGTTGTCCAGAAGCTCGCGATTTATGCACCTCTCCATCACTTATAACAGAAAGCAGAGCTATAGGCCTGAAGTTGTAAGGGTCGGTCTTAGATCCTTTTTTTGGGATGGGCTGGACATGAGCAAATTTGCAGTTTTCTGGATTCATAAGATATCTGGAAGAGACGCGAAAGAACTGAAGCAAGCTCCGCTGCACATCTCTTCAGTACAATGGCAGGAATCAAGTCCGGACCAGAAGCTTTGTTGATGTCGAGCGACAAGAGCACTCGTCTTACGGTCTTATGCCTGAATGTTACCTCCCGCATAGTGTGGGGAACCCTTTGAATTGACGGCATTTGGGCGTTGGTAGGGACGTCCATGGTGGAGTTGGCAGCAAAGATCTTGGCTAGCACTTCCGCCTTGGCCTTTGAGTTGAGATATTATTATTATATTATTATTACATTATTATTATATTATTATTAGTATGTTGTTCACTCGAGCCCACCCTCCACCCGGACATTCCGTAATATTACATAAGAATGCTTAAACTGGCACAAATAAAATTACTGATAGTTTTATGCTTAATTTTAGAACGAAATGCTTGTGTTTTCAATTTTACGAGATTAAGACAGGCCTAGCAAAGTAAAAAAAAAATCATAATTACCTCGAACAATGAGTGTTCACAAAAATGGGGAACAGCTCCTCACAAGCATGAGTTCTACTTAAATTCGCCTCGCAGTATCACTGCACACACGTGGCTTGGAGAAAATGGTCACTCACCAGCTCGATGGTTGAGTGTAGTTATGTCTACGGCTAAATCCCCAAGGTGAGAACAAATGCTCCGACGAAAAAAAACGCTATTAAAATCACCACCTGATAAATTCGCAAATACTGCCTGTGAGACTATCTCAAAAAATCGGGTAATCTGCCGCTGAATTCCTACACGAGAGCACCGGAAATATCACCAAGTCACCTTCAGCTCTCGTATTAACGGTCGGCAGAAATTATAAAAATGACCTTTAACGAGATGGAGAGTAGAGTATGATTTTCTACCACAAAATTATTAGACTAAGAGGAGTGGTTTTCTATAAAAATGAAATTTGATGTTTTTAAGAACTGCTATAAAATTATTATTCTAAATACGAAAATCGCTGCAACAATTTACTTTATCAAGAAACAGTTAATCTTTAGTCGATCACAAAAAGAAACTAACACTGTGATATAGCAGATAGTGAGGAGGAATGTAAATATCCAGGTAATGAAGGTCACATGGAGTTAGTTGATCGCAGAACACTGTCGAGAAGTGTTTTACGTGTCGCAAAACAAGCAGGAAGTGGGGTGCTGATATTTTGATGCTCCGCTAATGTGTATTGTTATTCCAACATATTTGGAATTTGAGATATCGTCGGTTAAGTTCTAACACCACGTGACTGAAAAAAAAAAGATATGCACTCACTCGAAAAAGGCTACCGTGATTGCTGAAACGTCGTCAGTGGACAGTATTTCAAGCATGAGATTTCATTTGCGGCCAGACAAGCATGGATTATAAGATATATGCTTGTCATTCGATAGCGAATCCAAAGTTCTTTTTGCTCTCCTATGAAGTTGTTAGTTTTAAATTACGCTAGGTTAGAATTCAAGCGACATGAAATGTTTTTATTGCACAGATGTCGCCTTGGTGTAATTTTATCGGAGAATACCCATTCAATATTTCTGTATAAATCATGAGTTGGCAGTACCAAAAAGGAGACGATACGACGCAAATTTGATATTCAGTTTTACATCCTATGTAAAAGAGTAATGACAAAAATTTCCAAAGAATTTTGAGTTTTATATTTTTATGATCATGATATAAGCAAAAAGTACGGATTCCTGTTCCAACATCGGTTGTAGATTGTTCAAGTATGTTGAGAGAAAATAGACTATGTGTTCCATTTTTTACTTTATCTTATACTCTTTAGACTTCTGTAGGTTATACATTTTCACTGAAACATAAATACAAACTTTTGAAAAACAAAGTGATCGTTTTCACGCTTGTTCGTACAGTGGTCAGTGACTTGTTGGTAACTGTGTCTAGGATCTTGGACACGATCACTGACAGGTTGGTGACAGCTGTACGAACAGGGCTTTCGTCTACACTGGAAAAGCTTTTAGGATGTAAGCATAAAGTTTGGATATTTTTAGATTTCTTTTCTGGTTACTAACTTAGCGTCCTTACACCCATTTTCAAACTTGTGACCGTACTAAAATCCATTCTAAGTTTTGTAAGAATCCGTATAGCGGTTATCGAGATTGCACAGTGTCAAGGAAACCAGAACGACAGGTGGGTAATCGCCAGTAAGTGGAACGCTAAAGCACCTATTTGCCAAGCCGCAATATTTTCCAGAAAATGCTATTTGCTTAGATAGTAAAAATAATAATCTGGATCACCCTGTATAAACACGATTATTCTATGACATGCCAAACTACGAATTACTCTGTGGAAATCAATAAAAGGTATAAAACCGCTTCAGATGAAACAGCCGTCAGTAACCCTCCTTCTCCTTATTCGTATTCCTTGGTAGCCTCCCGAAAGTAAATCATAAACAAAATAGCCTTTTGTACAGCAGCATGTGTGATGGTGTATCTATCCCGTTGAAGGGTGTATGTAAAGCTAGATATACACGCTAATAACGTGCAAAGCAGCCTGGTTTACAAACTATGGAGATTCAGATTCATCCTTTTTCAAAAAGTAATCAAGCATTAAATTTGTCATAATGACTTGTAAGAGCGTTTTGCTTATATTGTAACTGGCAGTTGTTTTTTGTTAAATAAGATGATTGAAATACAAGAACACCCATATTATCAACTAAGAAAAAAATTTAGGCTGAAAAATTTCGGTTATAGAGATCATTTGTTTTTATATATGAGTGTGTATAAGCGTTCGTATGCCATAAATTAGTGAAGCTGAGCTACTTTCTGAGTCGAAAACCAACTGCCAACAGATTTGCCTTCCATAAGATTCATCTATTTTATGCTTACTATCATATGAATATTTTGGTGAACAAATCATAATCTATTAGTAGATTCGCTAAAATCTTATAACTAAACATAAATCCAGTTCTATATGTTTTGTGCTGACAGTGAGTGAACCTTTCGTTTCTGTTTGCTTTATGGTCTTAGACAGTGTGACACTGACAGACGGTAGAATACCTTTTTTATGTTCCGAGTTCTGTGGATATGGTGATTTGCTGATGTTGATACACGTTGGACGTGTTTTTGTTTTTGTGATTTTGTTGAATCACTGAATTAGTAAAATGCAGAGTTTAAAGCAAAAGGAGTTTTATTATAAGGAGCAGAAAACATCATAATCAACTGTCCCTCTGTTCCTCTAGCGACACTCTACCGATACACGACGCCAATACCTACCGAAAATCTTCCAGCGCTTGAAAAGCTTCATTCCAGGCAGGGTCAATGATTTGTTCTCGCGTATGGTAAAGTATATATCGAAGTAATTTTGCACATAAATACAAAATGTCCACCAATACATAATTCATCTATAAAATTGTCATGACTTGTTTATTACCTACGGCAGATTTCAGAGTGAAGGAATGATAATCATCTACCCTATTTTAAATCATCGTAACACATGACATGAAAATATGAAATATACAGACTTGAAGAGTTTTGGCGGGTATGTATTCCATGAAAGATTTCTCTAAGAATTCAGGTTGCTACGCTCAAAATCTCATTGTTATTGTAACGTGCTTATTTATCATGACCTTTCGGTCAACCTGAGCGTGTATGTTTAGCTTTATGTGGTGGAGAAGAAAGCGGTGGCACAAAAAAGAGGAAGAATACAGATAGCGGCAGGTCGTAGTGTGTCTGGTTCATCTATCAGTCGGACAGCCCTCCTCTGGTCAGCATCGAACATAAATGATGTAGTCGGAGCGGCAGCACCCCAAACGTGTGAGCAATACTAGGCCTTATCTGGGCCTTGTATAGGGTGAGAAGGTCATGCGGAGAAAAGTACTTCTTAGCCCTAAACAAATAGCCTAGCTTTTTCCCAGCAGCTGCCGCTATTGACGAGATGAATTCGTGCCAGATCAGGTCCTCGGTGATCTGGACTCCGACCTGTCGAAATGAATGGCTCTTTTGCAGAACTCGGCCATCCATCGAAAGTGGATGAGCTTTAGGACGCTTTTTGTTCGTCAAGGTACAGTACTGTGTTTTGGAAGCATTAAACTGTACAAGATTGTTGCGTCCCCAAGCAGTAATAACCTCCAGGTCTCTCGTCAGAGAGGAAGTCGTTTACTAAAAGTTATTTTCAATCTGCTTGGCCAGCGTCCAGAAAGACCGACTGCCATTGCGCTATGACATTACCCTGTGCCTAACTCTTATATTGTGCTGGTTTTTGGCATTGCGCACCGCTTCGTCATATTTGTTTCTGGACTCGACGTCGGCTTGTGAGTTTGTTCTCTACAGTGGGGTTTTGTAAGAAGGTTCTGTGTGCCTTGATCTTCTGCTGGCGAGCAGTGTCACACGATTTGTTAAACCAGATGTTGGACCCTGGTTTAGGCACTTTCACTGTATGCTGAGGGATGTACTCCTCTATTCCGACGTGGATAATTTCGGTTATCGAAGAACACACAGCCGACGCCTCCGCGTCGGTGAAGCAGTCACTTCTCCAAGGAAAAATATAGAAGAAATCTCTGAGCCCCTCCCAATCGGCATGTCCGTAATGCCAAATTTTGCGGCCTGTGCGAGTTTCTGCTGCTACAGCGGGTTCTGACCGAAACCTGAACTCCACAACACAGTGGTCTGAGTTACACAAGGGGACAGGACAGCAGTGCTGTGAGGGACAGGATGCGTGGTCAGAAACAGATCCAGCAGGCTACTGGCATGTGACGAGACGAGGGGAAAAAAGTAGGACCCGTCATCAGCTGGGTCAGCCCTTGAGTAAGAGCGAACGCTTCATCTGCACGACCTGCTGTATCGGGCTTGTCCAACCAAAGCAGATTATGGTGATTGAAATCACCGAGGAGAACTACCTCTGAAGCGGGGTGATTAATGTTCAGGAAGTCAATCTTGACGGCGAGGTATTCAAGAAGGTCATCCCAGTTATGGCCCGAGGGAGAGTGATAAAGGCAGCAAATAAATTTGGGGGATGCTTTGGAGTTGAGGCGAAGCCACAGAATGTCCTTTCGGTCTGATTCCAGAGAAACATCTCTGCAGCAGGAGAGACTCTTGCGGACAAAGGCCACAACTCCCCCGTTCTTCCTCGTAATTTGGAAAGCTAAGTTGGTTAATCGGTGCGGACTCTGAGATTTTTGTCTCCGCCAACAAACGTATGGCGGGACGATTGGATTGTAAGTAGTGATGAACATCATCAATGTTGCTGTTAATCCCGCAGATGTTCGCCAAACAAATTTTATCTTCGATGTCGTTACCTCGAGTCCACCCTCCACCCAGACACTCCGAGAGTGGAGTGAGTTTACGTCCGGAATTCTTAGTACCCGAGGATCCAGCATCATGAATTTCTTTGTTTTGGACTTGTACCGCCACCCGGCAATCGGCACTGATTCCTCTACGCGTGTACAATCACTTGAACGGGAAGACGTTGTATGCTGGATACAACAACTTCCGGAACAAGCATTTGCCACGGCCCCGCTCAGTAGGGGTTGGGGTTTTTGAAATTCAATATAGATGTTACAGTTATTTTTCAGACTTCCGTTGTCAAGCTTAGATTTGCGGTATAATAGTTGGAAATCCTTGGAAAAAACTATATCTGTTAGATCGTAATTATTTTATTAATGAATGTTTGTACGAAACAAGTACGGGAATACAGGGCTGTACATATTCACGTATAGTACAGCAGCTCTGTGATTTAAACAAATTCAATATAGCAACATAAATGGACAAAAACGCGAGAAGAGATGAGGGACGTGTGGTACGGACTTTGAGCATCGATCGACGCAGTTTCTGGACAGGCCACAGGCGCACCGCTAAACAAATCTCATAAATGTCTATTTGCAATTTATGCGTTCATCTAACAGTGCTTCGCTGCAACACCAACCCCGAACAAAATCTGTCAAGCTTTACACACTTTCCAAATTACTATTGAGTAACAAACAGAACACGAATCACATTTTAAGTGCAATCTGTATAGCTAATAGATTACCCAGACTTTGTCACAAGTCATTAATACTCGTATATACGTATAAATCGTAAGAATTGTGCTGCAAAACAAGTGATGTCAAAGAGGGACAGCATTTGGAATACCAAAGGATACAAAAAAAAATCGCATTGCTCAGTTCCTATAGCTAGCTTATACTTAGTATGCCTCTGTCGCCATGGTGTGTCAGATAGTAACACAATGGTGTTAGATTACAAAAGCAAGTGTCAGACTTTTAGGGGGGGGGGGGGTTGTGGCGCCCCCCTCTAAATCCGCCACTGCATTTGTAAATCTGGGTATAATTTGTCAGTGGGATAAAGATTCGGTTTTTTAAACATCACTTTCAGAATACTTTTTTGAAAAATATCTAAATTACAGATATGTGAGTAACAGGTAGCTCCCCATGCTAATATACCATTATGTGAGATGAGGCTCAATCAGTGTATGGTATAATGTTCGAAAATATTTGGCAGATGTCTAGAATCAGAGGCAAATGGTAAAAAATGTGTTTTAGAATAGTTGATGCTAAATTTCCTACTATTAAACCACTGCATAATTTTGACAAAATCACTTTCAATTACATTTTTTAGATCAGACAAGTCAGCGCCTAAATTTTGTGAGATATCGAATCATTCTAGTAGAATAAACTTTTTCAAAAGCTTTTGCTACACTGGATATTATTGATATTGGTCTACAATTATTACCATCTGTTTTTTCCTGATTTATGTATCGGTAGTATATTAACTTTTTTTAAAATTGAGCGATATATGCCGGATTCAAAGCAGTTGTTGATTAGGTAAGTGAGTGGTTCTGTTATGTCCTCGGCTATAATTTTCAAATGCTCGCTTTGAAGACTTGTTTGATTTTTTAAGGACATAACAGTGGTGTATACTTCACATTGATCGACTTTATCCAAAATAAATGAGTTCAAAGATCTTTTTGGAAGCTATGGTTTTGTATTCTACCCAATAACAGTTATGCTCCCCGTTTCTTGAAAAACGAGTATATCAACGTCATTTTGTATCGAGTTATTAGAATTTTTAATTCGAAAAGTGTTATTAAGAACTGTCGTATTGGAATGGAAACAAAGCGTTTCCAGGGCCTCTATCGGTAATTAATGTAAATATTTTACGATTTGATCAAACATGCTTGACCATTTCATGAAGTAGCAACGCGTTTACTTGGTCGCATCGTTAAACGATTTGTTATAATTGATCTGGCCAACACACATCATGATCTGGCAAATAGATAATGTTATATTTCATGAAATGGTCAATTTTACGATATGGCCACGACATATATATTCCAATAAAAGAGCGATATTATTATTATACCGGCATACCTGCCGGTTTCTGCGGCATCTCTCACCGTTTTCCCTATCGCATTCTTTAAAACAAAAACACCTAGAACGCAGTGTGTATAATAAACTGATCGGCAATAAAGGCTGTTTTTGTATAATTAAAAAATTGAGCACTACGACTTACTTTCTATTGTCCTAGGATCACCTAATGCAGGATTTGCCTCATATACTCCTTTCATTTTCATCAGTCCATCTCGAGCGGCAGTTTCCTGTGCGACTTTAGTCTGGAGCTCTTCCACTTTCTGGATCAATTTTTTCCTCCTTTGGTTAGGCGGAAGCTCGCTAAGGTCCTCCTTTCCATCAGAAATTGCAGCATTCTGTAAATGAAAAATAATTTACTATCATAAAACTTACACCACACTCTGATCTCTAAACATAGGTTATGAACAATCAAAGCAGACAAGATACAGATGATTTCTATAAAGCTTCAGGCTTCAGTTGTTCTTCGAGGTGGCGGCTGCGGGTACCGCAAAGGGTTGCCAAATGGGCCAAATAGAGTCAATCATTTCGCTCTTGAATTGACATACTATCCTGAACTGAACAATACTATCTCGGTCGAGAGCAGTTTTTTGTCTGTTTTGTAGTGAATTAATTAGATAAACCTATGAGGGTTGAAATTGTTGTTTGACAGTGATTAGTTTCATACGGTTAAAAACGAAATCAGACACTTAGAGGTATTAATTACCTCCAAACAAATCCCCCAGATCATTGACTCCCAAAAATTTTCCGAAAGGTACAACAACCTCCTCAAACTAAGAGAAAATCACCCAATATGTCAACGTAGTTAACGCGATGTCTCACGTTTCCGTTTTAAAACGTGTGAAACAAAAACTGCCATACAACAATTTCAAATCTTATTCAATTACGCCACGACAAAACATACAAACAACTGCTCAGGATCCCGCTAGAATTGATCAGTGCAGAATAGTTAAGACACTATAAGAGCGCGATGATGGCGTAAATACCAATTAAACATGGTGTAATATAATATGCTTTGATGTTATTCAGCGCATCTGGCAACCCTGTGCGACACTTGTCGCCGCCACCTCGAAGTATAACGGCGGCCTCTTGGTATGTTTCGTTTTCCCGTGTTCCACCTACATCGACTACTGACGATTAGTAATGTAAATAAACCATCGTCGTATACATTAGTTGAAAGGATGAAAATAATTTAACTAGCAATATGAAAGAATAAAAGGATATCAACCCCTATGAAAATGTGAAAGTTGAATGTATGAAGGAACAATGAATTATGTGCCTTTGAAAACTCTGTGCAACTAATTGATTCAAACAATTATTCATTACGAGGCAAGTAAAAGCTAACAAAACCCAGAAGTATGTAGTTCTACTCAAATATTTAATAAAACTATCAAACCAGCAACTTTATTATTCAGGTACACGTTGTATAATCCTGAATATGTTTGAAACGTATTCTTCCAGGATCGATGCAGGATAATCTAGATATTTCTTTGAAAAGTTTGTGTCTCGGTAGAATACTGTATCCGTGCAAGTTTAGGCCACCCTGCACATGTCACAAAATTAAAATGTTGGTGAATTGGCCAGTAGGCATGATGATAAGAAAGTAAACATCAAACAACTATCATATATCCCGTACTGAACCCACAATGCGCTGCAATTAAGTATAGATTGTCCAACTTGGAGATCCTGTGTCGCGGAAACTACACATGGATACTTGTTCTACGTACTGAGATCCATAATATACTAGATATTTAAAATAATTGCCGAAAGCCATTCACTATAAAGTTTCTGCTAAATCACTGAAAAAACATTGGACATAAGAAAATGATTCTAAAATTCATCCATTTTGGTGAGGAGTATTATTAGCCCATTGATGTTTGTTTTTTTTGTCCATTGATTTTGACCTTAAACAAATAACAGCGACACAAAATTTGTCTATTTTTAAATATTTCTGCACTTAGGCAGTAAGAAACCTGCTACAGTAATGACCATGTACGGACGTAATACTAATTCGTAATACTAATTGTATTCTAGTTTGATCTTCCGTTAAGGAGTCAAAACCATCAACACATATCGCAGCAATTACGTGTAACCTTCGCATCTAGGCTGGCTAGATGGTTTTTTTGGAATGGACTGGTTTACATCATTACCATCAACTACAATAATTAGTAGAAGTTACAAAAGAATTCCACTGCAGGGGCCCCTACCGAAATCACTCAAAGGGTCTAGGGAAACAGCCATTTCCAGTGCCCCGTGGTCACCTTTTACAATCACTTTGAAACCCTTAATTTTAAGGGCATTGTCGCATTCGCAACATTTTTTACTTTTCCACACATGTACTTGTATGTCATCCCAGTGTATTGCTGTACCTCAAATCGAAAAGAATCGTCTTCACCGAAAGAAACTAGTAACAGAAGCCCGACTCGGCACATATATTTAATTATAAGCGTTCACAGTGTTCACACCAAAAAGGCGGCAACACGACCATTTACTCAACTGTTGGACACCGGTTGATAGAAGATGTCATTTGTCCATTTCATTTTGAGATCCTCCAGCTAACGTTCCGGTTCCCCAAATGTATCGTGTTGTTGTGTTACTCCAAGCGTTTTTAATAAAATCTTCCAGAAGAAATACTGTTCATAGAAGAGTTGCAACAGGCAAGTTAATAGTGAACGAGTGATCCTCAGACCGAAGAAATATTTTCGCATACACGGTGTTACTTTGCGCAGATCTTTTCTTGCACATTATGTTCTAGGAAATCTTGGATAAATCATTTTACATACGACGATTGACTGATCTGGCAACATATTATTTGTAAAATATGTTACTTATACGATTTTTCTGTCAACCAGGGCGTTTAAGAATCAAAAGAGCCGATTTATACTTCAAATTCTTATTAGTAAGTATAGTCAGTGGCTTTATCCAAAATCTCGGAACTAATTTACGAGTTGCTTGGCAGCTGCTTTAGAGGCAACACAAAAGCAACATAACCGAATGTAGAAATCGAGTCGAATTTTTCTCCTCATCGTGTTCAAAAACACGGTCGTCCCAAAAAATGTCACTAATCTCAGTTTGATATGGCGTCAACAGGTCCGCCCAGCATTTGATTATACTACACGTTTACCGCACTACTGAGGGTTGATCCCTAAGCTCCGCCTCTAACTATCCTGAATCCAGCAGCTATATTTGAGCTTTATTTTTAAGTTTATACGTCTGTTCAAACTGTGCTCCAGCAATTCTTTAGCCTCCCAATAAAAAGTTTGTTCTACTGCTGAGATGATACGGCAGATATCCCTTGTTGAAATGTTTTTCCTCGAAAATGTTATATTAACTTTGGGAGTCCAGTGGATAACCTTCCAGAGAACGCCACTTGTTAACTTCCCCAGACCTTTCTATTTAGGAGCAGGTCAGCATTTTGAGATTAAATTTGCTAAAAGGTTTCTTTAAAGCTACATCATCTTGTAATACTAAATCAGGTACTTTTTTAATGTCTTGGTCAGTCGACAACGTTACATGGTTGGTTTCACAAAATGTATTTCCCCACTTAAAATTGCGATATTTATTTGACTAGACCACAAGAAACTGTGCACCGTCTATAATGTTTTTATGAATTTGAGTGGGTCCATACCTTTTTTTGTAGATACTCTAGAAATAGAGGACCGTAAGCTTCTGTGTAATCTCGGATAAAACTGCGGGAATATGGTCCGGTTATCAATAATTAGAAGGTTACAAGTGACATTATGACGGCTATTTTGAGAAAGGGACACTGTTAGAATCATGCAATCTACCTGTATAAAAAGCAAGAGTTTTAAGAAACGACACCTTTAAATTTTCAAAGGTTCCAACGAACAATTGAAAAAACCTCAAATTTCGTTGTTGACTAGATAATGAAAAACCAACGACCACAAAAGCATTTATTGCATCAAACTTGCATACAACTGAAAACTTCGATATAAAGAGGTCAATTGGCGAATTTCTATTCCACCATTACCCTCTCTAATAAAATGTTTCAGATACAGGTATTCTAATTCACAAAAGAGAAACTAAGCAGCCCAAAGCGTATTTTTGATACACAAATCGGAAATGAAACCTAATGCTAAAGATGTTTCTAAAGCTAAGCACATACCTTTATAGCCATACAGACTTCGGAAAGCTTCTGTTGCATGAAAAGATAAAAAGCGTTAGCGTCTGTGCCTTTCTAGATATTCAGGCAAAGCATTTTATTGGTTTTTATGCGTAGAATAGATTTTATTGTGACAATTATGTGTAACCTCTCAACTAAGTTTAGCCATCTCAGTTTTATGAAATTTTTCCTACAGTATTACATGGAGCTTTGTTCATAATTATTAAAGAAAGCTGTAATGACTTTTCACTCCATTTACAGAGGTTACATCAAACGAAATCTACGCTAGGCACCACAACACTTCAACACATTCTAATGGGTATTGCCGTATTGTGTTGATTTTGTTCTATTGGCTGCGTTCGCTAGCACTCAGCAGCTGAATCTTAGCCTTATATGGAGTTTGCTTTAGCAGGTTATGTTTATATTTAGTGATTGTCAGTTCATTTAGATGGTCAGCTAAGCTAAAGCACACACTAAACAACGCAACGAGTCAGCTGTTGAGTGCTAGTGAACAACCAATGATCGATATTTAAGCCTTTATATTCCGTGATTCAGGAAACAGCAATATTTGTAGAGCATAAAATATATCAAAAAATAGCACGGAAAGTTCATAAAAACATTAAAATACCCCCTTACTGAGGTACAGGGTGTTGGAGTTATAACTTTGAAATTGAAAGAATATATCTGCAGAGGGCAGTAAAATATTCACTTAAAATTTTGTACACATAGTACTAACAGCAGAGTCAATACATATAAAAATTTCTGTGTATGAGATTATACAAGGAAATAGAAAATGGAAAACTTTGACGCGCACAGAAGAAAAAACAAAAATCACTTTCTATGCCTCTGCATTTTGGAAATAGGTATTTACTTTCACATGAATCGCCTCTCGAGAAATGTTTATCAAGCTGCTCCTTTTGGAGAAAACTTGGTTTAAATGATTGATGTAAAATCCATACAAAAACACCTCAAACCGTTTCTGTTTTGAAAATACGGTGACGTTAGTGAAGTTTGACACTGAAATATAAGTAGTGTATAACGACAGTAATCCTGTTTTATCCTTATTTAATTTACTCTCTCGTGTGGCATAGAAATTTACATTATCCTGCATCTTGGTAATGGGACATTTTAGGAGACTGTCTATAGAGCCTTTTTTTTATTTTTGGATGCAATTTATGCTATTGCCACTTGGTTTTTGAATCACCATATATAAAAATGAAGCTGACAGTAGAATAACAAATACAATAACAAATCAACTATTTCATCGAAAGTATTCTTAATTTAGGCTTCGCTTCGTCAAGAGCTGTCACATTATAGAACAACAGCCAGCGACGCCCGAACTTCGTTATTTTATAGTGAGTGACAAAAAAGGTAAACGCCTACGTATGCTTATCCGATTTTAATAATTTTTGGCATACATGTTCAGTGTCCCTTACTAGTAAAATGATTAAATTTTCAGCTTGATTCGTCAATGTGTGATTTCTTACACACTCATTGACACGTCTGGGCATCGTACTGATAAGATGGTCAATATCCTTTTGGGGTATCTCATTCCAGGCTAGTGCAACTTCGTGAGCAAGAGCTGCTAAAGTCTGTGGAGGGTGTTGCAAATTCAAGAGCCTGCCTATCATGTCCCAGAGATGTTCAATTGGAGATAGGTCAGGCGATCGTGGTGGCCAATGTAAACGGTTGATATGACGTTGATCCATGAAGGCTAACGATGCTCTGACAACATGCGGTCTGGCATTGTCTTGCTGAAAAATCGGGTTTTGGATCGTCTTTAGGTATGGAATAAGATGAGGATCCACTACTTCCTGAATATAGCGTCGGGCTGTAATATTGCATCTGACGAAAATTAGTAGTGATCTGCTACCATAAGCAATAGCACCCCAAACCGTAACTCCCACGGTGTGGTAAACGTGACGCTCTCTGTCAAATTGTGGGCCACGTCTCTCACCACGTCGCCTTCTCACTCTTGCCCGACCATCGTGCATCCCCATACAGAAGCAGGATCCGCCACTAAAGACCACCTGATTCCATTCCCGGTCCCATAGAATTATTTCTCTACACCAGAGCAAACGGTTACGCCGATGTTCAGCTGTGAGAGATAGCACCAAATGTGAGCGATAAGAAAAAAGGCCAAACTGTCGTATTCGGCGATATACCATACGAATACCAACCATCCTTCCATGCTCTTCAAATCACTCATCAGCGATGGCTCGAGTACTACTGAATCTGTCTCTCAGAGCCAGAAGTCTTAACAGGTGGTCTTGTCGCTTTGTGGTCTCTCTTTAACGTCCAGAAGCCTTCGCACTTAAGGATTTGTTGGTCCCCCTAAAAACTTCTCTTATCGATATACCGGCTTCACTCAACCCGACAATTCGACCCCTCTCAAAGTCACTTAGCTGGGACACCCGGCCAATTCTACGCACTCTAGGCATTTTGAGCAATGACAAAAATACTTCTCAATAAGCTACACGGAATTTAACATTTAACTGACACCGTAAATGTACGAAAACTGAATGCTTCTTTATCACCAAACAATACACGCAGCCACCACAAAAACTTAACAGAAAAACCTGACTATTTTATCACTTGTTGTACATGGGAAGCTAAAGTAAAAAATTCTTGAATTCTAATAAACATACGTAGGTGTTTACCTTTTTTTGTCACTCACTTGTATATAAAACCTGTAAGTTTCCATGTGCATATCTCCAACACATGTAAGAACGATCAGCGACTATGAAATTTGGATAGTGGTTAATTTGGCAGGGAACAGGTAGCAAAGGTGTGTAAAATAGTTGTTTAAATTTCAGATAGAGCCCACTTTTTTTATATTTTCTTCAAAATGATATTAGCATAATTTCAACTCCCTGCCAGACACCCATAAAATTTAACAGATTAAGAGTTAAACTTTCGTCATAGTATAAAAGCTGAAACTCATATATGTTACATTGTGACAGACACATCGCCATGAACCATTAAAACTTTCTGGCTACTGGGGTAACTTCTTCTGATAGTCCCCCATGTGACATACATAAATTTCAGCTTTTATACAATGACGAAGGTTTAACTCTAATTTATTGAAGTTTAGGGGTTTCTGGCAGGAGGTTCAAACTGTACTGTCTGGCAGTGGATGACGTCATTTATATCATTCTGAAGAAAATATAAAAAAAAACTGAGCTTTATACGAACGAATTTGATGTACTATATACCTTTGCTACCTGTTACCTGCCTAAGTAACCACTATCCAAATTTCATACTCGCTGATCTTACCTGTGTTGGGAACATACACAGAGAAACGTTTTAAAAATATCAAAGGTTTGAGTGTCGCGGGCTCTCGGTCTATTAGTTGAATGTCCAAAGTGTGTATGTGTGTGTGTGTTAATTAGGCAAGAAACGTTTCATGAGCAAACGAAAAACATTAGATATGAGGAAAGCATGCGAAATACCTCATAAACGGTTTGTACACCATCCAATTCAACGGAAAACATGCTCCAAACGAATCACAACAAGGCATCACGACACGATACAACATGCATTCAGATTGTTTTAATTTACTTACATTCAAAAAATTCATATCGCGTATCCAATTTAAGGTTCATCACCAATTTTACCAGAAATGGAAAGAAAAGAGAAACAAATCAATACAATCGTCAATAATATAGGGATACATATTTCATGCAGTTTTTATGTATAAATAACATTGCAAAGGTTTGTATCATTCAAAGAATCAAATCTGTATAAACGAATTAAAGTCATACTACTTGCAAAATTATATATGTATATATATATATATATATATATATCATATATATATATATGTATATATATGATATATATGTATATATATATGATATATATATATATATATATATATCTATATGTATATATCAAAAAATATGAAAATAATGGGCAAAATCCGCAAAAAGAAGGAAAGTGGATTCGAGCAGAAAATAGGATAGCTAACCCGAGCGATACGTATTTCTGCTGGTTGGCTTCATCAGGCCCAAAATGAATGCACATATGCAACTACAAAAGTAGATACACATGCTCATACATCCGGATATGGGTGTAACCTGAGGAAACAAAGATGGAGAGGGAAAAAATCACACACGAAGTCCACAACAAGAGCCAACCTACACATTGTAGTATAAAATGGCTAGAAGACCTCGAATTTTCAAGGCGACATCTAACCACAACCACGCGGCCGGTTATAGCCACTTGCTGTGGTACTTCAAGCCCAAAGGATCTACAAAGAGAAAATAATCATGCGGAGAAAAATGTATATACCAAAAAATAGGAAACTAATGGGCAACATCCGCAAGAAGAAGGAAAGTGGATACGAGCAGAAAATAGGATAGGTAACCCGAGCGATACGTATTTCTGCTGGTTGGCTTCATTAAGCCCGAAATGAATGCACATATGCAACTACAAAAGTAGATACACATGCTCATACATCCGGATATGGGTGTAACCTGAGGAAACAAAGATGGAGAGGGAAAAAAACGACACTTGTGTATTTTCTGCTCGAATCCACTTTCCTCTTTTTTGCGGATTTTGCCCATTATTTTTCTACTTTTTGTTATATATCTTTCTACGCATGATAATGTTCTCTTTATATATATATATATATATACAGGGTGGCCCATTCATGTGTGGACGGAATATTACTCATAAACAAATACATTTTGGGAAAATCTATTTATGGCATGTTATACATGACATTTGAGGGCCCATTTCTAAAATATTGACAATTATACAGGGTGTTATAATTTTGACCTACATATCAAAGTTGTGATTTTTTAAATGGAATGCCTCAAATTTTATTGCATATTTGGATAAACCAATTAAAAAGAATAAGGTTGATAGAACCTACTATGGGGTTTTGGTAATTAGCTACTGAGATGTAAGGTGTTTTGTCAAGAAAAACCGTCTACTTCGGCAACCCCTCAATCCGCCATTTTGAAATTTGGAGTGCAGAATTTTGTATCCAAAAAACTTACACACCTCAGCTTTTATCTTATTTGTTACTTTTTCGAATTTTCATTTTTGCTCAAACAGGGTGGTCAAAAACGCGAATTGTACTTTTTCTCAGAAATTTCAAATGCATCACCCTGAATATTTGTGCATGTTTGGATTCGATTTTTTATAAGCTTTTTTTGTATAAGGTTTGATTCAGATGAAAACACTAGATTTTGAGTTATTAAGCTTTTAGTAGAACAACACACCAAAATTAAGGGAAACAAAAGACAAACAGTGGGCTAGTTCCATATTGCCACTAAGAGTACAGATTTGACAATAACAAGCAGAACAGTATGAATCATCTACAAGCGTAATAGAGAAAAACAACTATAACAACATAAAGAACTATCACTACTCAAGACCTAATCTACAGAAACTGCTCGAAAATATATCCACCATGTTGAATACACAGCCGTAGTCTTTGAATAAATGACCGTTGCACATCCCTCAGCATGTGTTCCCTTATGTTGAGAAAACCATCCTTAATCATTTCCTTCATATTTTCCAGTGTAGATGGTGGATATCTATAAACCTCTGGCTTAACGTAGCACCATAGAAAGAAGGCCATCGGTGTCATATCTGGTGATCTAGGAGGCCAAGATATAGGCCTATCACGACAGATCCAACGATTGTTACTCGAGGTGTACAAATAGTTACGCACACGATTATGAGAATGCGCAGGTGCGCCGTCATGTTGGAAATACAGATCCATCCGAGTTTGCAGGTTGACATCCTCCAAAAGCAAAGGCAAATGCTCGATCAAAAAATTCAAGTATTTTGTACCTGTTAATCTGTTGTCGAAAAAGAAAGGCCCGATAACTTGTCTGCCAATAGCTCCTCCCCAAACATTCAAGCTCCATTTAATTTGGAAATCTATTTGCTTAACCCAGTAAGTGTTTTCCGTCGCATAATAGTGCAAGTTATGCCTGTTGACATCACCTTTGCTGTAAAAAGTTGCCTCATCAGTTCATCACTAAGAAGAACCTTATCCAGGAAAGTAGTGTCTTCACTCACTGTACTTAGCATTATTCTACTAAACTCCATTCGAGCTGCGAAATCCTGAGGACGAAGGTCTTGTTGCAAGCATAGGTGATATGGATGGTACCTATGCTTGTTAATAATCCTTTGGACAGAAGTTCTGCATATGTCAGTTTCTGACCCAATCTGCCGTGCACTTAAATGGGGATTTTCCTGCAACTTCAATAGAACTTCCAACTAATTCGCCTCATTGGTGACACTTGGATTATTTATACATTTTTTACTATATTCCACTGTTCCAGTTGATTCAAAACGTTCTCGTAGTGTGGAAATTGTTTGCGGCCTAGGAACTATTTCTTTGGGCTTCGCCCAAAACGAACGCCATATTAGCCATTTCTTCTTTAGAAAAATTAATTTTCAAACACGTTTTTATAATGCTCATAAAGCTAATTTTGACAGTTTGTAATTAATCAACAATTTATTTGTTTCCAAGGATGATGCGATATTTTAGGGAATTAAGCCGTTCCATAAAAGTCACGTGCTAATAACGGAAATAATATCCGTAAAAACCATTATGTGTCTAGTATCAAAAAAAAACTTATAAAAAATTGAATCCAAGCTTGCACAAATATGCAGGGTGATTCTTTTGAAATTTTTGGGAAAAACTACAATCTGCGTTTTTGACCACCGTGTATCAGCAAAAAGTAATATTCGAAAAAGTGACAAGTAAGATAAAAGATGAGGTGTGTGAGTTTTTTTAATACAAAATTCGGCACTCCAAATTTCAAAATGGCGGACTGAGGGGTTGCCGAAGTGGGGGGTTTTTCTAGATAAAACACCTTATATCTCAGTATCTAATTACCAAAACACCATAGTATGTTATATCAATTTTCTTCTTTTGAATTGGTTTATCCAAATATATGCAATAAAATTTGAGGCATTCCATTTGTAAAATCACAACTTTGATATGTAGGTCGAAATCGGGCCACCCTGTATAATGATCAATATTTTAAAAGTGTGTCCTCAAATGTCATGTATAACATGCCATAAATAGATTTTCTCAAAATGTATTTGTTTATGAGTAATATTCCGTCCAGACCTGGATGTGAATATACAGGGTTATCCAAATTAAGTGTCCACCATTGGTAACTTTGTTATTAGTAAAAATACAAAGTTGTTTAAATTAGCAAACTAGTAGCATTTTTAACGCTGGTAAAAATGAGAAATAAAAAAAAACAATTGAGAGTCGTTATTTTGATTTTTTTCAGTAAAATAACATTTCTTTAAATGGAAACCCCTGTATATTATATTTTTTTCTGTTAAAGGATCAAATTTTAAACAAAAAAGTTCATAATGACTTTTCCGCTAAAGTCAAAAATAAAGTCAAAATAACGATAAATATTTTTAATTATTTGCAGTATTATAATATTAAGACGGCTATGAAAACAACATGGCGTTCGCGATTTGACAGCATTAAGATAAGCGACAAATTGTTAAACTGGACATACTCGCAACTAGAAGGCTTTGGAAAACAATGATAAAATCAAATAATGTCAAACATTAGTGTAAATACTTGTTTATAAGCTTTATTGTGTCATTAATTTAAAGAAAAATGTTCTCCCATGAAGAAAAGTGTGATATGTTAGAATGCTATTTAGTGTGCAGAAAATCCTCCTTGAGAGCAAGAGAATAAATACTACAGTGAATTATATCCCGCTCGCATTCAACCGTATGAACGATATTTTCTGAGACTTTATCGAAAATTTAGGGGCAACGAAAATGTTTTTGCTAAAACAAGGGCAAAAAAAGAATTCATAATAAGCGAGGCCACGGAAATTGCAGTTATTGGATATTTTGAAGCTTATCGTGAGAATTCAATAGCAGATATTCTCAAGGACTCTAATTCCAGTTATGGTACTGTTCAAAGGATTTTAAAAAAATACAAATTTATTCCGTATAAGTACCGACCAGTTCAAACGCTTTTGGCAGGGGATCCAGAGAGAAGACTTGTTTTTTGCCATTGGTATCTTAGCTTCTGTCGCCAAAATGTAAATAACTTTCGTTACCTTTTATGGACAGATGAATCAAATTTTTCAAATTCTGGAATGTTTAATAGAAAAAACCACCATTATTGGTCAAGAGAAAATCTTTTGTTAGTACATCCAAGAGGCCCACAAGTCCGTTTCAGTTTCAACGTTTGGTGCGGTATAATTGGTTCAAAAATTGTTGGCCCGTTCTTTTATGAGGGAACCCTAACTGGTGAAAGATATGTGGAATTTATGTCAGAAATTCTGACTAATTTCTTAGACGAATTGGATCTTATAAGTAGACATCATCTGCATTTTCAGCAAGATGGCGCACCTGCCCACAACTCCAGAGGTACTTATCATTTTCTAAGTACTACTTTTAATGATCAGTGGATAGGAACAAATGGCCCAATACAGTGGCCTCCCAGATCACCAGATCTAAACCCACTTGATTACTTCTTGTGGGGTTACTTAAAGAACCAAATTTACAAGCGAAGGTACGATAACCTTGATGCGTTAAAGACTGCAGTTAGGGAAAAGATAACCCAGATAGATGGTAGGACCATACTTAAGACAGTTCGAGCAGTTGAAAAACGTGCCCAAAAATGTATTGAAGAACAAGGTGGTGTTTTCGAGCATCTTCTTTAAAAAAAAATTGTTATTGTATTTTGTAAGATTATAAGTTGATGTTGAAAATAAAGTTTGTCGATACAATTTAATTGTTTCAGATTGGAGGCCATAACTTCAACAATTTGTAACCTAGGAGAAAAGTTATTGTAAGCTTTTTTGTTTAAAATTTGATGCTTTAACAGAAAAAAATATAATATACAGGGGTTTCCATTTAAAAAAATGTTATTTTACTGAAAAAAATCAAAATAACGACTCTCAATTGTTTTTTTTTATTTCTCATTTTTACCAGCGTTAAAAATGCTACTAGTTTGCTAATTCAAACAACTTTGTATTTTCACTAATAACAAAGTTACTAATGGTGGACACTTAATTTGGATAACCCTGTATATATATATATATATATATATATATATATATGAATATATATATATATATATGTGAATATATATATATATATACAGGGTGTTAATAAAGTATGTAGACAAACTTTAACCATCGAATCCTTAGTCAATTTGAAGTCCAAACGTTCATATGAACATGGGTCCGTAATGGCTTTCTTTTCGAACTAGAGCACTATCACTAAAGAAACACGAGTAATTTTCCAAATATTTCTATGAATAATGAAACGTATTTATTGAACAGTTGGTATAACGTATGATAAATTTTGCATGTTTTACAAGTTGGTGAGGCTCAATATACACGTGGATGAAAATAGTATTATCCTGTATAATTGAAAAAAAAATGATTTCGAAGGTCAATAGTCAAAACAAATCAATGTCATGCTATTTTTTCAAAAAATACTGTATAACATTATCCGTATCTACGTACATGGAGGGTCTGAAAACAACTGTAAATCATGTGATATTCACCACAGGGTTAATTAAAATAAAATACGTTCCATTCTTTTATAATTTTTAAGAACAATATCATCATTTCTTTTAGTGCTAATATGGTCTAGCTTGAAAACAAAGCGGTTCTGGACCCATGTTCATGTGGAAATTTCATCTTCAAATTGACCAGGGATTCGATGGTGAAAGTTTGTCTACATACTTTATTAACACCCTGTATAGATAATATATTTTATATATATAAAAAAATTATTGGTTAATTAAAATTGGGACAAACTTACCCCTCTGCTCCCGAATATATGGAATAATCCGGTTCGTTTTTTCATCGATTTCCCTGTAATTGTGCCCTTAACCGTGTACCCGCCATCCTTCAGTTTTCCACTCATGGCGATGTTGTTGATATTGTTGGCGCTTCCCGAATCACTGCCCCCACCACTCTTGGAAAGATCTTCAAAAGGAAAATCTTCTGGGGGTTGGAAACCAGACTTATATTTTTCTATCACCAGCATTGTATCCTATAGAAAAATGATCAATATGTTACGATGGTTTTTATATGTTATGATTAAATTTTGCTAAATAACTAAACAAAATAGGAGCATAATCAATCACCAATGCAATGCAGGGTATCCACAGACCAGAGCGTACGAAAAAAATGAGTATTTTGAAAGACATACTCGTAATTAGTAAACATGAGGAGTGTGGACGCTTTTTTCCGGTGGTCTGTCATTGATATGAATGAAAATACTCCACTGTCGGGTTGTGGCAACTGAACATTGAAGAGCACGGCAAGGGGGAGGGGAGTAGTGCACGCGCTTACCATAAGCAACGTTTCTGAAAACGAGTGACATCGACTGAACAAAATTAAAGAGCGAATGGCGAAGAGGGTATGCTTAAGGAGGCCGAATATACTAAATATCGATTGTTCGTTTTGTTGAAACACTTTAGGGATCTAAACATCTAGGGGAGGCGAAGGGACTCACTGCATTGTGAAACATCGCAGAATAATGAGAAAAACAAGCATTTCAGGAAAACATAGTAAGAATAAGTAGCTGAAGAAATGAGAACAATGGAGAACATGGACACCTTGATAGTACTGGACATACACATAAATTTGGAATTCGTGCCAATGAACTCTCATTCTTCATAGCAGTCGCGATATCCGGGTGTTTAGGTTTTACTTGTTTATGTGAATGTAAAACAGCAGAAATAATCGATATTTGTCAGCTGTGCTGCTTAAGAATCACTAAATGTGCGAACAAATGTGGTTGCACAGACTCCTGTGACTGTTCCTATTCAAGTATCTTAATGACTGCCTAGTGAATTCTAGCTTCAACCAATTTAAACCATATCATGCAATTGAATTAAACCTATTTCAGATGACAGAGAGTATACTAGGCTAGTCTCCATATAGTTTGTGACTTTCACCACTTAGACTATTTTAGTAGTTGAACAACTGAAGTACAGTTTTCGACAAGATGTGGATTCAATTTGCAGAGTTGATTAATCACGGAATCTAGTTGTTTTTCAATGGATTCTAAGAGATATAGTAGGGTGAATTCTTTGTTGGCAGCCCTTGATAGTGGCGGAGAAAACAGAACTTTCCAGAAAAAGTAGAACTGTAACATACTGTAGCGTTTTTCTGGGTTCTTTTGGGTGTGGATTAAAACGCTGGATTCCACAAAAAGAAATGCACTAATTTATTTAACTTAATAGAACATTTATGTACACAACTATTTATGTCTGACTAATTCTTATGTCGCCATTGACTGCACTATACTCCACTCCGCTCTGCTACTCTAGCGTATTCAGTACTCTGCTTCCATATCCAGGCCACCGAGTTATATATAGTCCCCATTGCTGCTTCGAGAAAGGTCTGGTGAACCACAAAGCGACATCTAGAATATTGGAGGTCACTTCGCGTCGATCTAGAAGGTGAGTCACTACCACGGTCCTCAAAGACGCCGCCAAGCGACTTGTGGGGTAGTGGTTCACGTAAAAGCAGAGATCGGCCATGAAGCTCTGGCGAGTAGGAGACTCGCCCAGCAGACTATTTCTCCGTCTGTAGTTCTGGGTTCACGGTGTCTTCAGGCAATATAACTCATACGTTTCCATTCCTTTCCCGGTGTAATATTGATGTTTTTTAACAGAGTTTACACACTTTTCACAGTTCAACCCGAACTTAAACGCAACTTAAAGCGAGATTAGCGAGATGAAAGAAAACACTTGTTCACGCTTATGATGGTATATTGCAACTACACTGACATTACAGAGTGACATGCACATAGTGGACAAACACAGTAGTAACGACATATGACACTAGATGTCGCTACTTTGACCAATTTTAAATATATAACAGCTACAGTAAACTTTTGGTATACTTATTCACAACACTCCCACTTAACAAAAGTTTACTAATGGTTCTCTAAAACCTTTTAAAATATCTGTCATGCACAACTTAACTTAAACCTAAACCCTTTACAAACTTTGAATTCTTAACATTTTGTAATGGTTTCGTTAAAACATCTGCAACCATTTCGTTAGTAGGTGTATACATTAATTTCACTTTACCTTCTAACACAATATCTCGCAAGAAATGGTACCTTATATCTATGTGCTTTGACCTATCATGGAACATTGGATTGCTAGCAAGCTTCTGAGCACTTTGATTATCATTATGAATCTCAATACAATCCAATTTTCCAGTTAACTCGCTCAACAAATTCCTCAGATATATGGCCTCTTTTGCTGCCTCGCTTAGAGCCATATACTCTGCCTCAGTTGTCGACAAAGCAACAGTACGTTGTTTACAGCTTTTCCATGAAACTGAACCCCCTGAATATTTAAATACATAACCAGTAAATGACTTTCTGTCTTGCTTATTGGACCCCCAATCTGCATCTGCAAAACCTGTCAAATTTAAATTATCCTTAAAAAATTTCATAGACAAGCTCTTTGTACCCTTTAAATAACGAAGTAAACGCTTTGCAGATTGCCAATGAACTTTAGTGTATGAGTTATTATACTGACTTAATAAGCTCACAGCATGAGAAATATCAGGTCTGGTCATTACCGAAAGGTACATTAAACTTCCAATAAGCTCTTGATATGGAACTTTTGGATCACAAATTTCACCACTGATATCGCTCAAGTTGATACTACTGTCAAGCGGAGTACTTACTACTTTGCTATCTGACATACCAAAACGACATAAAAGTTCATTAATATACAATTCTTGATCAATTGACAAACAATTTTTCGAATAATCCCTAGTGATTCTTATACCTAAACATTGTTTTGCCTCTCCTAAATTCTTAATTTTAAACTTTGAGTTTAAATGACCTTCAAGAAACTTCATTTCATTGTCATCAGACGAAAAACAGAAAAAATCGTCAACATAGAGAGCAACAATGGTTAACAAATTACTGTTATTCCTTTTAATGTACAAACAAGGCTCATATTTGGACTTAGAATAACCAATTTTTGACAAAACTTGGTCGACTTTTTCGTTCCAAGCACGACTAGATTGTTTTAATCCATAAACTGCTTTCTTCAATCTATACACTTTATTTTCTTTATCTTTAATGACAAAACCTTCAGGTTGCTGCATAAATACATTTTCTTTCAGAATACCATTCAAGAAAGCTGTTTTCACATCCAAGTGTAAAATTTTTAGATCTAGCCTAACAGACAAAGCAAGCAATAAACGAAAAGTTGAGTGCCTTACCACTGGGGCGAAGGTTTCAACATAGTCCACACCCTCTCTCTGTGTGAAACCTTTAGCCACAAGCCTAGCTCTATACCGGTTATGGCTTTCATTATCACTCTTCACTTTATATACCCACTTGCACTGCACCACTGTACCAACTTCTGGCGGATCTACTAATTCCCAAGTGTCATTATCGATAAATGACTGTATTTCTTCTGACATAGCTTCTTTCCACTTCTGCCCATCTGGCCTTGAAAGAGCCTCAGTCACTGATGTAGGGATACTCGAGTCATAGACTTCACCCTTGCTGTTAACACCTCCAAAATATGTCACAAAATCTTGAAAATTCTTCTTCTTGATCTGTCTTTGGGATCTTCTTGGAGTTACTTGTTCACCATTATCAAACAAGTCATGGCACTGACCTTCAGGCACATATTCATCATCATCCGAGAAGTATACATCATCTTCAGAAGATTCATCATCTGAATACATGGGATTCTGCTCTCCCACTGAATCTGGAACTTCCCTTTGCTTATCTGGAACACTATCCGGCAACACTGTACTTGGAATTTCCAAACTTGGTTTCTCTATGATTGTTACATCACGGCTTACTATGACTTTCCTTGTTCTGGGGTTAAAACACCTATATCCTTTGGTAGTTTCATCGTACCCAACAAGCACATGCTTCACTGACTTCTCGTCCCACTTGTTCCTACTGACCTTCGGAACATGAACCATGGCGGTACTCCCATATACCCTAAGATGACTAAGATTTGGTTTCTTACCTGTCCAAATCTCATATGGTGTCATTGAAAGCTTTGAACATGCTGAACGGTTTTTCAGGTAACAAGCAGTATTACACGCTTCCGCCCATAATGCCTTGGTCAAGCTCTCATCAAATAAAAGACACTTAGCCTTCTCCACAATGGTCCGGTTGAACCTCTCAGCCATCCCATTTTGCTGCGGAGTGTGACTGCTCGAAGTCTGGTGTATGATGCCTGAATTCTTTAAAAAACTATCCATTTCTCTATTACAGAATTCCCCACCATTATCGCTTCGCAAAATCTTAATCTTAACATTCTGTTGATTCTCAACTAATGATTTAAATTGCTTAAACTTATCAAAAGTTTCATCTTTTGTCTTCAGGAAATATATAAAGCACATTCTGCTGTAATCATCTATAAATGTCAGGAAATATTTAGCTCCACCAATAGATGTTGTTTCCATAGGACCACAAATGTCGCTATGAATGACCTCTAGCAGTTGCTGTGCTCGACTGCCTTCTTTG
This sequence comes from Acanthoscelides obtectus, assembly GCA_963669975.1. Lineage (NCBI taxonomy): Eukaryota > Metazoa > Arthropoda > Insecta > Coleoptera > Chrysomelidae > Acanthoscelides > Acanthoscelides obtectus. Next base: position 47,249,429 of record CAVLJG010000006.1, on the reverse strand, counting down.
GGAAAAGGTAAACGGGCTTGCTTGCCCCTACAGCATACCTCACAACTCCCAATGCTTGTACCATTACAGATAAGACCATCAACCAACTTGGCTGTCTTATTCAGGTAGCTGTCATTAATGTGACCTAAACGTTGATGCCATAAATTGCTACTTACAGCTTGAAAACACACTGGCTCCTCACAAACGTTCAACTTGTAAACGTTGTTATGTAGACTAGCAGTAGCTACTGATACACCAACTTTATTGTAAATATTGCATCCCTCTTCATGAAAACTTACTCTATTTCCATTATTGATTAACTGGCCTACTGATAATAAGTTAGTTGTTAAACCAGGAATATACTGTACACCTTCTAGTAAAATCTTGTGCTGTTCATTGGTCATTGTTTTGATCTCAACATCACCTGCACATTCCACAACAACTTTCGATTTGTTAGCCATTACAATATCAGGTAAGTCAGGCTTTCTCCTGTTTTTTAACCACTGGCTATTGGCAGTTAAATGCTTGCTGGCACCACTATCAACATACCAATCTGTGACCTTAAAATCACCTGTTGTAAACACGGCACTAAATCCTCCTTCAAGTCTGTTATTGTTAGGGCATTTTGACATAAAATGTCCTGTCTTTTTGCACTTGTAACACACAATATTACTCAGATCCTTTTTATTATGTCCATTTCCAAAACCACTGTTTGAACTTGACCTCGATTGAACCCCGAAATCATCTGTGTTTGTTGACATTCCCGCTTGGCTAGCACCAGCTGATTTTCCTTTGAAATTCGTCCTACTAGCGCCACCTCGCGACTGTTTCCGAAAACTCGGTTTCTTGGCGGAGAATGCACCTGCATTTCCATTACCACTAGCGCCATCTGTCTGCATATCCAATAACTTGGTCTTTATTGAATCTGTGGTTATGCAGATTCCTGAGTGCTCGACGGCCATGATCATTGGTGCGTACTTGTCTGGAAGACCGGCCAGCAGCAATGATCCTACCCACTCCTCGTCTATTTTGAAACCTGTTCTGCGTAACTTTTGGGAAGTCTCAACAATCTGGTTTATGTACGACTCCATACTATCATGATTCTCTAATCTTGCCGATATGAGTGTACGTAAAAGTCCAATCTTTCGCATGAAACCACTGTCATCATATAAACGTTTGAGACTGGTCCATACTTCTTGTGCAGTCGTTAAATCTTTGACATGCGGGAACAAAGATGGATCGATGGTTAATACTAGCTTGGCCTTTGCTTTTGCTAGGGTCGTTGTGTCGGTCTCGGTACCTTCGATGCATTTGTTTAAGCCCTCTAGCACAAACACATTCTCGACGGCAAACGCCCATTCATCATAATTCTCACGGCCTAAAAGCCTTGGCACACTCGTCAGGTAGTTGACGGCCATATTTGTTCTGTGAGAAACACTTGCGTCACGACAGTTTCTTTCAACGTCTCGATTCACTAAAGTTTCGCTGCTGGGTGTCCTACTGTGGGTCTGGGCCCATAACCTGATGTTTTTTAACAGAGTTTACACACTTTTCACAGTTCAACCCGAACTTAAACGCAACTTAAAGCGAGATTAGCGAGATGAAAGAAAACACTTGTTCACGCTTATGATGGTATATTGCAACTACACTGACATTACAGAGTGACATGCACATAGTGGACAAACACAGTAGTAACGACATATGACACTAGATGTCGCTACTTTGACCAATTTTAAATATATAACAGCTACAGTAAACTTTTGGTATACTTATTCACAACAAATATGACCTCCTCATTGTTGACTCTAAAAATTCATTGCTCAAAGTTCAACTCGAAGCCCTTTGTGTCCATGATGTCCATCCCGATGATTACCTCGCCCTCAATATCAGCTACTATCGCCGGATGCTCGAATGTAGCTTTTCCTATTCCAAATGCGATGTTTACTTCACCGTACACGTTTGCTCGGTCTCCCGTCGCCGTTCGTGGTCGCCATTTAGATGCTCGAATCTTCGCCGATGCTTTCACCATGTTGGGCCTTATGCTAGTCTTTGTCGCACATTTATCCAGCAGTACGGTGTGGAGAGTCCCATCCACAACAGCATCGACAAAAACACTATTAGACTGATGTTTAAGTGAAGAGACTTGGAGGGTAATAACTGATGGGGCTTGTTGGCTACAAGTCGACGACAGCCCCTTCACATCGACCTCCCTTAGTTTTCCGGATTGGCCGGATGATGACTAGCACCTTCAGGACAACATCTCCTAACGTGCCCTATTTTTCCACATTTCTAACATTCCCACCTACTGTTCTGGCGGCGTTCACCATCAAGTTCCTTAAAAATACGCTTGACGGATTCTTCGAACTCGTTATCTCCTGGTACCATCTGGCGGGCTCGGACCTGGCTTTTGTTTGTGTTTTTAGCGGCTTCGAATTCTAAGGCCCGAGTTAGCGCATCTACTAGCTTAGGTGGATGTGCTAGTAATAAGGCTTGCCTCATTTCACCATCACGAAGTCCATCCAGGAATGCTTGAACTGCCAATCGCTCCATTATCCTTTCCTGAACATCGGGATATGCTAATCGTACCAACCGCGCAATATCCGCTTCGAACTTCTGCAAGGACTCGCCTGACTTCTGGAACCGATTCTTTAGTTGAGTATGGTAGACATGTTCGAAATGTGACTGGCCGTATCGCATCTCTAAATGTCCTACTAGTTGTTCGTAGACCTCTTGATCGGTGGTCTTCGTCCAAAGGTTTTGCAGCATTAAACCAATATCCCCTGAACCGGTAAAAATAAAAAATATCCGGGTCCTCTCCTTCCACAATCAGTGCTTGATGAAGCCGCTCCTGTAATTCCGCTTTCTTTCCAGCCGTGTCGCACTCTCTTTCCTCGAGCTCTCTTTTTAAATCGGCAATTTTCAAATCAACCAATTGCGCCATTCTTCCTTCTCTGATCGTCTGATTTATTTTCACTAAATGTCCAATAATCCACACCCCACACTTGACACCAATGTAGCGTTTTTGTGGGTTCTTTTGGGTGTGGATTAAAACACTGGATTCCACAAAAAGAAATACACTAATTTATTTAAATTACTAGAGCAATTATGTACACCACTATTTATATCTGACTAACTCTTAGGTCGTCATTGACTGCACTATACTCCACTCCGCTCTGCTACTCTAGCGTATTCAGTACTCTGCTTCCATATCCCGGCCGCCGAGTTATATACAGTCTCAGCATTGCTGCTTCGAGAAAGGTCTGGTGAAACACAAAGCGACATCTAGAATATTGGAGGTCACTTCGCGTCGATCCAGAAGGTGAGTCACTGCCACGGTCCTCACAGACGCCGACAAGCGGCTTGTGCGGTCGTGGTTCGCGTAAAAGCAAGAGATGGGCCATGAAGCTCTGGCGAGTAGGAGACTCACCCAACAGATGGCGCCAACAGTACAATTTGTCACAATACATATGTATAATAGTTTTTATTCAGATATTTATGAAGTCTATCAACAAAACAGCACAGTGGTCAAAAAGACGCTACTACACTAATTCCAGAAAATCACAGATAATAGGCCTAATAGTTTGGCTGCAAAGTTCAGTTTCAAGTCGATTTTTTTCTAAAATTTTACAAAGCTGGAAATATATTCTAAACTATTGAATTTTGTAAAACATATGCATATTAGGATTAATTCGGTAGTTATTCAGGTCCTTCACCATTTGGTTTTCTTTGTTGTGTCCTAACGCTCATTCGGTTTCGATGGATGAAAAATGGTTAAAATAATTCAATAACCGGATAAAAATCAGTTAGATTACTGTAATATTAAAATATTTACCTCTTTCTCGTTAATTATGTCTGCAGCCTTTAAAATCCCATCTAAACATTTGTTAATTATAGGAAAAACATTTCGCTCTATATGGACTGAAGCCTTAATGAAATTCTTTATATTCTTTATCCTCTTCTCATCTAATTCTTGTAGCTGCCTAAATACTTCTGGTAGTCCAGATCTGTGGAAAAGTGCAATATACGAATTAGTTTTTAGAAATCCATGATTGTCTTTACAAACAATACTACATTCAATAAATACAGTTTTGGTATGAAACATCAAATACTCTTTGTACATGTGTTACAATTAGCACACTCATCAATTAAATAGATGGAGTAACGAATTTGTTCTCACTAAAAGCTATAGCTCTTCCTTTATACAATTTTTAGGACCCCTGTATCTGATAAGTTATTCATGTAAGAATTTTGGACCCGTAGACACTGTAGGTATTACAAAATATTGGATTTTTAAGAAAATTGACTATAATCAAATATTCTGGGAGTATTTGAATTCTCTTCAAGCTTCTCAACACGCCCCAGTGTGTGTAAACTTTTAGGTGACCATACGTCAGTACACCTTATCCAAGGTCATTCTGAAAACAATTGCAATGTTTTTAAAGCAGAAAGTATTTCCAAAAATAACATAAAATGATTGCTCTAAACTTAGGTCCTCAAATGTGCCATTACCGCTATACAGAGTGTTATCAATTCACCGAATCAATTTCAGGCTATTAAGGAGCTACATATCAAAAACACATAACACGAACAGTGGCCAGGTTTCAGCGAATTCGATATACTGGAGCAATTCCTTTGGTTCATCGTAAATAAAGCAAAACAGCCACTTTTGCCTCAAAAATTACAAAAGCAGAAACTAGAAATTAAGTGCAGACCCCTTTCCCAACTAAGCGAACGTCAATTTGTAGCAGTTATTAAGATTATCATTTATTCAAGAGATTATTGTTTGACCTGCTTTGGATTGACCGACTATTTGTTAAGAAGTAAACGCTCCCATACCTTGTACAATTTGTTTTCGAACTCGGAATTATAACTCCACCCTGGATATCGATAAGGAAGCATTTTTGGACCAATGTTATGTTTTCGAGTCATTTTTTGATCAACTTTCTACCATACAAATATTACCACTGTTTTTTTAATCACCCTATAAATAGAGTCTAGTTACATTATGACATCATCTGAGAATCAGTCGAAAAAAAGCTATTGTTAACGGACCGTTTTTGGTTTATATATGCCATTGTTCCAATATGAGAGCTGCAATTTTTCCAACATGTTGCCATGCACGACAAACATCGGAGGTAACGAAGTATGTATGGGGAAGGAACATGCCAAAATTTACAAAAGCACGAATTTTCAATTTTTTCTAAAACTTCAAACCCTAGGATTGCGTATGTCAATTTTTCCGATTTTCCAGAATTTAAATTGCTTATACCTTGAAAACGGTCAACTTTAGACAAAAGTTACCAAGAGTTTTTTTACACAAGATTCAAAATCTTAAAAAAACTCTGGAGCGAACAAAACATTTTTTTGTAATTTGTTTAAAAAAAATGCACCTAGACAACACCCAGCAGGGTATCCAACATACGTGATTATGCACAAAAAAAAAGAGATGGAAAACACCCGTGAATGCATGTGAAGTTTTTGGCCACGTCTAGTTGGATTTGTGATGGGTGATAGTTGTGCACTTCTTTTTCTTTTATATTTGAACGAAAAGGTTTCAAAAAGAATGAAATTGTGATACTTGCTTAGTTATGAACTTTTTTTTTTGTTCGAAGATAGTCAGGAAGAAATTCCATCATAAATTGCAAAAATTGTATTGAGGCAAAACCAAGAAACTGAATGAGAAAAGTTGTTGTATGGCTTGAATATTCGTCCGTTTGTTCTTCGACTCTACAACTAAGAAATCTTCTGTGCTGCAGTTAGAATCTCAGTTGTCTTTGTTGTTTTGATGGTAATATAATCTAAACTACTTCAGCATTACGTCACATAAACAAAGAAAGGTATTGTCTAACTACCTGGAAATAGCTAGTTACATGGTATGGTATGATAAAGGCCATTGACTGCGCCATAGTAAACCTATGAAACAACCGAAAAATGTAATAAAAGGATTACTACAACTATGTTACTATAATTACCTTGCAAAAATCCGTCTACAGTGAACCTACCTAAAATGTTGCCTCTGTAGTTCGTTTGTCCTTTGTAATTGTTGTGCGTATTCATTTTTGGCAGAGTCGCATGCCTGCGTCTTATGTGACATATTTGATCTTTGTTTTTCGACTTCAGCCCTTGATAGATTGAAATCCGCGTCGGCTTTCTGGAACCCTTCTATCGCCTTTTCCGCCTCTTTGTAGGCCTTATCATACGCCTTTTTCGCCCTTTGCAACGCCTCAATTTGTGCTTGAAGGCTCTGTGACAACCTCAGTCCTTCTTGCAGCTGTTTCTAGATTTAATATTAGACATTATCATACTGTATACATGCGGTATATATGTGAGGGCCGCAAGTGTACCACACAAAGTGAGGCCCACCAGAAGGAATGCAGCTACAAAGGTGATTTTAGGCATGATCTGGTAGCACGTTATTGTCATATCCAAAAGTGGCGAGTATACACGGAAAAAACTATTTTAAATTTACGACTTGTATATCGGACAAAGTGAGGACCGACCGAGCTCCTAACATAACGAGGTCCGTATATTCAAACAGTTACAACAAAGTGAGGACCTTTTAGGATATATCCTCATTTAGCTCATACAGAGTGAGGATCGCACATTTGTCAACTGGTTTTTCTCAAAGTTCACTTTGTTTGATATGTGACTGCCGGTAATAGAGAGAGAGATAGTTGTTGACCGTTTAGAAGCTTTAATAATTACCTGATAAGATACATTTCGCGAGCGTTTGTGAAATGCTATCCATTTGGGAGGGTGAAACACCTCAACATGCAATAACGTCAAGTAAGTTGACTCGTTCGGGAATCACCATATTCAGCGGATTAGGATACATTGTGAAATGTGGTCCACTTATATATATTTATATATATATATATATATATATATACAATTAATTGTTAATTGGGAAATTGGCAAAACTCTTAGGCATAAGTTGACTCTTTTGACGATAAAATCAAGCTTTCGGCATTCTCTATGAAGCCTTCATCAGGATTCTGAAAACACAATTGTGATGCTAGCAAAGAAAGCAGGACAGATTTAAATTGTCAGACAACTTACTCGTCGGTGAGGTTGCAGCCACAAGGGGTTTCAGAACGAACGTAGAGAAGATCGAAATTATAATCAGTATAAAAACAAAAGGACGGGGACATTAGGTATGTTGTAAAACGACAGATACCTTCGTTAAATGTTAAAAATATCAATCCATCCGAACAAGTTAAAAATATTACACGTGAGACGACATTTTGTTGAAACAATCGGAATTCCGTCTCTAACCTTCTGTATCCGCAACACGTGGAGAGAGGGACGGCACGGAAAGATAAAGCGTCGACAGATGACAAGTGATTGACGCGACGGACCGTGGAACTGTAAACCTCCCTGTCCAGCTTTGGGTATGAAGTATACGAGGGACGCTCGGTAAACCTCCACCCAAAATTACTAAAATGCTGAATTAACTTGTCTTGTAAAAATTGTGTAGTTCATATGAGTGTAAGAATGTGTGATATTGATACAACCTTGAAAATATGGGTTATGTGAGTTTATATTAAAAATGTGAGTGAGAAAATGTATTCCAATTTTGTGAAGATGTTGGTTCAATTTGGATGTGTAGCCGTTCTAGCTTTTCGCAATTCAACAGGTAGGAATAAATGACACTGAGCTGCTTGACATCAGCCTTTTTATTCATGCAATGATCTGTCATGAAAATGTGGGACATTTCCAAAAATAAACGTTTTGAGAGTCTTTTTTCTTTATCAAGAACCTCAACACTGCCATAATTCATAAAGTGACATGTGTTGTTAATATGCGATGCCAAAGCACATCTCTCTGGATGTAATCTGGCGTCACTTTTGTGTGAAGTTATCCTGCCTTTCAGCGACCTAGAAGTTTGGCCTATATAAACTAAATTACAGTTGTCGCAATTAATACGATAGACAGTATTGGTTGAATCAAGCAACTGAACCTTATCTTTCATTTTGGACAACAAACTGTTGACTGTGAGCGCTGATGTACTGTCAGAGATTTTTATAACCCTGTTCTTCATTTGTTTCACCAAGTTTATTTTTATTTTAAGTTCATGGTAAGACCCGAAGTTCAGGAACCTTCCGGAAGAAATTGGTTTCCTGTACCAGTCTACCAGTAATATATTGTCATTGGTACGAATCAATCTTGAATCCAAAAAGGGAACAGATTGATTGTCATCTTCTTTTTCGATGGTGAACTGGATGTAGCGATCATAACTGTTAAAAACCTCAACAATATCATCCACCCTATCATAACGAAGACAAACGATTATATCGTCCACATACTTTTTTATGAAAATTAGATTGTATGGCAATACTTGAATAACAACATCAAGCAGGTCATCCATTACATATTCTGCCAAAATTGGAGATAAAACAGAGCCCATGGGACAGCCATGTGTTTATGAAAACACTTTGTTATTAAAGGTAAAATAGTTGTTCTGGAAAAGGTACTCTACAATATTGATGAAAGAATCCAGAGTTAGGTTGCTGTGTTGGCAAATTAGATCCCAATGTTTGTTGATGGATCTGATGCAAGCTTCTAAATACACCTTGCTGAACAGTGAAACTACATCTAGACTCGCAATAACAAGAACAGGGGGTATTTGAAACCTATTAAATTGTTGACAGACATCCAAAGAGTCTTTTATAAAGTATTCTCCTTTGATGTGAGCTGACTTTAGAATATCTGCAATCAATGAAGATAAAGCTAGTGTGGCTGATTCAACAGAAGTCACAATCGGTATTACTGACAGTACCGGTTTGTGCATTAAGGGAAGAATGGCCACACTAGCTTTATCTTCATTGATTGCAGATATTCTAAAGCCAGCTCACATCAAAGGAGAATACTTTATAAAAGACTCTTTTGATGTTTGTCAACAATTTAATAGGTTTCAAATACCCCCTGTTCATGTTATTGCGAGTCTAGATGTAGTTTCACTGTTCAGCAAGGTGTATTTAGAAGCTTGCATCAGATCCATCAACAAACATTGGGATCTAATTTGCCAACACAGCAACCTAACTCTGGATTCTTTCATCAATATTGTAGAGTACCTTTTCCAGAACAACTATTTTACCTTTAATAACAAAGTGTTTTCATAAACACATGGCTGCCCCATGGGCTGTTTTATCTCCAATTTTGGCAGAATATGTAATGGATGACCTGCTTGATGTTGTTATTCAAGTATTGCCATACAATCTAATTTTCATAAAAAAGTATGTGGACGATATAATCGTTTGTCTTCCTTATAATAGGGCGGATGATATTGTTGAGGTTTTTAACAGTTATCATCCCTACATCCAGTTCACCTTCGAAAAAGAAGATGACAATCAATCAACAGAATCTTGTTCAGCTCTCCTCCGAATATTTTGACAATGACTAATAACAATAGTGAAAATGACAACACTGGTCAGTCCAACCAGACATCCATTACTTCTCCAACTAATGAGAACAACAGCACTACAGTGGTTACTCCTATTCCCAGAGCTAATTATGTTGTTTTGCCATATATCAAAGAGCTAACACCAAAATTGATCAGGCTATATAATTCCTTTAACTGTCGTTTTGCTTGTAAATCAGTGCTTACAGTCAACAGTTTGTTGTCCAAAATGAAAGATAAGGTTCAGTTGCTTGATTCAACCAATACTGTCTATCGTATTAATTGCAACAACTGTAATTTAGTTTATATAGGCCAAACTTCTAGGTCGATGAAAGGCAGGATAACTTCACCCAAAAGTGACGCCAGATTTCATCCAGAGAGATTTGCTTTGGCATCGCATATGAACAACACAGGTCACTCCATGAATTATGGCAGTGATGAGGTTCTTGATAAAGAAAAAAGACTCTCAAAATGTTTATTTCTGGAAATGTCCCACATTTTCATGACAGATCATTGCATGAATAAAAAGGCTGATGTCAAGCAGTTCAGTGTCATTTATTCCTACCTGTTGAATTGCGAAAAGCTAGAACGGCTACACATCAAAATTGAACCAACATCTTCACAAAATTGGAATATATTTTCTCACTCACACTTTTAATATAAACTCACATAACCCATCTTTTCAAGGTTGTATCAATATCACACATTCTTACACTCATATGAACTACACAATTTTTCCAAGACAAGTTAATTCAGCATTTTAGTAATTTTGGGTGGAGGTTTACCGAGCGTCCCTCGTATACTTCATACCCAAAGCTGGACAGGGAGGTTTACAGTTCCACGGTCCGTCGCGTCAATCACTTGTCATCTGTCGACGCTTTATCTTTCCGTGCCGTCCCCCTCTCCACGTGTTGCGGATACAGAAGGTTAGAGACGGCATTCCGGTTGTTTCAACAAAATGTCGTCTCACGTGTAATATTTTTAACTTGTTCGGGTGGATTGATATTTTTAACATTTAACAAAGGTATCTGTCGTTTTACAATATACCCAATGTCCCCGTCCTTTTGGTTTTATATTGATTATAATTTCGATCTTCTCTACGTTCGCTCTGAAACACCTTGTGGCTGCAACCTCACCGACGAGTAAGTTGTCTGACAATTTAAATCTGTCCTGCTTTCTTTGCTAGCATCACAATTGTGTTTTCAGAATCCTGATGAAGGCTCCATAGAGAATGCCGAAAGCTTGATTTTATCGTCAAAAGAGTCAACTTAAGCCTACGAGTTTTGCCAATTTCCCAATTAACAATTAATTGTATTTCGTACCCAACTGGTCGTTGGCTTTGGCAATGACTACCGCTCACTCATATATATATATATATATATATATATATATGGTATAAAAAGTACTTTTGGTTTTTAGTAATGTTAACTTTTAGAGTAAACGCAAATTTAGTTTTATGACAATTCGTAAGTTGTCCTCGAATTAGGTAGATACAAGTTTATTGTGAGGCGTCGAGAAAGTTTTGCAACCACGGGTTTTGTCCTCGTGTAGGTCTGTGTCGTGTACCAGTAGGCGACTCTATGTGTGGGTTTATAATGGAAGGAAAGCAGTACGTGCCTGCCTTACTGGTTTATTATTAGCAACCTAATCTGGGGAAGCTTCGTAATTTATTATCGTTTGAGGATCTTGCCCCAGAAATACGGTTAATGTCGATAGCTTTGAAACTGCAAGTCATGCCAGTATACATATGGGGTTACTGTAGTTTTTTCAATTGAGCAAAGTTTGGAGGAAGAAATTTTCATGTTAAGTCTGAAGAATACTGGTGCTTGCGATAATGCTTAGAAGCTGGAATTGCTTGGAAGGTAGCACTGGTTAACTGGATAAGTGCATCAGAGGGTAAATTTTTCATATACGATCAGAGAAGTACACCCAAGCTTCAGACTGCAAGTACTGACTTTGCATTTAGATGGTAGCACTTTCCCAATTGGGTTATTATCGCGTGAAAAACCTAGTAATTATGATCTACAATGCTTCCACTGTTAGCTATAAATTTTTGTTTGCCTTAGGTAGGTGATTATCAAAAACGCAAAGTTTCGGGTGAGAAATTTAAGATATACGATCCAGTGAGAATACTTTGAGACTTGTGCATGATAGGAACTACATTAGACAGACGTCGATTTGCGAGAGAACTTTGATGCAGATATGCGTGGCATCACTGCGATATTATAAATGGATATCAATTATCTAAAGGTTTCTTATTTGGAGGGAAGTAAAGACAGCCATTTGAAGGTCATTCCAAGGGTCATTGCACGTTCTGCACAGTCTCCAGTTACTAGACAGATATTTATGTTCCATAAGAGTACAAGTGGTAATATTTATCTTGTTATACAAAATGCCCTTTCTACGAGTGATTCTTGTTTGTTCGAAAAAAGTAGCAACAGTTGTTTGGTACTATCACGTACAGAAAAAGTCAAGTAATAATACGAACAGGCATAAGGGCCAAATAAGCTTTGTAAAGTGCCAGCCTTTTGAAGTAGCAATGTCGTTATAGAATTCAAATACAGCGAATGATAAAATAGGGAGTGAACTTACCAATCAAGGTGAATATGAATAACTTCACACGTTGGGCGGAGACAAAACACATAAATTTATCTGACTTGATTAGCTTGGGGGCAATTTCACCAACATTAATATTTGACGGTCAGTTGGACCAATAGGAAAAGACCTTATCGAAATGCAATTTGACGGAAGCTGTCAAAGCTCTCTGAATATCAGTGATTTCTATTGAAATATTAAATAAATTCTTGAAAAAACGGTTGCCTTATAAATAAGGGTACATTATAGATGTAATATTATGTCTTTGTGCTTTAGAATTAGGATAACTTCCATAGAATTTCCAATTTTTATCATTTCAGAAAAGACAGTCAGGTATTTAAGTGGACCAATGGAAATGCGAGAAATAATACGTGTAGGTCGATTTTCTAGCTATTATATTTGGTAGGATGTTTTCACTGTTTTTGACGACTGTTCATGCATAGCAATCTAGTTTTGTCTGTATGTCACGTACAGGGTGTTGTACATAATACGTACCTGTAGAAGTGTACCGATTTTTGTTATTTTGCAAAAAAAAGGATATAAAACGTATTCCAACTGGTTCATCATCTTTTGTTACATCAAAAACAATTTTTGCCAATTTATGATCTAGAAATCCACACCAAATGTAAACAAAATATAAGTCAGAATCAAAAATACCTATTTATGAAAATATATCTTTAAACATTGTTATATTTTATTATTTCTATTATTATAACACGTCTGGGATAGCAATTGCTTTTAAAGTGATCTGCACATTTGCAGTGTTGCCGAACTGGCAAAAAAAACGGAATCGGTAAATAGTGTCGTTGAATTCGGTATAAGGTAAATGCCGTCACAAGATCAGTGGTAGATCAAGGACCTTTGAGTCATGTAAAACGTCTGTTATTGTATTGGGCGCGCACACAACATGCTTTTTAAGGGCTCTATATTACAACTTCTACAATGTGCATACTGGTCGCTCTTTCAAACTACTTTGCAACCATTCTGGAAACACCTTTTTCGATTCTTGCTTATAGGATTGTAAATATTTTTCTGTTTTACCCCTGAACTCATGAAGTCACCTCTATTTTAATTAAATATTTATTTTGAAAACAGACAGGTTTCGGTTTCTTTATTGCTTGTCCGGTGATGAGGTAATGACGGTAATCTACCAGTCTGAACCTTTTGTAGTTTTAGCTTTATTTTTGGTTTCAGCTCATTTTAGGCAAGTATAGATATATTTAAATTATTTTGAAAAATCGTGGCGAACGACGTTATCGGTAAATATTCTCTTTTCGGTAAAAATACCGAAAAATACGGTTCAAGTCCATGCATAGACAATCTGAAATTTGCAAATGAATTTATATTCTGAATTCTAAGCATATCCGTTCATATTCATCAATATTTCATTTGAAGCTTTAATTTGTCATAAGATTTCAGCAAAATGTAAAATAGTAAAGGCAACACCGCACCCTGCAGCCCAGTAGACAAGCACAACAAGATTAGGGATGTTTAGATCCACGAAAAGTATCGATATGTATCGATTCTTATAGTTTTAGGGAGTATCGATACTCTAAAATATTGGAATAAAATTATCGATATCCAGCGGAAGAAAACAAAGAAGAACAGTAATCTGAAGCTGGTCACTCTTTCTGATACAGTCCGGATCGAAAGATGACGATACTCTTGAAATGTATCGATACTTCTAAATATAGGATCGTATCGAACATCCTTACTGTTAACATAAATAACCCGAGGTACCGACGGAGCTATTTTGCGGCGTCATGGAAATAATTTTAAATTTTCATTTGCATTTTTTCAAGTGTTGTGCAACGATTTTGGGAAAAATTCCACGTATAGTCTTATAAAGCATAGTAGAGTATATTTCAACAGTTGGCCGAGCTTACTCCACTGGGACCAAGGGTTGACGGATCCCACACATGTGTCACTCGTTGGGGAGTTTTGAAATGTAATAATCAGCTTCAGCTGTTATTCAAATAATGTCTAATATGAATATAACCTAGAATGTGTACTCGGTGAAACAAGAAAGTTATTGCAAATTCTATTTTTTTGCAGGTTTTAAGTTTGCCGGTAGCTTTACGACATATATTTGAGTGTGGATGTTTGTTCAGTTCCTGAATAACCAAAAAATATTTGACTTGATGGATGTATGGATATGAAAAATCCTCAATGGTTTTGTGGGAATATCAATCGACGGTGCTATAATGGTACTGATGAACGGCATGTAAATGAAAGAATGTTTGGAAACGAGCAATATCTATGAAATTTTTGGTAGATCCTGTCATCAACTAGGTGCTTAATGGCTGTCTGCAAGAGGTTTATAGGAAAAGAACACACACAAGATGTTTTCAATCAGTAAAATCGCATATCAATTGAAGAAAGTAATATAAATATGAATAAACGACAATATTAAATAAAAACAGGATTTTTATTCAAAAATTGAACACTTTATTAAATTTTGACTAAACCATATGTAAATTCTTAATATTCAATACTTTGACAGTATTTTGTTTTCAACATTTCATAGCTATTAGTTGCTAAAATTTGTTGATTGGAACTTAAAGCTCATTCCCTGTATTTGAGGAACTGTTACCCTATAGGACTGTTTGACAATCCTGGTGAAATCCACCCTAAGTGTATTTTCTCGCAATGTCTTATCAAAATACAGTTGATTCATTTCTAAGGCCTGTATCGTCAGTCGTCCCTACAATTGTAGGGCGCCTTTATGGCCTCCTTTATTGTCATAGTTTTCTACTTCTCCGTGTCAGCGCTCTATTTTGAGGTTATGTCACAAACATCTATTTGCATCAAATTGTGCTTGCTTTTGAGTTATATCATGTTTTATCAGCCTGAAATTTCCTACAATTTAAAAAGAAAACATATATTTACAATAGGGGAGCGCTGACGCTGACACGGGACAAGTGTAATCTAGAAATATTTGAAGGAGAGAAAGAAGTATGACAATCAAGGAGGCCATAAACGCGCCCTACAATTTTAGGGACGACTGACGATACGGGCCTAATATTTTAATTCCTGTCAGACATCGAAACTTCATATTCTCTCTGCAAACTTGATTTCAATTTTTTGGATTCTATAGAATCTTTCCATTTTTGAATGAACCTTGTTCCTACATTATTTGAACTATAGAAGCACTTTCTAGGGAGAATTTTGATATCTCGATAGCTCACTTTTTAAGAAAATCATCACAGCATGTTCCTCAAAAGTATCACATACAATGATTGGGCGATAAGGGGCTATACGTATTTTTGAAGCACTGTCACGTGTCTTTCTTCGGAAAGCTCTTACCGGACCGCCAGTCTCATTTTGCTAAGATTTTTCTTGCATATGCTTCCGTTAATGTCTCACTGAATCATCTGATTTAAATGCAATATTTCTTTAAAGCACTTTTACAAATCAACGTCTCAATGAATTGTTATCTTTTTGACAGTATTGCACTTGAATATTTATAACTGCTTGTAAATGAGGCCCTATTCCATAAAAAGTATGGTGTAATAATTACAAGTCAATTTACTTGTAAGTTGTACTAATACTAGATATTGTGTTCTACACACGATATACTAGTACTACTTCATATTATACAAGTGGGACGTTTATGTTCCATAAAAGTACAGGTAATTCTAGTGTGGTAGAAAAAAAAAAGGTCAAACTTCTTGGTACAAAAAAGGGTCAGATGATAGTAACTCCCTCATAGAGAAGATCAAAAGATATTTGAAATGTGATGATTTTTTGGTAGTATTAACTTTAGTATAGAACTCGAATTCAACGGATGCTAACATAGGGGACTTAAAATACCAGCCAAGATCAACTACATCAAATATTCCTAACAATATACGATTTTTTTCTAATTAACCCGTTTTGAGGTCAAACATTTTTCGAGTAGTCCAATAATTATTCAGATACACGTCCTATGAAGTATTTTGCGATTCGGATTGTCTTATGAGTCAAATCACGTGTTCTTTTTCTTTGAATACTTCTGTATACATTATATCAACTTCCAGACTATCGTTCAGAGCACATATCAGTATACATGTTACCAATTACAGCACCTTATCTTATAGTCAGCGATACCATCTTTGAAAGATTCGGATTAATTATTTCTATGTTGTGGCAGGATTAATAAATGCAGTACTTTTAACTGTACGAATTTGGTTTCAGCACTACCAAAGAGATATCACTTTATATGTAACGTAGTGTTATTTAAATACATTCTCAAAGATTAAAATCCTTAGTACACTGCAATAATTATTGGATTATTCATAGATGTTTGCCTTTGAAAAATGAGTAAAACGAGCTTTAAAATATTAAAGAAGATACGTGAATAACCGTTGTACAACTTGGCGACCTTTTTCAAATATGGCGGACAAATGGCCACGATTTGGATCGTGTAACTTTCTTTCCATATCCCTATTGAAAAAAATTGTCCTTAATAATGCCCTGCATTTGAACTGAGGGCACAAGTTTACACGTGACCTCAGTGACTGATTATGTACTTTAAAGGATTGTACTTTAAAGGATTTGAAATGTTATTTCAACTGCGCAGTAAGATATGCCAAAACTGACTTTAGTATTTATGAATTTAATATTCCTAAATGTTCTTGTGTTTCTTTCTCTTAACATTATTTGAATACCTGCAAAAATCCATAACATCTGAAAACATATCTGAATAACTGCTGAATTATTCAAAGAATGATACAGCTTGACGACCATTTTTTAATGTGGAGGCCAAATATCACGATTTGGATCGAATATGTTTATATGCTCCTACAGTTGCCTATAATGCCCCGCATTCAAAATGGGGGCTCTGCTACTAGACACAGATCCTGCCACACGTTAATCCTAAGAGACAAACCCGTCACACTTCCATTACACATTTCAACTCTTAAGCACTCCGTTCATCCAGAACTGGTTGGTAAGGTTGATCCTAGTTTTTGCCAGCTTAGTGACCTTGAAAAGTTCAAGAATCGGATCGGTCAAATATCCATTACATAATTTTAGCAGATGCAGTTATCTCGATATTTAAGTTTAGTATAAAATCATAAGTCTCACAGAAAGGTCCTCTCTCTGATAATAGCCCAAATGGGACAAGTTTTGTCATCTAGCCGCAAGTTGACTGCGGACTGTCACAAAACACTGCATAAAGTATATTTCTTAGATTTATTCCCGCTCAAGCTCTCTGTAGTAGCAATTTGGTAGATGCTGCTTCCCAAGCACAAGGTCATTAGCAGCTATTCCAAAACTTTCTCACCTAAAACGGCATCTTTTTATTATTATTCTCCTATAAGAAATATATAATGTGGATTGGAATGTCCAGTTCGTACGACCCACCTTCCGAGGTCCGACCGTTGTTGCCTTGCTTGCAGTCCTCACTTGCTGCGTCACACGGTTTTCTATTGACTGCAAAATATACACATACGGAAAATAATTCCGCGCGCGCAGCGCCGGGTGCGGCGGAACGCCCAAGTACGATATAAAAACTTTAACGTGATGGGTACAAACCATCTATTTTTCACGTTTTCTTAACTCCCGCTCAAGCTCTCTGTAATAGCAATTTGGCAGATGCTGCTTGCCAAGCGCAAGGTCATTAGCAGCTGTTCCAAAACTTTCTCACCTAAAACGGCATCTTTTTTAATGATAGTTTAAAAATCGAGTCCTCCTATAAGCCGAAAAGTTATCTACTGCTTTCCTACTACGAGATCCATTTCTTAAACCATAAACCCATAAACACACTTTACAGTTCACCCCGACCACTTTATCTCGGCTTACGTGCATCACGTAACGCCACTCGCGTAGGTCAGACACAGCATATCGTCGGGTGGTACTGATCATTATTCTCCTATGAGAAATATATAATGTGGATTGGAATGTCCGAGGTCCGACCGTTGTTGCCTTGCTTGCGGTCCTCACTTGGTGTGTCGCACAGTTTTCTATCGACTGCAAAATATACACGTACGGCGGATTGCCCAAGTACGATATAAAAATTTTAACGTGTATGGGTAAAAACTGAGGAACATCTTTTTTCACGTTTTCTTAATAATTAAAGGTTGGGGAACACGATACATATGGTCTGACAAGACGAATGTTGGATCTTTTGATGTTGTGAAACAGTATTATAATACTTTGTTGTTGCAGTGTTGATATTCCTGATACAGTACATCCCTTATGCAGTTTAACCTCCTATCTCTAGTCTTCGTGGGACTAGTCCATCCTAGGGGAGTAAGTTGCAAATGTTGGTTGGTTATGTTTTCCTTCTGCTAACATTAAAAGTCGATTTCCAATATTATGCTGATTATTGAGGTAGTTAAGAAGGATAGCTACACATCTCAATCGCTTTCAAATATTTCAAAATATAAAATTCAGTTGCCAAACTGGTATAAAAAAATTAACGGAATACTATTTTGAATGTCATGTTTTACCAAGGTATTTTTAGTATCATTGTTTACTCAGAGAGATAACGAAGATTACTTGTTCAGTA
This sequence comes from Acanthoscelides obtectus, assembly GCA_963669975.1. NCBI lineage: Eukaryota > Metazoa > Arthropoda > Insecta > Coleoptera > Chrysomelidae > Acanthoscelides > Acanthoscelides obtectus. The sequence continues at coordinate 47,230,962 of CAVLJG010000006.1, read as the reverse complement.
GTGAAAGAAGCATTTCATTAAGTATTTAGATATGGCGGGGCGTTGCTATTCTGTAATCTGTGTTTAAATTCTAAAACTAATACTGCTTAATCATCTTAAATGGAATAAAAAATACTCACTTTTCTTTCTTCTTTTAAATCTTTAACCAAAGCAGTCAGTTCTTTTATCACATTTGCTTGCAAGTCCTCTGCTACTAATTCATGTTGACCGGCAAGGTCATTAACTTCATTCATTAAGGCTTTAAATGCCTTACAGGAAGTGAACCTGGAACGTTTCAGAAATTTTCTATAAGTAATGCTTTCTATTGCATAATTCGTGCATTATCTGGGAAAGGAGAATAGACAAACACATTTTCAACTTCCCAGTGAAACAAGAAAATCGATTTGGTTACAACTCGAGCAGGCATAGTCTATGAAACATACGAGTAACATTAGTAAGAGACATAAATATGATCAATTATCACAATACGAGTATTTGTACATAGTTATTATCACATCCTACTGACAGCTAGCTAACAACTTGAATAACAAACAATTGCAGGGTCCAATATGATTAATCATCAAGATAGAGGTTGAAGAAACGCGGCTTGAAATTACGAGAGCTAATTGCGCAGAATCAGTACGGTTCCTTGTAAATCTTGATTAAAGTTAACGATACTTCAAAGATCAGCAAAATATACAGGGTGTTTAAAATTCGGCCATCACCACTGGGATCTCTGAAACTGTAAGAAATACGAAGTCGCTTAAATGGGGACAAAGTTGCGTATTTAGGTTATAGTGATAAACACAGGATTTGTGACATGAAAATTTTTGGGCGTATCTTATGTATTTTGAGACCCCTAAATCAAATCTAAAAACAGAGTTTTTCTATCACCCACAGATATTCGGTAACGTCTACTTTTATGAATTACAATACGTAACATCTCATATTGCTGCATTTCTCGGCGTTTATGCGATGACGCACATATATAATGTTAAGACCTGACTACTTAGTAGCGTAATAGCAGCCGAGTCAGTTACGTTTTCTGTGTTGAAGAGTACTGAGATGTTTTGAGTTCCGTTAATTTTTGTTAAAACGGTGTGTTGTTTTTAGTTTATTGTGATCGAGCGGAGAGCTACCTAACTTTTAAAAACGTTTTTTTACTCCCCTTGCGTTGAAAGCATACGAATTTTATTTTGGAATTTGAGTTTTCGACCAAGATAAACTATGGGCCCCTCATATATATTGTAAGACTTGTGTAACGTTGTTAACAGGTTGGTTAAGAGGCGACAATCGTAAAATGCCCTTTGCGGTACCAATGGTTTGGAGAGAACCGAGAGCTCATTCTACTGATTGCTATTTTTGCTGACAAATGTTAAAGGTATTGGACCAAAATCGAAACATACTGTTAAGTGTTTTAATTTACCATCAGCTTTGCGGCCCGTTAAGCATAGTGATGAACTTTGTTTGGCTGAAAAAGTCGAATTCACCGATTCTGAAAGTGATGGTACAGAAAGCACAAAAATTTCCGATCCTTCGTTTGACCTGCCAGGATGTTCACCAGTGCCGCATTTGATCACACAGGGCGAACTTAATGACTTAGTTCGAGAATTAAATCTGTCAAAATCCCAGTCAGAACTTTTAGCGTCAAGATTAAAGGGATGGAATCTTCTCCACGGTGATGCTAATATTACGTTTTACCGAAAACGGCAACAAGACCTCACACACTGTTTTCGTCAAGAAAGGGAGTTGATATATTGCTGCGATGTCAACAATTTGTTTGACGCGTTAGGACAGAAACATGATCCAAATGATTGGCGCCTGTTCATTGATTACTCTAAGCTTAGTTTAAAAGCGGTATTGGTACACAACGGTCATAAATATGCAACTGTACCTATAGCGCACGTAGTTCATATAAATGAATCATATGAAAATATGCGAGTTCTGTTAGAGCATATCCGTTTTAATGAATATGGATGGGCCATATGTGCAGATTTAAAGGTAATAGCCCTTTTTCTTGGAATGGACTGGGATATACCAAATATTGTGTTTTCTTTGTGAATGGGACGGTCGTGAACGAGATCGTCATTATGAACAGAAGGAGTGGCCACTACATCAGGAATTAACTCCGGGCTTCAAAAACATTGCTCATGAACCACTAGTTGATCCCAAAAACGTGTTGCTTCCACCTTTGCATATTAAGTTGGGACTGATGAAAAATTTTGTGAAAGCTATAGATCGAAATGGAATAGGGTTTTTGCATTTAAAACAAACATTTCCGACACTTAGGCCCGTATCGTCAGTCGTCCCTACAATTGTAGGGCGCGTTTATGGCCTCCTTGATTGTCATACTCTTTTCTCTCCTTCAAAAATTTCTAGATTACACTTGTCCCGTGTCAGCGTCAGCGCTCTCTCTCCTATTGTGAAGATATGTTTTCTTTTTAAATTGTAGGAAATTTCAGGCTGATAAAACATGATACAACTCAAAAGCAAGCACAATTTGAAGCAAATAGATGTTTGTGACATAACCTCAAAATAGAGCGCTGACACGGAGAAGTAGAAAACTATGACAATCAAGGAGGCCATAAAGGCGCCCTACAATTGTAGGGACGATTGACGATACGGGCCTTAGTGAGGCAAAAATTAAAAAGGGCATATTTGTGGGTCCACAAATACGGAAAATCATGAAGGATGATGTATTTGTCAGTGCTCTAAATGAAACTGAATTACGAGCTTGGAATGTTTTTAAATCAGTTACTGCAAATTTTTTAGGCAATGTGAAGGCGGGCAATTATAAAGATGTTGTGACTGAACTAATTAATGCTTAGAAAGGAATGGGATGTAACATGTATCTCTCTCTAAAAATTCACTTTTTGGATTCTCATCTCGATTTTTTTTTTCCCGGAAAATTTAGGTGCGGTAGGTGATGAACATGGTGAATGGTTCCACCAAGACATTTCTGCTATGGAAAAACGGTATCAAGGCAAATGGAGTGTCAATTTGCTTGCTGATTATTGCTGGACATATCGCCGTAAAACATCGACAACACCATTCTGAGATTAATGTTTATTAGTACTTTTACACACCTATCCTTATATTTTATGAGTATAAGCAGCAAATAAAATGCCTTATTGCAAGAAAACCGTGGGTGATAGAAAAAAATCGAATGCTATTTCCGGATTTTTGGGTACGTTTTACATAATAACCACCTTGTTTTGTCCATGTCACAATAAAATATTTTAATTTTGTTCACCAGTGTAATCAACAAAGACAGAAAAACCAAATATTTCCAAAATAGTTTTACTTTTTTTCTGATTCTATTTCCAGTGGGATTTCAAATTAACTTGCACAATAACGTTGCCACTTTTTCTCATCTACAGGATGGTATAATTATGTCATATTATGTTTCATCTCTTGCCCTCCAGCATCAACTTTATATTTTCTTATGGATTTATATATATTTGATTTTTCCTCAGATGAATAAATTTTCTAATTTTGACTCCAAAAATGTATAATACGTCATACATTTACATTGCCAAATTTTAGGGTCGTATCGTCAATTGTTCCTCCTTGATTTTCATAGTATTTTCTCTCCTTCAGAAAGGCCGGGCTATTTCAACTATAAAGCACATGATAAAAATCAAGTTTCATCAGCCTGATTTTTTTTAAAATTAAAAAAGAAATCTAGAAATTCCCCTGCCTTTTTGGAGGTCAGGAAAAGAATGAGGCTATAAAGGCGTCCTACAATTACAGGACGCCTTTATGGCCTCCTTGATTTTCATAGACTTTTCTCTGCTTCAGAATGTTTTCTTTTTGAATTGCAGGAAATTTCAGGCTGATAAAATAGATGAAATAAATCAAAAGCATGAACGATTTGATGCAAATAGATATTTCAGACATAACCTCAAAATAGAGCGCTGAGACGGAACAGTAGAAAATTATGAAAATCAAGGCCATACAGGCGTCTTACAATTGTAGAAACGACTGACGATACTGCCCTTAGTTATTCCAGTAGAACAGAATTTTATAGGTAGACCTTGAAATTACCAGATTGTCATTTGTTTGAAAACTTTTGTTGGTTACCTAAATACGCAGCTTTGACCTCATTTAAGCGACTTCGTATCTCTTCGTATCGTCAGTCGTTCCTACAATTGTAGGACGCCTTTATGGTCCTCCTTGATTTACATAATATCATGTCTCCTTCAGTAAGGTACTTGTGTGTACTGCTTTAGATTTCTGGCATGCCGGCAGTTCTGACTAGTTATGTTGTTGTTTTGACGTTTAAGGAGTTTTAGACACATGAATTGAAGGCAGAAGCATAATTTATTATTTCCTTGCAAATAATGTTGATGAGTCAATAATACTTCGCTACACTGAACAAATTCCACAAGCTGTGGTATTTTCAAGAAATTGTTGGGTTAGGAAAATCCATATCTGTTATAACTGGTCTGAAAATGAACAATTTAATGCACATGGATATATATATATATATATATTTGTAGCTCCTGATGATGATGGCATAGTCCGTCGAAAGCTAGAGACTAATAAAGTATAAAGAGTCCTCATCACCTTAATCTTGTCGAAGTACCCAACTAAAGGCAAAAGCTTTATTTTTTTCACCTAACTGGTCTAGACGACAGTGACCACGTCTCAAGTTATATATATATATATATATTTCGTCCTAATTGTTATTTGTCGCTATTGTCAATAATTGTTTCCAGCTCCAGACGATGAAGACATAGATCTTCGAAAGCTCGAGTTTAAGTTATAAGAGTGTACTTTTGCAATACTTTGCCTTCTACTCAAAGAAAATCAAGGATATTTTCTCCTAACAGTTAGGCATTTAACCAGTTAGGTGAGAAAAAAGCTTCAGCCTTTAGTTGGGTACTTCGACAAGATTAAAGCGATGAGGACTCTTTATACTTTATTAGTCTCTAGCTTTTGATGAGCTATGCCATCATCTTCAGGAGCTACAATAACATTAGGAATAAATGGCAACTTCTGTGCAAAACGATTTTACATTACTTACAACAGTATGTGAGATTGTTGCTAAATTTTATTAAAGGTTAAGTTGAAGGAAACATTCAGTAGCCTAGTGAAAGCCATGGTACATTAGTTAAAAATGGTAAAAAACACACACAGCTCTAGTTTGAGCACTTACATATCTCTCCAAATTTTGATTCTTCACAACCAAATTTCCATTCCATTTAAGTTTTAATAATTAATGTTTTCCTATAACAAAATATTTTTTTATCTCATTAAGAATATAGTTTGTTCAACTGCCTCTGGTCTGTTCACAAGTCTTTATTCGGCATCTCTTGAAAAATCATACATTCTCAAGTGATTTGGCAACATAGCACAAAATTTACACACATTCGTTCCATCCATCGACACTGATACTACCAGCCTTCTGTCAATTGTCATGTGTTTCATGCTACTTATGATCCTGTCCGACACCATCTTGTGCAGCTTCAAGTGGTTGTTTCATGATGTAATATGTTAAAAAATTTAACTTCCATTCCAAATATGTTTAATCCGTTGCGATGTGTTCCTGACATATAGCTGTGTGTGTTGTTTACCATTTTTAACTAATGTACCATGGATCCAGCTTTCACCAGGTACCAAATGTTTCCTTCAACTTAACCTTTCATAACATTTAACAACAATCTCACATACTATTGTAAGTAATGTGAAATCATTTTGCACAGTAGTTGCTACTTCTTCCTAATGTTTAGCTCAGCTCATCGGAAGCTAGAGACTAATAAAGTATAAAAAGTCCTCATCGCTTTAATCTTGTCGAAGTACCCAACTAAAGGCTATATATATTTGTATGCATAAAAGCCCGAAAGTTTACAACCAAGCTGTTCTCTTGATGACGGTAGGTAAGTTACAAAATCAATCATTGCATATTCATATTTATGTACTTATAGCATTTTTTTCAGATGTCATTCATTCTCACAGACTTTATGAGATGTTGGATAAGAAACATTGTATCCCAAGTGCAATTGCATTGTTGATGTCACAGATGCCTGTTCACAAATAACTGTAGGACTCTGGATTGTGTAGAGTGTCAGGCTACAAGTACGTATAATATGTAACTGTGTGTATGTGAAAATCATAATCACCATTGACCATCATTATTTCAGGATGCGCAAAATACCATGGTAATGTAGGATTACCAAATATGAAATATTACAGAGAGTAAATAAAAAAAATAGAGTTGCAGCATGAAGCAAAGTTTGAAAAACTTTGTAACAAAATTCCACAATTAATTACAAATGGGAGAATACAAGAAAATTGTGATTTATCAAGGGAATCACTTTCCAAATTCCAAGTACTAGATAATCAGAAAAGACCCTAGTCAGTAAGGTAATAAGATACATAGTTATGTTTCAGATATGTGTGATGTATTGTAGCATTATGCGACTTAACGTAATTTATATATAAGTCATAATTCACTGATCATACCACGCGTTCCAGATTTCTTACTCATTAGACTGAATCGCATATGACAAAGTTAGAGTTTTCTAGAAAACATACATTTTTCTTCGTTATTACCACCTTTGGCCAACAGCTGTTCTAAATACTTAACATAAGTGATTGCAAATGATGACAATCACAAAAATAAGATTCCAGTGATGTGCAAAAAGTCTATATGAAATACATATTTTAGCACTTATGGTTATATCGGTACTTAGGAGTAAAATGTAAGTAATCACTATTACTTTTAATGCTATTTTTTCAGATCTACTTGCATTGCTCAAGGATACATCCCATCCTGACAAGCCATGGGACAAGATACTGCTTCAGGGCAGAATAATTCCAGTGTACGAAACGTTATTAGAGGAAGAAGAAGAGTCAATATACAGGGTGGCCGATTTGTAACTGACTGGTTTGTATCTTGAATATTTGTGAAATGAAATAAGATTCGTCCATTTTTTTATCTTTATATTCTATTGAAACTTAGAAATTATGTATGAAAAATAATATCAGACAAATTTCCGCCTCTAGAAGCCGCGCAATCCTGAGCTCTCTTGATTACATTTTCCATCACTTTTTGGTAGGTTTTGGGAGAAATATTTTCAATTGTTTCCGTAATATTGTTCTTCAGCTGCTCTACAGTATTTGGTTTGTTGGCATAAGAACTATTTTTCAAGAAGCCCCATAAAAAAGTCAGGAGCCGTTAAATCCGAGGACTTTGGTGGCCAGTTGACTTCACGAAATCGAGAAATTGAACGCCCGGGAATATTGTTCGCAATAGCTGTGTGACAAGTTGCTCCGTCCTGCTGGAACCACATGTTTTGCAGGTTAAATTGTTCGATTTGAGGAGCCAGAAAGTTTTGCATCATATCACGGTAGCAATCGAAAGTGACAGTAAGAGAATTACCTGCAGCGTCTTGAAAGAAGTAAGGTCCAATGACACCTCCATACCAACGAAACTGTGACCCGACGAGGATGTAGTGGTCGTTGCTAGATATGACAATTCTGCTTATTAACAAATCCGTTAATATCGAAGTGGGCTTTATCGCTCATTATCAGTTGTCGGTAAAAATCGTTATTTTGGGTATTAAGCTGCAACATTGCACGACTGTTGTCGGGACTTTCATGGTCACTAGAAATTAACAATAGATTGTATTTCTTGCCCAACTGGTCCTTGGCATTGGCAATGACTACTGCTCATATATACAGAGTGACTTCGAAGTTGAGTCATTTATTTTAACAGTGAGTAGATCTGATCAAAAGAAATGTTTTTTTCCTTTAAAATTTTTCTGGTAAAATTAAAGTAACAAAGTTATAGCCCTTTAGTAGTACCGCCCTGTCTCAATAATAATATTATGTGCTCGTGTTTGGCAACAACGGATACAATCCGCCTTATCGGTTCATCGCATCGGAAACAAAAAAGCGAAAGAATTTGAAACGCTGATCACGATGTTTTTATTCAGTCAATGTGTCAGTCGGTAACGCGTGAGTGAATAGTGGTGTTTGCTGCGTGGCTCAAACGAAATAAAAAATGGCACATGTTTATGCGGATCGGTTTCCCAATCGAGTGCAACCAACCCCTCGTGCCTTTGTTAATGTGGTACAACGGGCTCGTGAATCAGGTGACCTCACAGGGGAGGGCATGCCCGTGCTCCAAGACCTCACGATCAAATACAGGTCCGCACTGAAATACTTGTCGGGAGGATACTTTATAAAACAAGGTAACATTTTTTTTTATTTTTACACACATATTTTGGTTTATCTTCCTTCTACAATCATTATCTGAAAATTAATGACTCAACTTCAAAGTCACCCTGTATATATATATATATATATATACTAAGTGACATATAAATCCGAACACCCAGTTTAAATGGTTTTATTTTAATAAAAGTTGGTGAATGTATTTATCTTACTGTAAATAACAAGAGAAAAAATTTTCAGCCTTATCAGTTGGACATTCCGGTTTTTATACTGCTTTTTTTTTAATTCACTAACGCTCTAAAAATGAATATTTCAGCCGCAGTAAAGAATCAACGTTGGCGGATTTTGGTTCTTGACATCCTTTACGATCGGTTACGATGCCTAGAGTACGGAGACCTGTACGATTTCGTCAACTTAGTGAGTTTGATAGGGGCCGTATAATGGGACTTCGGGAAGCTGGACTTTCTTTTCGGGCAATTGCAGTTAGAGTGCAAAGAAGTGTAGACACTGTGGTTAGGTGTTGTCAGGCATGGCTTCGAGAAGGCCGTACGCAAAGAGCAAGGGGCACTGGACGCCGCCGTAGAACAACAGACCGTGAAGATCGCCGCCTAAGATTATTGGCCTTAAGGGACCGTTTCTCCACTACCAGGTCCATTGCAAATGAATGGTTTGCAGAACACGGAAGACCTATTGGCATGTGAAGTGTTTACCGACGAATGAGAAGTTTTGGCTTGTTTTCATACCGGCCACACTGGGTCCTCCCTTTAACTCGAGAACACCGACGTAATCACCTTGAGTGGTGCAGACAACGGTCACTCTGAGATCAGGAATGGAACAGTATTGTCTTTAGTGGCGAGTCTCGATTTTGATTAGGCATGCACGATAGTCGTCCCAGGGTTAGAAGGCGACGTGGTGAAAGGAGGAATCCACAGTTTTTTGTTGAAAGACATGTGCATCACACTGTTGGAGTTATGGTTTGGGGTGCTATAGCTTATGGTTCCAGGTCACCTTTAATCTTCATCAGAGGTAACATGAACGCGCAGCGTTATATCCACGAAGTTCTAGAACCCCATCTTTTACCCTATCTTGACACCCTGACAGATTCAACTTTCCAACAAGATAATGCCCGACCACATGTTGCAAGAGTCACAATAGACTTCTTTCAACATAATGATGTCACATTGTTACCATGGCCACCAAGATCTCCCGACTTATCCCCAATTGAGCACGTGTGGGATATGATGGGTAGGAGATTGCTCAATTTGCAACGTCCTCCTCGGACTCTAGAAGCACTTCGAGAGGAGTTGGTGGTTGCCTGGAATGAGATACCACAGGAGGACATTGACCACCTGATCAGAAGCATGCCTAGGCGCGTTGGAGAATGCGTAGCACATCAGGGTGCATCCACACATTATTAAAGGTCAAAGGGCTTTAAAGCAGTGCAATCATTTTGAAGTTTTTATCATTTACTTATTATGCTTCATTAAGTACTTATACAAAATTTTATTAAAATAAAACCATTTAAACTGGGTGTTCGGATTTATATGTCACTTAGTATATATATGTGTGCATTAAATTGTTCATTTTTAGACCAGTTATAACAGATATGGATTTTCCTAACCTAACAATTTCTTGAAGATACCAGAGCTTGTGAAATTTGTTCAATGTAGGGAAGTATCATTGACTTATCAACATTATTTGCAAGAAAATAATAAATTATGCTTCTGCTTTCTATTCATGTGTCTAAAATGTCTTAAACGTCAAAATAACAACATATCCTATAGTCAGAACTATCGGCATGCCAGAAATCTAAAGCAGTCTACACAAGTACCTTAATGATATTATGGAAATCAAGGAGGCCGTAAAGGCGTAATACAATTGTAGGAACGACTGACGATACGGCCCTTGAAAGTTTCCGAGATCCCAATGATCAGGGTCGAATTTGAAACACCTTGTATAGTACGTTCAAAATAAGGATGGGATGGGGCTATCTCGAGAAAGTCTACAGTTACATATAAAACCTCTACATTGACAGTCATTTAAGCTTGACAACATGGTGCTGACATATTCTTAATACGGCGTTTCGTTTCCTAAAAACCATATCAACTTATTTCACTGAAATAGGGCCGTGTGATTTCTAATACAAAAAACTCCATTTTAAATTTTAATATGAATGTTACTTTATCTTGGCGTAAGTAGCCTTATGGCTTATTTCAATAATAACTCTGATAAACCTAACTCGACAGATTAACTTCCTTAGTAACTAGAAATATTGGAAAAAGGTAGATCAATTCTGCAAACTTGTAAAAGGTCCTAACTTTTTTTTCATTTAACCAACACTGTAACGCAGAGGCAACCTGTATATTTTTTTTGTGATCCACTGCTGATCTCCGTTCCATTTTAATATTTGTTCACATTTCCACTAAATTGCATTTTTATGCCTAAATGCATCCTCGAGTGATAAAGATAACTAATGCAACCCATCTTCAAAGAGCTTTTGAATGCCCTCAAAACGCGTTAAAGCTAAAAATAATGAATGGCTGAATCAATATATTGTTTTTCGCCTTATTCGTAAGTGTTAGTTTTGCAAAGGACATACATTTATATACTTAAAAAGCCAATAAATTTACTACTTCTGTGTACAGTTATATGCCAGATAAATAGGAACATGTAATAACATACAATTATGGTTTATTTCTCAAGGTCTAGACATGAAAAGATTGCTTTCAGAATCAATTTAGCGACATGCTAAAAAAGTGCGCATTCTAAATATCTGTTAATTTCTCTGACATAGCGTAAAACAGTACCTTTTGCAGGTTCAAGGGAGCACAGGTACTAAAAATTACATTTCATGTTTCATCAACTGTTGGGAGATTGAAATAGTTCACCTACTTCTCAAATAAGAACACACACAGGATGGAACTTGAAGAACTGATAAAACTCCAATATAGTATAAAAAACACAAATATTATTATACGGTTATCATTTTTGTTCAACTCAAGTAATTAAACATAAACAAAGTCGGGTGCTGGATTGGACGGAATTGAAATCACGACGACCCTATGAATTAGCCCCCAAGAATCCAATCTCACACAATTAGATTTCTATGTGATGAGGCTGGATGGAAGATGATATACACGTTACGGTTATTCTGTAATTTTCTTTGTTTTGTGGTTTGTAAACGTTGAATGAAACCCTACAAGAATATCTATTGTTTCGTGGTCAGTTTGCAACACACAGAAATCAGGTTTGTGTATATGGTGAAAGTCGAAGCGTTTACAAAGCTACGCAACGTGTCGGGTTTTAAGTAGATGTGTCATACCATTGACCAAGCTTAGCCTTGGGCAAATGATCTGAATAGTTATAAGGCCCCCGTACATAAAATTTTCAGGTAGCATTTCTGGAATGTCCTATGATAAATAATAATCGAGGGTCTGATTTGCATATTGAGTGGTCTCGACTTTGGGTTGAGATATCTGTTCTTATCTCCGCTCGAATATTAGATATATCGGAAGCTGAAGCAGTTGATTCGTGTTGTTTTTTTTTATTTGTATACTAGCTATAATTCTGAAAATATATAATAGTTGTTCAAATCCAAGCAAAGAAGTTTTATGAGTAATGGAAATTATGTGTATTATCATGTATGACCAATGCATAGTTGGAAAAAAAATCTAATTTTTTGTAAAAAGGGTACTATAAAAGTTTTGCAATACAGCTTTATTTATTGACTTCGTTCAAAGTAATTTCCACCACATTCAATACACTTCTCTATCCACAACCAGCCCCTAAACCAGCTATGCCAAGTTTCACCCTGTAGTGCGGCACATTCGTTGTCCCAAGCCCTCAGAAGGTCCTCATCGCTAGAAAACCGTTTTCCTTTTAGCTTCATTTTCACATGCAGAAACTGTGCAAAGTCGCAGGGAGCAAGATCTGGACTGTAGGGAGGGTGCTCAATAAGTTTCAGTCCAGTAGTGGTCAAATACTCGGTGCAGGCTTTAGCTCGGTGAGCTGGAGCGTTGTCATGGTGGAGGTACCAAGTGTTCATTCTTGACTTCCCCCGCCGGTTTTTCATATACTCTATGACTTCAGGCAGCCACTGCTCCGTGTACCACTTACTGTGACTTTCTTCTGTGTCCAAAACGACACGCTCCACAATCCCGCTCGATTTGAAAAATACAGCTATAATTTTTTTGTTAACAGATCGGGATTTCCTGACAGCTACGGGCGTGTCCAAAACTTTGTTTTGAGCCTTGGTCGGCTCATCGTAATAATAGAGCCAAGTCTCGTCACCTGTTACGATGCTGTTTACATACCTAGACTGCCCATTATCAAACATTTTCAATATATTTCGGCACCAAGTCATACGACGAGTCTTCTGCTCTTCCGTCAAACTATGCGGTACCCAGAGAGAAAAAAGTTTCCTTACGTGTAAATGGTCATTCAAAATTGAATGAATTGCTGGTGCATCTGTTGGTATGTCACTCTCCGGCCTTCGTCAAACATTTTCCTCACAGCAGTAATGTTTTCCTCTGTTAGTGACGTTTGCGGCCTTCCTTCCCTCTCAGCGTTATCCAGAGTGAAATTACTCCTTTGGAATTCTCTGTACCACCTGAATATAGTCGTACGATGAGGACAATCATTCTTTAATGCATTTCTTCTAAGCACTGATCTATGTGTAAAGTTATACCGTAAAACTGCCCATATCTCACTACGTCACCACGGTGTCATAGTCCGCACTTTACACTGTGAATACGAATGAACAAGTAAATCAAAAGACGTGCTGCTGACGGCTACTATGCACCCATGGACATGTATTAACATTTATAGTAACCTTTGTATTGATACAAAAATATACTTACTGGTAATCATCTTCGTCCTTCTTTTTGGGTTGGTAACTTTTCACTAACCTCCTGTAACAAAATAGAAGATTAGTACCCCTAAATGTTTGAAAGCTTTTTTATTGGATGCATGTTTCACTTCATTTTATTATTTTCATTATGAGTATGTTTCTTCGATAAATAAGACAAAGATGCTATTCGCAAGGTTTGAGAAGTCTCCAAATATTTCACACCAGTGATAATTGTAGATATAATGTAGGTTTTATCATTTTTTATTCATATAACTGTATAAAAGTGCTATGTATTTCTGTGTAAATATAAATACAAGATTCCATAAAAACACATTCACTTTTTTGAGATATAAAAAACAAATTTCGCTGTTCTTTTTGACTCTTTTTTTGTAAAACATGGAAAAGTCAGTTGCATGATAAACAATGATGAACCCTCAACTGGTAAAATTTATTGTCATTCAGATATTCCAACTATGCCCACCATACATTTTTTTTTATTCTGTAACGAGACAATTTTTACGGTCACCTATTTTAAGGTTTTTAAATTACATTAGGTAATGCAACTCATATATTAGCTTTAGACACTTCACAGATTCATAGTGGCTAAAATCCTTAAATCATTTGTCTAGATTAGAGGAAAGTGTTTCCCGTTGCAAAATTTTATCTTTTTACGTTTTAAAATTAGAATTCATCAATAAAATCCTCCTTTCTGGTAGCATTTAAAGAATCGGAAAGTGTTTTCTGTAATTTTTCGTCTTTTTTTATGGTAAAGCATTTAAATGCACATTAACTATTTTCTGTCCGATTTGAAGAAAAATTTGTTTTCATATTTTGTCACCAAAATATTCCAAAAGCACATTAGATCAAATACCAATTATTGTCGACCTGTTCAAAATAAATTACCATACTGTTAGCCATGACGTAATATTTTGGTGTAAGTCCCTGAATACAAAGGCATTTCACTTTAATTTCGATTGGATGACACCTCATGCATTCTAAAGAAGCAGAAGGAGGTGTCTAGGAATGCGTAACCAGTGACACAAAACATGATGTATACGTCTTTACATGCGAAATAATTGTCCATTATAATAAGGTTGAGTATTTATTTGAACACGGAGCCCATGGATCTGATAGACTACGTTTTCGCATTAAACCAGTCCGTAACAGCAATTTGATTATACTTCATATCAAATGTCCAAATGGCTGGAGGTATTGTTACTGTAAAAAAAATCGAATATAGATATTTTTTTGCATGTTGCATGATATTTTAACTGTAAAACAATTCGAATATGGATATTGTTTTGTGCATGACATGTATATCACGAAAAACCATGTCACAAAGGATCAAGGTCTATAAGCGTGGTTTTCTGTCCTGAAAATAACTCAAATTTCCAGTGGGTCGCATCTATGGAATTTCTGCACATTTTAGAACATGTAAATTTTAAACATTCATCAGCGATTTTCTTTTGATTGTAGTACTCGATTACTCTCTAAAATCCATCAGTACGCATTTTTGCTCAAAATTCACACATTTTGGAATATCTCACTTTTTTATTTTTATATAAGTGCATGGTCGCAACACTTCCAACTTCAAATCTTCACTCTTTTTTAAATCGAAGCAGCCGCGCAGGCAGAAGCCTAAATGCCGGGATACCGCGGCTGCTATGATGAAATTTTGCTAATACGATTTTTGAACTGCCTAAGGTTAGTAGAACCGGGAAAAGCTTCCTCTTATAGATTGTTCCACAATCTCGACACCATCTGGAAAAAGGAGCAGTCGTATAGGCCACACGGTTAGGATGGGACGCCAAAGTCAGGCGGGTCTGTCTGGCAGGCACACCGCGGGGCGGCGTCATGGAAGAGAGCTCTGAGGAGCAAAGCCCGTTGGTGTAGCGGTAGAAAAGAGCTAGATCGCCGACGGCCCGTCGGTGGGAAAGGGTCCCGAGTCTGTCTGTTAGAGAAGAGTCATCGATCAGTCGGACCGCCTTCCTCTGGACAGCATCCAGCATAAATAATGTAGTCGGGGCGGCAGCACCCTAAACGTGTGAGCAATACTCGATGCTAGGCCTGATCTGGGCCTTGTATAGAGTGAGAAACTCAGGCGGAGAAAAGTACTTCTTAGCCCCAAACAGATAGCCTAGCTTTTTCCCAGCAGCTGCCGCTATTGACGAGATGTGTTCCTGCCCGATCAGGTCCTCGGTGATCTGGACTCCAACCAACCGAAATGAATGGCTCTTTGGCAGAACTCGGCCGTCCATCAAATCCGGATGAGCGCTAGGACGCGTTTTGTTCGTCAAAGTACAGTACAGTGATTTGGAAGCATTAAACTGTACAAGATTGTTGCGTCCCCAAGCAGTAATAACGTCCAGGTCTCGCGTCAGAGAGGAAGTCGTCGCTAATCTTCTTTTTTCCAGCTCAGTGGCAGAGATCGGCTTGTCACTCTGAATTCCTGCATGTAGAGTGCTAGCATCAGCGAAGCTGTGGATTGGGTTGATCGTGCAGGAAAGGAGGTCGTTGATGTAAAAGGAACAGTGTCGGAGCCAAGACCGATCCCTGGGGAACACCCGCGTTGACGTTGTGGGATGAAGAGGAGACCCCGTAAATTACGACAGATATCTTGCGGCCAAAGATAAAGTCAGCCACCCATCTGCAAAGCTGGAATGAAAGTTTGCTTAAGAGGGCAGTGTGCCGGAAACCATACTACCTGTCGCTAATCAAGCTGTGACGTTCGCGGTAGTCCAGAAGCTCGCGATGTATGCACCTCTCCATCACCTTACTTATAACAGAAAGCAGGGCTATAGACCTGTAGTTGTAAGGTTCGGTCTTAGATCCTTTTTTTGGAACATGAGGAAATTTTCAGTTTTCTGGGAAGGTGCCGGAATCATGAGGTATCTGGAAGAGACGCGAAAGAACTGGAGCAAGCTCCGCTGCACACTTCAAGTCAAGCTTTGTTGATGTCGAGCGACAAGAGCACTCGTCTTACGGTCTTATGCCTGAATGTTACCTCCCGCATCGTGTGGGGAACCCTTTGAATTGACGGCACTTGGGCGGAGGGGGGGCAGGGGGGGAGTCCTTTTCAATCTGCTTGGCCAGAGTCCAGAAAGACCGACTGCCATTGCGCTGCGACATTACCCTGTGCCTAACTTTTATATCGTGCTGGTTTTTGGCATTGCGAACCGCTTCGTTATATTGTTTCTGGACTCGACGTCGGCTTGTCTGTTATCTGCAGTGGGGTTTTGTAAAAAGGTTCTGTGTGCCTTGATCTTCTGCTGGCGAGCAGTGTCACTCGATTTGTTAAACCAGCCGTTGGACCCTGGTTTAAGCACTTTCACTATGTGAGGGATGTATTCCTCCATTCCGACGTGGATAATTTCGGTTATCGAAGAACAGAGAGCCGACGCATCCGAGTAAGTGAAAGACATCTCTCCAAGGAAAGGTAGAGAAGAAGTCACAGAGCCCATCCCAGTCGGCATGTCCATAATGCCAAATTTTGCGGCCTGTACGAGTTTCTGCTGCCACAGCGGGTTCTGACCGGAACCTAACCTCCACAACACCGTGGTCTGGGTTACCCAGGGGGACAGGACAGCAGTGCTGTAAGAGACAGGATGCGTGGTCAGAAAGAGATCCAGCAGGCTACCGGCATTCGACTAGACGCGGGGAAAAAAGTAGGGCTCGTCACCAGCTGGGCCAGCCCTTGAGTAAGAGCGAACGCTTCAACTGCACGACCTGCTGCATCGGTCTTGTTTGAGCCCAACCAAAGCTCATTATGCGCATTGAAATCACCGAGAAGAACTACCTCTGAAGCGGGATAATTGATGTTCAGGAAGTCGATCTTGACGGCGAGGTATTAAAGTAGGTCATCCCAGTTATGGTCCGAGGGAGAGCGATAAAGCCAGCAAATAAATTTGGGTGATGTTTTGGAGTTGAGGCGAAGCGACAGAATGTCCTTCCGGTCTGATTCCAAAGAAACATCTCTGGAGCAGGAAAGACTGCTGCGAACAAAAGCCACGACTCCCACGTTCTTTCTCAGATTGGAGTGCACCCCGTAATTTGGGAAGTTAAGATGGTTAATCGGCGGATACTCTGAGATTTTTGTCTCCGCCAAAAAAAGCATGGAGGGACGATTGGATTGCAGGTAAACAAATTTTATCTTCGATGTTGTTCCCTCGAGCCTACCCTCCACCCGGACATTCGGTAATGTTGCATAAGAATGCTTAAACTGGCACAAATGAAATTACTGATAGTTTTATGGTTAATTTTAGAACGAAGTGCTTGTGTTTTCAATTTGTACGAGATTAAGACAAGCCTAGCAAAGTAAACAAAATCATAATTACCTCGAACAATGAGGGTTCACAAAAAAGGGGTACAGCTTCTTCAGTACAATGGCAGGAATCAAGTCCGGACCAGAAGCTTTGTTGATGTCGAGCGATAAAAGCACTCGTGTTACGGTCTTATGCCTGAATGTTACCTCCCGCATAGTGTGGAACCCTTTGAACTGACGGCACTTTTTGGAGTTGGCAGCAAAGATCTTAGCTTGGCCTTTGAGTCGGATACAATCGTTCCATCCTCACACGTCAGTGGTGGAAGGCTACTGTGTGAGAAGTTCTTTTCAATCTGCTTGGCCAGCGTCCAGAAAGACCGACTGCCATTGCGCTGCGACATTACCCTGTGCCTAACTTTTATATCGTGCTGATTTTTGGCATTGCGAACCGCTTCTTTATATTTGTTTCTGGACTCGACGTCGACTTGTCGGTTCTCTACAGTGGTGTTGTAAGAAGGTTCCGTGTGCCTTGGTCTTCTGCTGACGAGCAGTGTCACACGATTTATTAAACCAGCCGTTGGATCCTGGTTTAGGCACTTTCACTGTGTGAAACAGACATCTCTCCAAGGAAAGGTAGAGAAGAAGTCTGAGCCCTTCCCAGTCGGCATGTCCGTAATGCCAAGTTTTGCGGCCTGTACGAGTTTCTGCTGCCACAGCGGGTTCTGACCGAAACCTAACCTCCTCTGAGTTACCCAGGGGGACAGGACAGCAGAGCTGTAAGGGATAGGATGCGTGGTCAGAAAGAGATCCAGCAGGCTAATGACATTTGACTAGACGCGGGGAAAAAAGTAGGACTCGTCACCAGCTGGGTCAGCCCTTGAGTAAGAGCGAACGCTTCGACTGCACGACATGCTGCATCGGTCTTGTTTGAGCCCAACGAAAGCCCATTATGGGCATTGAAATCACCGAAAAGAACTACCTCCGAAGCGGGGTAATTGATGTTCAGTAAGTCGATCTTGACGGCGAGGTATTCAAGTAGGTCATCCCAGTTATGGTCCGAGGGAGAGCGATAAAGACAGCAAATAAATTTGGGTGATGTTTTGGAATTGAGGCGAAGCCACAGAATGTCCTTCCGGCCTGATTCCAAAGAAACATCTCTGGAGCAGGAGACTGGTGCGGACAAAAGCCACAACTGCCCCGTTCTTTCTCAGATTGGATTGCACCTCGTAATTTGCGAAGCTAAGATGGTTAATCGATGCAGACTGAGATTTTTTGTCCCAGCCAAGAAAAGCATGGCGGGACGATTTGATTGCAGGTAGTGATGAACAGCATCAATGTTGCTGTTAATTCCGCAGATGTTCGTAAAACAAATTTTATCTTCAAAGTTGATACCTCGAGCCCACCCTCCACCCGGACATTCCGAGAGTGGAGTGAGTTTAGGTCCGGAATTCTTACTGCTCGAGGGATCCATCATCATTAATTTCTTTGTTTTGGAAGATAACCGACTGCACAGCTTAGGTGTGGAAACATGCGGACATTTATAAGATACCCTGGGAAAAGCTAGTGGGTGGTACCGACTCGGTCGACTGGTCCTTGTCTACCACCTTTTTTGCGCGTTAATGATATTAAATAGACCTAATGTAGCCCGATGGCGGACTTGTACCGCCACCCGGCAATCGGTACTGAGGTATTCCTTAACGCGTGTACAATCACTTGAACGGGAAGAAGTTGTATACTGGATACAACAACTTCTTGCCCCGCTCAGTTTTGGTCAAAACGTCGTAACTTTTTTACTGTTACCTAGATTTTTTTTCGGCAGGCGATAGGTGCACTCATTGGCATTAATGTGTACATATGACTTCTTGATTATAGCCACGGTTTGACTTATACAGGTAAATCAATATGATGTTTAATTACTTCAAGAAGGTGACTGATAATTAACTTGTAACATAATGTTTAGATAAACGCAACCAGAAGAGTACAATAATAAGAATTTCTGAGGTGATTCGCATCCAAAAGTGGCTACACGAGTATTCGCCAAGGTTCGACCCCAATACTGTGTCTGTTTGGTAAAGTTGCTGATACAGATCCTCCCGGACGCCAGCACTTTGAGTGCGGGCATTCAGAATAATGCAATAGTGACTTCCTCTTTGGCATAAAATGCGAAGATTATCACTGATACGAGTATGCTTGTTACCGCAACAGTTTTACGGCCTCTCAGGCACAGTACTGTATTTTAGCCAACAAGAGGCGTCGTCGAGAATATAACTTAGCACGAGCAGGTCTCCTCAATCGAGGCATCAGCTGGGAAAAAACCTGAGATATCCATATATGACTTTTCACCTTGAGATATCTTTCCCATTCTGTACAAGTCACCGTGTAGTATCTTATATGTTTCCGCTCTGACTACGCAGTCCATACTCAACGCTATTCAGTCGAGGGATGTCCAGCGTTGAGTATGGACTGTGTAGTCAGAGCGGATATATCCCCGATACTGCATGCCTAGCCTCACCTGGGTCTTGGACTAAGTCGGAAAGATATTTCAAGATGAAAAGACATGGATATCTCAGGTTTTTTCCCAGCTGTTACTTCGATTGAAGAGATGTAATCGTGCTGAGTTATATTCTCGACGACACATTCTGTTGGCTAACATGCAGCACTATGGCTTTAAAGCCGTAACATTGTTGAGCTAACAAACACATTAGTGATAATCTTCGCGTCTTATGTCAAAGAGGAACCCACAATTGTATCGATACCAGTCTCCTCCCCAACTCTCCATACCACGGACTGACATTCTGAATGTCCGGCTGTCATCCTAGAGGATGTGGATCATTAGCTTTATCGGACAGAAACAGTATTGCAGCTGGCCCTTGGCGAACAGTCACGTTGGCACCACGGGATGCAAAATACCTTAGGAAGGTCATAGGACAGAGGTATATCTTATTGCTCTCTTCTGTTTGCGTTTATCCAAGAGCCATATCGTCAGTCGCTCCTACAATTGTAGGACACATTTATGGCCGTCTTGATTTCCATAATCGAGTCCTTCAGTAAGGCACTTGTGTTGCTGCTGTAGGTTTCTACCGTGCCGACAATACTGATGTTAGGTTTTGTTTTATTGACGTTTAAGAAATCTTAGACATATGAATCAAATGCAGAATATTACTTTCATGCAAATAATGTTGATCAGTTAATAATACTTCACTACATTGAACAAATGCAACAAGCTGTGGTATCTTCAAGAAATTGTTGGGTTAGGAAAATCCATGTCTGGTATAAATGATCTGAGAATGAACAATTTGACGCTAATGGATGTGCATTTATATACAGGGTGTTTTCAAAGTTGAGTCATTTATTTTAACTGCTTGCAGGACTCGTCAAAAGGAGTTGATATACCAAAAATCATCTATATAAAGGTTGCAAAATAAAAGAAATAGTAAATGATTGAAATTTTTCAAAAATAACAATTTTATTACGCAGATTTTATAGAGTCAGAATATGTGGTTCCTACATGATGGAGCTCCACCACATTTTAGACGAGATGTTCATGTACATCTAAATAATGAGTTTCCGAAAAAATGGATAGGGCGCAGTGAACCCATTTCTTGGTCTGCTCGCTCCCCGGATTTAACGTCTTGCGATTTTTTTCCGTGGGCTATTTGAAAGAGTTGGTGTATCATGATGGAGCAGTAAATACTCTGGAAGAACTTCAACAGCGCACTGAAAATGCTTGTGATTTAATTCGTGGACACCAGGATTTTATTTTCGAAGAGTCGTGGATTTGCCGAGCAAGATTTTGCATTAATCGAACAAATGGGGGCAATTTTGAACAGTTTTTCTAAAAACGGTATCCATTTGACTTGATGGTTCCTTTAAATAATTTTTAATTATGTAAACTAACTCTCTTATTATGCAACTTTTATGTAGGTGATTTTTGGTATGTCGACTTCCTCTAACGAGCTCTAGAAACTGTTAAAATAAATGACTCAACTTTGAAAATGCCCTGTATAAAAGCCCAGCAGCTGACAACCAAGCTGTTCCCTTGGTAGGTAGGTAAGTTACAAAAATAATCGTTGCATATTCATATTTATATACTTATATCATTTTTTCAGATGTTATTCATTCTCACAGACTTTATAAGATGTTGGATAAGAAACATTTTATCCCAAGTGCAATGTTGATGTCAGATATGCCTGTTCACATATCATTCTTGAACTTCGGATTGTGTAGTGTGTCAGGCTACAAGTAGGTATGTATAATGCGTAAATGCCCTGAAATTGAGTTTAGGTTGCAGTCCACACCAAGGCGTAAAATTTCTAATTTTTCTTAAATTGATGCGTCTTTTTTACAGATATAAACCATCCTGATGTTGCAAACAAAAAATTACATTTCTATTTTGGAACGATAAAGAGGGAATTTATGCATCCAGGCACTTGAAATCATATTTGAAGGAGCCAATCTGACAGAAACAAAACACGAATTTTATTTTTGTGACCGATATGTGCAATTTGTAAATTAAAGGTATGCATAATCATAATGAACAGATGAGCTCTGTTAAGCAAGTATGTATAATGTGTAAATATTCTGAAATTGAGTCCATAGTAAATTGACAATCATTATTTCAGGATACTCAAAAGACCTTGGGCATGTAGAAGCAGCAAGTATGAGATATTACAAGGAGTAAATATGAAAATGGAGTTGCAGCACGAAGTAAAATTCTTCATACTTCATACCTTCACGGTCTAAAATTCCTCAACTAATTACAAGAAAAGTGTCCGATTTGTGTTACATTAGAATTTGTTAATTTAAGGAATGCATAAACCTGTATAATTATAGTCACAATCATAAAAGTTGAAAGCTATGAAGTTCAAGATGAGCTTTGTTATGCCTGTGCAGGGGGTCCTCGAATGGTTAATGTTGAATATGGGATAGCGAAAATGTCGCACGAAACTCGATAAAGTGCCTTCTTGAATAATGTAATCGATATTTCTATTTGATAAAATCTCGCAAGGCTATGGCTATGGGTTCGAGATTGAATACTTGACATAAGTCACAGCACTACCTTTATTTTTTCAAGCCCGATCCATGATTTCCGCGCAAAAATAAAAAATATTTCTCTGCATGATATTTTTATGTTAACACTATTGTTATGATCGAAGAGAGAAACAGTTTTTATTTTGCATTGTGCATCAAATTGAAAAAAAATTCGAGTCATTTTTGTTTTGAACGGCATAAAATGCCTCTTGACACATACAATATGTCGACTCGGATTTTTGTTGCCACCAGCACTCATGCTTCTTGTTAAAATATTAATAAGAAACGTAATTTTTCGATTTTTTTTCGGAAAAATTAGATGCCCTTATGATATTACTTATGATTAAAATTTGTAAATTGTGTTATATTCATTTTGTTCCAAAATAACAATTCTCGCTAGAATGTTCAGGAACACAAAACTCGAGGATAAGGGAGATATGGTTATTGCCCTGACACTGTTTTCAGAAGTTTAGATAATTATTACACAGAGTATTCTTAAATTATGTCAAAAGTTTCCATTTTCCTCGCCACTGTCGCCACTGTAGATTAACGATATCAATGCAGATTTACAAAAATGTGAACCTAACGCAGAAAGGCATTAGATTTCTGTACAATTTGGTGAAAAACTTTTTGAATTCGTACGGGAATTAGAAAAGTTTTGAAAGGAGAAAGGAAAATTGTAGATAAAATGTTCATTTGGCTCTAAAACTTCAGCCACTGTATTTTTATTGAGGTGGTTAAAAAAACAGATTATAGAGAAAATATGGTTCTTGATAGTGGAAAGCATTGCGGTCTGATTGGCAACTGGATTCACACAACATAGTGACTCAAAGTTGGAATAATGAATCATCATTTTGATTTGCCCTGTGCAAGTCAAACTGTGGCTACAATCAAGAACATTAATGCGCCAATGAGTGTACCTGCCGAAAAAATCAATAAAATTGAGGTAAAAGCAAAAAAGTTATGTCGTTCCGAATTTGACCAAAATTTTGGTTGTTGCATTTATTTTGAACCTGAACGTGTAATAAAAGGGCCAATTTCACCCAGATTTCAATTTGACATTGGCTTCCACCTATAGGGGAGCATCTTATCGAAATGCAATTTGACGGAAGCTGTCAAAGCTCTATTAATATCAGTAATTTCTATTAAAATATTGAATAAAATCGTGAAAAAGCGGTTGCAGAAAAACGTGGCAATAAATCTAAATTTTAACAAAAATGAAATTTTGTTTAATTTAGGTGTATATACAGGGTATGCCCATCCATGTGTGGAATATTACTCATAAACAAATACATTTTGGGAAAATCTATTTATGGGATGTTATACATGACATTTGAGGGCACATTTCTAAAATATTGGCGATTATACAGGGTGTCCTAATTTCGACCTACATATCAAAGTTGTGATTTTTTAAATGGAATGCCTCAAATTTTATTGCATATTTGGATAAACAAATTCAAAAGAAGAAAATTGATATAACATACTATGGGGTTTTGGTAATTAGCTACTGAGATATAAGGTGTTTTGTCTATAAAAAAACCCCCACTTCGGCAACCCCTCAGAACGCCATTTTGAAATTTGGAGTGTGTCAAAAAAAACTTACACGCCTCAGCTTTTATTTCATTTGTTACTTTTTCGAATTTTAATTTTTGCTCATACCGGGTGGTCAAAAATGCAAATTGTAGTTTTTATCAAAAATTTCAAATGCCCCTGTATATTTGTGCAAGTTTGGATTCAATTTTATACAGGGTGACTTTGAAGTTGAGTCATTAATTTTCAGATAATGATTGTAGAAGGAAGATAAACCAAAATATGTGTGTAAAAATAAAAAAAAAATAAATAAATGTTACCTTGTTTTATAAAGTATCCTCCCGACAAGTATTTCAGTGCGGACCTGTATTTGATCGTGAGGTCTTGGAGCACCGGCATGCTGTCCCCTGTGAGGTCTTAAGTCACCTGATTCACGAGCCCGTTGTACTACATTAACAAAGGCACGAGTGGTTGGTTGCACTCGATTGGGAAACCGATCCGCATAAACATGTGCCATTTTTTATTTCGTTTGAGCCACGCAACAGACACCACTATTCACTCACGCGTTACCGACTGACACTGACTGTATACAACTGAATAAAATAATTGTAAAAACATCGTTCCAAATTCTTTCGCTTTTTTGTTTCCGATGCGATGAACCGATAAGGCGGATTATATCCGTTGTTGCCAAACACGAGCACATAATATTATTATTGAGACAGGGCGGTACTCAAACTTCCAAAGGGCTATAACTTTGTTACTTTAATTTTACCAGAAAAATGGTAAAGGAAAAAAATTTCTTTTGATCAGATCTACTCAGTGTTAAAATAAATGACTCAACTTCGAAGTCACCCTGTATATATGAGCCGTAGTCATTGCCAAAGCCAACGACCAGTTGTTTACAAAATATAATTAATTGATAATTGGAAAATTGGCAAATCTCTTAGGCTTCAGTTGACTCTTTTGACGATAAAATTAAGCTTTCGGCATTCTCTATGGAGCCTTCATCAGGATTTCGTCGGTGAGGTTGCAGCCAACAAACGTCATCCGTTCTCGAAGTGTTTCGAAAAAGATGGTCGCGACATTTGTGTCAAAAGCGGGTCATATTGCAACAATTCCTCTTAATGAGCAAAGAACTGTTACTGCGGATTGGTATAGCACCATTTATTTGCCAAAAGTCATCACCGAGCTTCGAAAAATCAAATTTTTCTATCTCTCATTTTTGAAATTCAGAAAATTTGTATATATAATTTCCAGAATGGATAAGAAGAAGTGGATGCGCAACTAGCTTTGAATCTCAATTAAGTGTACTTGAGACAAGAACCCAATGTAATTATCATCAACACATACAACTTACAGCTTAGACCTCCAGTAATGCCATCTCAGAAGCAGATTTTACATCACATCAGAGCCAAAGACTGATAAAAAGCCCCTCCCTTCCAAACCCGGTGCCTCCAGAGTTGCCAGATCGAATGCTACGTTGCCAGTCTCATCACTTAATTTACAAACCTCGTACGGGAAAGCATGGAACTGTATACTAGACTGTTGCATATCCAAGCCGAGAGATAACCTTCAGTCTTGCATCAGAGAAGAAGTTGCTAGCAGTCTTCTTCTGAGACCACCATACGTAAGTTAGGAGCAAGCTTAACTCGTTAGTAATGTTTAACGTGTACTTCTCCATCACCTTGCTGGTCAATCAACCCATTACTAATGACAAGGCGCTTTCCTTTCCACTTGGTTACGCTCGTTAGTAGCAGGCTCAAGCAAATAGGAGTGTATTTACTATTCAAGTACACATGGATTTTTATTTACAGATTCTAGGATTAACTCGAATATCCGACTGCAAAAACGTGCTTAATCGCAATAACTTTCAACTGAAAGAACATTCCTCATCATGAACTTTTGACAATTCAGTTGCGACTCGTTTTCATTATGTATGCAGAGGAATAATTCCAATTCGAAAAAAAAAATAAAAAGTCGAAAAGCCGACACTCTAAGCTACTTCAAAAAACCAGAAGTGATATATTTCATTTATTGAAAAGTTACCTCCAAAAATAGTATTAAAAATAACATATCACACATACATTTGAGGTGTCGATAATTTAACAGTTAATCTTAAAAAATATCAAATATCTAGTAAGGTATACCACCGTCCACCTTCAAGAATCACCACAGGTGGTAGATGGTCTCTAACTGTTGGACGCGGATCTCGTAGGCGTGTTTAGGCCTTCGTGGTAGTTGGAGTATAAAAAACAAAACTGATTAGATATGAGGTCACGCCTTATACAAATTAGGATATAGCGCATATATGCATTATGGGCATAAGCTGGCAATGCGACCATCTACAGAATGACGAGAAAATGTACTATCACACACTGTTGTGATTCAGACAGCAGTGTAAATGTTTCTAGGACTGTAACTACGTCGACACAGGGTGTGAGATCCATTCCAAAACTAAATCTGTGGATTAATGTATTGAGTTAGGACTTTGTAGATGCAGTGCAAGCAGCGCCGCCAAAAAATACAAAACATAATTATAGACCACAGGAGAAAAAATATTTTCATCTGACTTGTCTGAAACATCATGTAGCATTTTTATCAAACCACCCTCTTAAGAAATGCATTCCTTTTAGAAGACTACTCATGTTATATAAATAATCAGTCGTTACTGTCAGAGGCATAGAAATTATATCTTGGTATAGAGACATTTTATCAAATAAGTTGGTGCGGTTGTTGTATATCGCACGTTGCCATGGATGTTGTTGATCGATAGCAATTGTTTGTTACCTGTTGTCACTTTAGTATGAATCCTTCTTTCCTCACACACATAAAAAGTTGCTGAAAATCATTACATACCTAGTTTTAACAATTGAAAATGGCGACGAATAAAACAGTAATTCGAAGTTGTAGCTTGGTACAAAAGCTGCAGCGGCGGCGCGAAAAATATGTACCGCATTCGGATATGATGCCGTTAGTGATCGAACAGCACAGAAATGGTTCAAAAAAATTTCCTTCTGGAGATCTAAGTTTGAGCGATGGACCGCGCTCAGGGAGACCAAAAATCATGAACAACGAGGATCTTCGACAGGTTGTGGACGCAAATTCCAGGACAACGTGCCAAGAACTTGCAGAAATGTTCAGAGTGAGTCCTGAAACTATTCGTTTGCATCTTCATCAGCTAGGAAAGACGTGGAAGTTAAGCAAATGGGTCACACATGAACTGACAAATGATAACAAGTTAAGTCGTCTTACGTTCAGCAAACATTTCACGCAACGCTAACGCTACCGTCGGTGGCATAGAAATTATATCTTGGCAAAGGGACATTTTACGATCTATTTTTGTAAAAACTTTTTTTGATATTTCATTATTTTGGTCAGGGTGACTAGATTTATCCTTTTTTGTGTGACTGTTTAGAAAAAAAATATATATTAAATTTCCGGGAGCCACCAAATGAAAATTGAAAGGTACGTGCCTAAACTCGGCGCAGTGACGATTGATGTGTGTACAAAAATATCAAAAGATCCTCAAATTGTCCAAGCTCAAAATGGGATGTTATCCAAAAATTTTATTTCGACTGAATATAAATATTTTACATCGATACAGTACGTTTTGAATGTTTCTACTTATTTCTGCAAACAGTAACTGACAAAATAGAATAAAAATGAAAAATTCTTGAGATTCAAACGGGTTCAATTTACGAATTTGAAACACGCTTTTTCAACATATACTGAGTAAAAAAGGTAAACACCTACGTATGTTTATTAGCATGCCAGAATTTTTTACAAATCGATTTATCTTGCCATGAACAACAAGTGATAAAATGGTAGATTTTTCTGTTAAGTTTTTGTGGTGGATGAGTGAGTTCTTTGGAGATGGAGAAGCATTCAGTTTTCGTACACGTACGGTGTCAGTTAAATGTTAAATTTCGTGCAGCTTATTGAGAAGCATTTTTGCGATTGCTCAAAATGCCTAGAGTGCCTAGAATTCGCCGGGTGTCCCAGCCAAGTGACTTTGAGAGCGGTCAAATTGTCGGGTTGCGTGAAGCCGGTCTTTCGATAAGAGAAGTTTCTAGGAGGACCAACAGACCCTTAAGCAGAATACTGCAGTGTGAATGAGAGTGGACTCAAAAAGGCCGACGACAGCAAGCGAGGGGTTCTGGACGTCCCAGAGGGACCACAGAGCAACAAGACTGCCAGTTAAGACTTCTGGCTCTGAGAGACAGATTCAGTAGTATTCGAGCCATCGATAATCAGTGGTTTGAAAAGCATGGAATGATGGTTGGTATGCGTACGGTATATCGTACCGGGAGTAATTCAGGAATTTATTGAAATTTTGAAAATTATATCCTACAAATACAATGTATGAGGTAGAAACATATTGCATGTATTTAAATAAAATAGACCTTCAGGTATAAGATCTCGCATTTCTAAACACCTGCCAAGTAAAACATATTTTCTCACACGGGCGCGTGCAAAGGAGAAGACTAAGGTTATCAAACGTTATGCAGGTCAACGCGATGCACAGTCATTCATTAAGAGAATTATGAAAGTATTCGCTGTTACGTTGTTTGCCACTTTTTAGCTTCACCATGCACAGATGAGTGAACGAACGAGGGAACGCTGAGTGAACGTTTCCTTTTTGTGAATTGTTATTTCTCCCAGAATCATTGTTCTGGTTTACAGTCATCGCGAGCAGTGTAATTCATTATTTCTAGGGATGCACCGATTAATAATTTTCCAAAACACCGAGTATCGGGTACTCGGCCGGGTATTCTCAAAATTGATTTGACTTTCCAATAAAACGCATCGTAAAAAACAGTTGTGCAGCCTAGACAATGTTTACCCGACTGCCTCAGATAGATTCAGATTTTGACATATGAGGAGTCTCTAGATTTGCCTTGACAAGTGCAAGTGATTTTAAACATAAACTTCAACCAAATTCTAGATGTTTAGAAACATTTAGCTGGGTGAGCATAATGTTTACGATATTTGGGATTTCAATGTTCCGACAAAAAATCTCAAGCAAATCGACAAATTGTGAAACTAAACCATCCAAAAGGTCTAAAATATCATGCTTTATTTGGAACAGATGTTGAAACTAAGGTAACCCTTAAGATTTAGGGACAAATACGAGGGATGTCTTTTAAGTTTTGCATATAGAAACATAGTAGGCCGCGCGGATCGAACGTCAGTACTGAATCTTAACATCACACTTTAGTAAACTTAAATTCAAAGTTTCACAACAATACGTGCAGTGTTCTCACTACAGTGAATTTTTAAGTGTCACCAAGTCATTAGAAAAATGGAACTCAACCGAGAACATTTTCGCGCCATAATTTATTACAACTTTCAGAGACAATTATCGCAACAAGAATGCCTTACTGAGTTACTGTTTGTTTTCGGCAACGAAGCGCCACATCAGTCGACAATTTCCCATTGGTATGGAGAATTCAAACGTGGACGGATGAGTCTTAGCGACGATTCCAGGGTGGGTGCACCAAAAACGGAAGTCAGCCAGGAAAACGTCGATGCTGTGCGCAAACTCATCATTGAAGATAGACATGTGACATATCGCGAGATTGAGGCGTCCTTGAAGATCTCAAAGACCTCAATTCAAAAAAATTTACATGAGGAATTAGGAGTAAGAAAATTAGTTTCTCGTTAGATACCCCACCTGTTGACTGAAGAGCAGAAAGAAGCCAGGGTTAATTGGTGTCAAAAAATGCTTGACCGTTTCAATTCCGGAAACTCAAAAAATGTATACAGCATTGTTAGTGGTGATGAATCGTGGATTTACTGTAATGAACCAGAAAATAAACGACATTCGGCTGTTTGGGTGTTCCAAGGTGAAGAAAAGCCAACAAAACCCCGAAAGAAGAATCATCCTCCACCAAAACAATGCAAGCTCGCACACAGCCAAAAAAGCAAGGCAATATTTAACGGAAGAAAACGTGGAATTATTGGACCATCCGCCAGATAGTCCCGATCTAAGTCCTAGCGATTTCTTTACTTTCCCGAAAATTAAAAACAGACTGCGTGGTCAAAGGTTCCAGTCACCAGAAGAAGCAGTTGACGTATTCAAAAATGCCGTTTTGGATCTGCCAGCAAACGAGTGGAATAAGTGCTTCGAAAATTGGTTCGAGCGCATGCAGATGTGTATTAATCTTCGTGGAGAATACTTAGAAAAACAAATAAAGTCATTTAAAACTACCTACCGTGTTGTTTTATTTCCATATGCAAAACTTAAAAGACATCATATGCTTGAAAATTAACAAAATGTATACTCCCCTGGCGTGCTCCATTCCCAACAAATATCAACAAATTTCTGTATATGTAAGTGAAGAAACACGTTTTTAGTGTTTCCTAAAAATTGAGTCACCCTTGCCTGGTGGAATTCAAATTGCATATTTTCGTGTAAATGTGACAATTTCACCGTTTAACTTTGATCAATTCGTAGCAAATCAAGAAATGATAGTTTGAAACTAGCGCGATTTGGCCTACTGAAATCAGATCGCGTCAGTTGCTTACAGGGCCATAGTCGTTCCTACAATATTGTAGGACGACTTTATGGCCACCTTAACTTCCGTAATATCTTGTATCCTTCAACACGGCATGTGTGTGGCTGCTTTAGATTTCTACCGTGCCGACAATTGCGTTGTTAGATTATGTTTTTTTGACGTTTAAGAAATTTCAGATAAATCAAAACAATAAAAAAAATCCAATATCTTGTATTAAAGATCTGAAATGAACAATTTAACGCAAATGGATGTGTATTTATATATAAAAGCCCAACAGCTTACAACCAAGCTGGTCCTTTGATGAAGGTAGGTAAGTTACACAATTAATTATTGCATATTCAAATACTTATTGTATTTTTTTCAGATGTGATTCGTTCTCACAGACTTTATGAGATGTTGGATAAGAAACATTGTTACCCAGGTTCAATTCCATTGTTGATGTCAGAGATGCCTGTTCACAAATCATTGTTGGACCTTGGATTAGAGTGTCAGGCTACAAGTATGTATAATGTGTAAATGCTCTGAAATTGAGTTTAAACGTGATCTCCTGCCCTATCTGATAATTTTTTATACTAGTGGGAACTTTGACCTAAAAATTTGAGACTATAATTCTAAAATATTATTATAAGGTTGCAGCCCACACCAAGGTGTGAAATTTTCAATTTTTCTTGAATTGATGCATCTTTTTTTTTAGTTATAAACCACCCTGATGTTGCATACAAAACTCAGTAAAATTACATTTCTATTTTGGAAGGATAAAGAGGTGAATTATCTGCCTACGATGGAATTTATGCATCCAGGCACTTGAAGGCATATTTGAAGGAGCCAATCTTACAGAAACAAAACGTGAATTTGCTTTTTGTGACCGATACACTGCAATTTGTAAATTAAAGGTAGACTAAGGACCAATTTCACCAAGGTTGTCAAATCAACAGTCCGTTATTCTCCACCTATCGGGTAACAGTCCGTCAAATACAACGAATGAGCTTCAAGTTCCTATCAAATTTTAGCAACCAATAGCTATGAAATGTTGAAAACAAAACACTGTCAAAGTATGAGATGTCAGCTTGTCATTGAAACATCACCAGCTTATTGAATATCAAGAAATTACATATATTTCAGTCAAAATTTAAAGAAATGTTTGATTTTTGAATAAAATTGATGTTTTAATTACTATTGTTGATATTTATTCATGTTTATATTATTTCCTTCAATTGACATGCGATTTTAGTGATTTAACATCACCTCCCGTGTTTTTTTCCCTATAAACCTCTTGTAGATAGCCATTAAACACCTACTTGATGACAGACTCTACCAAAAATTTCATAGATATTGCTCGTTTCCAAACATTCATTCATTTACTTGCCGTTCATCAGAACCATTATGGCACATTAGATTGATATTCCCACAAAACCATTCTGGTTTTTTTATATCCATACATCCATAAGGTTGAATATTTTTCGTTGTTCAGGAACTGAACAAACATCCACACTATATTCACAGCGATTATGAAATTCCCAATGATATGCCTTAAAGCTACCAGCAAACCTAAAACCTGCAAAAAAACTACAAATTTGCCATATTTTTCTTTTTTCACGAGTACACATTCTAGGTTATATTTATATTAGACATTATTTGAATACAGCTGATTATTGCATTTCAAGACCCGAGTGACACATGTGTGGGATCTGTCAACCCTTGGTCCCAGTCATAAAACATATACTCTGAAGAAGGTTTAATTCCATGCTATTCAATGACAACACGGTGACTTGTGTGGTTGTCAGCGGCCGTTTTGTGAGGATGCGACATGGTTGCCAGATTGTGCATTAATATCCCGTTTCACCCCCCTGGTCCAAGTGGAGTAAGCTCCGCCAACTGTTGAAATACACTCTACTATGCTTTATAAGACTATTCGTGGAGTTTTTTCCAAAATCGTTGCACAACACTTGAAAAAATGCAAATGAAAATTTAAAATTATTTCCATGACGCCACAAAATAGCTCCGTCGGTACCTCCGGTTATACATCTTGACAGTAGGGATGTTCGATACGATCCTATATTTAGAAGCATAATAATAATAATAATGTCTTTATTAATCCCTCCACACTGCGAGGCGAAGTTTAGCCAGCTGGCTACTCTACCACTTAACCTCACGAGTATCAATACATTTCACGAGTATCGTCATCTTTCGATCCGGACTGTGTCAGAAAGAGTGACTGCCATTTGGCTGCGACATTACCGTGCCAAATCAGACATATCTTTCATCATTTTCAAAGAAATTGTACAAAATCTTCAAATTTGTGAAGTTAGCGAGTTTCACTTCATACGTTGTTACCAGACATGCCCAAATCATCAGTTGCTGCCGTGATATTAATCCCGACCACTGCATCCCCACGGCTAGGCGACCTGTATGTTAAATTTGTGTTGATAGAGCAGCGGGTTATGCTATAAATCATATCTCACAGTTTTTGTGCACTGATTGCAACGGTTAGATTTTACCAAAAATATTTTCATAAATAGGATATCTTTTTGTTACAACACATTTGCCAAAGATGATCATAATCAGGATGGTAAACTATGACGAAGGTCCACTGTATGTAAGAATTTTCAGATACTTCATTTGCAATTTGAAGATACAACAGACCATAATGGTGTTCACACCTTTCAAATATTCTTCAAGAAGTGATATCAGTCTAGCTCCAACTATCATAAGTACTTTTTACTTTAAATTCAAAACCAGCAAATGTAAAAGATTCATTTTGCACCCTCCACCACGGGACGTGATCGTCGTTAGACTTGGCAACCCTGCGAGTGACAGATAGATATCCCCGCCAGTGAAAAAGACAATCAAACAATAAACATTACTAGTTTTTATGATTTTTGGACTAAAAAGACATTATTTGTGAGACATTTTTCATAATTTTTTTGTCTATGTCCATAGTAATTGTATTACGCATCAGGGAGATGTAGGGATTGACACGTCTTACACATATTATCTGTGTTTTAGGATGGAGAGGACAATGTTTTTGCTGCTTGAAGAAATTTATTAACCCATAAATTAATATGATGTAAAGGAAGATGATTAATTGGATGGAATGTATTTTATATTCTATTTTCTTGCAAAATACAGACAAATCCACACTATTCAACAGGTATGTATGATAACACTCAGAATATTGAGCTTCACAAATTCGAGATTTCCATGCATTAACAAACGTCCAAATCTGCTGCCAAATTTAATAGCTAGAAAATCGACCTATTATTTGCCGCATTCCCATTGGCTTTGGGCATAACTGATTTTTAAATGTAAATTTATAACGGAAATCAAAATACATGAAAGTTGTCCTGTTTTCTCTGTACAAAAGCATCATGTCGGAATCAAAGTGGTCTTGTTTATAATACAGTCGAATTTTCACGATTTTATTCAATATTTTAATAGAAATCACTGAAATTCTGAGACCTTTGTCAGCTTCTGTCAAATTGCATTTCGATAAGGTATTTTCCCATTGGTTCATAATATTAATGTTAGTGAAATTGGGTCTAAAGCCTGTATGTATGATCATAGTCTTAATCATAATGAACTGCAAGATGAGCTCTGTTAAACAAGTATGTATAATGTGTAAATGTTCTGAAATTGACTCCATAGTAAATTGACAATCATTATTTCAGGATACTCACAAGACCATGGGCATGTAGAAGCAGCAAGTATGAGATATTGCAAGGAGTAAATGGGAAAATGGAGTTGCAGCATGAAGTAAAATTCTTCATACTTCGTACCTTCATAATCTAAAATTCCACAACTAATTACAAGAAAAGTGTGCCTCATGAAGGAATTCATATTCCTGCTTAAGAAACGCCAAGCACTGAATAGGAGTGATATCTGAGGCTTGCTTTGTTTTAACGATTTTAACTTTGTGAGCCTTTTTTAAAGTGGGAGCTGTCATCATTAAGAAAACGTAATCATATCAAAACATCAAACTTAGAATTTTATTTATTTTATTTATTTAAACCGCAGCATGTTGAAACACATGTGAGTTTGCCTTTTGTGTCCCATTTGCGTTACGGTAGAATTTGTTAGTTTAAGAAATGCATAAGCCTGTATAATTATAGTCACAATCATAACAGTTGAAGGTTATGAAAATCAAAATATGCCTAAGGGCAGGGAGTTCTAGAATTTCGAATTGTTACATGTAAGATAGCTAAAATGTCGCACGAAACTCGATTTGCAAAGCTAAAGCCATGGGTTTGAGATTGAATACTTGACATAAGTGACAGCACAGTGGCAAATGATAACAATCACAAAAATAAAATTCCACTGATAAAGCGAAAAGGTTATATGAAATACATATTTTAACACTTATTGTTATATCGGTAGTTAGGACTAAAACGTAAAGCCATGTACAGATATGTAACAACACCGCGAACCGAACCTCGCGACTAACCGCAGCGCGCGCATTTTGACGAACAACATTGCAACGAGCATCACCACAAACCGAACGACGTAGTGCAACCACATCGCGCAACAAAATGACGATGAAAATGTTGATGTTTGTCGTTCAGTGAAAGACGAATATTAACTGAAATGGATATAGCAGTAGCAGCAGCTGCCTATTTATTCAATACGAATTATCCAAAAAGAAGTGATGACGACGTCCGAGACGATGATGGCAAACGCAGTTATATACCAATAGATCAGCACACGGTTGCAACAATTTGATAAGCCAGCTGTTGTTTCCATTGTGGACGCTATCTGCTCCCAGGCATAATTTTTTTTTAATTTATTGCAATTGCATCCCACAACAATTCCGCTGCTCTGTAATGCTCTATAAGCAAAAGAGTTTTCTCCTCCGACCATTCCATCTTTTCTTCACCGGGTCTATCCATTTGCAGAGATGAGCGCGTGCTCGCCGCACCGGTATGCCTATCCAAACATGTGCAACTTTGTCGCGAGCCATTCGTTTGATGTTGCGCTGAAAGACAGACAGAGCCAGGATCGGGCCGAACGGCGAGCTGTTCGGGACGGCGTTCTTTTCACCGTCTACTAGCGCGGCGCAGTTCGTCGCGTGGTTGGGTTCGCGGTGTTGTTACATATCTGTACATGGCTTAAGAAATCACCATTCCTTTTAAAGGTATTTTTTCAGATCTACTTGCATTGCTCAAAGATACATCCCATCCTGACAAGTCCAGGGTACAAGACACTGTTCCATGACAGGATAATTCGAGTGCAAGGAACGTTATTAACAAAAAAGAAGAGTCAAAATATTCAAACTGGATATTTCAAAAAGTTTGGTACTACAGTGAATTTAAATTAATTTTCCAAAGAGGATATAAAGTACCCCCAAACTGGAAAGTTTTGGTTGTAATTGATTAGACATCCTTTTAGCTCTGTTTACAGAGCTTGTAATTTTGAAAATAGCATACATTCTAGTTAACATGATGATCGTGAAAAAACATTTGTTTTAAGAGAAAAGAAGGATTACTGATTGATAAAATTTATATTACTGGATATTTTTGAAAGAACCTATTGTATTTCTGTGAGTATACAATGCAGAATGGAAAATATTCATTATACCAAGTATTCTTTTATTTATATTCTGCAAATACCAACGGAAAAACAGAATACATGAAATTGTTAAGCAATTCATAGGTAGTATGTCATAACATATAAGTAACAGTAATCGAATGTCTTTATATCTAAAAGCTACAAATTATAAGAGGAAAGATGGACACATATATGTATAACCAAAAAAACATATCCAAATTGAAACTATAATACACACAATAACCTTTAATAATTCCAAATTTACTTACATGCAATATAGTTTTCCAACTGAATGTCAATATTTAAGGGAGCCGACTTTTGGTCCCACTTTAAGAAAACTTCATATGATCGTATGTCCTAAACGTCTTGACTTTTGAGAAGCAGGGTGGTAAACTTTTCAAAACTCAATAATTTTTTATTAAGATTTGTACTGCCACTTTAAATACTTTATTAAAATTCAGCATGTATGTACCATCAAGAGGTACGAATTTGCTTTTAGTTTCCACCAGCGACGTTCCTACCGATTTCACTTCCCTATTTTGGCAGACAATGATAGTACGCAACTGATTTCTCTTAAAATAAAAACTACTCTTCCTCAGTCATTTCTAAGCAAATTTGATTGCTTAATTTTTTTCACCCGCCTAAAAATAAAAATAAAATAACGTTTCTTCGCAAGATCATAATATCGTTAGTATGACAATATCACTATGGAGAGAAATAGATAAGAGAGGAGATGTACTTTTCAGGTGAAAAACTAAAAGAAGAAGAAAACATAAAAAAATATTTCTCTGCATGGTGATATTGACATGTTAACAATATTCTTATGATTGAAGAGAGAAACAGTTTTTATTTTTATGATAACCGTGCATCAGATTGAAAAAAATTCAAGTGACCTTTGCTTAGAAGTGATTGTCAGTCAGTAGTAGAGCGACAATTAGTTTTTTAGTTATGACTAAGAATTTCGTGTAAAAATGAGCTCTTCACCGGGTACCTCGAAGCAGTCGGTAAATTATCTCGACAAGGATTTTGAACAAGTTCTTCAGTGGTATGGAGAAGCAGGCAGTGACATCTCGAATGACAATGTCTGATCAAGAATCCTTGGAAGGTGAAATAGAAGATATCGGAGATATTGAAGATAACAATCATTTTTATGGAACCAATCGATTCAAATGGGCAAAGAAAGCTCCATCCAAATTTATGAGGACGCCACAACATAATAGAATTTTTCAATTATCAGGATTGCGAGGCCAACCTCAACCAAACGATTCTGCATCACCAGAAGAAATCTGGTCATCATTATTTGACGAAGAAATGTTAGGAGAATTGGTTATGTGGACCAATCACAAAATACGTATAATAGCTAGTCAATACAAAAATGAATCACAGACTGAGTTGCATGTCTCAGAGTTGACAATCCAGATGATCGTACTGTAGTGATCGTAAAAGTTTTTTAAAAACTCACACTGTATTCCTTGGGAGCCAATACCTGTGTTGATGAAATGTTAGTAGGCTTTAGAGGTAGATGAAGATTCAAAATGTATATGCCTCGAAAGCTTATGCAATATGACAGCTTAATACCCAAAATAACGATTTTTACCGACACGTGATAATGAGCGGTGAGGCCCAATTCGATATGAACGGATTTGTTAATAAGCAGAATTGTCGTTCTGGGCATTAGAGAACCCTAGTGTAATCCATCAACGACCACTACATCCTCGTCGAATCACAGTTTGGTGCGGTGTTTGGTATGGAGGTGTCATTGGACCTTATTTCATTGAAGACGCTGCAGGTAATTCTCTTAGTGTCACTGGCAAGCGCTACCGTGATATGGTGCAAAACTTTCTGGCTCCTCAAATCTAACAATTTAACCTCCAAAACATGTGGTTCCAGCAGAACAAAGCAACTTACCACACAACTAGGAAAACAATGAATCTTTTGCGAACGATATTTCCTGGAAGTTTAATTTTTTGATTTGGTGATGTCAACTGGCCACCAAGGTCACCGGATTTTATGGCTCCTGACTTTTTTATGGGGATTTTTGAAAAATAGGGCTTATGCCAACAAGCCAAATACTGTGGAGCAGCTGAAGAACAATATTACGGAAGCAAATGAAAATATTCGTCTCGAAACCTACCAAAACGTGATGGAAAATGTAATCAAGAGGGCTCAGGTTTACGCGGCTTCTAGAGGCGTACATTACTCTGATATTATTTTTCATACATAATTTTCATAAGTTTCAACAAAAGATTAGGATGAAAAAAAAATTGACGTCTTTTATTTCTTTTCACAAATATTCGAGATACACACCAGTCAGTTACATATCGGCTACCCTGTATAAAAATATTATAGATATGATTTTTATTATATATTTTTCTCTTTTTAGCCATCATTCTTATTTCTGATTCTCCGAGACTACACCTCAGTATATATGCTTGAAATATCCACCTCAGTAGCTACGGGTTAAGTGGTATTACAGATATTCATAATCAACGATTTATTTTTTTACCGTTTTTACCACCTTGTGTCTCAGCAGTTAAAATATTTAGGACATACGATCATATGAAAATTTCATCTTAAAATTGACCTGAAACCACCTCATTAGATATGGACATTCAATTAGGAAACACACTAAACTGCATCTACGAATACTACAAAAGACAAATACAGACTTTTAAACCGAGGGTATCCTGTGCCATAGTTTTAATAGATTTTCCCTTTTAGGTTAAGATTCCAAGTTAATTAACAAAATAATTGAAAAAAATTGTTCCTTACTTTTTTCCATATACATAAGCTACAACATTAATATATGGTGCAACACATTTGAAAAATACAACATATTGTTCTTTGAGGCTCACTACATCGATCTTATTATTGATGATGGCGCTGATGTATTTTTTAGTATGCTCAATAGATGGAGTCGCCATTATTGATAACAATTTAAACCCAAAATTAATACTTAGCAATTTAAATACACATCTAATTCCGTACCTCAGAGCCAGGTTATGTTAATTTTATTTTTGTCTAAAATGAATCTTACAGGATAAGTTCATGATAATGTAAATTATCAAGCACTTTGAAATGTTTGAAATTTGTTTAACTGGAAAAGAAATTTTTTTTATTCCGTTCATAAATTTACAATTTATTGCGTATCCTCCCTTGATGAGTCACAATTTTCTTGTATTTGCCCATTTGTAATTAATTATGGAATTTTATGTCATAAAGT
This sequence comes from Acanthoscelides obtectus, assembly GCA_963669975.1. Lineage (NCBI taxonomy): Eukaryota > Metazoa > Arthropoda > Insecta > Coleoptera > Chrysomelidae > Acanthoscelides > Acanthoscelides obtectus. The sequence goes on along the minus strand of CAVLJG010000006.1, from coordinate 47,191,846 downwards.
TGTTCTGATTCTACTTCATGCTGCAACTCTATTTTTCTGTCCACTCTCTATAATACTTCATATTGGGTAATCCTACATGACCATGGTATTTTTAGCATCCTGAAATAGCGTTGGTCAATGGTAATTATGATCTTCACATAGAATGATTATACATACTAGTAGCCTGACGCTCTACATAATCCAGGGTCCAACAATGATTTGTCAAAAGGAATCTCTGGCATCATCAATGCAATTGCACTTGTCATAAAATGTTAATTATCCATGGAGGAAGCAACATCTGATAAATTCTGTGAGAATGAATCACATATGAAAAAACTGCGATAAGTATATAAATATGAATATATAATGATTAATTTTGTAACTTACCTACCTTCATGAAGGGAATAGCTTGGTTGTAAGCTTTTGAGCTTTTGCACACCTATGAATACATATCCATTTGCATTAAATTGTTCATTAATACCAGATATGGGATTTTCCTAACCCAACAATTACTTGAAGATACCAAAGTTTGTGGAATTTGCTCCATGTAGGGAATTATTATGGACTACTACTACTATTCGTCATTGTTCGTCAGAGCGGTCAGGTGGACCTTTGCTCTTAGTTAAAAGTCTCGTCGGTCTGTTGTTAGTCTGCCAGGTCTGGCTACCCAGACGCCAAACATGTTTAAGGGGAAAATGGAAAGAAGGAAAGAAAGGAAGGAAGAAATAGAGCAAAGAAAAGAAGTAAATCATTTGAAATAGCTTAAAAAATAATTTTGATCGGTTTTGTATACTGAAATAATGTTGGCTGGTATGAATTCACAATTTAATTTTGATCGCAGTGCGAGGCGCGGGCTGGAATGTTTGCGAACTTACTCCACTGTGTAGTCTACTGAATAACGCAACAGAGGGTTGCTGTGCGATTCGGCTTGATTATAACACCGCTGTGCCTGTTGTTTCACATAATCCCTTAGATATGGGATATCAATATCTCTGTGAATGGTCTCATTTGACACGTACCAAGGGGCGTTAGTGATTGTGCGTAGGGTTCTGTTTTGCTGGACTTGCACTCTGTGCATGTACGTCTTGGCAAGAAAACACCAAGCCGCGCATGCGTAGGTGATTGCGGGTCTTATGACCATTTTATACAACCGAATGTTGTTGATCAAACTTAATTTTGAATTTCTGCATAACAAAGGATAAAGCTGCCGAAAGGTAATTTGGAATTTTGTTTTCAAAATATCAGTATGTTTCTGCCAGGTCAACCCCTTGTCAATGATGACTCCAAGGTACCTGACAGATTGCTCTCATGGTATACCAGTTCCATTCACTGATATCTTTGAGGGGGCACCGCGACGTTTTTTAGTACAATAGATTGCCTGCGTTTTCGAAGTATTAATTTTGATCAACCACCGATCCGCCCACTCCAATACTTCCTCCACCGCACTCTGCAGCCTATCGCGAACCAGGTTACCAGAACAAGACTGGGCTAGCAGTGCAGTATCGTCAGCATAGAGATAGACTTCACAGTTGCTGGGGCAAGGGATGTCATTTATATAAAGTGGTTAGTAGCCAAAATGGAAAACCCTTTTGGATGAGCTTATACAAGAGGCCCATGTGCCACACCTTATCAAATGCCTTTGATACATCTAAAAGCAAGATACCAGTACTTTTGTTCAGGGTGAACCCCCCTGGTTACATGCTCCACCACTCTAACTGATTGTAGCTCCGTACTATGCTCAGACCGAATTGCACGTCAGGAATCACATGGTGATCTGACGAGAGATTCTCAAGGTGACGATAAATCACCTTTTCAGTGAGCTTAGAACGAGCTGACAGCAGGCTAATGTGATGGTAATCCTGGGGGAATATCGAACCTGCCTTCTTTGGGATCATGTTCACTTCAGCGATCTTCCACTCCTCAGGAAAGTAATGAGTTCTGAGCATTGCATTGATTATTGCCACCAGATAAGTCAAAGCCTTGAGCGAAAGCAACTTCAGTGCTTTGTTGGTGATTTGATCCTCTCCAGGTGCTTTACGCACCTTTAGGTCCTTAATGTGGCCTTGGAGCTCTGCTGGTGTGCAAAACGGAATCTCAGAGGATTCCGTTGATGTGCTATGCTGCGATTCATCTGAAGAGTATTCCGTAGAAGAATCTTCTGAAAAGGAGTCACCGATGTTAGCACTGATGTTGTTGTCGCCATTCGCTCTGAAATATCTCCTGACAGATCCTACAATTTGTCGTTCCTCGTCAAGGTCATTGTCCAGATCATAATTGGGAGAGAACTGCTTTTCCATGACGTCAGCAAAAACCTCTTCGGTGATGTGAATAAGATAACCGTTTCGCATCACATGGTTGTAAAGCCGAACCCCACAAGTCGAGTTAAGCCTTGAGTGCCTTGATCGATGTTCGCAGTTGTAGTCCCCTGCCGCAAAAAGAGATCCCAAACAGTCCTGAAGCACTTCCAAGTCCTCCTCTCGCAGCCTGGCAATGCTCCTGACATACATCGAGGTGATCTTCAACGGAATGCATCCCGCCATATTGACCACCACGGAAGCCGCTTCAATGCTTTGCATCTCCTCGTTTGTGCTTCTGTGATAGTCAATACCACGTTTAACGAGCACAGCCAAGCCACCACCCCTACCATTCAATCTGTCAGCGCGTATAACATCATAATTCGAGAAAGCTAAGCGATCTCCCGGATTAAGTAATATACTCTCATCCAATAGAGTTTGATGAAATTCCCGTTTTTTGGGAATATCCCTTAGCCACAGACAATTCCAAAAAAGAATTTTGATAAATGCAAGTTGTCTATTGTACTATTGTACATTCAATGGCTGCGGAAAGATCGCCTGCAATTCCTGAGTGTCGCTAATCAGGGGACTTATTATTTGTTGAAGAGACCTAAGCGCAGTTGCTAGATCCACATTCTGCGTGTTCAATGTGGGTTGAACAGAGAGGGCAGCCGAAGATGTTGAGTCGGCTGCTTCCGCATACTACTTGCCGCGTCTTTGCGCTATGACTTCCAAGTTTCGCGGGTATACCTCTGACTACCGCATGAATATTCCGTTCTGAAGGAAGAGGGAACGTATGATGGGGCACGTCCTCCTCCCTGAACATGCGAACGATCCTGCGGTAGTCATCCTCAGTTTTCGGCAAAATTCTGATTCCCGCATAAACGGCAACTGCGCGTTCTATCTTATTGCCTAAGCTTATAAAGGCGCAGTTTATATTTCGCCACTTTGCCGCATCACGCAAAACAATGGGCGTCATTCGTCCCTCGCGGGGTGCTGTGCTGGTCAACCCACCAGCAACGGGAGATTGTTGAGATAATGCACCGTCAGTCAATGCAATGGGCAAAGATTAAGAAGATGTGGTCGCTGCATCGACAGTCATAAGACAAGTGGCAGAAGAAGTTGATACGTTTAATGAAGCAGACGATTTTTAGGGGACTGACAACTTGAATTTGGATTTTGCTTTTGGAAGAGGTGGGAAGTCATCCGTCTTGTCGGTTTTGATCTTTTTGTCGCTGCGTCTTTTTCTCGACTTGGCCTGGATGAATCCGCCATTCTGTATTTCATCGTCGGTCGATGTCACGTCAGTCAAATTTTCAAAAGGTCTAAAAAAAACGCCCTGTAAGAAGGGTTTTAACAACATTGTCACATTTGCGAGCTTGAAGGTTTTTACGAGTTTGTTGGAAAGAAAAGCTATTTTAATATGGAGGTTGACCCAGGAGGGTTCAAAGAGGAAGCAGTACCACTGATAATGGGGACGGAGCTGAGCGGCGGCGAATCACGTTCAAAAACTGAAAACATGGGCCCATTAACGCAGATGTCATCGGAGCAGAAAACCAACGAGAAACTGATGATGATTATAGACGACCAGGCGAAGAAAATCCGAGAACTCATGCAGACAATCAAGGACCAGACGGGTAAAATTGTCAGCCTGACCGCCCAGGTAACTCTTTTAATAAGTTCCAAATACAGAATACACTCTCTTACGCACCTCCCCCGCTTCATCAAAACAAATTCAAAATTCATTTCCCTAGGCATTAAAATAGATCGCGCGGTTGCTGTCGATGCGGGAATAAGGATTGTTCCTAAATCTGAGGAAGACTAAAGTAAGATCGTTCGTCTGTTCCGAGACAAAGAAGTGCCCATGCCTTTGGTGGTCGTGATACTGCTCAAGACTGAAAAGTATCAGCAAGTGTTCAACGAACACGAACTGCTGAGACTGGCCATTCGAGTTGAGGTTCAGAAAAACTCCAGACTCATTGGGCAGTGTCACCGCTGCCAAAAGTACGGACATGCGCAGTCATATTGCACTGACCGGCTTAAAACAGAAGAGGAAGAGCGCAAGTCCGCAAACTGGGGAGAGGGACATCCCGCAAATAGCCGGACGCAACCTTGCCTACCTCCTCTGCCCAACCTCCCTTGAACACGCAAAATGTGGACCTGGCAACCGCGCTAAGGTCCCTACAACAAATAATAGGCCCACTGAGTAGCGCTACCCAAGCGTTGCAGGCGATATTTCCTGCAAATGTCTAGGTACAATAGTAGACAGCCTGCATTCATCAAAATTCTTTTTTGGAATTGTTTGGGCATGAGGGATATTCCCAAAAAACAGGAATTTCATCAAGCTCTTTTTAATGAAGGTATAGATGTGGCCTTGCTGCAGGAAACGTTGCTTAATCCAGGAAATCGTTTAGCTCTCCCGAATTACGATGTTATCCGAGGTGACAGATTGAACGGTCGAGGTGGCGCTTTAGCAGTGTTGATTAAGCGCGGTATAGACTATTATAGAAGCACTAATGCCAAGATGCATAACATCGAAGCAGCGTCTGTGGTGGTAAATATGGCGGGAGGTATCTCGTTGAAGATCACATCGGTGTATGACAGGTGTGGTGCCAGGCTAAAAGAGGCGGATCTGGAGGTCCTTTTGGACTACTCGGGTCCGCTTATTGTGGCTCGGGACTTCAACTGCAAACATCGAGCATGGAATTCTAGGTTGAATTCCACTAGTGGGATTCGATTGTACAACCATGTAATGCGAAATGGGTACCTTATACTTAGCACTGAAGAGCCGACACACCATCCGTTCAACCATCTTCAGGCACCAGACGTCATCGACTTCGCGATATCTAAAAACTGTAGATACAGTATCTCTTCTCGAATCTTGTATATGTCTAATGACCATCTACCTGTTGTCTTGGACGTGGGCAATGAGCAAACTTCTGAGAAGGAAGGTCCTCCAAGGAAACGCATTGACTGAGAGCTACAAAAGTTGCTCCTTAGAGAGTTTCCCAATATCCCGATTATAGATGATGAGTCTGGAATAGATGTCGCTCAAGCGGAGTGGACAAGTTTCATTCAAGCAGCTCTACAGTGTGCAGCTGTACTTCCTGTACAACGACACGGCAGACCTTTTTTGCCTGCGGACATTCGTCAGAAAATTTCTTACAAAAGAGCCGCTATTAAGCAGGCACAAAGGTCTTGTCATCCTGATGACATTCGTAGGGCTACAAATCTTGTTCATGAAGTGTGAAACGCACTGCACGAACTCCGCAACGAGCAATGGAGCGACTTTCTGGCGGGAATGCTTGATTCAAGTATTCCTCTCTGGAGGGTTGCAAAGTCACTCAGAAACGGAAAGCGAGAACAACTCCCGCACATCCACGGTCACGAAGGCATAGTCTTCAGAACGGAGGATAAGGTCGAGGTTTTCGCTGATGCCATGGAAAAACAGTTCTCTCCCAACTATGATCTTGATAATGACCTCGACGAGGAACAGCACATCGTACGATCCGTCAGGAGAAATTTTAGGGCCAACTGCATTAGCGGAGGCTCTGAATCCTCTTCAGATGACTCTTCTTCAGAAGATTCGTCTGAGGCTCCACATAGCACATTAGCGGAACCCTCCGAGTTTCCACATTGCACACCAGCGGAGCTCCTAAGTCATATTAAAGACCTCAAGGCGCGTAAAGCACCTGGGGAGGATTAAATCACCAACAAGGCGTTGAAGCTGCTCTCGCCGAAAGCCCTGACATATTTGGTGACAATAATCAATGCGACGCTCAGAATCCAGTACTTCCCTGCTGGGTGGAAGACTGCTGAGGTCATCATAATTCCAAAGAAGGTGGGTTCGATATTTCCTCAGGATTACTGTCCCATAAGTCTGCTGTCAGCTCCTTCTAAGCTCGCCGAAAAGGTGATTTATCGTCACCTTGAGAATTTTTCGTCTAATGACCATGTGATTCCTGACGTCCAATTCTGTTTCTGGTCCGAGCATAGCACCGAGCTACAGGCAGTCATGCTGGTGGAACATGTAACCAGAGGGTTCACTCTCAGCATGAGTACTGGCATCTTGCTTTTGGATGTCTCAAAAGCCTTTGACAAGGTGTGGCACGCGGGCCTCTATAAACTAATCCAAAAGGGTTTTCCTTTTTAGCTTCTAAAATTATTGAAATCCTTTCTTGAAGGAAGGAAGTTTCGGATCAAAATTAACAATGTTTTGTCAACAACACGGCCAGTACGGGCCGGTGTTCCTCAGGCTTCGGTCCTAGGACCAATCCTGTATTCGCTTTTTATCCATGATGTCCCTTTCCCCAGCAACTGTGAAGTCTACCTCTATGCTGACGACACTGCACTTGTCGCCCAGTTGTGTACTGGTGATCTGGTTCACGATGGGTTGCAGAGTGCGGTGGAAGAAGTACTAGAGTGGGCGGAACGGTGGCTAATTAAAATTAATCATTCTAAAACGCAGGCTATTTATTGTACCAAAAAACATCGCGGCCCCCCAGCAGAGGTGTCTGTAGACGGCAATCGTGTACCATGGACAAATTCTGCCAAGTACCTCGGTGTCACCCTTGATAAAGGCATGACCTGGCAGAAACATACAGCAGCCTTGAAAACAAAATTCCAAATTGCGTTTCGGCAACTATATCCTTTGTTATGTAGATCCTCCAAATTGAGTTCGATAAACAAAGTTCGCTTATATAAAATGATTATTATACCAGCCATTTCTTATGCATGTGCGGCTTGGTGTTTTCTTGCCAAGACACATATGCAAAGTCTTCAAGTACTGCAAAGTAGAACTTTGCGAACAATTTGCAACGCTCCATGGTATGTCTCAAACGAGACACTACACAGAGACCTTGACATTCCTTACTTAAGGGATTATGTCAAACTTCAGGCGCAGCGACGTTATAGTCAAGCTGAATCGCACAGCAACCCTCTGTTGCGCGACTCAGTGGACTACACAGTGGAGCAAGTTCGTAAACATTCAAGGCCACGGCTCGCACTGTAATAAAAAATTAGCGCGACCTTTTAGTACACTTAAAATTACACTCTAACAAAATGGAATCAAAAATTTGTTTAGTTCACCTCAAAATTAATCCGTGTACCAAGTCAAAAAGCCTAGGTGTCTCCTCTTAAACTAAACGCTTCTGTTTTTCTTTGCTCTTCTCCATTTTTCTTCTCTTTCCCTTTCTCTTTTTCCTCGACATTGTCTGGTTTCTGGGCAACCAGTACTGACAGATTCTACTAGCGTATATTAGACAATGACTAATGGGCAAAGGTCCTACGGACCGCCCAGACAAACAAATGACGAATAGTAGGTCTTTTTAAATTGATAGACTTGTCAGATTTAGAATTAAAATTTTGATTATTGATTAACTGTGTTACCTGGGTGGTCAGGCAGTCTATTTTACTGTTTTGGTCCCTAACTGTCTCAGTCAGTTCCTTTATTTGCTGGGCCTGGCTTTCGATGATCAGGGTCAGGAGCTGGATGGTTCTGTCCTTTTCGTCTGCTACAGCTGGTGTCACCAATTCCTTTGATTTCATGGTAATTTCTGCTCTCTCCTTCTGGCTGGGTCCATTCATCATCAGGGACGCTGGGGGATCGTTACTTTGACCTCCAGAGTCTATCTCGATGTTTTTAAATCGGATTTTCTATCGAAAAAATTTTCCCGACCAAAAATATGACGTATTGTCAATTATTCCTTATACAGGGCGATATTATTATAAACATATTAAACATAACCTAACATCAGAATTGTTGGCACGGTAGGAATCTAAAGCAGCCACACACGTGCCTTACATAAGGATACAAGCTATTATGCGAATCAATGAGGCCATAAAGGCGACCTACAATAATTGTAGGAACGTCTGACGATACGGCACTTAGTGTCGGCAGATACCCTTTTGCCAGTGGTTCTAGTATTTACCCTGATAAGTATATATTTGAGTATGTCAATGGTACACTATACTGCAACTGTGTAAAAATCAACGATTCTTAAATACAAAAGGAACGAATCACATACAATATATATATATATATATATATATATATATATATATATATATAATTATTAATGAATCTCAGTTTTTCAGAGGTCATGTATGTTTTTGTCACTATCCTGGCGCCACTCCTCTGGCAGTTTTCATGCCAATTGTTTTACCTGTTCTTCTTCTTTTTCTACTTTATACTATTTATCATTTCATTACAATGAAGAATATTATAATCAATAAAAGCTGCGACACGCTATAAAAAAATGTCCCACTTTCAAACACAACAGTTACCCTGACGGTCTGTGATCTATCAATCTATACCATTCTCTAGGTTCAAGACCGATGAAACTGAGGACTTGCTATTTTTAATAAAGAACTTTTGAATATATTTAGTTAATGGTATTTATTTCACGTTTAAATATCTTTTTCATATGAGGATCATTTTTAAAGTAAGAACGGATTATACATCGTGTCCGCTCATCCTGCCACGTGACGTCCTTTCAACCTCAGATACTTTTGGCTAGAGCTTTACTGTGGCGCCATTGTTTCACGTCTCTGTCGGTGTTGGTTGTGTGGTTATACTTTCGGTTTCCAAACGCAAAAAAAAATCCTCCTGCTGAAAGCCACCAGTAGGTTGATGAACTAGACGCGCTATCCAAAACCGCACGACAACGCTGGGTCTCACGTTGCGGAAAGAATACAGACGCAAATGGGCAAGCTTCGTTGGGAATTACTGGATCATCCACCATGGAGCCCTGACTTACACACATTTTCCCCTGGTACCTATAAAAGCTGTCAAACTCAAAATATTATCTGACCCTGTCAAATATACAATGTGTTTGGTCACGACATACCGATATTTAAGGGCGGTACTTTTCAGCTATTTTTATCGACAAATCCACCCCCTACAATGTCCTACCTCACCCCCCTTGAAATGGCAGCCATTTTTATTATTACGTTACGATTACGCTAGTGCATGTATGAAAATTGTAATAACTGTCACAGAATGATAAATTTGGTGTCATTTGAACGAAAAACATGTCCTAGCGATTACTGAAAAACTTGTATTGATACCATTTTCGATTATTTTGAAAAATCTGACCCTAGCACATCTATTAGTAGTTTATACTAAACTACGCATAAGTTTTACTTTGTTTCATCCATACCCAGAATGTTTATGTACCATATAACGCTGAACATAATAGTACAAACAGTAAACAGCGACAGGAATTGCTCCGATTTATGACTGCAATGAACTAATAAAAATATCGGCGTCTCTAAAGATGTTTACATTTATTCCCTTTTAAGTGGTGTTTCACTGATTCTTATACATCTTTAGCTTGAATAGTCGTATTATAGGTGGTAATAATGAATCATTGTCATATATGCCTTATCTATTTTCTCTTTAAGAAAGTTACTGTCCCAAAATATTTGAGCGGTAGTGTGTATATATATACTCGTATAAAGAGAATATGATCATGCGGAGAAAGGTATATATATATATATATATATATATATATATATATATATATATATATATATATATATATATATATATACTCGTATATATATATATATACTCGTATATATATAGTGCTTTTCTTTAATGTCCCCCTCCACTTTGATTTTTTGAACGGATCAATTCAAAAGATTAAAACTTGAGGTAATGAAATTTATACGTGGATACCATATTTTAGGTTGGATGACCTGGGGGCTTTTTGATGTTTACACTACCAGCAGCTGTAAATTTAGATACAAGTTCCCTTAAATATTTTCTACAGATAGGACGATTCAGGAAACGATCATTAAAAATCATTTCGGTCTCGTGAAAGCTACGCGTCGCACCATAAATAAAAATCGCTTCGATTTTTCTTCCAATGGACGAAAATTGACTATTTTAAAAATTGTTCAAACAGTATCTAGCACTAAAACCAAAAACTAAATAAGAATATTTTAACTGTACGATGATGCTTGTTTTCGCACTGATATTCTTGTCACTGTCAACAAAAAATAACAAAACAAGTTTTTATCGCTGTTGCTGTGGATACGGCAGGGAATTGCAATTATTTGTAGAGATATGCATGTTAGTGGGTTTGTGTTCAAGTAATTATTAAATGTACCACCATTTTGTAGTAGGTAAAGGTATTGACTTTATATTCTAGGGTTATAAAGTACTCGTCAGGAGCTTCAAAATGATGTGCCACAAGACCCCCGTTTTCATATAATTTTTCCCAAGATGTCGCCCAGCGGCCATCTTCACATTTTCATTTGTCAATTTTACTCTAAAATGCGGTATCCACGCATCAATTTCATTACCTCAAGTTTTAATTTTTTGAATTGATTTGTTCAAAAAATCAAAGGGGAGGGGGACATTAAAGAAAAGCACCGTATACATACATATATATGTTATATCCTTAAATTTCTTTGGGTTGAAGGCAAAGGTTTTGCATAAGTACGCTCATATAACTTGAACTCGAGCTTTCGATGGTGTATGCCATCATCGTCTGGAGCTAAAAAACAATTTTTGAAAAATAGCAACAATAAACAATTAGAAGGAAAATAATTACGTATCAAGTCAACGAGATTGTTGTTGAAATTGTTCTTAAACGACAGTGAAAGGGAACACATAGTCGACGAACAAAAAAATGGACCGATGAGGTTCGATTAGGACGGTTTTTTTTATATTCATTAAAAAATGGCAACACCTTAGCTATATATATATCACTTATCACATAACAGGTGTAAGATTTAAGGGCAATAATTATTTTATGCGGACTGCATAAGCGCGTAGAAAAAATATTATCGAAAAAACGTATTGACTATTTAAACACAAATAGTATCCTGCCTTCCACGCAGTCCATATTTTAGCAGGCTTTAGCTGTGCAACTAACTGCACTGCTTCATATAACAGACGATATAATACGGTCGTCAGTCAATCGTCGTCAACCATCCTTGTGCTGTTAGATTCTAGTAAGGTTTTTGACACGATACTCGTAGATCATGTAAAGCTTTTAGCTATCTTAAAATCCTGCGGAGCATGTCTCGAGCTCTTGCAGCTTTTCAAATCATACTTGGAAAATCGTAGTCAAAGTCAAGCTTGGCTTTCGAAAATCTGTATCCATGCCAATTAAATCTGGTGTGTTACAAGGTACTGTGTTGGGACCATTACTTTTTATACTATACACTACTGAGTTGACCAAGTTTATTAAAACTAGTTCAGCACATATGTATGCGAATGACACGCAGTATATTATCCTTTCTCGGTGACTTACTGGAAAACAGTGGGTAACCAAGTTAATCAAGATCTTGCTACTCTGGCAGATATTACAGCAAAGCATTCACTCCTATCAAATCCTAGCAAGTCTGTCGCGATGGTATTTGCTAAAAAATCTGATCGCCAGTTATTTTAAGCAAACCTTAAAATATATGTAAATAATACTGGCATTGAAATTATATGTAAGGCAAATAATCTTGACTTACTCATTGATCAGGATCTGGGGTTTAAGGGTCACGTAATGAAATGCATACAGAGAGCATCCACCGCTAAAATTACTCTATCCCCACAGATCATATTTGTCAACAGACACTAAGAACATGTGCGATACTCTAGTACTTTCACAATATATCTACTGTGCACCTGTATTTGGTCCATGTCTAGATCAAAACTGCCTTAATCGTATTCAACGTGTATAGAACTTATGCACTCGATTCATATATGGAATTAAAAAGTATGAGCACGTTTCACACAAATTGAAGGAATTAAATTGGCTAAACATGGAGAAGATTGCGCTCTCTGTAAAATTCACCTGTAATACTGATTTAGGATTGCAACCATACCTTGAGACTACATTTCTGAAACATTGATATTTGATATACTTTTCAGTTCTTTCTATTACAAGAGAAGCACATTTGTAAGACAAGATACAACCTACATATTTGTTGAAGATAGGCAACGCGAGGCCCCAAGCCGCTCCAGTTTCGAATGACTACCTAATAGCATCGCTATCTCAAGGCAATCACATCACGAATACTCAACTGCAGGCTGTGGTGGCGAGACCGATTTTAATTTGGGAAGGACTAAACCAAAACTATCCTTATGCACATTTGAGTACAGGCAGTACAATGTGGTTTCAGTTTAAACTGGTATGGTAACTGCTCCATAAACTTGACTAGATGTATAAATATGTAGTAGTAATACCTTGTACATAAAAAATAAGCTACACAAATACCGTAAATACGAAGTCTATAAATTAAGTGATGTCTGATTTTCTTTAATTTTTTTATTCAAATATAATTACAATTTTAAATTGTCACCATCAAAATAACTTCCTTCTGAAGCCACACAGCGCTGGAGACAGACACTATTTTTGGGTTGTGTTTCCATCAGAAACGGATGGTCCCCAATAGAGAGTTATTTCACATTTCTTAAACATCGCGCGCTTCAATCATTTGAGGGTCCTCTCCACCCACTTCGAATATAGCGGATAGAATAGACCATTTATAGGTTCTACGAATAACTTCTGTTTTCATGAAGTTATAAACCACACTTTTTGCGGATGCTTTTTACATGATAATGAAAAGATAATTAAGTGCCCTATTAAGAATTTGAATTCTCTGCGTTTTTTTTTAATTCCATGATCTGTTGCTAATCTTAAAAAAGTTACAAGAGCAAGCAATAAAAACTGGGCAAAATGAAAAATGCAAACGTCACAATAAAGATGTAATTAGAGGCTATTAAGAATTTGAGTGCCCCGGAATGTCAATTTGTCAATGACATATTAAAATTGTAGTTGTAGAAAAGGATGTGTAGGTTACAAAAGGTAAACTGTTGAAAATTTGTATACAAAGTGTTTGGATGCTTCCCTTTTTACCTCTATCGTCAATTATCCTACCTGTAGATAATGAAACATACTTAATGGATATCTTGGAGCTTGCGTGAGAACGCTACGATTGCCTTTTTACAGTCCTTTTCGTTTTTCCTGTCTACGTTCAAACAATGAAACTACGGATGCCTTATAATGATTACAAGTTATTATGAGAAAAATGCTTCCCATTCTCAGAAAGACTCACAGACTGCAGTAATGTAAATGTAAAGCAATCAATACCACTGATGGAAAAAATAATGGATGACTGAATGCAAGGCCTCTTCTTTGCACAATTGGAATGAAATCCTGCTCGCTTTTTGACGTTTTGTTCGCTCAAAGACTCACAACACTTACTTAACTTTTAACCTACCCCTACGCACTGGGTTTTATACCCTAGTAAGATGTAAAGATCAATTTCTTGAAAAATTAAGACATGACAGAACTCAAACTGTGGCATAACGTGCTATTCAGGGTATTACAATATTATTAGGCCAGTTTTACGATTCTGCTTAAATTAAACTTACCTCAACTTGGAAGCATATTCACATTCTATTGTAGCTCTGTCTTTCACAAACTGTCCATATTTTTCTAAAAAGTCGATTCCTTTCAACGTATGCATGGAAAGGTTGTCATACTGGTCCTAGAAGAAAAAAATAGCATTTCAGTAGCAGATAAAATTAATTACAACGCAGCTAGATAGTGTTTACAATTTTAGAAAGTACCTGCAATGATTAGCCCAAGCACGTTCAACTGTTGATACAAATAAATGAGTAGTTTTTTTAGTTTCGCTATGGAGTCGTTCTTCATTACCGTACCATCATGTTTGCCATAATCATTCAACTAAATAATGTGACGAAGAAATGAAAAATGTATCTGGTGAAAATAATCCATCCTTGAGGACTATCTATAGATGGTACTTATATTTCAAATGTGGTTTATATCGTTTAGAAAACGATTAATCTTCAGGCCTGCGATTGGAAGTGGTTACCGAAACAAAGACAAGCGAATCAAATACAGACAGAAGAAACCGTCAATATTTCCAAACGATGTATTGAGCGAATTATAACCGATTAATTAACTGTTAGGATACATTGTACCTCTTGGGTAACCCTTATATAGACGGATGAAAAGAAGATGGCAGGAATTACTCTACTGTAAATTTGGTCATCACAAATGACGGATGTTAGCTATATATGCCAAGTGTTTAAAATTCGACCCTCACCATTGGGATCTCGAAAACGGAAAGAGATACGAAGTGACCTAAATCGGGGCAAAGTTGCGTATTTAGGTAACTAACAAGATGCCGCTTAGAAAGTTTTGAAATGCAAAGTACTCCCATGGAGAGACGGAAAATCCAAATTCTGCCAAATTCGTTTTACGTTTTACTAGCTTGTGGAGTGGGATTTTAAAATAAATTGCACATTAACATTCTCGCATTTTCTCCACGACAAGGTGGTGAAATTAGAATTTCAATATGACGTTTCGTTTCTTGTCCTCCAGCATCAACTTTATTGTTTCTAATAGACGCCATATTTTATTATTCCATAGATAGTGTTTTTAATTCTTATTCCAAAATTATATAATACCTGGACATTGCCAAACCTTAGTTATTTCAAAGAAATAGTATTTCCTAGGTAGGCATTGAAATTAACAGATTAGTCATTAGTTTCCTTCACCAGATTTTTCACATATTTATTTTTTCCTGTATTCTTTTGATTTCCGAAATAAATTACGTGTTCTCATTGCCACTTTTCTCGTCTACTACCATAATTTCAAAACCTCCCTAGGAAATTGTTTTCTTGATATAACTAAGGTTTGGCAATGTCAATGTACAACACGTTATACATTTTTGGAATAAGAATTACACTATTCATCTGTGCAAAAATACAATATGGCGTCCATAACAAAAAATAAAGTTGATGGTGGAGGACGAAAGACGCACCATCATTTTGAAATTCTGATTATGCCTTATTGTAGAGGGGAAAAAGTCTCAGTGTTAACGTGCAATTTATTTTTAAATCCCACTACAAATAAATTCAGGCAAAACTAAAACGATTGAGGAAAAATTCCGTTTTTTTTCATCTCTCTCCGGAAGTACTTCGAATCTTTCTAAGGGGCATTTTGTTAGTTAGCTAACAGCGGTATCGCCTGTATAAGAGAAATGTATTTTTAAATTCAAGTTTAACAACTTTTTAGGTGACAAGTAAATATAGTATCTATTCTTTTTTTGTCTAATAAAACAAATGTTAACTATTCAAGACCTACTTAAAAAAAAGTGTCAACTAGCCTAATAGCAGCATGAAGGGATGAAGGGAGAGCAGGTACTTTTCCAATTAAACATGTGCCTGCAGCTTGTTTAAATGGAAAATGCACATGTGCCGCAACTTGTAGCAGATTGTCAGAACGTCTGACATACGAGGTCTGTAAATTAAGTGATGAGACTGGCAACGTCGCGTTCGATCTGGCAACACTGTAGGCGCCGAGCTTGGAGGATAGACAGGGAAAGATGTGATCCGCCTTCGAAACAAGTTTGAACTCGCTCGACTAATTTCTTTGTCCGTAGCAATTTTTTTCTGCAAAACAGTTTTTCCTATTGTGATCTGAAAACGAATGACATCAATTCCGAGCAACGGTGTGCTATCAGGTTTTGCTTCAGACTTGGGCACATGCAACGGAAGCTCTTGCTAAACTTCAGCAGGCCTAGAGATATAGTGTTTTGTCAAGAGCCCAGGTTTTTCGGTGGTTTCAGAAAAGAGAGTGTATTGAAGATGAACCACGAAGCGGAAGGCCTTCATCTTCAAGACCCCATGAAAATATCGACAGAAGTCTATTCCAGTATCGGAGTTCCAGCAATGCTATGATGAGTGGAAGAAGAACCATCTTCAGCGCCGTGTGGCTATGCGAAAGGTATTTTGAGAGTGTGCAATATAAAATTGTAATTATATTTGGACAAAAAAAAAATAAAAAAGCAGTCACATCACTTAATTTACACACCTCGTACGTTGCGCAACATGCGCCCGGCACAGTTTCTTCGATATCTGTAACATTTTGTCCGTACAATAGTGTCAAGCACATGTTGCAAACTGAAATGTCAACGAAGCTTGTCCCAACATGTTGCAGACTGTGCAAACGTCTAGCACATGATGCGGTGCATCTTGTAATGGAAACGAAATCAAAATGAGTTCTAAGCATTAAATACTTAGGTAAAGTCATGCACATTACACAATGAAGAAAGAAATATAATATGGTATGAAACTCGCAGAAACCATCTATGATTATACTAATAAATCTTACATGGTTTTAAATTTAATTAAAGTCAATCAATATTGTTGCTTTTTGAGTCAGTTTTAGGCCATGTACGAGGCTAGGCAGGTCATGATCACGATTACAGAGTTGTTCAATGTCAGTGCGTTTTTCCTTTCTTTTATTAGGTCAGATTTAATCGGAAATTTACTGCTTCATTCGAGATCGAGGATATACGAGAGTTGTTGCAAAATAATGTTTGGAGAGTTTTAGAAAAAAAAAATGGAATTCTGGACCGTATAGGTGTATTTTATTGACAATGCAACTTTTTTGTTATATTCATTCAAAGATTAAGGTAAGATTTCTGTTAATTTTCAATTTAGATTTCATTCATGATCTGTATTAAAGAGTCAAATTATAATTCGGTGTGTTTATAAACATTTCCAGTACCAGATAAATAAATAAAGAGCACATTTTGAAAATATGATCGTCGAAATGCAACCCCGAAACTCTATTACAGAGTTGTCTGTAGTCAATGCGCCAAAAAAAATCCTACAATAAAATTCTAGGTTCTCACGCTATCGTGATACGCGCGTTCGCGGAATTTTCTCTGTCTGAACGAGGTGTTGTGAGTTTGCCTCTGACGTCATCGGGAAAGAGGCAAGTCCACTTCCGTTTATGCTCGGTATCAAACACGTTTGATTTTCAGGGGTGAACGCGCAAGTCGGGAGGCGAAGGCAACTGGTAATCACCAAGAGGTGGTGACTCAGTGACGCTTTTTCTTCCGATTTTATTTACTGACGAGAAATTATTGTGATCGCGAAAAACTTCGAAAATAAGTTATGTTTTTTGGATGTTATATGACATGGACCTTCATCACGATAAACTATGTCACTCATTTCTATCGGTCTGACTATAACATGTAATGGGATTTGGATGCTGTTGTCAAACAAGCTTACTACTGTGACAATGATAAAAAACTTTGTAAAGTTTGAAAATCGGTCCAGTGGCGGTGGAGCAAGTAAGTTGACTCTGTACTGCCCACGCTACGCTGATATCAGTTCATAAAGGATTATGTTTGTCACAAGTTAACCTTTCTGAGAAACAAGTTAGCCACGAACATGTACAACAAAAAATTAATTAACCTTCCTCCTCCTCCTGAGAGGAATTTCTGCTGACGCACATGATGGATAGTGTGGAAGCGATTGCTGACTGTAAGTCAGGGGATGACGTCGCACATATAGACACCCGACTGTATGGAATATTTCAAGGGTAAATGTACGGTGAATTCCATGATTAGTGAAATATGACTATTATGTGCGTGAAATTACTGGGGTTGGAAGCGTATAAATATACCAACGTCAAAAAATTGAGATATATCCAACCCCAACCCTTGCAACCCCTAACCCCCAATTTTTAACCCCTACACAAATTTTTCTGAAAATGATCAGGATCGTCTAAAACATCAAAAAACAAAGTTTGAGCGACTATTTTTTTTTGGCCCTTTTCTCCGCCGCCACTAAACGATTTTCAAAAACTACAAAACTTTTGCGTTTCATCGAAATTTGAGCGGTACTTCTCAAGTTATAGGCGGTTATAAGATTAGACATAGAAAGACAGTCCGACTGAAATGAGATGCGGCTGAAGTTCTGATCGATCACATTCTGATCGAAACGGTCAAAAAGGCAGCAGTGACGAAAATTTGCCATTACCACCTCTACTGACGTAATTTGGGTCCAAATAAACATAAATCGATGCGGTTTTCACGTAGTTCGATTGTATTAATGGTTTTCTATGTATTGTAAAAGTTTTATCTCCCTTCTCCAAAATCTTCCTCAAAATGAGGAGAAACGCGAAAAAATTGATATTACATTAAAATAAACCTGGAGAAATGCGGTTTCCACGTAAATTGATTAGAAAAAGCATATTTTACTTACGCTAAGTTCAAATCCGTGCTATGTCGTTCACACATACCCCAAATTGACCCCCCATTAAAACCTAATATTTTAGAAGCTATATAATCGTCTATAGCTTTTCAAAACTGCCCAAGACCAAAATGTTTTGGACACTGCTCGCATGAATATGACCTAGTCAATCACACCATATCAGCCGTTTTCCCAACCCAGGTCCGGAACCCTCCGTTTTGGACCCCTCTTTATTTATACATGACAAATCTGAAAAAATCTATTATTCGTTAAAACAGCCGAAGACAAAAAAGTTTTTTACATTTCTGGCATCAATATAATATAATGATGGTATCGCGTCGCGGAATCGCGTTTTTAAAAACGACTTACAAGCGATTTGATACTTTATTCTACTATAAATATAATGTTTAGACTAACAACGATATGTTAGCAAACCTAACCTAA